>CM066596.1:10482500-11082500 GCA_033816785.1 Picus viridis | reverse complement strand
CCAGTGCCCTCCTGAGTGGACAGGTAATGCAAATGATGACAGCAAGGGTGGCATGGGGCTGGGCTGAGCTGGGAGGACAGGTCCTACTGTGGGGGATGCTGAGGACCACGTGGGAAGAGCTCTCCTGCTTCACAGTGATACTGATGGAGACTGTGGGAGCTGGGCAGCACCAGCCTCATGCAGGTGCCCTGTCCTCTCACAGGTCAGTACTGCACTGAGGATGTGGATGAGTGCCAGCTGATGCCCAATGCCTGCCAAAATGGAGGAACCTGCCACAACAACCATGGTGGCTACAACTGTGTCTGTGTCAATGGCTGGACGGGCGAGGACTGCAGTGAGAACATTGATGACTGTGCCATGGCTGCCTGCTTCCAGGGGGCCACATGCCATGACCGGGTGGCCTCCTTCTACTGCGAATGTCCCCACGGCCGCACAGGTGAGCTCTCTTGCCGTCTTACCCCCTGCTTGCAGTGCAGAGTGACAGCTTCCCATGTGTCCCCTGGCTCCTAGCTGAGACCTTGGTGTGTGATGACTTGTGTGCCCATCGCCCTTGACTTACACCTGTCTTTTGCTGTCCAGGTTTGCTGTGCCACCTTGATGATGCCTGCATCAGCAACCCCTGCAATGAGGGCTCCAACTGTGACACCAACCCTGTCAATGGCAAAGCCATCTGCACGTGTCCCTCGGGGTACATGGGGCCAGCCTGCAACCAGGACGTGGATGAATGCTCGCTGGGTGAGCACTGGGGCTGAGCTTGCATGAGTGGCATAGGAGCAACTGGGGAAAGCATCACTGCAACTGGGGGCATGTTCTTTGAGCCACATTTGTGTCTTGCAGGAGCCAACCCTTGTGAGCATGCAGGGAAGTGCATCAACACCCAGGGGTCCTTCCAGTGCCAGTGCTTGCAGGGCTACTCAGGCCCTCGCTGCGAGATTGATGTCAATGAGTGCCTCTCCAACCCCTGCCAGAACGATGCCACCTGTCTGGACCAGATTGGGGAGTTCCAGTGCATCTGCATGCCTGGTGGGTGGGCAGGCCCACAGACAGCTACCCTGCTGCTGGATTTGGGTGGTGGGAGGGCTCTAGGTGCTCCTGAACTCCAGCTTGGTGTTGGTTTGGGTGTGGACCCACAGGAGCCTGGGGACAGCACTGAGATAAATGAGCTTGGTAAAGATTGCATGAACTGCTATAGTAGTGTGGAGCACAGAGATGGGAGTTGGGCGTCATCAGCCCTCCTCTGGATTCCTCTCCTTGGCCTTGTTGGCTTGAGTCAAGCCAAGGGCAGAGAGATTGGGAGTGGGCAACCATGGAGCAGCTTGTCCCTCAGATTCTACCACCTGCAGCACAGCTCCTGAGCTGCCTTTGTAAAGATGAGGGGACCAGATGTGCTCTGGTATAAGGTGCCCATCCCATGCATTATGCCAGTCCCAGGCCACGGTGCTGACGGTGCCCTGGGTCTCTCTGTAGGTTATGAAGGAGTTTACTGTGAGATCAACACGGATGAGTGTGCCAGCAGCCCCTGCCTGCACAACGGCAACTGCCTTGACAAGATCAATGAGTTCCACTGCGAGTGTCCCACTGGTACGTGGCATCCATCCCACCTCATCATGGTACATACAAAGCCATAATGGATCCCAGCTTCAGCCAAGAAGGAGCTGAAATGGGCTCACTCAAGTTTAGAGAAAGAGAAATGAGCACCTCTCAGTGCTTTGGGTAGGAGGTTCCCCAATGCAGTGCGGGGCTGAGCCCTGTGCAGGCGATGCTGCTCGGAGTCCGGCCCATGGGAGAGGGGAAGGAGGATTAAACCCCACAGCTTTGCACTTGAAAAGGCCTCTCTTTGGGAAGGAGGGCTGGGGGCCGGAGGGGGCTGCACCAGCGGCTTTGAATGCGGTGTCAAAGTCACGGAGTGGAGCGGAGAATGGGGAGACGGTTAATCTGTGAAAGGAGGTTTTGAAGTTCAGAGACTTTGCTCCTCTAGAGATGTAAATAAGATGCTCTCAATGGCAGGTCGCAGCCCCACATTCAGGGCCCCCAGCAGCCATCCCCATGGAAACCCAGCGCCCCGGCCGGGACGTGGGGGGCCCGGCGGGAGCTGCCCAAGTGGCAGGGGGAGGCTGGTGGGTCCGGCCGGGATGCGGGGAGGTGACTTCTCCCTGTGCTCCAGGCTTCAACGGGCACCTGTGCCAGTTCGACATCGATGAGTGCGCCAGCACCCCTGCAAGAATGGTGCCAAGTGCGTGGATGGCCCCAACACCTACAGCTGCGAGTGCACCGAAGGTGAGGGCTCTTGGGGTTTTGGGAGTCCTGCCCGGCTACCTTTTGCCTTGTGCTCTGCCATGGAGCCACAAAGTTGCTGAATTACTACTAAGTGCCCACCTGCCGTGGAAGCTGTTCTTGAACCCCCAGCAGTGTGGTTAGTCCCTGCTGCTGTGACTCCCATAGGGCAGTACTGTGCAGAGGTGCGGTGGAGCGAGTCGAGCCCGACTGCTCGCCGGCTTCGGAGCCAGCAACTCCTTGGCTTCGGAGCCCAGCGCTCGTTAGGTGTGGCCCCGCAGCAGCCGTCCCGCCGTGCTCCCGCCTCGGCGGCGGGCGGCAGCGATGGGGGACGGCAGGAAGGAAGGAATAAAGCTGCCTCTATGGGGCCGCAAGGTGCAGGGCTGCGGGGGCTCGCTGAGCGAAACCCAAGGAGCGGTTGCACAAAATGATGACTTGAGCCCCGATGGCAAACAGTGGCTCTTTTGTGGAGCAGCTCCCGCCAGAAATCTTCCAGCTCAATGGCCTCTAATTAGTGTCTTGCTAATGCCAAGCCCCGATGAAAAGCTGCTATGTGGGCTTGGCGGGGTCTAGTCAAAGCTGTACTTTGTCCTCGCTTCTCCACCCCCAAACTCGGTGGGGAGGGAGCGGGCCAGGAGAATAGGATCTGCCGAGGGGGTTATTATTCGGGGGTGCCCGTGGGCCACCCCCTCCACCCAACCCCCCCACACACTCCAGGACAAGCTGCGGGCAAGCGCGGGGCCCCGCTCCTGAGCTGAGGCAGCTTAATACAGGTCATTGTGTGCCCCGGGACAAAGCCTGAGAGCCGGGGTCTGACCGGCCCCACCGCTGGCATGCCAGGGTGCTCCCCTGCCTGCACCCCGCTCCTGGCAGTCTCAGGGCTTGCAGCAGGGCAGGTGAAGCCACCCTGGTGTACTGCCTCACACCTGGCCAAGCTGGGGCTCCCTATCCTGACCTCGCATCCACAATCCTTGACCCTGTATCCTCCATACTCACTCTATGTTCCATGCTGACCCTGAATCCTGATTCCACATCTCACATCCCCACCCCATATCCCCAATCCTGATTCCATGTTCCCGATCCTGACCCTGTGTCCCTCTCTCTGGTGGCAGGTTTCACAGGTGCTCACTGTGAGATTGACATTGATGAGTGTGACCCTGACCCATGCCACTATGGGACCTGCAAGGACAGCATCGCCTCCTTCACCTGCCTCTGCCAGCCTGGCTACACAGGCCACCGCTGTGACATTAACATCAATGAGTGCCAGAGCCAGCCCTGCAAAAATGGGGGGACCTGCCAGGACAGGAACAATGCCTACAACTGCCTCTGCCTCAAAGGGACCACAGGTGAGCAGGAGGGAGCTCCCAAGGGGTCCATGCAGGTTGGCCATGCCACGTGGCACCCTGGTCCCATCCACGGGTGGGTTGGCCCTGGGCTCCCACCAGCAGCCTCCTCAGTGCCCTGGCTGGCCTGGGGCATCCTTGGTGCAAGCAAGTTCTCCTGGTTTGGTGCCTGGCTCTGGCAGGAACCGCACCCCAGCTGGGAGTCCTGGAGCTGCTTCTGGCAGAGGTGTTTTGTTGTGGAGCCGCGGCAGTGATCGGTGCTGTCAGGCTTCGTTTTGCCTTGTCAGCAGGGCTGGGGACCCCCTAATGGCACCAATCTCCTCCTCAGGGCCCAACTGTGAGATCAACCTGGATGACTGTGCCAGCAGCCCCTGTGACTATGGCAAGTGCATCGACAAGATCAATGGCTATGAGTGCACCTGCGAGCCAGGGTACACAGGTGAGAGCAGGGCACGGTGGCCACCTTCACATCCTGGGGACCTGGTCCAGATCCAGCCTTGCTCCGAGTAGCCCTGGGGTGTCCCCTGTGCCTGCAGCAGTGCAGGGATGGTGCCTCATGCAGCCAGGGTGAAGGAAGGTGCTGCCATCCCACTTGCCAGAGGTTTTGCACCCTCCACTGCTCCTGCTTGTTCAGGAGAGTGACCTCGGCTCAGGGCGAAATCAAAGGGGTGTCTGGTGCCACGAATTCAACTCCTGCTGTGCCCACTCCCATGGGTATCAGGTTGCTTGCCTTGTCCAACTGGTTTGTTTGATGGCTGCTGGAAATGGCTTTGATGGGAGCAGCCCCCGCCTCTCCCCACTCCCGCGGCCCCTTGTCCTCCTGCCCGCCGGGAGCCGCAAGAAAGCCTGGCTTTGTCGGCTGCAGCAGGTAGGGTTACAGGCTGAAATCGGCTCCCTTCCTTATTCCCTCCGGACCAAATGAGCCCAAGGCACAGCCTCTTCCCAGTCACCTTTAACTAAGCCAGGCAGGCGCTGCAGGGGTGTGAAGCCTCCCTGCCTGGGGAGCAGCCCTCTCCAACACGGCTGGCACATGTGTTCCCAGAGATTAGAGCTTCCAGAAGCCATTTTCTGGGGGGCTGGAGGGGGACCTGCCCAGTGGGTACCCACCATGCTGTGCAGCCTATGGGGTAACGTTTCCTCACTCCCTGCTTCCCCAGGGCGCATGTGCAACATCAACATTGACGAGTGTGCCAGCAACCCCTGCCACAACGGGGGCACCTGCAAGGATGGCATCAATGGCTTCACCTGCCTCTGCCCTGAAGGCTTCCATGACCCCAAGTGCCTGTCTGAAGTGAACGAGTGCAACAGCAACCCCTGCATCCATGGGAAATGCCACGACGGGCTGAATGGGTAGGCTGGAGGGTGTGGGGGCTGCTGGAACCAAAGGGGGATCCCACAAAGCTGGAGCTGGGGTGAGGAGATGTGCCCCCAATTCCAGTGCTCATCCATGCTCTGTGCAAAGTGCTGGGGGAAGGTTTCCCTGCAGGGGCACAAATTAGGAGCTGGGCTTTGCTGGGTAAATGGTGACTGGTGTAGTCAACAGTGCCAAGCTGGGCCAGATCCTGTGCTTCATGCCCCAATTTTTCCCCAAAGCTACAGGTGTGACTGTGACCCAGGCTGGAGTGGGACAAACTGTGACATTAACAATAATGAGTGTGAATCCAATCCCTGCATGAATGGTGGCACCTGCAAGGATATGACCAGTGGCTACATCTGCACCTGCAGGGAAGGCTTCAGCGGTAAGGGTGCAGCCACTGTTCTGGGGCCTTGGTGGGAGCTGTGGGTGGGCTGACTTTGGATGCCTATAGCTGGAGCTGAGAGTGGGAGGCTCTTCTAGGGTGATGGGTGGGACATTGTTATTGTCACCACATCTCTACCATAGTCTCAGCTCCCCCCACCAGCACACCTCCATCACAGCCTCTTTTTATCTGTTTATCTAGGACCCAACTGCCAGACCAATATCAATGAATGTGCTTCCAACCCCTGCCTGAACCAGGGCACCTGCATTGATGATGTTGCTGGCTATACCTGCAACTGCCTCCTGCCCTACACAGGTATGGAGAGCACTCCATGCCCTCCAGGTCCTTGCTAGGGCTCTGTGGAGCTGCTGCTTCAACTGTGACACCAAATGGGTCCCCCTAAATGCACAAGCCAGCACCAAGCACAGAGGCTTCCCTCGCCCTGCCATGGGACTGGTCATGGCTCCACCTCCCCGTGCCATGGTGCAGCTGGAGGAAATGCAGAGGAGCTTTGGGAAACTAGCCAGAGCTTCCTCCCTCCTCCTCCTCCTTCTCTTGAAAGGCACCAAGGCGGTGACTTGGCCACAGCTTGCACCTGTGGCCACAGCACTGGGCAGCCACCCCTCACTCACACCCCACCACCCTGGGGGTCAGTGCTGGTGGCGGCCCTGTTCTCCTGCCATGATGCTTGTGCTGGAAAATGCAAGCCGAGGCCGAGGGGCTGGAGGATTCTGCTGAGCCAATTCCTGTTTGCTGGCCTCCAGCTTCCGCTCGCACAGAGCAGCAGTCGGTGCACAATTGCAGGAAGCCATGAGCCGTTTCCTGCCCTAGGCAGTGGCCATAGAAACCCCTGGAGAGGGACAGGGAATGGAGCAGGCAGGGAGGGGAAGGCTCTGGAAAATAGCAAAGGCCAGTTGGGGAGATACTGGCTGACAGGGAAGATAAGAGTTCGGAGGGAACGTGTCCCTTGGCTGGATGTAAACAGGAAAAGCAGCTGAGAGGGACAGGGGGGAGTGTAAGGGGGAAGGACACCCCGAACAGCACTTCCCTGCCAAAGGAAGTGTGCAGAGCTTTAATGCAGCCCAGGTTGCCAGAGCCTAAAGGATTTGTGGGGAGCCTGGGGTCACAGAAGACCGGTGACAGAGGAGACGGCCCCAGCTGGGCTGCCCTGGGGTGGTAGAAAAGATCAGAGCCTGTCCCAGGGCCGGGGACAGGAGTAGTGGGGTCTTGGGTGACCTGTTGTTTTGGAGAGAGTGTCAGTGGGTGCTTGTATCTGTGCAGGAGCCACCTGTGAGGACGTGCTGGCCCCGTGTGCTGGTGGCCCCTGCAAGAATGGTGGCGAGTGCCGGGAGTCAGAAGACTACGAGAGCTTCTCCTGCAGTTGCCCCCTGGCTGGCAAGGTAGGGGCATGGCCCATCTTGGGGTTCAGATCACCCTGCTCTCCTTGGCTGCTTGGGGAGGGGAAGATAGAGGGGAGGGAGCGTGGCCAGGGAGCTGTGGGCAGGTGTCTGCCCATCTGCTCTGCCAAACAGGAGCAGCTCTGCATGATGCCCAACTGCAGGGAGGGTCCTGCCCCATGGCTCAGCCCGGGGGAGGGGACACTGCTGTCACCTGCACCCCTGGGCAAGGGCAGTTTGCGGTGAGGGCTCCTGCCCTGGTGCAAGCAGCGTGCATGACATCATCATCATCCCCGGGGCTCTCCCCAGCACCCCCAGTTCACGTGGTCTCTGTCCCCCAGGTCAGACCTGCGAGATCGACATCAATGAGTGTGTGAAGAGTCCCTGCCGCAACGGAGCCACCTGCCAGAACACCAACGGCAGCTACCGCTGCGCCTGCCGCGCCGGCTTCAGCGGCCGCAACTGCGACACCGACATCGACGACTGCAAGCCCAGTAAGAGCAGGGGCTGCTCTGCACACCTGGTCCCGAGCTCTTGGCTTCTCTTGCCAGTCCTGGGGCCGGGATCCTTCTCCCCGTGGGCAGACCTTGGCTTCTGCTTCAGTTTGGGCCATGCTGCAAGCCCTGCTTGGGCTTTTGGGCCACCTCAAGCATGTCCCAGTTGAGCTGCATCAGTCCAAGGTCAGATGGGAGCTGACAGGAAGGAGCTGGAGGGGGAGAGTGATGTGCAGGCAGTGAGCAAGTGTGTCCCATATGCCCCCCTTGTTCCTAGTCACTTGGGGTTGGGCCGTATTCTGCCTGGTCTGTGGGCTCTGTCACATCCCTCTGTGCAGCCAGGAGACACATGGGAACAGTGCTGTGGGGCAGCTCCCAGGCAGGGCTGCAGCACCAGAACTGGCCTCATTGCATTTTCACACACACACCATGGCTAGACTTCGTGATCTTAAAAGTCTTTCCAACCAAAATGATTCTATGATTCCATTCTATGTCCATCCTCTCCAGATCCATGCCACAATGGTGGCTCCTGCTCTGATGGCATTGGCACATTCTTCTGTGAGTGCCTGGCTGGTTTCCGTGGGCCCAAGTGTGAAGAGGACATCAATGAGTGTGCCAGCAACCCCTGCAAGAATGGTGCCAACTGCACCGACTGCGTCAACAGCTACACCTGCACCTGTCCCTCTGGCTTCAGTGGCATCCACTGCGAGAACAACACACCTGACTGCACGGAGAGGTACAGCCTGGCACAGCCATTGTTGGGCTGGAGCAAGGGGCTGAGGTCCCTGTGCTGCCCCATAGCCCTAGGCTGGTTTGGCAGGGGGCTTTGGTGTGGAGTATGACCAGCAATGACTCACTGGGATGTGATGTTTGTGTTCCCAGCTCCTGCTTCAATGGTGGGACCTGTGTGGATGGCATCAACACCTTCACCTGCATCTGTCCAACTGGCTTCACGGGCAGCTACTGTGAGCATGACATTAATGAGTGTGACTCCAAGCCATGCCTGAACGGAGGCACGTGTCAGGACAGCTACGGGACGTACAAGTGCACTTGTCCCCAAGGATACACCGGGCTCAATTGCCAGGTAGAGCAGCCTTGGTGTATCAGCCACTGACCTCAGTGTCCATCTGTGTGTGCTGGCTGTGTGGATTTGGAGGGGATCACTGCAGCCTCCACTCCTGCAGAAGCCCTGCTGGGTCCTGACCCTCATCTCTTGCTCTGCTCCCTACAGAACCTGGTGCGCTGGTGCGACTCCTCTCCCTGCAAAAACGGAGGCAAGTGCTGGCAGACCAACAACCTGTACCGCTGCGAGTGCAACAGCGGCTGGACAGGGCTCTACTGCGACGTCCCCAGCGTCTCCTGCGAGGTGGCTGCTAAGCAGCAAGGTCAGTCCCTGCTGTGTGTAAGGCCTCACGAGGCCAGGGAGGGCTCCCAATGGCTCTGTGGAGGGATATGCTCTTGTGGGGTGGTCTTTGGCACAACCAGAGTGACCCCAAGGATTGCTGTAATGTGTGCCCTCTGAGGCTGCGGTTCCAGAACTGTGGTCCTCAGTGGGATGTGTGATGGCAAGGATGTCATCCAGGTCCCCATATCTCACTCTGCTCTCCTTCACAGGCATTGATGTAGCACATCTCTGCAGAAATTCGGGGCTCTGTGTAGACACTGGCAACACTCACTTCTGCCGCTGCCAGGCCGGCTACACCGGCAGCTACTGTGAGGAGCAGGTGGATGAATGTTCCCCCAACCCCTGCCAGAATGGAGCCACCTGCACAGACTACCTGGGAGGCTACTCCTGCGAGGTGAGTGCTGGGGGGCAGACATGAATATCACCAGTTTCTGATGCACATGGAGATGCCCCAGCTTCAGACTGGCTCAGTACCCCTTTACTGAGATTAAGCTCTGCAGCCATGTGAGAACTGAGTGAACCTCCCTAATATTTCCCTTCTTCCCTCCTTATAGTGTGTGGCTGGTTATCATGGAGTTAACTGCTCAGAGGAGATCAATGAGTGCTTGTCCCACCCATGCCAGAATGGAGGAACATGCATCGATCTCATCAATACCTACAAATGCTCCTGCCCCAGAGGAACTCAAGGTAAATTAATTCCCCAGGCTGGGGCATTAGTGGGCTGAGCACTGATATCCTCAGATATCTGCTCATTAGCTGCTTGGGCTAGCGGGAGCAAATGCAGGGGTAGAGGGGTTGTGCTTGCTCATGAGCTTAGTCATCAAGGCCAGGCAAGCCTGGCCATGAGTTGCGTGGTGCTGCATGCTCCCTGCCAGAGCAGCAGCTCAGGCTGCCATTGAGCTGGGCAGGCTCAGCCCCTTCACAGGGAGGGCTCACACAAGGGACCACCAGGCCCCCTGATACTGTTTGATGAGCTGTGTGGGTTGTTCCCCCATTTCTCTAGGGGTGCACTGTGAGATCAATGTGGATGACTGCAGCCCTTTCTTTGATCCCGTCACCCTGGGGCCCAAGTGCTTTAACAATGGCAAGTGCACGGATCGGGTAGGTGGCTACAGCTGCATCTGCCCCCTGGCTTTGTAGGGGAGCGCTGCGAGGGAGACGTCAACGAGTGCCTGTCCAACCCCTGCGACGCCCGCGGCACCCAGAACTGCGTGCAGCGGGTCAACGACTACCGATGCGAGTGCCGGCCTGGCTATGCGGGTGAGCACCGCGTCCCCCTCGCCCCCAGCGCTCACCCCCAGCACCTCGCACGCCTTCTCCTGTCCCTCACACCCTCCTCTCCCTTGGCAGGCCGGCGCTGTGACACCGTGGTGGACGGCTGCAAAGGCAAACCCTGCAGGAACGGGGGGACCTGTGCCGTCGCCAGCAACACCGGCCGTGGCTTCATCTGCAAATGCCCCCGGTAGGTACCAGCTCTCAGCACAGGGTGTTGCATAGGACCTGCAAGTCAGCCCCTTGCAGAGGAAGACACTCAAGGGGACAGTTGAGCCCCCCGAGGCTGCTCCAGCTGGGATAGCCAGGGGTAAGCGTGGAGGGGAAGATGCTATGCTGTGAGTGCTCAGTGGATGGAGATACATCTGTACAGGCAGACCCTCCTCACTTGCAAGGAGACTGGGGCTGTTTAGACTGGAGAAGACTGAGAGGGGATCTTCTCAATGCTCATCAATATTTAAAGGGCAGGGGACAAGAAGCTGGGGCCAGACTCTTTTCAGTGGTGCAGTCATAGAAAATCTTTGAATGGTTTGGGTTGGAAGGGTCCTTAAAGATCATCTAGTTCCAACCCCTCTGCCATGAGCAGGGACATCTGCTAGACCAGGCTGGTCAAAGCCCCACCTCATCTAATAGGACAAGGGGCAACAGGCACAAACTGGAACACAGGAAGTTCCATTTGAAGATGAGCAAAGAACTTTTCCTGTGAGGGTGCTGTCGCCCTGGAGTAGGCTGCCCAGAGAGGTCTCCTGTGGAGGCATTCCAAACTCACTTGGACATTGCGATCCTGGGTAACCTGCTTTAGCAGGAAGGTTGGTCTAGGTGATCAGAGGTCCCTTCCAAACTTCACCATGCTGGGGGCTGTGATTCTGTAAGACTGGGTTAGGATCAGGGAGAAGGAGATGGCTCTGCTCTGTGTTGGATGCAGAGCTCTGCAGGACAGACTTGCCTAGCTGATCACTATTTGCACCACATAAAGGTGGAGCAAGCAGCTGTGGAGATGAGCTGCCTTCATTTTGAGAGGGACACTCTGTGAGGGTTTACATCTGGGTTATCATCGCCCATCACTGGTTTCAGAGGACACACCAGGGCCATGGTGAGCTTCAAGAACACCTACATGCGTTAGGCTGCTTGTAGCAAAGCATCACTGGTTCTGACTCCCTCCTTACTGTCACCTCCCAGGGATTCGTGGGTGCCACTTGCGAGAATGACTCCCGCACCTGTGGGAACCTGCACTGCCTGAACGGTGGCACCTGCATCTCCATCCACAAGAGCTCCAAGTGCATGTGCACGCCGGCCTTCACGGGTCCTGAGTGCCAGTACCCAGCCAGCAGCCCCTGCACCTCCAACCCCTGCTACAACGGGGGCACCTGCGAGTTCTTCAGCGATGCCTCTCCCTACTACCGCTGCAACTGCCCGGCCAACTTCAACGGCCTCAACTGCCACATCCTTGACTTTGATTTCCAAGGTGGGATCGGGCAGGACATCATCCCACCCAAAATCGAGGAGAAGTGTGAGATCGCTGTGTGCGCAGGGTACGGCGGCAACAAGATCTGCGATGGGAAGTGCAACAACCATGCCTGCGGCTGGGACGGGGGCGACTGCTCCCTCAACTTCAACGACCCCTGGAAGAACTGCTCTCAGTCCCTGCAGTGCTGGAAGTACTTCAACGACGGCAAGTGTGACTCCCAGTGCAACAATGCTGGCTGCCTCTATGATGGCTTTGACTGCCAGAAGTACGAAGGGCAGTGCAAGTAAGTGACTTGCTCAGTGACCTTCTTGTTTTAAAGTGAGGACCTTGGTCATAAACTTGAATGTAGGAAGTTTCATCTAAACATGAGAAGGAACTTCTTTACTTTGGTGGTGGCAGAGCGCTAAAAAAAGGCTTCCCAGAGAGGTGGTGGAGTCTCCATCTCTGGAGACTTTCAAGGCCTGCCTGAATGTGTTCCTGTGTGGTCTACTTCATGTGATCCTGCTCTGGCAGAGGGGTTGGACCTAATGATCTTCAGAGATCCCTTCCAACCCCTACCCTTATGTGATTCTGTGACCTCTGTGCTGGTCATCAAAGAGCATGTTCTGGTTTCATTTCATGAAGCTCTTAAGTACAGACCTGTTGTTCACTCCCTACGTTCTGTTCTGCTGCCTGTGGGGCTGATATTCAAGCAACCACACTTCCCCATGGTCTTACTGAGTTTACACACACTTGGAAGCTCTTTGGGTCTTGCTCATTGCAGATGGCTTCCCTGTATCACACCATAGAAGTGAATTCTCCAACTCAGAGTAGTAACACAGTGAGTTTCAGTGGAGGGGAGACCCCAGCTGGAAGAGCAGCCAGAAAACATCATAGTGATGTTAACATCCAGGCATTTACCAAACATTGTCTTTGGCAACAGCAGGAACTTAATCCTAGATTCCTGGAGAAACTCTGGTCTGAGTAATTGTTCTGTGTCCCTGTGTCTGAGTCACAGTAATTTTGTCCCATTTTCTGGCATCTAAATTGCAACAGCTGCTTTCACCCCATTGCTGAATGCTTCACAGCACTGCATGAAACAGTGGCCTTCCATGTAAAGTGGATCAGTGTCCATCAGAATGAAGAGTATTTACACAAAAGAGAGGTCCTTGCGGACCACTGCTGATTTTCCCAGCAGCCAGGCAATATGTGCAGTGCTTGGTCTAATTCATTCTCCTGCCTTTCTTTTTTCTCCTGCCCAGCCCTCTGTATGATCAGTACTGCAAAGATCACTTCTCTGATGGTCACTGTGACCAGGGCTGCAATAACTTTGAGTGTGAGTGGGATGGTCTGGATTGTGCAAACAACATGCCAGAGAAGCTTGCAGATGGCACACTGGTGGTGGTGGTCCTGATCACTCCTGAGAACCTGAAGAACAACTCCTTCAACTTCCTGCGGGAGCTGAGCCGCGTGCTGCACACCAACGTGGTCTTCAAGAAGAACCCCAAGGGAGAGTATATGATCTTCCCATACTACGGTAATGAGGAGGAGCTGAAAAAGCATTACATCAAGAGGTCAACAGAGGACTGGTCAGATATGTCTAGTGCTGTCATCAACAAAGTGAAGAGCAGCCTCTACTCCAGGGCTGGCAGAAGGCAGAAGAGAGAGCTTGATCAGATGGACATCAGAGGGTAAGGGGGAACGACGGGTTCCTTTCTCAGCGAGCAGGGTTTGGGTTGTGTGTTGCTGCAAAGGGAAGGATGTAGGCCAGATGATTGCATTTGGATGTTGCTTTCTGTGTGAATAGAAGCCGGGCTCTGCTCTCACGCGGGAAGAGCGACTGGTCGCTCAGGAATCCCGGACACAATGCTGCACCAACTCTCACCATTGAAGGAGTCCTGTGTATTGTTGGGAGCTCGGGCTGGGCTGGGTGGGACCTGGAAGCAGAGGCTGGCCTGACCAACTGTCTGACTTCAGGAAGTCATTAAGTTAAGCCTCAGTTTCTCCCTGGGAAATTCTTTCTACAGCTTTGTTGTGAAACTCAATTACAGCTAGCTGTGTTTGGAGATCTTTGGAATAAACATATGGATCTAACCTTCCCCCTCTCTGTGGGCTCAATCAAAAGCCACTGAAAGGAAAGGAGTTAGAGCAGCGAAACTGATGTGAAAAGATCTGAAGGCTCCCAAACAGCATTATTTAAGACACTGTAGTGTCTGAGTGATTGTACAATGCTGTGAAGCAGAGACAGCCTGCCATTCCTGTAGATGAGGAGGTAGATTTCACAGTATTCATTGAGGCAAATCCAACAGACTATGAGTGTGAGCCGCAGGGCTTGGGCCACAGGGAAGCAAGGAGATGGCTTACCACCTTCTGGTTCCCTCTGAGGGGAGGTTGAGGGGAGAAGGGAGATGGGGCTCATCTGCCTTCACAGTGTGGTCATTGCTTCACATTCCTCACTGACTCTTCTCTCACACAGCTCCATTGTCTACTTGGAGATTGATAACCGCCAGTGCATCCAGTCCTCTTCCCAGTGCTTCCAGAGTGCAACCGATGTGGCAGCCTTCCTGGGTGCCTTGGCCTCTCTTGGCAACCTGAACATACCCTACAAAATAGAAGCTGTTAAAAGTAAGTATGGCTGGAACTAGATGATCCTTGAGGTCGCTTCCAACCCTGACAATTTAATGATTCTATGGCCAGCTGGGGAAGGAGAGACAGCCAAAACTTCCCAGCCTTATCCGTGTCAGTGTTTGAGCACAGCCTGGGTTTGATAACCTTGCATCTTTATTTTTCTCTTTAAGTCTGCTCTCTAAAACAATTGGCAAAACCAATGTTGGGGTTGGGTTTGGGGGGGGTGGGTGGGGGGGTGGTGTTTGTTTGTTTGTTTGTTGTTTTTTCTTATTTCGGGTTCATCTCAAAATCATGATCACTATGAAAGTTAATAAAACAAACTCAAATAAAATAGAAAAGGCAGAGAAGAAAAAAGCAAACCCAACCAGCTCCAATCAATCAGAGACATGCAAGGAGTTGAAGTTTGTATCTTGAAAATCCCCCTAAATCCTTTTGTCTTAACAGCTCAATGCAAAGCGCAATGATTTGAAGTTCGCTAATCCTTTTCCTTAAAGGAGAAAAAGTGAAGCTGTCTCCTGGTGCAGCCTGGCTTGTGCAGCAGAGAATTTGCCAATAGTTTGCAATTCTGATTAATAGCGTATAAAATGACCTTCTTTTTTTTTTTTTTTTTTTTTTTTTTTTTGTTTGGGGGTGGGGTGGGGGTGGGGGTGTGGTGTGGTGAACTGATTTAGATCAGACTTAGGTACCTCTATTAACTAATTTTCCTTCATTTCCACTCTGCCACCGGTTTGCTAATGCAGCTTCATGTTTCAGCATCTCTCTGTGCCCCGCTGTTTTGTAGGTGAAACAGCTGAGCCCACGAAGAACTCCCAGCTGTATCCTATGTACGTGGTGGGGGTGGCTGTGCTGGTCTTGCTTGCCTTCATTGGAGTGGGAGTGCTGGTGTCTCGGAAGCGGCGCAGGGAGCATGGGCAGCTTTGGTTCCCAGAAGGCTTCAAAGTGACAGAGTCGAGCAAGAAGAAGCGACGAGAACCACTTGGGGAGGATTCTGTTGGACTGAAGTGAGTAATTTGCTTGCCAACCCATTAAACACAGTGCTAACCCATTAAACACAGTGCAGCAGGGCTGCTCAGGGCTCTCTGGAAAGAAGCCACCTGAATTTTGTTCTCTGGTGCAACATATTGGTGTAGTGGGGAGGAGAAAAATCAGATTTCTTGAAGTCATTCTGTGGTGCATCATGTTGGTGTGGTGGGGAGGAGAAAAATCAGGTTTCTTGAAGTCATTCTCTGGTGCATCTTTTGTTGGTGTGGTGGGGAGGAGAAAAAAATCAGGTTTCTTGAAGTCATTCTCTGGTGCATCTTTTGTTGGTGTGGTGGGGAGGAGAAAAAAAAATCAGGTTTCTTAAAGTTCTGCATGGGGAAAACTGTTCCCATCTGGAGGAGGTTTTTTAATGCTTCGTGGTCCATTTGCACTTGGTCAAAATATGAAAGGTAGCCCTAGGGGGAGCCTCCTGGGTATTGCCTTGTTGATTCTTCTTTGTACTTGTAGATAAACATTGTCCATCATGGACTAGTTCCTGCAGAGGAGCTAATGTGTTTGTTGCATGGTTTTATTTTTAAAGACCCCTCAAAAATCCTTCGGATGGCACGCTGATGGATGACAACCAAAATGAGTGGGGTGATGAGGAGACCCTGGACACCAAGAAGTTCAGGGTAAGCTCACTGCCACAGTCCCTTCCTGTGCTGCCCAGTAGGTCAGTCACTTGCAGTCACTTACAGAAGGAGCAGAGCGCTGCAGAATGCAGCAGAGCAGAAGCACCTTCAGGGGCCCAGCTCACGTTGCTGCCTGTGGCTCCACTGCATGTGACAAATGCACCTTTGAGACCTGCAGAGCTTGCCAGGCTGGAGCTCAGCCCCCTCCTCCCACCCTGACCCTGAGCGCTTTGCTCTCTTGTTGCTCAGTTCGAGGAGCAGGCGATGCTGCCGGACACAGACGATCAGACAGATCACAGGCAGTGGACCCAGCAGCACCTGGACGCCGCTGACCTGCGCATATCCTCCATGGCACCTACTCCACCGCAGGGGGAAATTGATGCAGACTGTATGGATGTCAACGTCAGAGGCCCTGGTAAGCTGGACTCCTTTGACTTCTGGGCTGCTTGTCAGCTAATCTAAAACCCTTCCTTACCCCTTGCAGATGAACAGCTCCAGACAGCCCTGCCTGGCTCTGTTTCTAGTGTGGACTCTTTCTGCATTGCATGGTTGCTGTTGTGTGTGATTTAGAGACAGACCCTGTCCCATTCTGCTTCCCATGAAATCTCTTTTGTTCAGTCTCTGAGTTGGAAATCAGAGAATACAGAAGTACCTATGAAATCATAGAATGGCTTGAGTTGGAAAGGACCCTAAAGATCATTTAATTCTAACCCCCCTGCCATTGGCAGGGACACCTCCCACTAGACCAGTTGCCCAAAGCCTCATCCAGCTTGGTCTTAAATGCTTCTGCAATTTCTCTGGGCAACCTGTTCTTGTGTCTCACCACCCTCACAGTAAAGAATCACGCAGCTTACCCCTCTGCCACTCCTAAATTCTTCTCCTCCCACCAAACTGCACGTTTCACGATTTTCTTTTTAGGTTCTTAACTATGTTACTATTTCATAGGCTTCTAAATCGTTAATTTGGTCTCCTCCACATCTGTGTTGCTGTCCACACAATTGTCTGTAGCGTACACAAGTTTGCTTTGAGCAACCTTCCTTAGAAATGGCTCCTCACATATTCATGTGGAAGCCAGCAGATGAAATAGGAAAAGCAGTGCCTGGTGAGATACCACTAAGGAATTTCAGATCCATATCAGAGGAAGGATATTCGTGTTTGATGTTTAGAACCAGTCAGGAACTTGAGCTTGATGCACCCAGGAGGATAAACATCTATGGCAGACAGAGCATCTTGCCAAGCCTCCTGCATTACAGCAGGGTGAAAAGCCTTTTCCCACTGAGATCGCCTGTGCTTTTCAGATGGCTTCACCCCACTGATGATCGCCTCGTGCAGCGGAGGAGGGCTGGAGACCGGCAATAGTGAAGAGGAGGATGATGCTCCTGCTGTCATCTCAGATTTCATTTACCAAGGAGCCAGCTTACACAACCAGACTGACCGCACTGGCGAGACCGCTCTGCACCTGGCCGCCAGGTACTCGCGCTCCGACGCTGCCAAGCGCCTGCTGGAAGCCAGTGCTGATGCAAACATCCAAGACAACATGGGCAGGACACCTCTCCATGCTGCTGTCTCTGCAGATGCCCAAGGAGTCTTCCAGGTAATTGGTCCTTTTGCCACCACTCTCAGGTTTTTCTGGGGCAAGCGCTGGTGCCGCCTGCTGAGCCAGTCACACAGCTGAGCTTATCCCAGGGGCTTCAGTTTGTCCTGGTGAGGTGCAGGGTGAAGGTCTTGAAAACTGAGGCCCTTGTTAGCTCAGGGCAATTCCAGATCTGCCTTTGGACATGCAGCCCTGGACTGAAAGAAGGCCTGAGGTTGTTTAGCCTGAAGAAAAGGAGGCTGAGGAGAGACCTTTCTCACTCTCTACAACTCCCTGAAAGGAGGTTGGAGCAAGGTCGGGGACAGTCTCTTGTAACAAATAATAGGATGAGGAAATGGCCTCAAGTTGCACCTGGGGAGGTTTAGGTTGGATATTAGGAAAAATTTCTTCATAGAAAGGGTTGTCAAGCCCTGGAACAGGCTGCCCAGGACAGTGGTGGAGTCTCCATTCCTGGAGAGATTTAAAAGCCCTGTAAATGTGCTGAGGGACATGGTTTAGTGGTTACCTGGCAGTGCTGGGTTAATGGCTGGATTTGATATTCACAGTATTCACAGTATCACCAAGGTTGAAAGAGACCTCAAAGATCATCAAGTCCAACCTGAAAAGTCCTTTCCGACTTAAATGCTTCTATGATTCTATGACCAGCCTCTGGAGAGGTGGTTGCAGGTCCTGAGACCTGGGTACCTGGAGCATCTGCTCTCTGCCCCTCCTAACATTTGTGTTTCCTGTGCTTTTGCCTTTCTTGTGGCAGATCCTGATCAGGAACAGGGCAACCGATCTCGATGCCCGAATGCATGATGGGACCACTCCTCTGATCCTGGCTGCTCGACTGGCTGTGGAGGGCATGCTGGACGATCTCATCAACTGCCATGCAGATGTCAATGCTGTGGATGATCTAGGTACTGCAGGCCACTACAGCAGGCTTCCTCGGAGGTGGAAGGAAAGGGCTGCTAGAATTCTGTTACTCTGGCCACTCACTAATGCGTGTTGTTTTTTGTGGTCTTCCTCTGCAGGCAAGTCAGCACTGCACTGGGCAGCTGCTGTGAATAATGTTGAAGCTGCAGTAGTCCTCCTGAAGAATGGTGCCAACAAGGATATGCAGAACAATAAGGTAGGAGTCTTCTGGACTGACATAGGCAAGGGAAGAACCATTTGGGGAGTCTGCTAAAGGGTAATTTTTGCCTAAAATATAGTACTGCTAGGCACTCAGTCGCTGATTTGATTGATGTGCATGAAGCTGTTTGGTTTAGCTTCAAGGAGCACTGTGGGATTAGGTCCTATGGGTGATGTTGAGGGGCCGTGCAGTGCTTGGTGAACAGTATGATAAAGCACTTGTGTGGCCTTCTATTTGTGTGTTCTGGGTCACTCATAGGGCTGCTGGTTTGATATCAGTGTAAGGACATGGCTCATCAGGGTGGGAAAAGGCAGCAGCAAAGAGGAGAGGCAATTACTATCTCTTGCCACCCAACTGCATAGTGCTGGGCATGGAGCTCAGGATAATGACAGCCAGGAGAATCTGTGAGCTTAAACCTAACCACCTCTGCTGGCTTTCCAGGAGGAGACTCCACTGTTCCTGGCAGCCAGAGAAGGGAGCTACGAAACTGCCAAGGTCCTGCTGGACCATTTTGCCAACCGCGACATCACAGACCACATGGACCGGCTGCCGCGGGACATCGCCCAGGAGCGCATGCACCACGACATCGTCAGGCTGCTGGATGAGTACAACCTGGTGCGCAGCCCACCCCTGCACAACGGGCCCCTGGGGGCACCCACCCTGTCCCCTCCGCTCTGCTCTCCCAACAGCTACATCAGCAACCTGAAACCTGCCGTCCAGGGCAAGAAGGCCAGGAAGCCGAGTACCAAGGGCCTGAGCTGCAACGGCAAGGATGCCAAAGACCTCAAGGCCCGCAGGAAAAAGTCGCAAGACGGCAAAGGATGTCTGCTGGACAACTCCAGTGTGTTGTCTCCGGTGGATTCCCTGGAGTCACCCCACGGGTACCTGTCGGACGTCGCTTCTCCTCCGCTGATGACCTCTCCTTTTCAGCAGTCCCCTTCCATGCCTCTGAATCATCTGCCAGGCATGCCCGATGCCCACCTGAGCATCAATCACCTCAACATGGCAGGGAAGCAGGATATGGCCATGGGAAGCTCCAGCAGGATGGCCTTCGATTCGGTGCCGCCACGCCTCTCCCACCTGCCTGTCTCTAGCCCCAGCACCGCCATGAGCAGTGCCCCGATGAGTTTCTCTGTCGGCGGAGCGGGCGGCCTGAACGGGCAGTGTGACTGGCTGACCAGGCTGCAGAATGGCATGGTCCAGAACCAGTACAACCCCATGAGAGGCAACATGCAGCCGGGAACGCATCAGCAGACGCAAAACCTTCAGCACGGCATGATGACTTCCCTGCACAACGGCTTGCCCACCACCAGCTTGTCGCAGATGATGAGCTACCAGGCCATGCCCAACACCCGGCTGGCTTCCCAGCCTCACCTGATGCAGAGCCAGCAGCTCCAGCAGATGCAGCAGCAACAGCTCCAGCAGCAAAACATGCAGCCGCAGCAGCAGCAGCCGCCACAGCAGCCCCAGCAGCAGCCCCAGCAGCAGCAGCCGCAGCAGCATCACAACCCCAGCTCCAACGGGAGCGGCCACATGGGCCAGAATTTCCTTGGTACCGAGCTGAGCCAGCCCGACATGCAGCCAGTGAGCAGCAGTACCATGGCAGTCCACACCATCCTGCCTCAAGATTCCCAGATGCTGCCCACGTCTCTGCCATCCTCCCTCGCCCAGCCCATGACCACCACGCAGTTTCTAACTCCACCTTCCCAGCATAGCTATTCCTCCCCCTTGGACAACACCCCCAGCCACCAGCTCCAGGTGCCCGACCACCCTTTCCTAACGCCATCTCCGGAGTCACCGGACCAGTGGTCCAGCTCCTCTCCTCACTCCAACGTGTCCGACTGGTCTGAGGGCATCTCCAGCCCTCCCACGAGTATGCAGTCGCAGATGGGACACATCCCTGAAGCCTTCAAGTAAAAGAGACAGTGTTTGTGAGGGACGCTGGTGCTCAGTGGGAGTGAGAAGCTCCAGAGGGGAGACCTTTTCTAAAAGGACCTTGGATGCTTTTATTAAAAGGATCCTTTTTTTAAAAATACGTTTTTATATTAAAGAAAGAGAGAAAAAAAAAAAAAAAAAAGAAAAGAGGAGAGAGAGAGGAAAAAAAATAACAAACAAAAGAAAAAGAGTTAAAAGACAAATTAATTCCTTTTTTTTTTTTTTTCGTGTGTGTTTCTGGTCGGTTGGTTTTTGGGGTTTTGTTTTTTTTTTTTTTTTTAGTATTTATTTATGTGCTTTTTATTTGACATGAAAACACTGCCTTTTTTATTTATATGTTCTATTGTTAAGAACTCAATGTGGGACACCAGTTGTGTTTCAAGGGATCAATTAGGTTTTTTAGAGGACGTTCTCTTTTGTTTTGGGGGGGGGGAGGGTGTTCATTGTCTTTGATTTGAGAGGAAATGTTTATGTAAAGCTCTTAAGCAGCAATTTGTGATTCTGAAATGCCATTAACTTATTTTTTTTTCGGGGGGGGGGGTGTCTCTTTCAAGTTAGAAAGAGAGGTGAGAAAGAAGAGGGGAAGGGAAAATTGACTTAAAATCCCACTCTTGGTGGGGGGCGGGGGGAGGGAAGGGGTTGGGGAAGGGGAATGAATATGGACGGATTTTTGTCATGTACTTTAAAATGTTTCCTTTGCTGTTCTATCTGAGAGGACATTTTATGGTACCAGCCACGAGCCTTTGTTTAAATTTCAGTATTATATAGTTGTACATTTGCCTTGATGATAGAAATTGTTTTGTTCTCTCTTGGGTTTTTTTATATATATATATATATATATATATATTAAAAAATATATATATTTAAATAATGTTTTATGAGCTGAAAGAAATCAGGATTAGAGACCTGTAAGAACAGGTTGTAAGCTAAAAAAAAAAACAAACACCAACAAAAAGCAAAAAAAAACACCAAACCTACAAAACGTGAATACTGCCCCCCCACACCCAAAAATAAAACCCCACGAAAAACAAAGTGTATTTGCCAAACTTTGAAGAGAGCAAGCCCATAACTATGGAGTTTATACCAAACCTGTAACAGTGGAGGTTTTTCTATACAGCAAAGGAGACTTAATTTTACTTTGAATATCTTTACTGTTCTGCCTTTCTTTTGTCGTCGTCGTTGGTTTTTTGTGTTGTTTGAGTAACTGTTTAAGAAATAAATGCCAATATAAACGTGTAAAAACCACATCCTTATTTTAAGGATGGCTTGCCTGTTCTGCAGAAGGCGTGCCTGTTAATGCAGACAAGCCTGAGTGAGATTGCAAAGCATTAGAACACTGCCACCACCCCCTGCTTGCCCCCAGCCAGCTCCTCTGGCAGCTCCGTCGCTGTCTGTGTGTGGCAGGGGGGGGTGCTGGACTGGTTCAAACAGGAGGGCGAGGGACAGCACAGCCTGGTCTGTGCTGTGAAACCTTCACATTTTGTTCTTGTTAGTCTTGGAGTGCTGCATCTTTTTTGATACTGATGTTACACTCTTTCCTGTGTATCATGTAAAATAGAGTATAAGCCTGTGGCAGATTTAATGTTTGTAAATATGGGGGGGGATGGGGGATGTTGGGGGGGGGGTGTTGTTGTTTGTTTGTTTGTTTTTAAAAAAAAAAAGAAAAAAGAAAAAAAAAAAAAAAAAAGAAAAAGGTGGATTTTGTTTCAAAAATCTAAATGAGCGAGTCTTAAAAATATATCCTAAATATATCACCTTATAGAGGTGTTGGAACATCACTCACTCGGGTGCAGAGGCAAGCAGGCGCCCTAAAGGCTAGACTGTGTGTATGGGACAGGCAACTAGGGAGCAGTTAATCAAGAAAAGCCTAAGGAAAGGGTTCCTCAGCCTCCTTCCTTCTTCTCAGAACACCAAATAAACCAGCTACTTCTCAAGGCACAGAGCCTTGCTGAGCACTCCTCCTCGTCCACACGTCAGACCGTGGTTCTTGTGACGCGCCTAATTTGAGTGACATGGACATCACGTGGTGTTGAATCTTCCTATGTTTTATAAACTAGAGGTGTAGTTTCAGAGGAAAAAAAAAAAAGAAAGAAAAAAAAAAAAGAAAGAAAAAAAAGAAAAGAAAAGAAAAAAAAAATATCTTCTGTAATAAATCTATCTACATGCAAAGTTGTAGTTTGCAAAAATGATGTACTTTTTTGGTTTGTTTTCTTTTGGGTTTTTTTTATTTTTTTTTTTTCCTGGTTAACTGATTTGCAATAAAGGATGCTGCTGGGCATCTAGATTTTACTAAAACTGGAACTTAGTGTTTTTCGTAGAATCCTAGAATCAATAAGGTTGGAAAAGACCTCAAAGATCATCAAGTCCAACCTGTCACCCAACACCCTGTGACTACTAGGCCGTGGCACCAAGTGCCACGTCCAATCCCCTCTTGAACACCTCCAGGGACTGTGACTCCACCACCTCCCTGGGCAGCACATTCCAAAGGCTTACAACTCTCTCTGTGAAGAACTTTCTCCTCACCTCAAGCCTAAAGTTCCCCTGGCACAGCTTGAGACTGTGTCCTCTTGTTCTGATGCTGGTTGCCTGGGAGAAGAGACCAACCCCTTCCTGGCTACAACCACCCTTCAGGTAGTTGTAGACAGCAATAAGGTCTCTCCCGAGTCTCCTCTTCTCCAGGCTAATCAACCCCAGCTCCCTCAGCCTCTCCTCATAGGGCTTGTGCTCAAGGCCTCTCCCCAGCCTCGTTGCCCTTCTCTGGGCACATTCAAGAGTTTTGTTCCAGGTGGGTTGGTAGCTGGGGGTTTGATAGCTGCTGTCTGGGCATCTAGATTTTACTAAAATCGGAACTTAGTGTTTCTGTTCCAGGTGGGTTGGTAGCTGGGGGGTTGATAGCTGCTGTCTGGGCATCTAGATTTTACTAAAATCGGAACTTAGTGTTTCTGTTCCAGGTGGGTTGGTAGCTGGGGGGTTGATAGCTGCTGTCTGGGCATCTAGATTTTACTAAAATCGGAACTTAGTGTTTCTGTTCCAGGTGGGTTGGTTGCTGGGGGGTTGATAGCTGCTGCCTCGCTGTACTGCGGGGCTGCTTCTTGGCACAAGGTGCCAGCGCCTTCCTCACATCTTAGCCTCTGTGTTAAAGCTCAGAGCAGGGCTTTGGACAATGAAACTTTCTCCTTAAGCTGTGCAAAACTCTTCACTGAGCTGAGACAGCTGGTTTGAGCAAGACAGGAGGAGTTGTGCAAAGCTCTTGGCCAGGACAGGCTCTGCCCAGGTAGCCCTTTGCCTCCTTTTGCCTGTGTTACGGATGCCCTGGTGTCCTCTCAGGCCCCTGACATTAGGTCAGGATCTAAAAGGAGAAACACTGAAAAGGTGTTTTCACAATACATTAGAAGTTGGAAGGGACCTCAAGACCAACTTCCCTGCCAAAGCAGGATCACTTAGGGTAGTCCACACAGGAATGCATCCAGGTGGGTTTTGAAAGTCTCCAGAGAAGACGACTCCACAACCTCTCTGGGCAGCCTGCTCCAGGGCTCCATCACCCTCACTGTAAAGCAGTTTCTCCTCATGCTGAGGTGAAATCTTCTATAGTCAAGTTGAACCCGTTCCTTCTTGTCTTGTTTTAAAGAATATCACTCAGGCACGTTCAAGGTACTGGATTCTGTCACTTGAAAACTTTCTTGACAGCTTTTTTTGAGCATTCTCTGGTTGATGAGATGGCCAAGGGTAAAATATAGCCACATGTTTTTAATTACATGGTGCCTATGGAAACAGAGCCCTCTGCAAGTAGTGTGAAGGGTTGTGTATAGTGCCTCCTGCTTCACACACAGCACTGAGCATATGGCTGGGCTCTCAGATGTGGTGGCTGGGAACTGGGTAGCAGCTAGAATCATAGAATGGGTTGGGTTGGAAGGGACCATTAAAGGTCGTCTAGTGCAACTCTCAGTTCATGAAGGGCAGCAGCACCCAAGGGACATCTTCATTCTGGGCACAGACACTGCACAGAAATATTTGCTGTCTTTTATGCACTGTTGATTTTTAAGGTAATTTAATTTAATTCCTCCCCTACCCCACAGGGACTCCACAGTCCAAATGCAGCAGCAAAGTCCCCAAGTGACTGGATATAAATAGCTGAGCCATGGACCTCCTCCCAGCATCAGATAAGCATGGTAACTCCTGGAATGCTGGTATTTTCCACTGAGTGGTCAAGGAGGGGAGTGGACATGTGTGTACATGTACCTGTTATCCAGCCCCAGACAGAGTCAGGGCTGCCAGATATTTGCTGTACAAGCAGGCAGAAGCTGGTGCTGCAGCACTGGCATTTCATGTGCCACCCAGCAGCAAGCACAGCACCTTCCAAGCTCAGGGAGCTGATGTGCCAGAGTGTGCTCTCTGCAGACTCCATGGGAAGAGGTATTTTAAACTGAGGACAAATCCTTCTTCTCCCTGCAAAATGTGGTTCAGTAGTGAGGATTTTGTTACCCCAAGGGACACCCTGGAGATGGGCTTCCTGAGCCGTGCTTTTCCCTCAAGTTGTGTCTTGCTGCATCCCATCTGGGATAAACTAGATGAAGTGTGTTTGCCTTCACCACGATTCACACATGTGCTGTCCATGAATCATGTCTGGGAACATCCAGCTGTGTTCCCACGCAGCCCATCCTTCCAGGCTTCTCCCACATGGACACATCCCAGCGCTTGTATCCATGGTTGGCTGCAAGCAGGGCATGCCTTGGTGCCACCAGTGAGACTGGAAGATCCTCGTGCCTGCTTGAGGAATTGAGAAGACTCTCTCCTATTGGGTCTGCTGTGTTACACTCCAGTTGCTCACAGTCAAGGTGGAAATGTGACCTGGAATGGATTGAAAAACAGGGGGGTTATGAGGATGTGCAAAACAATATGACATTACAAGAGACAACTAAACATATGTGGATCATTTAGGAAGTGAGGGGCTGCAAAGCATGTGATTTTCCATCAGGATGGGTCAGAGAGACACAATGAGGAAAGAGGGGGCTAAATACCAGGGCAAGAGGCAAAACAAAATGGTCTGTACTGGCACATGAACAGAAGTAATACATTTGCCACCAGGCAGTTCCAACAATAAGCCAGAAAAAGTTTTCTAAGCAGTAGAGGAGTAATGATACACCGTTTGGGTTCTTACATTTATGAAGGTGTCTGCTGACCCACAAACTCCTGCCAGAGATGATGGTGGGGCCACAGATACCCACCTGAGACTCTGAGGCAAAGATCAAAGAGAAGAGCAATGCCCCCAGTTTCAAACCCACACTTAGGGCTTTCCCATCAGCTCTTTATCCAGAGGGATTTGCCTTCTCCCAGTCCCTCCCAACCAACAAATTGTCCAACCACAGGCTTATCTTTACCTCACATTGGTGAAGATGGTGGGAGCTGGATTTAAAGCTCTCACATCAAGGGAAGCTGCTGAGGAATGAATGGGTCACGGTAAGCACAGCTGGTTTAGCATTCCAGGTGAAAGAGGCTGAGAAGCACTAAAATTACCTCCCATGCCAAGGGAATGGTTCAGAAGTGTTTGCACAAGACTAGCACCAAGCAATTCCGATGGTGTTGATGCTATGAGGAATCAACATCTGAACTATTTGTTTACATGCTGGAGGGCTTGGGGTTTTTTCTTCTTTGTTTTCATTATTCCTGCTCAATTAGATGGGACGTTTAGAAATTGCTACTCTGTATTGCTTTTACCTCCAGGCTACCGGTGTTTGCCCAGAAAGTTGCTAACAGCTGCTTGAACCCTGATTGCTGAATTGCTGCTGCAGCTCAAATCACGCTCTGAAGAATGCACAAAAGGAGCCAAATTCATCTGAGGTGGAATTACATACAGGTTAATGTGGCTGGGGTAGATCGAACAATCACAGCAACGAAATGGGGAAACAAATAAAGCTCAGCTTGTCCAATTTTGGATACAGGATATAACCTAATAGAGAATACCAATACCCTCCATTAGCCATTTCCCCTGTTTCTAAACTCAGAGAGTGATCCTTTTAACAGCAATTTCCTAGGGCAGGGCTGTGATTATGGTCACCTGCAAACTTAAAGGTGAAGACACGATCAGAATTTAATGGGGAAAGGTCAGTACCCTTTTGTGCTGCACCCCAAGTAAGCTGATGGAGCAGGAAAGAACACATGCTTTCCCCTTCCAAGCAGCAAGCCTTTCTTTTGGTAATGGGTCACTCTCCATTCCAGACCCAGAGCACGACAGATCAGTTAGGAAGCTTCAAGGTAAAAAGAGCTGAATGTCTTAATGTGGCAATTCTTTACAGTCACAGATTTGCCAGGAAAACAGCAAAGGCGAGATCCCATCGTTAGTGTTGGCACTGTGTAGAGATGGATAAATAGGTTAAATATAGCTATAGCTACAGGTGTAAGCTGTTGCTGGGATTTACAGAGTAACAAATGCATTTTTAAGAAGACAATCAGGCTAAATAAAAATAAAACCACGTTCCCTCAAATTACACATTGGGGGATATGTCAGGGAGGACCAGGGCTTTATCTGTAGTTCATGGCTGCGTTGGGAAATTGCACTTGACAAGCTGGGTTACAAGAATGCTCCTACAAAAGAGGGAGATGAAAGGCACTTGACAAATCACAGCGCAGCCCCTGGTTCCCACACCAGCATCAAAGTGCTGCTTCCCCTGATTGGACTGGGATTTGAGGATATTACCCTGCTTTAATGATCAAGCGTGCAGAAACAGCTCTTGTGCTGATAATGACCCTTGATTAAGATGTTTGTTTAGGTTGTTTGTATTTTCCTCTCCGAGGCTTGTTGTCAGGTACAGTGTGACAAGATCGGTGCGGCGGCCAGCGCCTGTGAATGAGGCGCAGCCTTCTTAGGACCATAGAATCGTTTAGGTTGGAAAAGGCTTTTAAGATCATGGTGTCCAACTATTAACCCAGCGCTTACCGAGCAGAATTCTTACGTTTGAACAGGGAGTCCCCCTGAAAAGGTTCTTTTTTGGTTTTGTATGGAACAGCCCCTCAACGGAGAGCTACAACAAGCCACGTCTTGCTTAGCACCAGACATGGTAGAGTTAGGTAATGGTTCGGACACAACGATCTTAAAGGTCTTTTTCAACTGACGCAGAGCCGAGTGGAGCAAAAGTCTTTGGACACGCTCGTGTTTGATACCATGCCACAAATCTTGCCTAAAAAGAACCCCACCAAGCCACAGGAATACGTGCTTCTCTGGAGAAGTGCTTTTATAAGCCTTTAAGTTAACACATCCCAGGGATAGCTGTGTGCAGTGAGGCTGAACTGAGGCATCTGCTCTGCCGTGCGCCTCTTCAGCGCTTCCACACCAGGCTTCCAAGCGTTCGCTTGATCCGTGCTCTTTCACATCATTAATGTGCCTTCGCAAATTAAGCCTCCAGGGACCTCACTTTGCAGCAAGTAACAATCTCTCGTATTTGCTTCCTCTTCCCCGATTTTTCTTGTTCTCAGCTTCAGCTGAGCCCCTCGGCAGCCCCCTGAACTGCGCTGCTCCCTCGATCCCTCTTGCCGGCAGCTCCCACATGGACACAAACGGGCGCCGGCCGCTGCCCGCCGCGGGCTGGGCTTCGGGTCCCGCGGTCCTCTGTCCCGCCCTGGTGGCCGCCCGCGCCATTGCATCCGCCCCGCCAGCCCCGAGGGCTCGGATGTTCCAAGCTGTGCCTAGCGGCTGCCTGAGAACAAAGCGACCCCCGCGGAGCCGTGACCCCACTACACGCCGAGCGCTAGGAGTGCAGCAGCAGTGGACAGGGGGAGATGGACACAGCCTGTGGTGGCCCCAGCCGGGACTCGAACCCGGGACTCGAGCGGCGTTACGCCTGCGCCGGACGCTGTGAAGCCACTTCCGCCCTCAGTGGCTCGTTACCCTCCGACACTTTCACGCTACAAGGCAACGCCGGGGGGAGGCGGAGCGGGAGAAACACAAACAAGTGCGCGCGGCGCCGGGCTGTGCACGCGTTGCGACGTCATCGCGCGACGCGCCGTGACACGTCGGCGGCGGCGCAGCTCCAGAGCCGGATGTTCCAAGATGGCGGCGGCGGAGGGGGCCGGTGCGGTGGCCGTGAGGGGAGGCGGTGCCCGCTGCTGAGGGGACTCCGTCTGTGTGAAAAGCTGCCAGGTACCGAAGGGGCGGCTGAGAGAAGGGGCGTGCCCAGCTGGAGGGCTGGGGGATCCCGGGTGGGCTGTGGGAGTGATGCAGGGCCCGAAGTACGGGCCCCGGGGCTAGAGCCCCTCTCAGTGTGGCTGAAGCTGCCCGGTGGGGCCGTGCCTTAGGGCGGTGGCACCCCCCCGGGACTGGCTGTCGCAGCGCAGGGAGGCGGCGGGGCGGTGGCAGTCCCGGGCCTCGGGCCCCGGTTCCGGTTGTGGTAGGTTGTGGTGCCGCAAGGAGGGGCGAAGCGGTGGAACGCTGCGGCAGGCAGCAGGGCTGTGCCGCCGGGGAGGCTTCCCGCCGGGGTTTGGGTCGTCGTGGGTCGTCTCGAGTGCTATGGTGGAACAAGGCGCACACTACAGCCGTTCCGTGTAATATTTTATGGCGTGGAGAAGAGAAAAAGAGATCCTGCCGTCATAAATATTGCCTGGGGTTGGTGGCCGTGTGCTTCTTTGACAAGTCCCGGTACTTGTCACAACTCAGGGGCTTTTATTTCTGCTTGTTACTTGTCGTAGGTCTGTGCTTTACTGGAGCAGCAACTGGTGGTGACTCAGGAGTACAGTTGCCTGAAACTGGCACCTGCTGGTGTGGTGGATTGCTAGTCAGTCTGCTTTACAAAACACATGGGAATGCTTTATGCTGCTGCTGCTGCCGCCTGTGAATCACATTAAACCCTGTGCCTTTGATTCCTGAAGAGCTCTTTTCACTGTATAGCACTTCTGGCAGCACTTGTCATTTATGAAGAGGCCAGCAGGAAGCTGTCAGGAGCACTAAAGATGTAGAGTGTGCCCAGTTTGGGTGTCCTTTACATGTGTGCAGATGTGCAGCAGTCTGCAAAGGGAAAAAGCCTAAAGAACTAGTGTCCCAGATACTGACTTTACAGTTGCAAAGCTCATTCTCTAGCTGTTCATGTCCTTGGGGTTGCAGCAGGGCTTTTATTCACCTTGTCATGTACTTGAACATGTTATCTTTTTGTGTGATGCATGCATAGGCACACATGAGAATATTCATGCTCTGTAATGTGCTTTGTGAGGATACTTCTTAATGTTTTAAGAGCAACTTCTTTAGCTTGAGTCCCTTGGGGATAGGATTAAATTAATTCCTCCCAAAGAAATTATTCCTTCATGCAGATACATTTTCGTAGGAGAGTTTAATCATGGCTATAGGGCTCATCAAGTGAAATTTGTTGATGGCCTTGTCTAGAGGGTATTTTTTATCTTTCTTTTTCTCCTTCTCTTTGCTTACATTTTCTTGGCATGTCTGGAAACACCTTCTGCAATTGTTGTTGCTGGTGACTAACGTTGAGCAGGCTGCACTGTATTATCTATTAATATCCCAGCTGGAAGTTAAGAATTTCCAAAGCAGGGATAGATTGCTCTTCATTTAGGTAGTTATTTCTCTTCTATAATTTGTCTTCACATCAGCATTTCTGTTAGCCCTCCCTGCCCCCAGCCCAGCACTGGTATCACCGGGCTGATATCTTCTGTTTAAATTACCTGACACGGGCCATGTTCATTTTATTTGGACTTAATTCTTCAAATCTTGCTTTTACTGCTGTGTGCAGTCTGTTAATATTAACTTGCCTTCTGGAAGGAAGCTGATACCCTCTTGTTGAACTTCTGTCATGCAGCAGCAGAGATCTTAGTAGAGGAATGGCCAGTCAGTGTTTTTAAGTAGAACTCTCTGCTTAATTAGCTAGGTACTGGTTGTTACAAAAAATCGAGTGAAGTGTTAGGATATCTTTGTGTGCATCTGATAAGACACTAAGGAGGGGTGTCCATGTTAGAAATATGGAAGTGGGTGCTTAAGTTGTAAATACAGTCAGGTTTTGTGCTCAGCTGTGTTTCAGAAACAGCTTTTTCTGCTAAGAACGGAACTGCTAGGTAGGTATCAGCATTGCTCATGTAGGTTAGTCCTTTCCATGAGGTAACTGTCCTGGCAGATGTTTTAATTAATGTGTTTTCCTCCCCACTTCACAGTGTGTGGCACAAACCCACTGGTTTGTTTGGAGGGGAGGGAGGAGTTCTTGCAGTTAGGTTAATACAGTAAAGACCATGATGAATAATCAGTGGGGATTCCCAGAAAAGTGGGGATGTCCTGGGGGTTCTCCAGCCTGTGGGTTTCCTGGTAGCGTGGTCGGCAGTAAGCAGCTGGAAAACTTTCACTTTGGGTATCGGGAGAAAAGGTTGCAAAGCACTAAAAGCTTTTTGTGAGTACTCCTTGAGAGGAGTTTAACAGATAGCTGTGGTTTTAAAAGGATGTTGAAGACAAATGCAAATGATGCATGAAACTGACGAAGCTTTGTGCTTAATTGCTTTTCTCTTGAAGTCAGATTCTAATCTTCATTCCCAAAGTGTTAACTTCAGCTATGGCTGTGAAATACGTGGATAGAGGGGAGAAACTGAGAGCCTCAGTCTCTTGGCTAAGGCCTTCTGAAAGAGTGACCTAGGTGATATGTGGGACTGCTGGACTTTGCAGTGATGAGTAGTTTTTTCTTAGGGTAGGTTGTCCTGATGGCCAGTAAAGCCTGTATGGATCATGCTGTGATGCATACTGAAATGCATCTTAATGAAATTATTTAGTTATGAATCTGTATGAAAGGCACACTTTTGCAATGTTCACTCAGTGTGTGGTTTTGTTAACCAAATCCCAGAAGTAGTTTGCATTTGAACTTCTCTATAGCAAACTTCTGGCTTGATTACAAACATCTGACTTTTCTGGCTTCCCATTTTATTACTCTTCCTGACAAGATGCTGAATGTTTAAAAACACCAAACCTCCAACTAAAAATTGCACAGCTTTTATCTGTCTTCTACAAACAGAAGTGCATCTGGTACCAAACAGTTGCTGTGGGTGCTCCACATGATAGAAACCATATTTGTTGTGTACTATTAGGAAACAAGACTCTCATGTGTTGCTAAAGCTTCACTGAGCTAAACTGGACAAGGACTGAGGAAGAGCTAATTTGTTGGGGTTTTTTTTTTTTTTTTTCAGCTTCCCTTCTCACAAGGTTGTTAAGAGGTGATAAAATAAGAACACATGTTCTTGACTAATTTTCTGAGCTTCCTGTGGGCCAGATTCCTACCTGGTGATTTTTGGAGGCTTTCATGCAGAGCCGGAATGCTTCTGTGCCTGTTCTTTCCGTCCTGAAGTACAGCTGTAACTGATACTGTGCCAAAGTCCCCACTAGTGTGAAAGAAAGAATATTTGTTAATTAACAGGTTGGGGGGGAAATGATTGTTTTATATTATTAAATGCAGTTTGGCTATTATGCAGCATTCATCATATTTCTGATGAAAACCAAGTTGCCTTTCTCAAAGCAAATAACACCACTGCCCTACACAATGTTTTCTTTATTGAAACAAAAAAACAAAAATAGACTGTGTTCTTTTGAAAAGGGCCATTCATATAAGGATTGAAGATCATTTCTAACAGAATTAGATAACAATTTCTCGACTCTTTATAATGAAATTGAGCTTGCTGTAGTGCTTGCAGGTTCTGTTGTCTGCTGACTGCTTCTGCATGCTGTCTATGATGCATGTTTCTGCTTAAAGCAAACCTAGGAAAATGTACCAGTGGAAGTCCCATCAGTGCTTTAACAGTTGGAGGGTTTACCATTTGTACAGGACTGAGCTGTGTTTAATTACTTGGAGCTGTTTGTTAATGTGGTTAAAGAATCATAGAATGGTTTGGGTTGGCAGGGACCTTACAGATCGTGTAGTTCCAACCCTCCTGCCATGGGCAGGGACACCTTCTACTAGACCAGCTTACTCAAGGCCACTTCCAAGGCTGGAGCCTCTCTGGGCAGCCTGTTCCAGTGCATCACCACCCTCCTGGGAAAGAATTGCTTCCTAATGCCTACTCTAAATCCAGCCTCTTCTACTTCTAAGCCATCACTCCTCATCCCTTCACTGCAAGCCCTTGTAACAAGTTCATCTTCAGGTCTCGTGTTGCACACTTTAAATCCTGGAAGGCTGCTCTAAGGTCTCCCCAGAGCCTTCTCTTCTCCAGGATAAACAACCCCAGCTTTCAGCCTGTCATGGGACAGGTGCTCCAGCATTAAACTTCTTTAGTACTAGACTTGGATTTAGGAACACAATGTCAGGTTTAAGTTTCTTACTTGTTTTAGAGAAAATAGAATTTTCCCCTTCAAGTTCTCTGAGTAGCTTTGGTTCTAAAATAAAACAGACTGAAGTGCTGCCTGTGTTGTGAGAGAAGCAACTGACTTGTTCTCTTGTTTTGCCTTGACAGAACAGAAGGAATCTCTCTGTGGCATCCACTGCTAGTTTGTCATCTAGCATCTGACCCTCGGGGAAAGCCATCATGCAGCAGCCTCCACAGGCTGTTCCCGCGGGAGCGGCAGCCCCACCTCCTGCTGGCGTTGCTCGGAACATGTACTGGAGAAACAGCTCGCTGGGCAAGCGAGCAAACGCAGCAGCAACAGCCCCGGTGCAGCCTGTCACAGACCCTTTTGCCTTCGGCAGACAAACCCCCCAGGGTCCCCCTTTAGATAATCCATCCAAGGGCAATGCATTGCTGATGCAGAGCCCTCCCCCAGCCATGTTTCCACAGAGTCCACCCTCGTGTGCAGCAGACAATCCCCATGGACTGCATCCATATCTATCAGCTCCTCTATCTCAGCCAGGAACAAACAGCAGTACCTTTTCTAATGTTCCAGTTCCCTCACCGTCCCCTGGGTATGTTATCAATAGTACTGCAGAAGTGCATCCAAATACAGATCCTGGACTACTTGGGCATTATAATACCGGAGCAGCAGCTGAAAATTCTTTCAGTGTGCATCCTGGAATGGTGCCTGCATCAAACAAACCTGGAGGTAGGCAAGACGTTAATAGAGATCCAAATGATGTTCCTCCGGGACCTAATACAGCAGCACTCTTCCCTCCACCTCCTCAGCAGCCTGTGTCTCAGTGGAGGCCTGTTCAAGGCAACCTGCAGTCTCCAGTCCAGAATTTTGTGCCCTATCCTGAGCCATCTTCTCAGATTGATGTTCATAACATTTCTCAGTCTTCTGTTAGTGCTTCTCATCTTCCTCCACAGATGAATTTACAGCAAGGCCCTGTACACCAAGGTATTCCACAAAACACCATGCAAGCGCCTTTACCTGGTTGTGAGAAGAACGGGAAAAGTGGCTCTGTGAATAGCAGTCACCACATGAACAGTGTCCAGCCTGGCAGTGTGTTTAGGCAGAGCACAGGAGTGCCCAACACGTGGCCAAGTCAACCCTACCAGGAGCAGTTCTACCCACAGCCACCTCTCCAAGACTCCAGTTTTGTCATTCCTGCACCTCAGGAAAACAAGCCCCAAACCCAGCCTTCAGATGTGTCTGAAATGTCAAACAGACCTTATCCCACAGATTCAGGAACTCTCTCCATGTTTTTCAAAGGGGATGAGGCGGAAAATGAAGAAATCCTTTCATCTGACAAAGATTACGTGGTGGAGAAAGCTGAGCTTGATGCTTCTCAGCCCAATTCAGCATCCTTGTATGGTCAGACGGCGCATCCCCAGCGGGTAGCGACCAGTGCGCTCTCTCAAGGGCAGGTGGGTGCAGGTTCAGCCAGTGAGATGGTACAAAAAGGAGTGGATGTCCAGTACTTCCCCAAACTTGTAAGCCAGCAGGAGATGCAGGCTTCTAAGCACTCTCTATTTAGTAGTGATGACAAGGCACGTGCAAGTGACATGTCTGGGAACGGAGGGTCACAGTATGAAAACGTGGAGAACCTGGAGTGCATTCAGAATCAGGAGGTGTTGCCAAGTGAACCACAGAACATCAGTGCTTCATCCCCTGCTGCAGGCCCTGATCTGTATCGATATGGATCCTTTCCAGGTCAGATGCTTCCAAAGAATGCTGTTGTGAGCCATGCTGAAGGAGGACCAAATCTGGAGGCACCTGATCCATTACCTCATCCTGTCCGACCAGACAGTGTATCTTCAAACTATAGCAACCTTAGCCATAGGAGTGCTTCTAGCTCAGCAAGACCTCAAGAGCAGGTTGGTACCTTTATTCAACAAGAAAGTGGGAAGCCTGATGAGGAATCTTCTGCCAGCTTCTTCAAACAGATTGACTCCTCTCCTTTGGGGGGTGATTCAAGTGAGCTAAACCTGAGCAAGAACTACCATGCTAATCTCTCCCAGCCTCCCACTCCAAGTCCTCCTAAGCCTACAGGAGTGTTTCAGACAAGTGCAAATAGTTCTTTTGAACCTGTGAGGTCCCATGGAGTTGGTATAAAACCTGCAGAGATTGACCAAGCAAAGATGGTGGTTGAATTAAGGGAGAACCACTCAAACCAAAAGAATATCAAGAAGAATACAGCTGTGCTGGCTGCCTCCCCAGGTAATCTTGAACAACCACCAGATAATCTGGAAACTATTTTCATGCCTCAGGTACACCCACTGCCTCTTGCAGCCACTGGGGAAGCTGGAAATGTGTTGCACTCTGGACCTGTTGTGGAAAACATACAATCAGTGTCTGAGAGAAGGTCCTCAACAAGAGCTCAGGGAGCAGTTAAGAAGTGTGACAGCCCAGCAACAACTTTGTGGGCTCATAATGAGCTACCCAATTTTGGGGGAAATGTTCTTCTTGCTCCTGCTGCTCCTGCAGTGTATGTACCTGCCAAACAGACTGTAGAAGTCATTCAGCCACCAGAGGAAGGCCTGTCTAATCAGCAGCCAAGTAAACCAGGGACTATTGCTGTGCACCTTTCCCAGGATGGAAATATATCTTCTGAAAATCTTGAGAATCCTCCCAAAATGGGAGAAGAGGAGGCACTTCAGTCTCAGGCAAGTTCTGGTTATGCAAGTTTGTTGTCTTCTCCACCTACAGAGTCTTTGCAAAATCAGCCTATCCTGATTGCTCAGCCTAATCAAAGCTATAACTTGGCTCAGCCAATTAATTTTTCCCTTTCTCTATCTAATCAGCTAAGCAGCAATGAAAACAATCAGCCCATGAAGGACTCTGGGGTTGGGGACAAGCCTGCAATGGGTCCCCAGACTTCACACGCTGGTGGGATTGTTTCTGGGGAGAATGTGCCACTACCTGTGATGCAAGTTGGATCTCTGTTAGTTAATGCACTTCCAAACACTAATCTGTTAAAAAATAATTTGTTACAAAGCCCTGTTAATTCCTCTGATTCTGCCTCTAATCAGCCTGCAAACCTGCTTATGAAAACTCCGCTTAATTTGGCTGCAGAAGGGCAAAAGAATGTTCCTGTGGAAGGTTTTGTTCCTGAATTTGCTGGCAAGCCAGGGTCTAGCTCATCTGTTTCTCCTGGGACCAGTCTCCCCAGTGGAAGTGCACTGGTCCCCCCTGGTAACTCTGTAGTGCAGGCTGCTAATTCTGCACACCATCCAAATAGCAACGAGGAAGCTGCTGGAGTGCTTGACTTCACGCTCTCACGGACGTTGGAGAAAAACAGTGCAAGTAATTCTGTCCAGGTGCATAACCAGTCACTTTCTGGAGGTCCAGTATATCCTCCACAGCCTGCTGCTAGTGCTGGTCAGGTGGGTCCCGAGATGCATGACCAACGACATTTCTATCAACAGGTGACAAAAGATGTACAGCACCAGGCTGTGTCGGACAGAGCTGTACAGGGAGTGTTGCCATCCCAACCACAAATGCAAGCAGCTCAAATGCAGCAGCCACCATCTGGGCAGTCCTCAGTTCCTTCAAATTATCAAACTAAAGCCCTGCCAGCATCCCAGCAGCATGAGAACCAGGTGCTGAGTAACCGTCCTCAAGCTGCTAGTCCCCCGGAGGCCAGCTCAGCACAGCCCGCAGCAAGGTACGATCAGACGAGTCCTGATAAGCAGCCAGCACCTGGACAGCCAGCAGGTGCTCCAGCTTCCACAGCCCCTTCTACCACCACTGGTCAGTCAGCCATGCCAAGTGTGCAGCAAGACCTGCGGCGTCCATCCCTGCCTCAGACTCCTCAGGAAGCCTTTGGTCCACCCCAGAACCCTTATGGCTACTACAGAGATCCGTATGATGCTTACCAGCCTCCGTACCCACCAGCATACCCTGCAGACCCCAGAGCGGCAGCTCTTTATTACATGGTAAATGTTTTGTTTCATTCCCTTGCCCCCCTCAGCATGCTTTTAGGAATTTTCATCTTTGAATTACGAGTTGAAGGGGTTGTGTCACAGTCAACATTCGGTACAGCATTCATGGTGAAGTATTTAATTGTAGGGAAAAGCCAAAGTTCAAGTCACAAAACTTACTAGACAAAGATTAGAAATACTTCAGGTGGTTGTTAATGCCAGTTGCAGTTGTCACAGATGTCAGCTGAGAGCCATTTATTTGGTTCTTTGGGAAAAAATTGACAGTTACAACTGCCATGAATCTGAATTTGACTTGGCTCTGCTGGAGTGAGACCAGAGGAGGCCACAAAAATGATCACAGAGTGGAGCCCCCTCTGCTGTGAGGACAGGCTGAGAGAGTTGGGGTTGTTCAGCCTGGAGGAGAGAAGGCTCTGGAGGGGCCTTGTGGCCTTTCAGTGCTTTAAGGGCTGATCAGAAAGCTGAGGGCAGATCAGAGCCTGTTGTGAGAGGGCAAGGGATGATGGTTTGGAACTAAAATGGGGAGGTTTAGACTGGAGATTCTGTGATTCTGTAACTGCCTTAGGGGCCCAGCTGTTCACATTTGGTTCCTGTCTGGTGCCTGAATTATCAACAGCTTAGCAGTGGCAAACAGTGGTGGAGCTGCTTTAGTCCAGGTGTGATACTTTGTTTTCTTCAGTTTAGGATATTGATAGATCTGAATATAACTTGTGGTGGGCTGAAGGGCTGATCCTTCCTTCCTTCCCTCCCACCACAGGCAGGGGGGAAAAAAAAAGACTCGGATAAACAGATTGCAGAAGTGGTGGAAAGTTTAAATGGAAAAGCAGTGAATATTTTAGAGAGCCACAAGCGCAGTGACAAAAGAGATTCCAAAGCATACCCAGAAGCATCCCAACACTCCCCACTCCCCTTTCCCCACCTGAGGGTACACCCAAAACCCCCAGGGCTCTTTCTTACTGCCCCCTCCCCCCTGCCTTCCACTGTTAGGCTAATCTCAGCTGGCCAGATCTGAGACTGCCCTTCCCCCTTCTCCTCCCGGCATTAGGCCTGACCAGGCCCCAAGAGGCCTCAAGATGACTCCCCTCCATTACCAGACAGGGACCATCTCTATAGGAGCGGTGAAGGAAGAAAGAGGAAGTGTAGGACTTTGCAGGTAAATTTATGGGATGGAACACACAGCTTCCTGTGTCCACCCACTGGGCTGGACCCTCGGAACACCGGAGGTGTGTCTTACGTGGCAGCTGCCGGGGCACCCATCCCAAACTGTTACACTTGTCACAACAGCTATGAAAAGCTGTGCTGTTGTATAGGTATCACAGTTGTGGTGTGTAGGGTGGCTTGTTTGGTTTTAAAGGAGTATTCTTGGAGGTGGGAAGCCTCTGCCCTTACACGTCCAATCTCTTTTCTAGGATAGCTATGGACAGTACGACCCACGGTACAGACACTACGACAGCACCAACGCTGCTTACATGGAGCCTGGGAGCTATCGGTATCCTGAGCCCGAGCGGCCTAGTTCCAGAGCTAGCCACTGCTCCGACAGGCCTTCTTCTAGGTATGCAATGCCTGAGCTGAGTAAAGGTCTGGTGTGGCCTGAAGCAGTGAGTGTCACAATGCCTGCTGGAGTTTGAGAGCACAAGCAGCACTGAGACGTTCAAAAGCTCTTTGTGTGCTGCCATAGGAACGCTCGGTATCAAATGCCACAGCTGAAAAGGATATGGTTCTGCAGCCTTCTCTGTTGCTAACTCTTTGTTCCTCCTTTCATTCAGTTCTCTGGGTTGTTGCTGGTGTTTCTGCCAGGCAGGAGTTCACTATGATGGACACAGTGCTGAGGTTAGCTCTTTCTCACACGTGCTGTGAAGGAGCAGTGTGAGCTGTGGGTTTGTCAGTCAGTACTGGTTTAGTTTCTGGCTGGCCTGAAGCCATGGCCCTAAATTTTTTTTTTCATAAACAGCCCTTCAGCACCTTCATCTGGGGTTTGCCTCACCAGCATGGCTGTATGTGTCACCTCCTGACCCATGGTTCAGATACTGGGAAAAGAGAGATAGTGAATCAAGTGGACACATCCTGGTGCTGTCAGGTTAATTTGATAATTGCTTCCACTGTGTGGATGAACTTTCTCACAGAACCCCCAGTCCATGCAGCCAAGGTGCTTTGCGGGTGTGTCTTCTGACTTCACCATGGGTTTTGATACAGGTAGCACAGGAGTTAAGGAAGCTTAAAAGCCTCAGTCTGTCTGATTATATGGGATTAAAAAAAAAAAAAAAAAAGGACAACAGTGTGTTCAGGTGTTCCTTGTAAATATCAAAGGCAGAAATTAAATCTCTAGTATTCCTCAAGCAAGAGGCAGCAAACTGCCTTCCAGGGATGACTGCTTTCTGATGATTAAAGCATAAATGATTTGTATGAACCTCAAGTTAATGACAGAATGTTCCTGTTGCATTATCTGGTGGATGGGTTTGCAGCTTTCCCAGAGAGAACCCCAGTTATCTCTCTGGAAATGATGAAACCCTTTGTAGTATTTGTCTGTTGTTGGCAGCTCACTCATGGAGCAGCCTTCAAATTAAAAATGTGCCACTATGTTTACCACCTCCAGAAGATTATGGGGGGTGTGTGTTTGCTTTGAGCAGTATGGAACAATGGCTGCATGTGATAACCTCTATCATCATCTTAAGGGGATCTAAGTGCACTGTGAGATCTTGTAATGAGATAAGAAGCTCTAGGAGCACTTCCTGGGGTGTGTTGCTCTTATCTACTATTCTTATAAGAGGCTGAAATCCCTACAGGTGGCCTTGGGCAGATCAAAGCCTGTTAGGAGTAGTTCTGTCAGTTGATTTGTGAGGTGACGTTGAAGGCAGCTGTGGACTGTGGTTTGGTACTGCAGGCCAGCAGAGTGTGATAGCATAGCTGAAACTTGCCCTTGGTGCAGCATTGCTGATGATGCAGCTTTGTAAACTCTGCTTGAGGAGAATGACTAAAATCATTCTGAAGGAGACTGAGAAGGTTGGTTGAGTGGATAAACCTGATCTGATAAGATCAAACCTCCTCCTCTGCAGAGTAAGTGCTGTGTTAACAAACTTCCCACGTATTCCAGGGAGGAACATCACTCAACTTGCTTGGCCACTTTGGAGTTGTATGATGAGTTGCAGAGGAGCCTGAAAGTTTCCATCATCCCACACTGACATTAATTATCTTGACCTCCTGTGCCTGTATGTGTGCATGTGCTCCTGAGTGTCTACACACTTGGGTAATGCCTATACACTTGTCTATCCATGCACATAAATATGTAAGCCTCTCCCCATATGTGTATGTAGACACTGCATTTTTCATGTAACATTGATGATCTGGCTTCTCTCAGAAGTTGTGGGATGGTGTCCTAAAAGAAGTATGCCATAAAGGCTCATAATTTTTCTTTTCCCATTTAAAAGTATTGTAGTCCTCTTTTGTATTCACACTCACTTTTGTGTCGGCTTTAATCAGGTTCTCATGCTTGTTCTGTTCATTTGGACACGCAATGTTCTCACGTGGGCTCTGTAAATGAGTAGTTTTATTCTTTCAGTCCTCTAATTGCACAAATGAGAACCACCTTTTTCCTACTGTCCATCCGAGCCTGTTTAGAAGGTTACTGAACCTGGAAGTCTGAAATGATTTCTGCAGTGATGTGCTGCTTTAAAATTGTAGCTCAATGCCTCATTTATTCACTGAAATGTTAAATGTAATGATGTGCAGATACTCAGAACATTGCTGCCTCTGCTGAAAAGCTGAGCTTGAGAAGCAGACTGAGCACAGAGTGGAAATAAAACATTGGGATTGCATCAGTGCCGGTCCTGCAGGGTTAGTGTTCTGTGTGCCTGCCAGCTACAGGCTGCCATCAGCTCCTAGTCAGCAAAGTGATGGAATATTGAGTTCTTCAGCCAGGTAGTCTTAAAAGAGTTACAGTGTGCTTTGCTTTTGTTTCTTTTGTAATAGTTTCAGACTAGTGCCAGAGGCTACAGTAGCAGCCCCGGAGGCTGAAACCTCTGCTCAGATACATCAGCAGGATCCTTTTCCTTCTACAGGCTGTTTTCTGTAGATCTGCTTTGTTCTTTGTCCTTTCAAACAGACCAAGTTGCAACTGTGAAAGGCCTGTAGTGATAGGATAAGGGCCAATGGTTTGAAATTGGAGAGGAGAAGATCTAGATTGGATGTTAGGAACAAGTTGTGCACCATAAGGGTGGTGAAACGTTGAAAGAGGTTGCCCTGGGAGGTAGTTGAGGCCTTGTCCCTGGAGATGAATTCAAGATCAGGCTCAACAAGGCTTGGAGCAGCCTGATCAATCAGAAGACATCCCTGCTGACTGCAGGGGGATTGGACTAGGTGACCTTTGGAGGTCCCTTCCCACCCCAACTATTCTCTGATTCTATGAATTATCTATGAGAGAGGCAGTTCATGTCCTAACCCTTTCTCACAAGCCCTTCTCCAGACTGTAGTCCTATTTTCAACCCCGTAAGATGTACCACAAAGCACTGTTCAAATTGAGGGACAATTAGTTCATCACTTAAGTTACTGACTTCCCTGTTGAGACAGTTCAAAGGATGCTAATTGTAGTAGTTTTCATGATTAATTGTCTGTTAGTAGTTAAACTTGGCACCGAAGCAGTTAGCAAACCCCACTGAATTACTGTATAGTGGGAGCTGCCAGCTTTTTATGGCACACAACTGTTCAGTGATATATTGGTTTGCAAGGTTTCATTTTATGATTCCCTGCTTTCATGTAAAGGAGTTTGAGTTTTTAAGTATGAAACTCATAGTTCGTCCCTCTGCTGACTTCAGAAGAGGCTGCAGAAGGAGTAATAACATTTTTATACCTATGTTCTCTCTTTCAGGCAAGGATATCCTGATGAATATTATGCAAAAAGTGGATGGAGTGATTATTATCCAGGCTATTATCCAAACTCATATGATTATGGAGGTAAGGTGTCAAAATGAGCTCTGGTTTGCTGTAGAAAACTGCAAGTTTGAACAAAAGTTTATGGGGGAAGAGAAACTTTAAGAACAGAGAATTGTTTTGGTTTTCCATATTAATTAGGACTGTTTCTTCCACAACCAGCAAGAATTGAAGTTATGCTTGCTCAAAATTGATCTTTGGCCTTGCTTCAGTTCTTAATACCATGCCAACCTTCCTGGATGGCTTTTATTCAATAGAAGTAGTAAAGAGAAATTGAATTAAGTTTTCCCTTCCTTACCTGACTTGAATTCACCCTCCTATTGTGAAAGACACCATTGTCAGTCTACAGAATAGTTTCCTTCAGTGTATTCCAACTTGTCATTTACTGGGGTGTATCCCTGGTGTGCAACCTGCAGGCAGACTTCTAAAGTAAATTTTAGATGAGTGTAAACAGAAATTGACTCATGACTGGAATTTGGTTTGGTCTGTGATTATCTGAATGCTCCCAGAGATAGACTAGCGTTGGAAAGCTGAAGGTAATGACTCATGGAGTGTCTGGGAGAGTTTAAAGCAGCATCTGTCCACATTCTGAGGCAATTAGCATGATAGTATCACAGAGATTGTGTTAATATTTGTTGGGTTATCATGCCATAATCAAGTTTTAAAGCTGCTGGAACAGATTTCTGTCTCTGGTGGCAAACACTGCTCTTTCAAGAGTGTGGAGTTAACTCCAATAACCAAGTTTCTCTGAAAGGTGTGAAATTGATTTTCTTCAGTTGGGGTTTTTTTTTTTTGTTTGCTTCAAAAAGTGAGCTTTAAGTACATTATTCTGATTTATTCCTTATGCTTCAGGAGCAAATGAGGATGTAACTGAAGAGAAAACAGTAGGAAAAAGGAAGGTTTAAAGGTAATGCTTTTCAATCCCTAAACCATTTATTTTTCTCTTCCAAAGACCCAAGGCACTGGGAGCGTTACTCGGCATATGACCCCAGGTACAGAGATCCTAGGTATCAGAGCTACTGGTATGATGCTGAACACAACCCTTACCAGAAGAGAGAAGCATATCCATATGGCAACAGGTTTGTCCCTGTTATTAATAATCTTTCCGGGGCCTAGGTGCTGATGACCGTCAAAGAAGCAGTGTGTATGTCAGAGGGAAGGAGGATAACCTGGTTTCTTCAGGGCTGAGTCCCACATAGTCAAATGTGTCAGCAGAAAATTACATCATGGCAGTGAGCGTGAGGGCAAAGGCTGAGGCTTTGCTTGGGCACTAAGAGAAGTGCTACTTCTTTTTTTCTGGCTGAAGATGTGCCCTGAAGCCTTCAGATTTTATGAACTGTTGTGATAGTTGTATCAGGCACCAGAATTTCAGGGTGTCCTGCAGCTTGTAAGTAAAATCCTCTCAGTACTCATGCATCCTGTGACAGAGTTAACAAAGCGCTGTTACACATTTCACAGGCGTATCTCACCAGTCCTCTCTGTAGCTTTAACAGATTAAACAGCAGGTGAGCTGCCACATCACTCTCAAGAAAAGGCTTTAAGGCAGCAGGACTGTTTGCAGATCAAGTGAACATCCTGTGGGTTTTCCTAGAATATGATGTTGGTGGTGGAGTCACCATCCCTGGAGGTGTTCAAGAGGGGATTGGATGTGGCACTCGGTGCCATGGTTTAGTAGTCATGAGGTGTTGGGTGACAGGTTGGGCTTGATGATCTTTGAGGTCTCTTCCAACCTTCTTGATTCTGTGATTCTATGGTCTTGATCATGAATATTCTGGATAAACTTCTTGAAGAAATATTGGTTTATTAACTGCACTGAAGACCTCAATCTAGGAAATCATCTACAAACTCTTCTAAAGTTAGATAAGTGTCCAGTGAAGTCACTTCCCTTGGGCTTTGGGTAATAAAGGGACTTGAACCTTACGAAGGGACTTGAATCCTGTAAAGAAAGACTGAGAGAACTGGGGCTGTTTAGTCTGGAAAAGAGAAGGCTGAGTGGGGAGTCTTATGAATGTTTGTAAACGTCTGAGGGGTGGATGTCAAGATGAAGGTCTCAGGCTCTTTTCAGTGGTGCCCAGTGATCGGACAGGGTACAACAGGTATGAGCTGGAACACAGGAAGTTCCACCTCAACATGAAGAGATGCTTCTTTACTGTGAGGGTGACAGAGCATTGGAGCAGGCTGCCCAGAGAGGTGGTGGAGTCTCCTTCTCTGGAGACTTTCAAAACCCACCTGGATATGTTCCTCTGTGTGTCCTTCCCTGGGTGATCCTGCTCTGGCAGTGGGTTTGAACTCGATGATCTCTAGAGGCCCCTTCCAGCCTCTAGGTTTCTGTGATTTCTTTGTTCTTCAGGCATGACCGATACGAAGATAACTGGAGATATGATCCTCGTTTTGCTGGAAGCTTTGATGATGAGTCTGAGCCCCACAGGGATCCTTACGGAGATGAGTTTGACAGGCGCAGTGTCCACAGTGAGCATTCCGGTCACAGTCTCCGTAGCTCCCGCAGCATTCACAGTCGCCAGAGCAGCTTCAGCTCTCGCTCTCAGCAAGTGAGTTTGCAATGGTCACACCAAGTATCCTTTCATCTGAGTCTAGCTCAGCATGAGGGGTGGATGAAACATTAGAAATACAAAAGTATTTTGAGGCCTAGCTTGGGAAATAGGTGATTTGAAAATGTTTCTTCTGTGAGTGAAGGCTGTTCTGTAATACAGTTTTGAACTTAATATTTATCACAGTTGTCAAGAGAACTTTAACCAAAATCAGCACTCAGCTGTGCAAGTTGCCACACACAGAGAAATGGAAAATTTCCTCTACTGAATCCATTTGCTGTTTGTGAGAACTTTGCCCTTCCTGTGCTTTGGCTGTAGTTGATAATGTGCCTGGCTTGGTGTTGTGTTTTTTCTCATCACAAGCATGAATGCTGCTGCTGAACTTGGGATCTGTTAGAAGACTAACTCCATATTTGTATGATGCTATTTTGACTCTGAAAGCAAACCCCAGATCTAACTGATTTCTCACCTACTTATGCCATAAGTACAAGTACCTGAAAACCACAGAGACTATTTGGGTTATTTTTGAGATAAGGTCTTTGGGATGAGTCATTTTAGCTCTAGTCTCATGTATTGGCTCATCATGTTTCTTTCCAGTCTGACCTCCAACTCATTCAGTAATATTTGAAGTAGTCTTAGAGGTTGTAGTGAGATGGTGGTAGGTCTCTTCTCCCTCCTATCAAGTGACAGAATGAGAGGAAATGGCCTGAGACTGTGCTGTGGGGAGGTTTAGGTTGGAGACTAGGAAAAATTACTTCAAGAGTGGTGAGGCTTTGGAACAGGCTGCCTGGGGAGGTGGTGAAGACGCCATCACTGGAGGTGTTCAAGAAACCTGTGGACATGGTTAAATGGCTATGGTGGTCTTAATTTGACAGTTGGAGTTGATGATCTTAGAGGTCTTTTCCAAGCGAAACAATTTGATGATTCTGTGATCATTTAGGCATTTATCTGTTGGCACCTGAAGTCACTTAGGCATTCATCAGGTTCGATCAGGTGGGATTTTTCTGTCACAGCAGAGTTCAACAGCAACACTCAAACCTGTAACTCCTCCTGTAATGTTTGTCTTCACACAAGCACAGACACTGTTGTGTGAGCACTGAACTTACTTGGATGTGAATAGATCCAAAGGTAGTAGTAAAAACACTGAGGGAGATCACTTAGATCTGTTAACTGTCTTCTCTAGCCTGTTGCTGCAAGTGTCTTGTGGGGTGGTTTTCTCCAATGCGGGGATGTTGTGACCCTGATTTATAAACAGTACAAAGACTCAAAGCTGAGGTGATGCTGACTGCCTCTAGTCATGCTTGCAGTGTTGCTTTCTCTGTGTAACTTGATGCCCTGCTAACAGTTACTAATATGATCTGTTTAGAGCCAGCTGTACAGAAGCAATCATGATCTAACAGCTAATACCTATGAAACTACTGCACAGGCAGTGTCGCTCCACGGGGATTATCCATATGGAGGATATGCTCCTAACTTTGATGGACAGCAGCCTTATGCAGATTATGGCTACCCGACTGAAACTGGATGGTCAGCTGTAGAGCAAGGTATTGGCACCACTGGGGAAGGAGGAGGGAAGATGCTGTGCTTCTGAGGGTGTCTAGCAGTAGTAGTTTGCACTTCTGTTAGCGTTTGTAGCGTGTGAGATGCCTTTCCTGTGGTCATGGAGCCTGTTAACAGGAGAGAAAAGCTGTTTTGCAGCATATGGGCCCCTGAACAGTTTTTTTTCCTTTTAAGTGTGAGAATAACTTGCTGAAGCCTGGGTATGTCACAGAGCAGTAGTAGCTGGACAGTTTGCTATTAAATGCTGCATACTCCCATCTGTAAATGCCTTTCTTATGGTTAGATTTGTAAGCTACCCTGCTTGTGCTTCAGGGGGAGTCATTAAAGTTTAACTTCAAACCAGATGTTTCCATTCTTTTTTCTTACCATTTTGCTGGTTCTCTGTTAAAAGCTTTTCCAAGAGTATGTTGAGGTGTATCATTAGCTCTAAAGATATATTTGTACAGAGATTACAGATGTGTGTCTGATGCAAGCAAAGCTCCTGCACTGCAAAATAACCAGTGGATTTAAAGTGCTGTAGGTCAAGTTTGGTTCTTGGTGTTGAAGATCTTTAGGACTGTAATGGAACTGATTAGTTGTGGCTTAGAATGTTTAGCCCAATTGAATAGCAGGGGTTTTTTCCACTAATACTGCAGGATTAGTGAATTGGATAAGTGCATCAGCAAGTTTGCTCAGTTGCAGGACAGGTTATTTGTTCTTGTTGTATCATTTTATTGTTTTTTTTTTTTCCTGTTTCAGCACCTCTAAGGCCCTCAACGCCTGAGAAGTATTCAGTGCCTCATATCTGTGCTAGGTTTGGTCCTGGGGGCTTCTTAATTAAAGTGCTACCAAACCTGCCTTCAGAAGGACAGCCAGCTCTGGTTGAAATACACAGTATGGAGGTAAAGCTCAAAAGGAAGAAGGGAGGTGTTGCTTTTGAAGGGGAACAGGGAACTTCCTGACTTCTTTTTTCAATATGTGAACACATCTACCTTTATCTGTCTGGGCTGCAACCATAACTAAAACAGTTACTTCAAAATCATCTTCTCTGAGAGAAGGTCATCATCAGCTCATTCAGCTCCTTATTTTGTTCAGATAGAATCCTTATATCCTCTAAGGGCTGGATTTGTGTTTATGTGTCTCTGTGTTGCTTTTTGCAGAGACAACATTGTCCTCATACATCCTCTGCAGGGCTAGGGGCTGCCTGTCATCTACAGGGACTGGGGTTGAATTTCATGGGTATATTTTCATTCTTCTTGTGCCCCTACAAAGAAATGCTGTACTCAAGTAGTGTAGAATCTATGGAAGGAGAGGCTTAGGTGGTGAGGGTAAAATTAATTGGTGAAATATTAGGGAGCAGAATTGTCTAGAAGTACTAGAACATCATCAAGAAAACTTGGGCTTGGCAGTGTTAGGTCTATGGTTGGACTTGATCTAAAAGTCTCTTCCAACCTAAGTGAATTTTCTCATTAAGGAGATGTTTTTGGTTTTATGCTACAGGATGACTCCCGTGGAAAGTAGATTTCACCATTTATTATCCTTATGCAGGTTGCAAATTCCCATGTGTGTTTTGTTTGAGCAATAGCCTTGATTGCAAATAGCCTTGACTGCAAATAGCCTTGATTGCACTACAGGTTATGTTCAGGTCTGGGGATTTTATTGATAGAAAGCAAAATTCATAGTTACAAAAATTTCTCATGGTTTGTGTTTGTATTTCAGACTATGTTACAACATTCTCCAGAGCAAGAAGAGATGAGAGCATTTCCTGGTCCTCTTGCCAAGTATGTTCTTAGAGATTTCAGAAATCACTTCCATGCATTCAGAATTTATTTCTTCATTGAACTTTTGTCTGCAGATTAAACTGATTTAAGCTACTTGTGGCTTTTCACCTCCCTAAATAATGCATGAGCTTTACATTTGTTCCTCATGCTAACCATAATAATAACCTCTATGTTTAGATTTCTCATTTTAAATGTGGGTTTTTTTCTTTCTTTCTTTCTTTCTTTTCCTTTTTTCTTTTCACAGGGATGACACCCATAAAGTGGATGTTATTAATTTTGCACAAAACAAAGCTACACAGTGCTTTAAGAATGAAAATCTGATTGACAAAGAATCTGCAAGTCTGCTTTGGGACTTTATTGTCTTGTTGTGCAGGCAGAATGGGGTATGTCTCACTGCTGGAATTTTTCTCTCCTAAAATATTTTATATTCTACACAAAAGGTTATCTGTGTAAGACAATAGTATGTCCATAGGTGTTACAGGTGGCCAAGAAGGCCAATGGCATCCTGGCCTGCATCACGAATAGTGTGGCCAGCAGGAGCAGGGAGGTCATTCAGCACTGGTTAGGCCACACCTTGAGTACTGTGTACAGTTCTGGGCCCCTCAATTTAAGAAGGACATTGAGACTCTTGAACATGTCCAGAGAAGGGCAACGAGGCTGGGGAGAGGCCTCGAATACAAGCCCTATGAGGAGAGGCTGAGGGAGCTGGGGTTGTTGAGCCTGGAGAAGAGGAGGCTCAGGGGAGACCTTCTTGCTCTCCACAACTACCTGAAGGGAGGTTGTAGCCAGGTAGGGGTTGACCTCTTCTTCCAGGCAACCAGCACCAGAACAAGAGGACACAGTCTCAAGCTGTGCCAGAGGAAGTTTAGGCTGGAGGTGAGGAGAAAGCTCTTCCCAGAGAGAGTTCTTAGCCATTGGAATGTGCTGCCCAAGGAGGTGGTGGAGTCACCATCCATGGAGGTGTTCAAGAGGGGATTGGATGTGGCACTTGGTACCATGGTTTAGTAGTCATGAGGTGCTGGGTTACAGGTTGGGCTTGATGATCTTTGAGGTCTTTTCCAACCTTATTGAGTCTATGATTCTATAGTGACTTATCTTGGAGTAGTTCATGGATTGATGGATCCAGTGGAGTGGTCACTTGTCCTCAGGTGCTTAGAGATGCTGTTTTTAACACAATGCTCTTGAAGTGAGGAGGAAGTTCTTCACCATGAGAGTGGTGAAGCCCTGGAATGGGTTGTCCAGAGAGGTGATTGGGGCCCCATCCCTGGAGGTGTTTAATACCAGGCTGGATGAGGCTCTGGCCAGCCTTATCTAGTGTGAGGTGCCCATGGCAGGGGAGTTGGAACTAGATGATCCTTGTGGTCCCTTCCAACCCTGACTGATTCTATGATACTATGAAGTGACAAATAAATTGAAGGCAGTGGTGGAAAAACAGGAGGTTTTTTTTTGGCCTTGTTTTTTCTCTTCACACAGACTGTTGTGGGGACAGACCTGGCTGAACTTTTGCTCCGAGATCATAAAACAGTCTGGCTTCCTGGGAAGTCTCCTAACGAGGCAAATTTGATTGATTTCACTAATGAGGCTTTGGAACAAGTTGAAGAGGAATCTGGTGAAGCCCAGCTCTCCTTTCTCACTGATAGTCTTATAACCACAATTGACAGCCTGGAGAAAGAGACAGAGAGATTCAGGGAGTTGCTGCTTTATGGACGCAAGAAGGTGAATGCTTACACTCTTGCCCCTAATGCTTGATGTGTCTTACTTTGTTTACTTATTTTTCACAAAGCTTTAGGCATCAGATAAAATTCTTTCCTGTGACTTGCAGAGCTCATAAGATTTCACAAGATGGAAAAAAATGTTATGCCCTGCAGTTTAATGTAAGCCAAAGTTATGTTAATATTGTTAGCATTTGATCTAAGCAAGCATTTTAAAACTCAAAGTGCTACAGTAAAACAAGCATTGTTTACCTGAGCAGTATGGTAAACTAATTTCTGTATTAATTAGGATGCCTTGGAGTCTGCCATGAAGCATGGTTTGTGGGGTCACGCTCTGCTGCTTGCCAGCAAAATGGACAGCAGAACACATGCAAGAGTTATGACCAGGTACTGTTTGGCTGGTTGGTTAGGACAGTGTGATTCTTTACTCTGCTAATGAGGTAGAGGCACCTCAGTGTCAAAATCCTGAGTTATCTGAGTCCAGTTCTGGAGCCCCTATTACAAGAGGGATATGGATGTACTGGAACGTGTCCAGAGAAGGGCCACAAGGATGATCAGAGGGCTGGAGCACCTCTCCTGTGAGGACAGACTGAAAGAGTTGGGGCTGTTCAGTCTGGAGAAGAGAAAGCTCTGAAGTGACCTCATTGTGGCCTTCCAGTATCTGAAGGGGGCCTACAGGAAGGCTGGGGAGGGACTTCTCAGGATCTCGGGTAGTGATAGGACTAGGGGGAATGGAATGAAGCTGGAGGTGGGGAGGAAGTTCTTCACCATGAGAGTGGTGAAGCCCTGGAATGGGTTGTCCAGGGAGGTGGTTGGGGCCCCATCCCTGGAGGTGTTTAAGCCCAGGCTGGATGAGGCTCTGTCCAGCCTGACCTAGTGTGGGGTGTCCCTGCCCATAGCAGGGGGTTGGAACTAGATGATCCTTGTGGTCCTTTCCAACCCTGACTGATACTATGATACTATGATCTCTAGTAGCTTATGGAAGAATTATACTTGAACTTTATCTGTGCATTTGGTTGTCATCCTCTGCTTTATATTCTGGAGCCTTCTGGCCATAAACTTAAACCTGAGAGGTTGTTCTGTGCCAATTTTTTTACTGGCTGTTTGACCAATGTGGGCTTGTTTGAGGGGTGCTGTTTGTGCAAAAACACAACTGTCTAGCTTGGTTGAAGGCCAAGTAACTCTGTACCCTTTATTCTGCTTGCCTGAAAGAAGCAGATGTTGTGTCTGCTTTGTTTATGGAGAGAAAAGTCTTTCAGCTTCCTGAGCCTGTGAAATCATGTACTAAGTCTAGTCAGCTGGTGAGAGAATCCTGAAACTTTTCCCAGCTTGGACTGAGCTGTGGCAGAGTAGCAGCCCCAGTTAACCAGTAAAGTTTTGCTTGTGAACTGGACAACTGCTTATTCAGTGTAGTATTTTCAAACAGTACTTCCTTCTCTCAAACTAAGCTAGATGAACTGCCACTGAGGCTTTAACTGCTTTCAGTACATTTTAACTGCTTACCCCATGTTCATGTTCTGTTTCTGTCTCTGTAGATTTGCCAACAGTCTCCCAATTAATGACCCTCTGCAGACTGTTTACCAGCTCATGTCTGGAAGGATGCCAGCTGCATCCACGGTAAGATTTGAGTGTGAGCTTCAGCTGAGACCAAAGGGCTGCAGGGAGTAGTGTAGGTCACAGCAGTGATCTTTCCATGTGCTTTGCCTGGAATTGTCAGATGAGTTGTTTTGGTCCTTTTTAGGTTGAAACACTGTGCCCATGCAGAGCTCCAGTCACTGATTTGACTAAGTAATTCTTCTAATTTTAGTGCTGTGGAGATGAGAAATGGGGAGACTGGAGGCCTCATCTAGCAATGGTGTTATCCAACTTGACCAATAATGTGGACTTGGAATCCAGGACCATTGCTACCATGGGAGACACTCTTGGTAACTCTTGGGGAATAAACAGGGTGATGACTTGAAGGAAAAGCTTCCTGAAAGCTTTAATTACTCAGCTGATGTTTCTGACAGCAAGGAATTGCTTTGTAAAACATGAAATGGAACAGTTTTATATGGGTGTATCTCTGTTGTGAAGGTGTTTGAATGCAAAGCCAAAACAACACAGAACACAATTGCAGTGTGCCACTGAGAGGAAATCCTCTGAATTCTGTCCCTTATCTCTCTACAGCTTCTAAAGGCCTGCTGGATGCTGCTCATTTCTGTTACCTTATGGCCCAAGTTGGTTTTGGAGTATACACAAGGAAGACAACAAAGCTTGTCCTGATTGGATCAAATCACAGGTCTGGCTTTTATGGTTTCTTGGTGGCTTTTTTGTTGTTTGTGTTTTGGGATTTTTGTGTGTGGGTGGGTTTTTGTGTTTCCTTTTTTTTTTGGTGGTTTTTTTTTTTTCACCACAACTTTTTAGATGCAAAAATGAAACCTTAATGACTTGAGAACTGTGCTGCTCCCTTCATCACTAGCCACAGCTAGTCTGGAGCCAGTTATTTGACGCCCTGTCCTTGTCTGAGGACTGCTGTTACGTATCTAATGGAGCTACGTTTCTGACTTCATTCTCTGTTGTCAGCATATATCATCCCAAGGTCAATAATACTTTTCCTCTCCCATTCCCAATAGCTTGCCATTTTTCAAGTTTGCCACCAATGAAGCCATCCAGAGAACAGAAGCCTATGAATATGCCCAGTCACTGGGAACTCAGCCTGGCTGCTTGCCCAATTTCCAGGTGAAGAGCTGTTCCTTTCTGCTTTACTGTAGACAAAGAAGTAATTTCTTGGATACATTCTGTCCTGCTTAGTATAGATGTGATAATAAGATCTTTGAGCTTTCAGCTGAAATGACAGGGCTGCCTTTCTTGTGATGCCTCTAAGAACATTCTGACCCAATTGGTTTATTTCTTCTGCTTCCATTGCACAGGTTTTCAAGTTCATCTATGCTTGCCGGCTGGCTGAAATGGGACTTGCTGCTCAGGCTTTCCATTACTGTGAGGTGATTTCCAGAACTGTCCTTAAAGACCCACATTACTATTCCCCTGTACTTATTGGCCAGCTAATCCAGGTAACAGAATTAAGTGTTTGTGGTTTCATGTCATAGTTGTAGATGCAGTTGGTTTTTTGCTGCCTGGTTAACCTAAACTTCACCATCATTCCTCTCTCCAGATGTCGTCCCAGCTACGCCTGTTTGACCCACAGATAAAGGAGAAACCAGAACAGGAATCTCTGATTGAGCCTTCATGGTTAGTGAGGCTTCGCCACGTGGATGGACAGATCAAGGTACAGAGTGTGCTTCTCAGCAGGGAGTATCCTCTTCTAAGGATTACTGTGAATCCAGTTTTTTTGAGTCTGCTAATTACAGAATCGGATGAAGTGGCTTGTGACACCTCCATGCCATGAAGTGCAGGTGGTGTGGTTTAAACTCTGGATTTGCCACACTTTAGTGCCCTGATAGTCCAGAGGTGCTGTATGTTGTGAGACAGATTTCTCTTAGTGCTGTAATGCAAGGAGAATTGCAGGGCTCATTATGTTGCAGTAACTTCCAGGCAACCAGCACCAGAACAAGGGGACACAGTCTCAAGCTGCACCAGGGGAGGTTTAGGCTGGATGTTAGGAAGAAGCTCTTCATAGAAAGAGATTGGGCATTGGAATGTGCTGCCCAGGGAGGTGGTGGAGTCACCATCACTGGAGGTGTTTAGGAAGAGACTGGATTGGGTGCTTGGTGCCATGGTTTAGTTGATTAGCTAGTGTTGGATGATAGGTTGGACTCGATGATCTCAAAGGTCTTTTCCAACCTGGTTAATTCTATTCTATTCTAAGTCCTGCTGTAAGCAGAGGATCAACTTGATGGGGCCCTGAGCAGCCTGATCTTGTTGGAGGTGTCCCAGCTCACTGCAGGGGACTTGGACAAGATAACTTTTGAGGGTCCCTTCCAACTTGATGTATTCTATGATTCATTTTGTGATCTGCTTGTCAGAGTTCTGTGTGAACTAGTGTAGCTACACTGGAACTGTGGAAACAACTACCATTTGTTTAAAGAGATCTGTTAGAAACTTGAATCCTGAGGTAGTTAAATAAGCTTCCACAACAGCAACAACAAAAACACACACACAAGCCACCAGAAACCAAAACAAAAAAAAAACCCCAAACCAAACAAAAACAACTCCCACAAACAAAAAATACAAGTATTTTGGCCAAACTTGGCCTGCAGATGGCTAACAACTCATTTTTGGCTAAAACTTGTGTGCTGTTCTCACTCCTAAAACTTCCTTTGCTGTCTGTTCCCTTGGTTATGAACTCAGTGTCTTGTGCAGTTTGTGAGATCTTGCTTTCTTGTGCAGGAGGGTACAATAGCTTATAACACAGACAGATCCACCCCAACACCATACGCATGCAGTACACCAAGCTCTGAACTGGACCATGGCAGCCAATGTGATGGAGCAGGAGCTGGTCGTGACATGGGTCCAGGTGCTGAAAATGCATTGTTAGCATCCATACTGCCCAGCATGGCTCAACAGATGCAAGGTGTGCAGCTGATGCCTTCAGGTTAGTGTTTCAAAACCTTCTTCCTGGCAGAAGATGAGCGTTGCAGGTTTCTGGTGTAAGAAGCCGCTTAAGAGGGTGGTAGAAACAGGGAGAATTCATTTCTGCATCCTGTCATTTTATAAGGTAAAATGTTCACAGACTGGAATTTTTTAGTTATGGCTCTTAACTTTCTTTCTGTGCTGCAGTATCTCAGGCTGTCCTTGATGGATCAGCTGCTATGATTCCTCCTGGTGACCAGGAAGCTGTCCGAAGTGTCCCTTTCTACCCAGTGGCTCCTCAACCTATCGGTCCAGGACCTGGCTTTACACCTCCAGGATTTTCAAATACTTATGGTGCTGAACCATCACCACTGTATTTAGGGTCAGCACTGCCACCAGGAGGGCCACCACAAGAAACTGAGCCACGGTCAGAAGATCAGACAAACATGGAAACAGGTCAGGGTTCTTAGCAAACAGCTTTCTGCCCTTACAAGGGGGATGAAGTATTTTGGGGAATAATACAAAATGCAGCAGTACTTAGAGAATAAGTCAAAGTTTGAGGAGTAAAACATAAAGCCACCATGTGATGGTACAGAAACATCTGGGGAAAGTTACAGAGGTCATTGTGCTTGTTTGGCTTAGTTTAAGAACGAGGTCAGCCTCAGCAGATGATGGTTTAGACCCTAAAGAGATCATCACTGAGTGCACTGGGATTGGAAGTCTAGGTTGCAAGGCTTGTGACTGGAGCCTCTGGGCACCAGCTTCTAGGATTCTGCTTAAGTTTAATTCTGTGACAGCAGACCTTGACATGTGTGAGGGTGGGCAGAAGCTGTTTTAGAGGTGTGAAAAGCCTTAAATTTTGAGGGTGGTTGCATCCCTCATCCTGCTCTGACCTGCATTTGGAGCAAACATCACAGCCATGCAGGAGAAAAGAAAAAAAATCAAAGCAGCTGTAGTTGCCATTCTTTAAAAGCCTCTTTCTAGCACAAAATTCAGAACTAGGGAAAGTTTGGCCTTAAAATTGGGGCTTTAGGGGCTTTTTTTGAGGCTCTTTTGGTTGTTATGTGTCCCCTAACATGATGTAATTTGGTTTTGAAGGAATGCAGAGGATGGCCCTGGAGTCTCCGTCACAAGGCTCTTTCCCTGAGCAGCGAGAGGAGGATTTCTATGGCAGGATGGCTAGCATGGTACCTCTATTTCACACATTCTTCAGCTGTCAGCTGCATTGCACATCTTTGCAAACACAAGAATGTATTTGGGCTCTCTCTTGCTCTTCAGTGAGACTTGAAGCTTAGTTTTCCTTTCGCCTTCAATAGAATAAATAATGAAGAACGAAGAGGAGAATCTTATCCATAATTTTCTTCTCTAAAAGCCATGATTTTTCTTTGAAAGGGGAGAGGGGAATATCAGGCTGCTGTCTGAGAACTTTCAATTTCTTTCTCTGCCCTGCCTTCCTCTCCCACATTGCAGACTGATTCTTCATAGCCAGAGCGAATGAGGCAAGCAAGGTCCTAAAGAGCAGCTGTGTGACTGAGTTTTAAAAGCACAGTGTTGGCTTCTGCTTGCTCAGGAGTGGAAGTGTGGAAGGTGTTTATCAAAATCCCAACTTCCTTTTTAGAATATCTAGTATTTTCACTGTTTAAATGGCACTGAAGTTGGTATCTTCTTGGAAGTTAGTCTCCTGAAGTGGCAATTGTTTGAAAGGATTCATCAGCCCCATCTAGTTGAAAATGTCCTTGCTCACTGAAGGAGAGTTGGACTAGATGACCTTTAAAGGTCTCTTCTAACCTAAAGCATTCTGTGATGCAAACATTTTTAACAGGGATACATTTGGCAACTGATAAAGGATGTAGAGACTTGTGAACTAGAAATTCATAGGATCAATAAGGTTGGAAAAGACCTCAAAGATCAAGTCCAACCTGTCACCCAACCCCTAACGCCTAGAGAAGAGAAGGTGCGGGGGAGACCTTATTGCTGTCTACAACTACCTGAAGGGAGGTTGTAGGCATGTGGGAGTTGGTCTCTTCTCCCAAGCAACCAGCACCAGAACAAGAGGACACAGTCTCAAACTGTACCAGGGGAAGTTTAGGCTGGAGGTGCAGAGAAAGCTCTTCACATAAAGAGTGATTAGCCATTGGAATGTGCTGCCCAGGACGGTGGTGGAGTCACTGTCCCTGGACGTGTTCAAAAAAGGATTGGACGTGGGGCTTGAAGCCATGGGCTAGTAGTCATGAGGTCTTGGGTGACAGGTTGGACTTGATGATCTTTCTTACAGAAGAAACAGGGATTGGATTTTTATTATTATTATTATTTTATGCTTGGGTTGCTTTACAAACATTAGAAGAACAACTTGATGCTGGAGGGGAGAAGAAAATGCAGCAACCACCCCCTTGGTGTAGCATATTTATCTCTTTCCTCTTGTGGGCTGGTTAACCTGCACAGCAGTGTCCTGATGTAACCCTTTCAATGGAGCAGTTCCATCATAGTGCAATTGCTTGGCCAGACTCCAACTCTCTTTCTGTGCCTCCTGCATGACACAGGAGATGCAAGGACCCAAATAACCAGTTTGGATATCTTGAATTGTGTGGGAATTCTTGATAAAAGTGAATGTTGTGCAAATATTTAGCTGCTTGCTTATTATGCATGTCCTGGCTTTGTATCTAACCAGGCACCAGGACGAAGATCCAGATCTGCATCTCAGTCTTCAGCACCTATGGTATGCCATGAGCAGGCTTCTTTCATTCACTAAATCCTTATTCTTTATTTATGTTTGGGTTTCTTTGGTTTTCTTTTTTTTTCCTTTTTTAAGTGCTTTTGTATCTCTTCCTGTTACTAACTTTGCAAAGAAGGAACTTGTTTAGCAAGATGAAAGGTAAATCCATCACTCCAGCAGTAACAGCTTCATACTTTCCTGTGTGTGTTTGTAATCTAGGGCTATGGGCAAAGGTCCAGGACAACTTCAGAGTCCTCTGCTCATTCTGTGGGACGAGAGAGATCCAGCTCTGCAGCAAAGCAGCCCTCTCCTCCTCCCTCTGTTCCTGCAGGGAAAGAGAATAAAAAAGAAACTAAAAAGGAGGCAGCACCTAGGAAGGTAACATTTCCAAGAAAGGTGTCTGTAGGGTGCATGTGGCAACTTCTGGCCCAGGTATCGATTTGAGAGGGCCTGACTAAACTGTCTCAGTCTGGTGGGTGCAACTTTGGGCTCAAGAGTTGGAGTCTCTAAGAGAAAATTAATTGTTGAATGAATGTTTCTTTTAACCTGCCTGTAAAGACAGTGGTGAGAGAATTAACTGAACAGATGAATTTCTTTTCAGACTGGTGCAAACTGGCTTCGCTGGTTGATGGGGAAGAAGAATGAAGCTCACCTTCCAGATGACAAGAACAAATCAGTAAGGCTCCAAACCACAAAAATCTTTATATATAAATTGTATTTGCTTCAGGTAGTGAGAGGACTGGAGGGAATAGAGCAAAACTAGAAATGAGTAGATTCAGATTGGATGTTAGGAAGAAGTTGTTCCTCATGAGGGTGGTGAGAGACTGGCACAGGTTACCCAGGGAGGTGGTGGAAGCCTCATCCCTGGAGGTTTTGAGGGCCAGGCTGGATGTGGCTGTAAGCAACCTGCTGTAGTGTGAGGTGTCCCTGGCTATGGCAGGAGGGTTGGAACTGGCTGATCTTTGAGGTCCCTTCCCACCCTGACAATTCTGTGATTCTATGAAAAGCTTTTCCTGGATGGCAAATGAATATTATTTTGACAAGCAAAGAAACAAGTAAAGCTTTAAAGATTATGCTTATTTCAACTCTGACTTGTAAAAACAAGTTACAACTGTTTCTTTTTGGTCTTAACATCTTTGAACTCCTGGTCTTTGACTGTCATTTTCTTGTAGATTGTTTGGGATGAGCAGAAGCAACGCTGGGTGAATCTGGATGAACCAGAAGAAGAGGTAAAAATCTGAGTACTCATTTCTCCAAGTGAAAAGCTAAAATCTGTGCTAGCAAACAATTGTCTTTAATCTGTTACTGGCTCTGCAGAGCTGCCCTTTTGCTCAATTTGGATTAAAGTGAGCAGCATTTTGAGACTAATAGACAAGTTGCATGTTCTCAGCCTGCATCTTTATGGAGCCATTTTTATCTTTAGCTGCTGGTGTGGATCCAGCAACTGCAGTTGGATTTACGAGAGAATTTGCTTTGAACTTAGTTCAGTGTGTCTCTTCACAGAGGTTGCTATCATCTAGATAATTGCTTGTTAATTGAGTTCTTGCAAGCAGAAGATGGGGGAGGGGAGGGGGCAAAGGTAGGACGAGTCTATAGTTTTAAAAGTACGGTGCTTTGTATAGCAAGGCAAGTCACTCATCCTGTCCATCCTCCTCATTCAAGGATCTGCCTCAAAATAAGAACCACTGCTACGAATGTTTTCCCTCAGAGTGAGTGTGGGTGGCTTGTAGAAATATCCTGACATTAGTTATCAGGTGGAAGGTGAGGTCGGTCTGTCTGTATGCCCAGTTTTGAGTGCTCTGGAAAAGGCAAGGAGAAGTCAGATGGATACTTGGTTTAAAGCTCTCGGTCAATGATGTGGTTGGATGTTATTTTGATCTTCTTGCAGAGTAAGCCTCCACCACCACCTCCAACAGGATTTCCTAAAGTTCCTCTGACAGCTCCACCTGGACCTGGAGGTGGACCAGGAGGCCCACCTGGTGCCCCTGTGAACATCTTCTCTAGAAGAGCAGGTAAGAGGTGACATTGGTGCTTGAAGCATGGAACACTTCAAATTTTCTGTTGCATAAAATGTGAAGGTGGAAGTCTTAGCTTCTCTGGAGTTGTCTGGGAGCAGTTGGCAGCTCAGTGTTATCATGGAGCTGTCTCTATTGCTTTCTCTGCTTGTGCCTAGCTTTCTGAACCATGATTGCTGTCACAAGTGTGTTATGACTTGGCTATTATTGGTGGTATGCCTAGAGCATTATTTTCTGATGCTGGTTTTAACCAGCAAACTGTTCAAACAGACATGGAGATGAGGCTCACTTCTCTAATGCCTGGGTTTTCCTCTTTCAGCTGGAAGCAGAGCCCGTTACGTGGATGTCCTGAATCCAGGTGGAACCAAGTCAAGTGGTGCTCTCCCTGCACCAACAGACCTCTTTGCCCCCTTGGCACCAATGCCAGTTCCTGCAAATGTGTTTTTTCCAAACTCAGGTGTGTCATGAATGAATAAGGACATGAGGAGGAGGTTATGTGGTTATCGGAGTCGCTTTTGACGCTGGATGTGTTATGTAGCCTCCAGTGGCCATTTTATAATGCTCAGTCATATTAACTACAGTTTGATTTAGAAGTAGAATCAGTCTGGGAAGTGCAGTAAAACAAATGAGTTTGTAAAGCCCAGCTCTGCATGCTGCCAGCAAAGGGATTTGGTGTGGGATTTTGGGCCTTTTCTCTCCCCATTGCAGAGTGGCTAGGCTTTCCAAATAGCAACATGTGAACTGTAGTGTATTCCTGTGCTGCTCAGTACCTCATACTCACTTCTGACATCTGTACCTAGCCCCTTCTTTTGCAAAGAGCAATCCTGGGACTAAGTCTTACCTGCACACTTGTTTCCCATCTCTCATCTTTGTTTGCTTTCACTATATGCTGTGTTGCACCAAAGTTACCTGTGTGCATCTATATATCCGTATGCATCTCCCACTTGTAGGAAGACTGGGGCATCATGAGACAAGGACACTGCCCTCTTTAAATTACCTTTTTCTTGGGAGAAGATCAGTATTGTAGAAACCCAGTTCTGCTGATGTCTCTGCTTCTTGTTCTTTACAATCAAACACCCTGGCATGGCATGGTTTTGACTAAATCCCATTTCCTTTGTAGTTCCAGGGGAATCCCAGCCGCTGGAAGGCAGTGGTGCAGCAGAGCACACACCAGCTGCAAATCAGCCCAGCACAGACCCTGCTGCAGCTGTTGAACCAGAGGTGGGTTAGGAAAAATGGCTTGTATTTTGAATCAGAAATTGGAGCTGTAAACCCACTCATGATTCCAAAAAGGATTTCTGTAGCCACTGTACCCACAAGGCATGTTGGTGTATAACATTGTAGTTATAGAAGGCAAATGCAAGTGAAACAATGGGAAGCCCGTGGAAAGTTGTTGTCTAGTTTGACAGCTGCAGGTTCTTTGGGTGCAGTCTGTCAGGGAAGGGAGCAAGGACACAGGAGGAGTCACCACGCATTGCATGTTTCACCTGGCTCCATGTGTTGTGCTGTTTTGTTTCATTTGCATCAGTCTAGCAGAAATACAAAGTAGCATCACAACTAAGCTAAACAGAAGTGCATTGTTTTTATTCTTTAGTATTTAAACCCTGCAATCCTTCCTCCTGGATCTGGCCTTCCTGTGTCTAACCCTGATGGCTCCCAGTCAGGCGAGGTAAGGCTTGATACAAAGTGGTTAACTAATGACACTTGCAACATATTTAAACTGTCAGTCTATAGTGGACTTAACATGGGCCATCTCAAACAAGAAGTAGCTGGTTCAGACACTGCTGAGTAGCCAAGATGGAGTCATATGGCTGGATGTTAGGAAGAAGCTCTTCATAGAAAGAGATTGGCCATTGGAATGTGCTGCCCAGGAGGTGGTGGAGTCACCATCCCTGGAGGTGTTTAGAAAGAGACTGGATGGGGTGCTTGGTGCCATGGTTTAGCTGATTAGATAGTGCTGGATGATAGGTTGGACTCGATGTCAAAGGTCTTTTCCAACCTGGTTTATTCTATTCTGGAAAGACCTCTCTAGTCTGTGCAAGGAGCTCAGCCTCAGTGAGCTACACCCTGTGGAGTGGTCTCCTTTCCCTGTATAAGCAGACTTCTGCAAGCCTTTTTCAGGAGCAGCTCGAGGATCTGTTCTTGCCTCCATGCATGCATATAATTTCACTAATGTGCAAGACACAGCAAGGAGTGCAGATTGCTGCGTGCCAGGCAGAGTAACACGACCTTTGTTCCTACTAAATGTTGTTCTGTAGCTCCATGATTTTCATGCTTTTTAAGAAGCCCTTTTGATTTAAACTAACTTCCGGCTGGACGTTTGGTTTAGCTTGATTTTTTTTTCTTTTTTGGTGTTTTTTTTTTTTTTAACTTGAAGTTGGTTTAACCTTTGGCAGTGAAACTTGGAAAATGAAAATGAAAGGAGTGGAAGCATTGGGGCAGTGACATGCATGACGACTTCTTTTTATTTGTGTTCTTTTTTTTTTTTTCCTTTTTTATTTGTGTGTTCTTGCTGTTTTGTAGCTTTCGCGCTCTAGTTCAATGAGTTCATTATCACGTGAAGTCAGCCAGCATTTTAATCAGGTACATGTGGCTGGCCATTCTCATTTCTCCCTTCACTTGATTTACCTTTTCCTCCCCTTCTTTATTTTGCATTTGCTCAAACACTTACTAACGCTGCCTTTAGTCATTCTTTCCCCCTGCCCCTCTTCTCATTCCACAGAAGTAACATCATCACGATGTAGTGTTCCTTTTAACACTCAAACAGGGACTTCAGAGTTCCTTTATTTATCGAAGTGCATGTAATCCAGGCATGCTTTTTCTTTATGTTCATGTTCCTAAGAGATTCACTTAATAAATTTTGATCACCTCTCTTTCCTGGGATACCAAAGTCATTTCACTTTAAATAATCAGAAACAAAACAAACTCCTAAAAAAAAAAAAAAAAAAAAAAGCCTCTCACAAGCAAAACTTTGTCATTCTGCTGCTGCCAGTCTCAAATCAGTAATGCCACAGCCTGTTTCATCTGCAAAAGCCCCTGTAGGAATTAAAGGAATGCTTCATCTCTGCTGTATGTTCCACAACTGGGGGTCACCCTAACAGGGCGACACAAACCTTCTGATATTTCTTAGTCGAGACGTAGAATGTTTAGTTGGGGGCAAGTCCTAAGGTCTACTAACAAGAGCAGAAGGCACTAATTCGGTGAAGCACACTGGTGTCTTGTTTTGGTTTTGCATGCTTTGGATTTTCAGAGCTGTTTCCAGTTGGTGCATGTGCCTTTGTTTTGCCAGTTCTTACATTGAACAGTACTCTGAAAGATGTGGATGCAAACCATGCCAGCACCTCTCGCAGTCGTTGCAATATGCTGCGCTGTCCATATTGTTGGCATCGTTCCTGTGACTATTTGGCTCTGTGTGACTAAGCACACCACTTCTGAGAAGCAGTGGAGCTCTGCAGTTGCTAACTGAAGTGTGTTCTACTTTCCAGCCTGCCACTGTGCCACCCTCGGGGGGGACCTGCAGCAGGAGCAGTACCATTCTACAATCCCTCACAATTTGCACAAGTGAGTAAAGGCCTTGCCTTGACTTTGAACAAAGCTGTTGAGCAAACCTAGGGTTTCATGTTTTATTACCTCAGTCTGGGCTGTTGCATGTAGACTGTCAGATGTATACAGAGACCTGGCTAGCACCTGGTTAACAGGTTTAGGTTCAAAACTTTGTTGCCAACTTCTGTCTTGCCTCCAGTGCGACACTTACACAGAAGCGAGGTACAAGTTATTCCTGGGGAGGTTCTGAATGGACTTCAGAAGAAATTTTTTTTCACCATGAGAACAGTTAAACATTAGAATATTCTCACAAGGGAAGCAGTGGATTCCCCTGCATTGGACAGTTTTAAGACTCAGTTTGACAAGGTGCTGGGCACTACACTAGCAGCTAGAAAGGTTGGACCAGATGATCTTTCAGGTTCCTTCCAGCCTGGCATTCTGTGATTGATTCTGGGATTCTGTAATTATTTTTTTTTTTAATCTCTGTTCTTCTTTTCCAGTCTCCTGCAGTCACTGGAAGTTCAAGATTGGGAAGAATTGGACAGAGGAAGTACCCAACGTTGAAGTAGAATGCAAGGACTTTGTGCTTGGAATTCTGAGTACACAAAGAGCTGTTCGATCTTACAGGATGTGGTATCAGTACTGCAGTTGACATAACAGAAATTTAATGATGGGTGATTTATTTTGTTTTCCCACGGGTCTCCCTGCCTGCACCTCATCTACTCAAATCATTACCAAACATGAAATCTGGGTAACTTTTTTTTTTCCTGTTTAAAAAAAAGCCCTGGCTAGAAATAGCTCTGCTGTGGTAAAGAATAGACGTGAGGGAGAAGATAGTTGCTGTCTGTTACAAAAACCTCTGTGTAAATTGCATTGGCAATGTATTCCTGATGTTTATTTTAAACCTTTTAGGGAGACCTTGAAAGACACAGTTTCAGGGGATTTCTAAAGGCTGCTCCCCTCCCACTGGGGGCAGGCAAAAAAAACAAACAAGTCCACATTGTAACATAACACTCTGTGGCCTTAAGAGGACCATGCACAATTGTGATGCTTAGCAAACAGGACTGGAATGAGAGATGTTCCTCTGGGAGATGCCTCGTGTTGGTTTGTTCCCTGAAGGGGAGGGAGGGAGCCACAGCTCATCCAAATAAATTGACCTATATCAAATGAAAACTGTGACTGTAATCTAATGCTAACTTGATTGGATCTTACCTAGTCTGTATGTAGTTTGTGGTTTAGACTACTTGTAAAGCAAACTGTATAGTCTGGCAGAAGCTCCTGTATCATAGCCAATGCTGTACTATTTGACGAGTGAGTGTTCTTTTAAGTGCAATACGGTTCCTTGCTTTCTCTCAACCTGCTGGCACTGTACAGTTAAGGTGATAACAGCTTGAAAGTTGTTTTGTTTTGTTTTCCTTCCTGTTGAGTGCCAGAATCAGCATAATACTCTGTTCTTGAATTTCCATTGCTAAAATAACCAAGGTCTTAAATAGCTAACAGCTGAATTTCAGACATGCTAAAAGTAGACAGATTTAGACCTCTACCGATGGACTTCAAAGACGAATGGGTTTAATGTAGGAAATCTTGAAAACCATGATAAGCAGCATTCATGTTCACTGAAGGATCTGAATTATCTGCAGAGAGAGAGAAATAAACCTTTTAAACATATTTATTAAATCATTAGGCCAGGTTTTATTTAGAACTTGCCACCAAAACTCTCTTGATTGTTTGGGGTTGGTTTTTTTCCTACTTGAATTTTTCTGCCCGGTGAGTAGAAATGACGTGAATGTGAAATTGCCACTGTGGGTCCCTGATTGTTTTGGGGGTTTGTTTTCCTTTTTTTGTTGGTCCTGAATAAATGCCACCTTTCTGAGATCTTGATAGCCTTACGTACGTCCTAAAAGGTTTGTATGTAGCTGAAGGAAAATGCTGGGCTGGGGGGTGGGGGGTGGATTAGAAACCTTTGCGTAATGGTCCATACTTGATTCCAGAAGTGGTCAGCAGCAGTCGATGTGGTTTACTTTTCTATATGTGAAACCCAGTCAGACACTTGGCTTTCCTCTAGTCCAGCCAGGCTGCTGATTATTTTCTCCTTTCAGTAGAGACTGCCAAACAACTTAATGCAAGAAGGCTTCCTTTGAGCTGGGAGCGGCTATCTTTCCTAAGTGTAAGATTTGACACTGTAAATTCTTAAATAAAATATTTTGCGCTCTGGAGCACTTTCACATTTTGCTACTTCTGGTGGTTATTGCTTTAGTGGAGTGGGTTGAAGGGACTTCTCCTCTGCCTTGGGAAATAATCCATTTAAAGGAAGGGAGATGGAGAGTGGTGGCTCTAACCAGGGGTGTTCTCTTCTGGAACTGGCATGATGTTGGAATGGACCTCTGGAGATAATCTAGTCCGACTGCTCTGCTAAAGCAGGTTTGCCTAGAGCAGGTTGACCAGGAGCATGAAGTCCAGGTGGATTTTGGAAAGTCTCTGGAAAGGGAGATTCCACAACCCCTCCTGAGCATCCTGCTGCACCCTCACACTAAAGCAGTTTTTAAGTGAAACCTGCTGTGTTCTAGTTTAGTGTTGTTTTTGCCCTTTGTCCTGTCACTGGGCACCAGTGAGACAAGTCCTCTTGCCCCCTACCCTTTACCTCTTGCTGAGCATTGAGAGTAAGGATTGCTTTCTTTACACTTACTTAGCAAAAAATGGATTCTGAGGGGGGAGGAAATGTAACTAACACTAGAAATATTTAATGTCAGCATGACTAATACATTGTCTGGGAAAAAGTATCAGGTAGTGGGGTTATAGCTGGATACTGCCTTGAAGAAAATAGGCTAAACTACGTGGGATGTGATCTGTTTTGGTACCACTGGAGGTGTTCAAGATGGGATTTGACATGGTCTGTTCTATTCTACTTGATGCCATGGTTTAGTAGTCATGAGGTGTTGGGTGACAGGTTGGACTCGATCTCTGAGGTCTTTTCCAACCTTACTGATTCAGTGATTCAGTAAGATTCCTCTCTCAGGCTGCTCTTCTCTAGGCTCAACAGACACAGTATTTTATCACTCTGACTAATAGTAACTTGTTTCTGTCCAACCTCAATCTACCCTGCTCCCGTTTCAAAGTGAAACAGAGGGACTGAACCCCCTCTCGACCTGCTGCCCCTGCTTCTTTTTGATGTAGCTCAAGATGTGATTTGCCTACACGTTTCTGGCTCATGTGCTTCCACGTTCTTGTCCACCAGCACCACCTCGGCCTTTTCTGCAGGCCTGCTCTCAATTTCTTTGTGATATTATGATCTTCATGCTGTGTATCTTCAGTGGAACGCTCACACTTTAAGCTGTACACTTAACGGCAGCAGTTTGAAGGGTGAAATGTTTTATACCGCTCGTTTAAGTGCCGCCTTAACCATCAGTGGATGGTGACGGGCGCGGTCCTCCAACCGCCAGGGGCCGCTGCCCGCCGCCTGCAGGGTGGGCCCAGCGTCTGTCGCCCGCCGTTGCCACGGGCCGCGGCGACCCAGGAGCGCACAGCGGGGCCGGGGCTGGAGCCGGGGCCGGGGCTGAAGCGGCCTCTACCGCCCGCCAGGCCGGGCTGGGCCAGGACGGCTGCCGGGTCTGCGTCCGAGGAGGTCCCTTGGGGACAAAAGTGGCTGGAGCCGGTGGGGTCCTGCCCGCAGCAGCGGGTGAAGCGCTACCGAGGCCAGCGCAGCGGAGCGAGCCTTCGCCGGGCGGCAGCGAGCCCCGCGGGCCGGGAGGTCAGTGCTGAGCGTGGCGGGTGGCGGCGGCGGGGCCTGCCCGGGTCGGTGGCCGTTGTCGTGAGGGGTCTCGTCCCTCCGCTCCTCGCCTGGAGCTGGCGCGGCCGCTGTTAGGGTCGTGGTGGCGAGGAGGGCCGGTTTGAAGGGCTGCGGAAGCCATCCCTGTCCGCTGAGACACGGAGGTGTGAGGGGCTGCGGAAGCCATCCCTGTCCGCTGAGACACGGAGGTGTGAGGGGCTGCGGAAGCCATCCCTGTCCGCTGAGACACGGAGGTGTGAGGGGCTGCGGAAGCCATCCCTCCTGTCCGGTCAGAATACGGGCGGCTTTCCCTCAGGTACTAAATCAGCGTTCCACTGTGCTTTAACGGGATTTGGTGCTTCCACTATGGAGATGCAAAGTGTGGGAAGTTTGGTTTGCAATAACTGCAGTGTAATGAGCTGCTTCTCCTCCAGGCTGGAGTTTGCTGTGAAGCCAGATTCTGTATCGCTAAAACTAGTCCTCTGGTATTCATTCCCTCAGTTTCAGCAGCAGTGGCCAGAGGCTGGTGCTGAGCAGGAAGAGGTGGAAGCAATCACCCTGCTGTGGGATCGGGGGAGAAGCTGAGACCACTGGAAATTTCCTGGCCTCTGGCGCTGAGTGCTGTGGGCAGACTGGAGGTTGTGACTCAGTGCACATCAAGGAGAACAAGCTGTGATTTATGTGCCGTTTTAATCTCCTTTTATGCTGACAGTGTGCACAACCTTGTTTTAAAGAGGTCTGTACACAGCCGTGATGCTGACAGCAGCAAGGAGGTCAAGCCACAGCTCTGCTCTTGGGAAAGAAAAAGGAGAACAATGTTGGTTTTTTAACAGGGTCACATTAAGGTTTGATTTGTGTTAGAGGGAGGTCCTGTGAGGAGCTTGCTTTCTGAGTAAGGAGCAGAGTTTGCAGCTCGATAACTTTTCACATGTTTCTCTTGGGGAAATCCAGGGCTCCTACCTCTCAAAATTCTGCAGACAATGCCTCTGCCCACACGTACACCTGCTCTTCATCCTCAACCAAAGACTGAGCTGTCTTCAATTTCCATGTCCTTCTGGCTTGGTTGAAGCCCTGTGAACCTACAGGGTAAGCAAAGGAAGGAAGCTATGCTGTGAGGAACTTCTATGGAGCAGTGTCCATAGCTGGTACCCAGAGGAAAATGACTACTCCAAATGGGTTTCCCCTGCACTCGGGGACGTGTGTTACTCGGAGCATGGAGGGTGGAGCAGTGCAGGACCTGCACGCTAAGAAAGCTGGTAAAGCAGTTAAGAAGGAGGCTGGAGGCAATGGGCTGCTTACCTTTGAAGATCCTCCAAGGGTAGGCACCTCTTTAAATGAAGCCTTAAAGCTTCTACCAGGTGAACTCAAAGCTAATATGAAAATTAAATCCATCACTCCAAGGCCTCCTCGGAAACCCCGGCTGGAGCGTGCTGCCTCTCTGGATGAGAAGAGCTGGAGGAGGTGGAGGCGCTTCAGAACCAGCCAGGAGAGCCTGACTGATCCCAATGAGACAAGTTCCTCCAATGGCTCTCTGCAGGAAGCATCCCTCAGCCCTCCTGTCAGGGGCAGGGCGAGCCCCTGGCAGCAGTGCTGCCAGCAGAATTCCTTGCACAGCGGCTCGGCGGATGCCTCGGAAGCCAGTCCCACGGGCAAGAGCAGGGGAGCAGGAGGCTCTGAGCTGGGGAAACGAGCTTCTGAGCTCTCCAGTGCCTTTGGTGGCCTTCTGCGGGGAAAGGCATTCGCAGGCGGCAAGCCCCGGCTGGCCCAAATACTGCCAGCTCGACCTCTGCCACCCCTGGAGCTCAATGTGGCCTCTCACACGCTGAGGACGGCTAATAGGATTGACTCAGATTGTGTGGATTACCAACTTTATTCTCAGCACAAGTTTGGGAGGGTGAGCAGCAGCCTGAGCGATACCAGGCTACACGGCAACGGCATGGTCTGTGACAGCTGCTCCACAGACTCCATGAAATCTACGTTTAGCCTCCTCACTCCCATTCGCTCCAAGGATGTCAGAAGCAGGTATGTCCCTCAGCTTCCTGGGGCAAAGTCTGGGGGTGTTAGCAGGGAGCCAGCTGCTCTGCAGGATCCTGCTGGGCTGAGAATGGGAGCTGTCAGTAAAGCACAGGACTTGGTCTGTGTTGTTAACCTCTATGGAGACTGGAAACTGAAGGTGGAGAAGATTAGTGCAGATACTCTCTTATTTGCTCCCTTTCAGCTGGGCATTGGTTTTCATAAGTGGAAGCTTGATCAGTTGTCAGCTTGCTCATAATATTTAGGTAATCTGGTGTGAAAATGAGGAAGTGTTAGCTGTACATGTTAAGGAGTTGGGAAAGCTATTCTTTTTTACATCTGAAAATACACTGGGCTTGAATTGAAATGTTTAGTGTCAGGAGTCATAGAATGACTTGGGTCAGAAGAGACCTTAAAGAACCTAGTTCCGATTCCTCTGCCATAGGCAGGGACACCTCCTACTGGACCAGGCCCCATCCAACCTGGCTTTGAACACTTCCAGGTTTGGAATCTCCACAACCTCTCTAGGCAATGTGTTCCCATGCCTCACCATCCTCATGGGGAGGAATTTCTTGTCTGGCTTCTGGCAAGATGAAATGATGTTCTGTGAACTGCTTCAGTCTCCCACAGGAGGTCTGCCCCAGCTTCTCCAGGAGCCTTTTGAGGAAGAATGTGTTATTCCACTCAGATCTCAGCAGTTTCTCCTAGAGTGACCCTGACCTCCTACTCTGGTTGTTCATTTGTTATCATTTGTAGTTGTTTAAATGATTGATTAGAGGGAACTGAGGCACAGACACTGCGACAATTATTATTGATAACCCTGCAGGTCAGGAAGCAGGTTAAAAGGCAAAGGACACTGAGTACTCAGCTAAAGGTTGTACATTTCAGACACACAACAGCCTGGCAAGACCTTGAGGGCTAAATCATCTTGATCCAAAAAGTGGGAGTCGGTGGTACAGGGGAAATAATTCTGAGGTAAATTAAAGTTACTGCCTGGTAAGACAGCCCCAAGGGCAGATTGTTACTTGTTTGCCATGAGAGATTTTCTTTCACTTCCTTCTGCGGAGCTGTTGGAGTCCTCTGGGTAGAGCAGTGTGTTGCAGAGTGTCTCCTGGCATCACAGTGGCATCGTTCTTTGCAGAGCTTAAGCAAGATTAGAAATGCTTACTCAACTTGGAGCCCTGTTGCCAGTCCCCCTGGTTTTATAAACAGTGTGTTGTCTGGAGAGGCAGAAGGTTGGGGCAGATCTGTCCTTTCCCCGTGTGATTTCAGACTCAATAAATCATTTATTCAAAAGCTAATTTGAGGAGCTGAATTGAAGGGAGAATGTGAGTTTGAATCCTTGGAGGAGCAGAACAACGGGAATGACAGAGCTGTTTTCATGTTTTAAGTAAACTGAGCTGCTTCAGGATGCTCAACCATCAAAGTCATCTCCTCATTTTGTGTCTGTGCTGAGTGCTGGGGGGAGACTGAAGGCTTCGAGTGGCTCCAGTCTTCCTGTCACAGAACCTGTGCAGCATCAGTGTCACCCTCACAGCTGTGTTCCAAGTTTGGAAAGGCCAGTTTATGACAAGAATTCTGTTTTGTTGCATATGATCCATGAACCTTTAAGGGTTGGAACTTTATAAGGAACTTCAGGCAAGCAGAGAAATACATCACAGAATCCCAGAACGTTAGGGGTTGGAAGGGACCTTGAAACATCATCTAGTGCAGCCCCCTGCCAGAGCAGGATCACCTGGAGTAGGTCACACAGGATGTAAATTTAGCATGTAAATGCTGAATGCCATTTTCTCGAGCTAAAAGTATGTTCCTGATTAACTCAAGTGTTACAAATCACCATTCCAACTGTTACTCCCTTTCCTTAGATGCTCCTTTACTGCTCTTCTGTCCACAGAAGCTATTTGGAAGGCAGCCTTCTGGCAAGTGGTGCCTTACTGGGAGCAGAAGAACTTAGCAGATACTTCCCTGATCGGACTGTTGGGATTTTTGTGGCCACCTGGAACATGCAAGGTCAGAAGGTATGTGCACAGAAATCTCCCCAGGCCTTTTGCCAGTGGTAAAGTTCCCCCAGCTTTACAGCAAGGACTGGTGTGATGTGCTGCTGCTGCTTCTGCTGTGCTCTGTGATTTTTGTTTATGATTGCTCTTCATCAACTCGAGTTCATCATCTTTACAAAATTAGAAGGCCCTCTCTCTTGCTTGTTCACCTTAGTGACTCATTGGAATGGGGTTCCTCAGACATTAGGTATGAAAGCAGTGAGCTTGCTCGTGCCACTCAGGCTTTGTGTGGCATCTCCTTTATGCTCTGTTGCACTTAAAGTCACAGAATTGTTAGGGTTATAAGGGACCTCAAGGATCAGCCAGTTCCAACCCCCCTGCCATGGGCAGGGACACCTCACACTAGATCAGGCTGCTCAGAGACACATCCAGCTTGGTCTTAAAAACTTCTAGGGATGAGGCTTCCACCACCTGCCTGGGCAACCTCTGTCAGTTTCTCACCACGCTCATGGGGAAGAACTTCTTCCTAACATCCAATCTGAATCTCCCCATTTCTACTTTTTGTCCATTCCCCCCAGTCCTATCACTCCCTGACATCCTAAAAAGTCCCTCCCCAGCTTTCTTGTAGGCCCCCTTCAGATACTGGAAGGCCACAATAAGCTCTCCTTTCCATAAGAAGATAGCTGATAATTTAATGTTTATGTCTCTGACATGATTCTATGATTCTGTGATAAGGAACACAGCCTCCTGCCTACATCTTTGCATAGCCTGGGGATTCCAGACTGATTCTACCAGGGGATTTAGAAGCTGTGCTTGGAGGAACACAAGCAGCCCTTGGGGTGTTCAGTAAATAGCCCACAAGCTTGGCAAAAATCACAGGGAATTCCAAAGATCACAGTGCTGACCTGTGGAATCTTGGTGACTGCTGGAGCCAGGGCAGTCAAAGTCTGCCTCTGGGAAGGAGAAGTTGTAGTGCTGTCGCTTAGCCTGCTTGCTGAAGCCTGAATTGTTTGCATGTGCTGTGGAATTTGTAGCTTACCCTGGACTTTTCTTGGTCTTTTCTAGTACATTTTTGCATAGCTAATACTGTGATTTTCCTTTTTTCTTTTAATAATAGGAACTTCCAGCAAACCTGGATGACTTCTTATTACCAACAGATCCTGACTATGCCCAGGACATGTATGTCATTGGGGTTCAGGAAGGCTGTCCAGACAGGTAGCAAAAACAATGTAATGAGCCATCCTCTTTTATTGTTAACTAATTGCTTTGGGTTTAATTAGTCTGGAAATAGTCTTCATCATGTTCTTAATATTTTCAATCAACAGCTCATTTCATGAGGTTGAATTCCATTGCATGAGCATGTGGGGAGATGGTTTTTAGAAGAAAAGGCCATAAAAGTCTGTAAATAGAGAAGCTGGTCCTGCTGTCCAGGCAGCTAATAGCAAAACTGTGGTCTGATTTCTGTGAGCTGCCTGTGAGCTGTCTTCTGGGCTGGCTGTGAGCCATAGCAGCCTCGTGCTCATCAGTGGTGCATTGCTGCAAATTTCAAGTCTGTCCAAGATTGACCAACCCCAGACAGAGGAGCAGGTTAAAGCCTCACTGAATCACAGACTGGTTTGAGTTGGAACAGACCTTTAGAGGTCGTCTAGTCCAACCCCTCTGCAGTCAGCAGGGACATCTGCAAATAGAGCAGGTAGTTCAGAGGCCCAGGCAGCATGGCCTGGAATGGTTTCAGGGATGGGACACCTCTATGGGAAACCTGGGCCAGTGTTTCACCACCCTCAGCATCAGAAGTCTCTTCCTTCTCTCTAGTCTGAATCTCTTTCTTTTAGTTTCAAACCATCACCCCTTGTCTTGTCACAACAGGCCCTGCTAAAAAGTCTGTCCCCAGCTTTCTGATCAGCCCCTTTAAGTAACTGAAAGGCTACCAGAAGGTCTCCCTGGAGCCTTCTCTCCTCTGGGCTGAACAACCCCAGCTTTTTCTCAGTCTGTCCTCACAGCAGAGGGGTTCCAGCCCTCAGATGATTTTTGTGGCCTCCTCTGCTTTTCTTAGAGTGTTTTCCCTCAGAGTTGCAGTCACACTGTCTCAGCACCATGCAGAGCTGGCTGCATGGCACATGTGGAGCTGCACATCAAACTGAACAGCCTCCACCGCAGCATTGCTCTGCTTACACTTCCTTGGTGTTCTTTATCAGGGAGATCACTCTGTTTTCACCACACTGATTCCCTCTCCTGGTTATTGTCTCTCGTGCTGTCCTTGTGATCCAGCTGTTGTTCTTTCCTGCAGAAGGGAGTGGGAGATCCGCCTGCAGGAGACGCTGGGCCCTCACTACGTCATGCTCTACGCTGCTGCACATGGGGTGCTGTACATGTCGGTCTTCATCCGGAGGGACCTCATCTGGTTCTGCTCAGGTGTGTGGCCCAGTGAGAGCTGGAGAGCAGGGAAGTGAAGGGGCTGCTGCTATTTGGTGTCTTGTCTTCTCCAGGGCTGCCCCTTGCCTGACTTCCCTGCTTGCTGTCTCTAAATACTTTGGGGTAAAAGCAGCTTCTTTCTCTCCTTCCAGAAGTGGAGTATGCCACGGTGACAACTCGGATTGTATCCCAGATCAAAACCAAGGGAGCTCTGGGAATCTGCTTCACGTTTTTGGGACCTCCTTTCTCTTCATCACCTCCCACTTTACATGTGAGACATTTACAACCTTGTTAGAAGTGTCCTGACTGACGGAGGAGGAAGAGGGTTGCTTGACAAAGGAGCAGAGGAGCAGGACAGACCGAAGCCAAAGCTCAGGACTGCTGAGCTGAGGGGTCCCTGCCCATGGCAGGGGGGTTGAAACTAGATGATCCTTGAGGTCCTTTCCAACCCTAACAATTCTGTGATTTTTTTTAATAGCAAACTTGCAAAAGGGCTGTGTTTAGAAAACCAAAATGAACTCTGCACAGTTGTATCTCCTTTCCCAGACTTCCTGTCAGTATGTTTCAGTTTGCTTCCTGGGTCGGAGTGTTAACATTTTACATGTGGGAAATGTCTGATGTCCTGTGCTAACCAGAAATGGTAACTGAGTGAAAATGATGCATCATTGGCAGTGATGGGATTTCTGTCTTTCAGCTGGGGACAGTAAGGTGAATGAGAGGAAACTGGACTACAATAAAACCATTCAAGCCCTTACGCTCCCCAAGAACGTTCCAGACACAAACCCTTATCGGTCCAGTTCCAGTAAGTGAAACCATGCTTGTGTGGGAGCCCAGAAGGGCAGAGCTTGTGCACTGCCTTTCAGTCTACACTAAAGAACAGAGAACAGAGAACATCCAGATTTGAGATGGCATAACAAGAGACCACAGGCCTTTTGTCTGAGGATATTTATTACTCACATGATTATTTCCAGTACCTGAAGAGAACCTACAGGAAGGCTGGAGAGGGACTTTTCATAAGGGTGCCTAGCAATAGGACAAGAGGGAATGGTTTGAAGCTGAGGGGGAGTAGGGTTAGACTGGTCTTAGGAAATTCTACAATACAAGGGTGGTGGAACTCTGGAATAGTTGCCCAGGGCAGTTGTGGATGCTCCCTCCCTGGGGGTGTTCAAGGCCAGGCTGGATGAGGCCTTGAGCATCCATGTCTAGTAGAGAGTAGATGATCTTTGAGGTCCCTTCCAAACTAAGCCATTCTATGAGTCAATGAAGTATAGTATCTCCTGGTAGTAAAAAGGGAAGGATTGATGCCTGTTCCTTGCACATACCTAGCAGCACTTTCAGTAAGCTGTGCATCATACAGCTTTTACCTGGGAAGAATTGAGTTTCATTTTAATAAGCATGTAGCTGGAGAGCAGCCCTGAGGAGAGAGACTTGGGCGTGCTGGTGGACGAGAAGCTCAACATGAGCTCTCAATGTGCGCTTGCAGCCCGGAAAGCCAATCAGATACTGGGCTGCATCAGGAGATGTGTGACCAGCAGGTCAAGGGAGGTGCTTCTCCCCCTCTACTCAGCTCTGGTGAGACCCCACCTGGAGCACTGCGTCCAGTTCTGGAGCCCCTATTACAGGAGGGATGTGGACATGCTGGAGCGTGTCCGGAGAAGGGCCACGAGGATGATCAGAGGGCTGGAGCACCTCTCCTATGAGGACAGACTGAAGGAGTTGGGGCTGTTCAGTCTGGAGAAGAGAAGGCTCCCAGGTGACCTCATTGTGGCCTTCCAGTATCTGAAGGGGGCCTACAGGAAGGCTGGGGAGGGACTTCTCAGGATCTCAGGTAGTGATAGGACTAGGGGGAACGGATTGAAGCTGGAAATGGGGAGATTCAGGCTGGATGTGAGGAAGAAGTTCTTCACCATGAGAGTGGTGAAGCCCTGGAATGGGTTATCCAGGGAGGTGGTTGAGGCCCCGTCCCTGGAGGTGTTTAAGACCAGGCTGGACGAGGCTCTGGCCAGTGTGATCTAGTGTAGGGTGTCCCTGCCCATGGCAGGGGGGTTGGAGCTAGCTGATCCTTGTGGTCCCTTCCAACCCTGACTGATTCTATGATTCTATCATAAAACTTCATGTTCCTCAAAAGGAGATTCAAGGAAGAAAAGGCTGAGATCCCTTTTTTCTCTCAGAACTTTTGAGGTTGTTCACCTTTATGCTGACACTTCTGGCTTCAATTTGCAGGTGATGTCACAACTCGATTTGATGAAGTGTTCTGGTTTGGTGATTTCAACTTCCGGCTCAACAAGGATCGGGAGACTGTGGATTCCATCTTGAACCAGAACCCAGGAACAGATGTGTCCAAGCTACTGGCCTATGACCAACTCACTAGTGAAATGAGCAGGGGTGAGGGACTGCTGCTTTTCACCTTAGCCACCAAGAACAAAGATATCTACACACGGAAATCATTGCAGCCAAATCCCTATTTCCTGGAGGCCTTTCCTGCTTTCTCTTAAGGTCCCTTAAAAAGGAAGTCAGCTGTTGTCAAATACAGTGGGAGTCTGTACAAGGGACATTTTGCTATAGTTAGTGTAAGCTCCCAAGTAATTTCCTGCTTTTTCATCTGACTCCTCTATAAACTGGGCAACATTCCTACACAGTGTCTTGGGCATTTAGATGTAACTAGCATTTGCAGAGCTTCAGTGGAAAGAGATGTGCATGCACCAAGTGTTCTTTGTTTCAGTAGCCACTAACTAAACAGCCACTGACTACTTTTTATCCTCACTGTGTAAGAACTTGAGCTTGCTGCCTTGCTGGAGCCCAAGCCCAGGTTTTTCTAGTCATGTATGTACATACATGGCTGTTGTTTCTAGCCAGCGTTAGTTAAACAGTGATGAATAAAAGCAGAAGGTGTGCTGGGTTCTTAGAAGGGAGGGATTTGGTTTTCATGCTGTTTTCCCCTCGCCTTGCAGGCTCTATTTTCAAAGGATTCCAAGAGGCTGACATTCATTTCCGTCCTTCTTACAAGTTTGACATAGGAAAGGACAGCTATGACACCACTTCCAAACAAAGGACTCCTTCCTACACGGTAAGGGATGCTCCAGAGCAGCTTGCTGCTAAGGGCTCTTCAGGCTGATGGCTGCCTCCACAGGGGGTCCCCACCTCTGAGAAAAAGCTGCCTTCCAGAGCTGGTCTGTGTGAGAGAACACCATGCTGAGATTTGTTGCTTAAAGGCAATGGGTGTGTGAAACTGGTTTGGAAGAAAGGATCTGTGAGCACAGGGAGAGTTTGGCACAGGTTGTTAATCTCATTTTCCTTGCATTGCATCCTGGGCAGTGTGTTCTGCCCTGTGCTCAGAGCTGGGCACAGAATACAGAATTACAGAATACAGAATTAACCAGGTTGGAAAAGACCTTTGCAATCAAGTCCAACCTATCACCCAACACCATTTAATCAACTCAACCATGGCACCAAGTGCCTCATTCAGGCTTATTTTAATCACCTCCAGTGATGGTGACTCCACCACCTCCCTGGGCCGCACATTCCAATGGCCAATCTCTCTTTCTGTGAAGAATTCCTTCCTAACATCCAGCCTAAACCTCCCCTGGTGCAGCTTGAGACTGTGTCCTCATGTTCCGGTGCTGATTGCCTGGGAGAAGAGACCAACCCCCACCTGGCTACAACCACCCCTCAGGTAGCTGTAGAGAGCAGTAAGGTCTCCCCTGAGCCTCCTCTTCTCCAGGTTAAGCAACCCCAGCTCCCTCAGCCTCTCCTCACAGGGTTTGTGCTTCAGACCCCTCCCCAGCTTTGTTGCCCTTCTCTGGACACATTCAAGCACCTCAACAGAGCCACTACTGGGATCAGACTCGCATTCATCGTGACTGCATCCCTGTCCTAGACACTGAATTTTGCCGACTGGAGCGTGAGAAATGAATGGATTTGTCTCTTGTGGACCAGTGCTTCTTTCCAGGGTGGGTGTGCAAAGAGAGTTCCATCAGTCTCCCCTGTCTCTCTGCCCCCCAGGATCGAGTGGTGTACCGCAGTCGGTACAAAGATGACATCCAGGCTGTCAAGTACTCCTCCTGTCCCGTCATCAAAACCTCCGACCACCGGCCCGTCTTCGCCCTGTTCCGTGTCAAAGTGAGGCCTGGCAGGGACAAGTGAGTACCTGCTTCTCTCCCTCTCTCAGACTGCACATGCTCCAGTCCTCCTGCTTGGCGTTTGTCCTCTCAGGACAGTCCCTGAAATAGTTTATCCTATGTAGCTGTCTGCAGCCTGTTTGGTTTCTACCCAGTGTATACTCTCTAAAATATCATAGGATGGTAGAGGTTGGAAGGGATCTCTAGAGATCACAGAATCAGACAGTGTTAAGAGGTTGGAAGGGGTCTCTAGAGAGCACAGAATCAGAGAATGTTAGGGGTTGTAAGGGACCTCTAGAGATGAAATCCAACCCCCCTGCCAAAGCAGGATTCCCTAGGGCAAGCCACACAGGAATGCATCCACGTTTCAAGAGCCTCCAGAGGAGGAGACTCCACAACCTCTCACCTCAGTGGTGAGAGCAGTAAGAAAGCTTAAACCTTGCACTTCATACCTGAAATCCCTGCTGCCAGGTCCCCAACTCCTCCTTAAAAAAAACCCTTGTTGCTGTGAAGAGCAACTTTGTTTTACCTATTTTCTCCCACAGCAGTATCTGAATGCCTTTAGAAATAAAAAATTGGGTTTCTGGCCCTAGTTGGGGAATACTGGGCAAAGCAGCAGGTTTTTGTGCCCTGCTCTCACTGCTTGTGTTTGTGTTGTAGCATTCCACTTGCTGCAGGGCAGTTTGACAGAGAACTCTATGTCATTGGAATGAAGAGACGGATTACAAGGGAGCTTCAGAAACGGCGAGAGCAAAAGGACCAAAGATCCAGCAGCATCTGTAGCATCTCCTGAGCTGAGCACTCTGCTTGTGTTGGAGGTGCCCCCAAAAGAGGATTTCAGGCCATGGCAAACTCTGCAGGGAATTGTCTGCTTAAGAACCTCCAGCAGTTGCTGTGGCTGGTGAAGAATGTCTTAAACCTCAGCCTGGATTCATCTGCATAAGCTAATCCATGTAGCTCAAGTGCTTCTGCTGAAGAAAATGGAGTCACTTATTTAGGACATCCATCCCAACAGATGTAAGTGGATTTATTTTTAACTATGCTATCTTTGGAAGCAATCAGATGCAGTCTCTTGGTTCTAAGGTGACTCCACCCAGGGGACACAGCTTCTGGAACTGGCATGATTGGGGACCTGAGCAAAGCCTGCAGAAAGGTGAACATTTTTGTCTGTCTCTTTGATTTGGTTTGCTTATGTATGTTGTGGGGTTGAGTTTTTTTCTTCCTTACCTGTAGCCACGTGTTCAGTACTGTGTAAAATGTGTAACAGGGACCAGCTAGGGGACCTTCAGCAGTTTTGTGCGAGGATGGTGCTCCCATGTTGGGCTTTTCTTGGTCCTCTACAGTGAGCTCTGTGTGAATGTACTACTGTATGTTGGAAGTGTAGAAACATTGCCTTTCAAGAATTATTTTACAGGCCTTCTGTTACTAAGAGGGTAAGTGTTAATCTCTCACACCATGTATTTGGCTGTTGAGACTGTTTGGAACAATCCCTTCCTTAACTCACCCACCCTCCCCAGGGGTGGCAAAATACCACCTGCCTACAGCAGCAGGACACTGGAGTTGGGAATAATGGTCCAAGTCCAGCCACTGTGTAATGCTTCACCAAAGTGAGTACTAGGGAAGTATGCAGAGACACTGCAGCACATCAGCTCAATTCCATTACCTCTGATGATAGTAAATTCCTTTGGGGTTTGTTTTCCCAATGCAATCAACTGTGAGTACCTTGCTGTTTTTAAAGTAGTATCATCCTAAGGCTAAACATACTACAGGGACCAGTGTGGCACTGGGAAAATGTCAAGTACAGCTAAATCCTTAAAAACTCTTCATGGGCACAGATTGGCTGGATCTTTAATCACCTTAGTACATAAGCCACAGTGCAAACTCTGAGGAAGTGCTGCTAACTATGCAACCTGTCCAAGACAGAGCTTCTGTTCTGCGGTACAAACGTTTCTGGCACTGACCTGGCTGTAGCCATCAGGTGTTTGGATTTCCTTTCTTTTTAAAGGAATTTAAAATGAATAAATAAATAAATTAATGCAATACCTGAAATGAGACTCAGCTCTTCTTGGAGGGCGAGTCAGAACTAGAGTTCTTTGGGTGGTGCATGCTAAGTGTTGGGGGGACCTGAGCCATTTGTCTTCAGCTGGAAGATGGGGATAGATTTCTTTGGGCTCACTTGCATGAAACAAAGCACTTTTCACCTGCCAGGTGAGGAGACTCAGCTGTTACAATTCTGAAATGCATCAGCTATTTGTTCCGGTCAGAGGTCTCTTTTATTTTCTTACAAACATACACAACTGCACAGGGCTCTTCCAGACCAGGGGTTCCACAAGAAGCAATGCAATGCATTTTCTCCTTGTTGCATGAAGAAAGGTGGAGGGTAAAGCAGGTAACAGCTGCCTCAAGAGTTCTGCTCCCAGTTTGGTTGCTCCTTACACTGCACAGCGAGGGGTGCAATGCAGCTCTCTACATTTTTAAAGCCCACATGTAAAGGGATTATTTAAATCGAATGCTTTGTTCCTCTTTTGGGTCTCCGTTTCTTGGCTGTGGCACTTTGCTTCATGTCTCTCTGTAACATGGGGGGTCAGTCACTTTCCAGATCATAACATTTCTACATGTTGTCATTTTGTGGATCCTGACTCCTACCTGGGCAACATCAAAGTGTGACCATTACACCTGCTTTTTGCAAGGCCTTAAGTTCATCTGAGTGACAACAAAGGAAGTGTGGATGAGTGTAAGGTACAGCAGGAGCAACTACTTCAATAACTTTATCATTTCTGGAGTAGAAGAACTTTTATTCTTTAGCATAGTTCACTTGCAAGTGAAAAACCTGAAGAACAGAATCACTTCCATTCTAGAGTATATGAACTCCACAGAATCTTAAGTCAGGCCATAGGTCTACTTTCCTCTGAGTTCTGGCCAAATTAGGAGGCTGTTTCCAGCCATGTGACTACAGATGATAAATTGCACTGATGAAATGGATCCATGATGCTTGTAACAAGACCTGGACTGCAGGAAACTTGTTGCCTGGCTTCACCTGGATAATACCTAGTGTTTTCTTCATGTGGTTTGTGCAAGTCTTTGTTCACTTTGGTAACAACTAGAAATATCCTTTCACTTCAGGTATGTAAGCCAAGATTTTAAGAGGCCACCACATTCCTCAGGATGGGAGACACATCAGGACCTCCACTGTGACAGCTCCACTCCTACTGCTGATGTGATGAAGTGGTAACCCACAGCAGTGACTGACCCCAGCTACATGCTTTCAGTTGCATGGTGGATATTTTGCCTGGCTGTGTCCTTCCCAGTGCCAAGAGAAAGCTGTATACACCCATCCTCTCTTGTAACCTACTCAGAGGGTCAAAGTCTTCATCCAGAACCAGGTTGGCATTTTAAGTCCTCTTCACAGACCAGAGTCCTGAAGCAGCTTTGTTCAGCCGTAGCATAGCTCCACATTTGCACGGGATGCCTGGAAAGATGGGGGGAGGGGAAGGGCTTGCAGCAATATTATCATCTCCAAAACCTCTTAAAAAAGGAAGCCAAGTCTGTCCAGGGTGTGCAGGAGGTGCTGCTCTATCGGAAGAGGCGGTACAGCCGAGGCAGCCGCCCGTCCTTGCTGGAAAGCGCTGCCTGGATGTGTTCGTAGCTGGGCAGGTCTGTTAAGTCACCCAGGGCAGCCACAGCTGGTTTCTTATGAAGCATCTTAGTGACCACCCTCTTGATATCAGTAGGTTTCACCTGACCTGCAGGAAAAAAAAACAACACAAAACAAGCCAGAGCTGTGACAACTACATCTGAAACAGCAAGAAGCAGCTTTAGTAGCATACAGTCACAGACCTGCTTTGGTTGGAAAAAAACTTGAGTCCAACCATTCTCTACCACAGCTGGTGCTAAACCATGTTCCTCAGCACCACATCTCTCTAGCTTTTAAGCACCTCCAGAGATGGGGATTCTACCACCTCCCTGGGCAGCCTGTTCCAGTCTTTGAGAGCTCTTTCAATGAAGATGTTTCTAATGTCCAACCTAAACCTCCCCTGGTGTAACTTGAGACCATTTCCTGTCATTCTATCACTTGTTAATAGGCAGAAGAGAACAACCCCCACCTGGCTCCAGTCTCCTTCCAGGGAGTTGTGGAGAGCAATGAGGTCTCCCTTCAACCTCCTTTTCTCCAGACTAAACAACCCCATTTCCCTCAGCTGCTCCTCACCAGACCTGTTCTCCAGATGCTCAGAAAAACCAATCACTAACTCTAGACCTTCTCTACCATATTTCTGACAAAAAAAGAAAAGCATTGCACTATCAGTTTGAAATCTCTCTCTGCAGCAGGTACAGCCCCAGGCTATTTAAGGTACTTCATCTGTGCTACAGGAATAGGTTACTCCCCTCCACCCCCCATTGTACCTACAGTTCAAGGCAAGGAGGAAAAGCATCATCTACTCACTGATCAGGGCACAGAGCTCATGAGGTAGCTTCCTTGTGTTTGTGGCCAGCACTTGCCTTCCCACATCTTCAAAGATCACTGGCCGAGCCTCGAGGTTCATCATGAGCATGGACTTCAGCTGCGTCTTCGCCCGCTCAAGTTCTACCTGTACATGAGCAGCACACACAGGTGTTCAAAAGGGCCTGGCTGCTGCTCTCTAACACAAGATACCACCCAAGAGTTCTGCAAGCACCTTCCTCTTGGTGAAGGTGTGGCTGAAATGACTGTATTCTGTTACAGACATATGTAACATACTCATCTACAAAAATCCATTGCCAGTGCAATGCAACATTTCAGCTCAAAGACCTTCTGCAGTTATGCTGCTGACCTCTCCTACTGCTCCTGCCATGAGAATGAATTCTCTGGTGATGATTTCCACCATCTCTCGAACCTAGGACAAACAGGTCATTGAAAGAAGATGAGAACAATGCTTATTCTGCTAACAAGGGATGTGATTACTCTTGAAGGACTCCTGGCTGAACGCAGGGCTCTGTACCTGTTTTGGATCTGCACTGGCATGTATACACAGGAGACCTGTATCCTCATAACTGTGGTGGTAAGAGGTTGCATTATACATCCAGTGGTGCCTGTGAGTACACAAACAGCATTTAAACATTTTAAAAGCTGAATTGAAATGTCAAAATTAACCAAACATGGACAGCAAGTCTCCTCCTACAGCACTTCCAGGATATTCAGCAGTGCCAGTGAGAATCATCAGCTCCTGCCTGTGACCATTCCTATGTATGTGCCATCTGCTTCCTGCTCTCCACTTCATCCCTGAGACCAAACCCAGAACAATATGGAGCTGTATCACTGGTGCCTACTGCCAGTTCTGTTAGTCTCATGGATTACATCAAGGTGGAAGGATATCCCTGATTAAAGGATGGGATAGGCTAGTGGAGGAAGACAGGATTCCTGCTCACTTCTACCCTTTCACCCTCACAAAATGCCTATTGATGAATCTTAACACCTTTCAACAACCAACATTACACCAACAACCTGGGGCCATTGCTTGCTATCACAAGATGAAGGCTTCAGTGTGAACCTTCTTAAGAAGACTTTTTGCTATCCCTTAAACAGAAAGGCAAACCAACCTGTTGAGCACATTGAGATAGAGGCGGGTGAACATGCCCTTGCCAGGCCCTCCAGCTGAGAAAGAGCCACCACCTCCCATCATCATGTTTAATACTGCAAAGGGAATGAAATCTTCCTCCTGAATTACAAGAAGAAATTAAGTCAATAGCAGAACTCTCAATGGCCTGGGATGAGTGAAAAAGGAGAAGAGTCAGAAACATGGCACAAGAAGACTGTGAAGGTCAGCACCTTCATCAGAGTGCCAGTGAAAAGCTGCTTGTCTGTACATGCAGCATCAGTGCCAATGTTTAATGATGAGATACAGGGTCCTGGGATTCTTCAAGTACAGGGGACCCAAAATACAGCATTTGAGGTTGATACTTACTAAAAATGAGCAGCTTTCTAACCCAATCATGATGTGGGTAAGCTCTGGGATGGGAGTAGGGCCCAGACTCACATCTGACATATCTTTTTCAACCTGTGGGAAGAGCACACAAATAAGGAGGACCAATTTTCACCTCCACTGTATCCAGTTTGATGCATTCCAAACAATTAACTTGTTACCCAGGTAACTGTCATAGAATCGCACAATGGTCTGGGTTGGAAGGGACCTCTAAAGGTCATCTGGTTCACCCCTCTCTGCAGTAAGCAGGGGTATCCTCAACTTGATCAGGTTGCCCAGAGCAACATGGCCAGCTGGGACTCTCATTCTTGAACAGTGTCTTCTTTTAGAAGAGCAAAGCCCCTACAAAAGCAGCCAAAGCCCAAACCTGCTGCACCAACAAAGAGGCACAAAGCCCAAACCTGCTGCACCAACAAAGAGGCACAAAGCCACCTCCACCTCCCTTTTACCTTGACAATGCCTCCAGTGTACTGAGCCACAGATCTGTCCACGTCCTTGGTCTGTCCACTGCCCCACACTGGCTCCACTCCAAGCAGATGTTTCCTTGCACACTCCACCAGCTGCTCGTGCTCGATGCCCACCCCAGCGAGCACCATCCTGTCCGGAGTGTAGTAGTTGCGCAGGTAGGAGTGCAGGACTCCGCGATCGATCCTGTCAGTGTTTTCCACGGGGCAGAACCTGTTCAGCCCTACTGTGTTCTCTCTGTAGGCTGCCTAAAAGGAAAAGAGATGATAAAAGTAACAAACATTACTTCACACACCCCCTCCATCTAAACCTTCTCTGCCTGTTTGGGACATGTAAGAGAAGAAAGGTTGAGCATTTCACTAATGAGAAACATGTGAAATTAACATGCTCATAGAATCAGAATGGTTTGGGTTGGAAGGGACCTTAAACAACATCTAGTTCCAACTTCTCTGCCACGGGGAAGGACACCTTCCACTAGACCAGGTTGCTCAAGTTGTCAACAAAGGTAAGTTGCAGACGGTTTAAGTTAAAATCTTTCATGTGTGTAGGACTTCAAAGTGACAGGACAGCAAAATTCTCTCTCCCACCACTGGAATCTAATTGAATAACACAAAACCCTGATTTTAGATTAGTGGAATATAAACCCTGAAGAGTGAGAAAGCAGTGAGAAAGTGCATCTACTTCTGGAGCCACTATCACAGGAAGGATCTGGAGGTGCTTGAGTGTGTCCAGAGAAGGGTCACAAGGATGAGCAGAGGGCTAGAGCACCTCTCCTGTAAGGACACACTGAGGGAGCTGGGGCTGTTCAGTCTGGAGAAGGCTTTGAGAAGACCTTTTTGTGGCCTTCCAGTATCTGAAGGGGCCTACAGGAAAGCTGGGGAGGGACTTTTTAGGGTGTCAGGGAGTGATAGGACTGGAGGGAATGGAAAAAAAATAGAAATGGGAAGATTCAGATTGGATGTTAGGAAGAAGTTCTTCCCCATGAGAGTGGTGAGAAACTGACAGAGGTTGCCCAGGCAGGTGGTGGAAGCCTCATCCCTAGAAGTTTTTAAGACCAAGCTGGATGTGTCTCTGAGCAGCCTGATCTAGTGTGAGGTGTCCCTGCCCATGGCAGGGTGGTTGGAACTGGCTTATCCTTGAGGTCCCTTCCAACCCTAACAAGTCCATGTAGAAGAGAAGGCAGCATGGCTCATGCAGGGGACAGCACCCAAGGCAGAGCTCTCAGTGTTTTACCGCATGGATCATTTCTGTGAGCAGAGGCTCTGGGTCAGGTCTCATGTTCAAGTCTTCCAGCTCAAACCGAATAGCCATGCGAGTCATCTCGATCTCCTCATCTGTAGTGAGAGAGAAAGCAAGAGATGACACCCACCACACAAATTACCCCATCTGAACTTCTCAATGAGCACAGTCTGGTGAAGAACTCTGAAATCTAACAGCAAGATGTGTCTGGTTTTGAGGCAGAGACTGATGTTCCAGACCTGATAACCTGGGCTGTAGTGCCACATCAGCCAGCAAGTTGACCACCGTGTCCAGGCCTTTGGCATCAGCAGAAACAGCATACATGATGGTGTCCCTGCAGCACAAGCAGAGGAATCTGCACTGAGAACTCATTTCTGTGATCACTCGGTAAGCACAAAGGTTCTTGACCATTACTAAATGCTTCTGGAAGCAAACAGAACTGACTTGTATAACCCTTCCAGGTAGTTTTTTTAGCAGCCACCACAAATGGATTTGTGCTCCTTAGAAACACAAAGTGGCACCAGAAAAATCAGCTCAAACATGCCAGTGTAAAAACCACTCAGATAACAGCAAGGGAAGGAGCGCAGTACCTCGATGCCTGGCAGTCACAAATGCCCCCATGCTTTTCTAATGTGAGGAGAATTTCATCTTTGCTGCCAAACTGAGCTGTGGACTGTGAAAGAAGACAACAATGTTATTAATCAGTAAAACAATAGCTATTTGTAATCCTTTGGTGTAGCCCAGAACAAGCACGTTCTACATTCTACAAACGGTTTGCTAAACACTGACAAAGCTTAGAACTGAAAGCACAACAGACTTTCAAAACGTAATTTGGGTCACAGTAATTAACTAGGAACACTACCACCATCTATTTAAACAGACGAGATCACAGTGTGCACAGCTTAGCTGCTCTTGGTTCCCCAACTGCTTAGATTTCTGTTTCACACAGCCCCCAGGGCACTGCTGTGTCAAGTAGGGTACTCACGGAGAAGGCCAACTTTTCCAAGAAGTGAGAGATGCCACTGAGGTATTTTGCTTCGTGTCTTGATCCCGAATTGATAAGAACTAGCATTAAGAAGAGGAGAAATCAGCAGTGTCTTTTACCGGCACCCCAGTCTTTACAGACAGACAAGACCCCCGGCTCCTGGGGGAGGTGAAACGTCACCGTCACGTCCCTAGCCAGGCCAGCGTAGGCCTGGGCAGCGCGGGGAGCGGTGCCGCTCCCGAACCCCGCTTTGCCACGCGCGGGTACTCACTGCCCACGGTGCAGAACTGCCCGAACTTGTTCTGGGAGGCGACGCGCAGCCCGTTCTCCAGCACCGTCACCCGCGTCTCGAACTGCTCCCGACCCTCCGCCGCCGCGAAAACTGCCTTGGGCACGCCTGGCAGCGGGCAGGTCAGCGACACGTTGGGGTAAGCGCCGCCGCCACTGTAGCACCGGCCGGCCGCCAGCCCGCACCTGTGGGACAGCGGGAGAGGGGATCAGCGAGTCCAGACACCCCGGCAGCACCTGCCCCGCCATTGGTACTGAGCGCTGCATCCGTTCCCCGCTCAATTGCCCCCATGGTAGCAGAGAGAGCTCTCACCGCCGAGCCGGGGCCCAGACACCCCGCCGCAGCCACGCCATGGCGGTCGCCATCTTGCCGTTACCCGGGAGCCGCAGTACCGCCCCCAAGGGGTCACGTGTGCGCAGGGCAGCCACTGCGCGGCTGCACTGACCCCTGGGAAGGGAGGCGGGACGGGGAGGCGGCCGCGATTGGGTGCGGCCGTGGTAGACACTCGTTTATTGGTCCGTTGTTGGGGGGTGGGGTCCTGCCTCAGAGCGGGACCCGTCCTGCTGTCGGGGGTACGGGGGGAGCAAATTGGGGCGGTCATGGCCGCGGGAGAGCTGCCTGTGGCGGGTCCGGCCGAGCCCAACCCTTTCTCCTTCCGCGAATTCGTACGTAGCAAGGCCCGCAGCAGTGAGGAGGTGGCCGGCACCTGCCAGGTAGGGCTAAGGTAGAGACGCCTCTGAGCCCCGCGGCACTGAAGCGTCCGCCCCATGCCCACCTCAGCTCTACTCTCCCGTCCCGTCCGCAGGCTGCACCGCCTGGCGCCAGCCTCGGCCCCCTCTTATTCCGGGATTCAGTGCCTCCTGGTGAGGCGGAGGACGAGGAAGAAGAGGATGAGTGGAGCGAGAGCTACCAGCCCTTGGCCGTGGAGCAGGCCCATATCGCAGCCGTGGGTCCCGCCTCACCCTCCCCGGTTCCTTCTTCTCGGAGAGCTTGGGGCTGACAGGCAGCGAGGACCTGAGCGTGGCCTCTCTCGGAGCTCCCCTACGGCCAGGCTTTCGCTCCCGGCGGCAGCCCAGCTACGAGGAGGTGAGCACCTGCACCAACCTCTCGGCATCTTTCCCAGGGCGGGCACTAATGCCGCCTGCGGGCTCTGTCTTCTGTCAGGCGGTCTCCAAGCTCCTGTGTCAGATTGACGCAGAACTTGATGTCAAAGTGTGCTGTCAGGAAGGGTTGTTAGAACATCTTAAGAAAGAGAAGCAGCTTCGAAAAGCTGCTCTGCAGCATGAGTCGGATCCGGCACCTTTCTGTCCGACTGCTTTTGGCATGATCCAGGTGGCTTCCTCATGCTTTTGCAGTGTTACTAGTTTAGAATTAACAGTATTTGATTAGACAACTTCTGTACTGATGGTTTAGTGCCACGTTTTTGTACCCCTCCCCCCACCGCCGGGGTTAGTGTCGTCAAGAGGGGAAAAACCAGGTGTGAAAGAACAGGTGAATGTAGTAGAAAGTGCAAGACAGCACTAGAATTTAAGCTGAACATTTTTTTCCTTGCTACTTCTTTCTTTTCTAATGAGAGTTTTTTATTTTTATAGCTAAAAGAAGAGAATGCCACCTTGAGAAGCAAGCTCAATAAGCTTCAGATTTTCTCTGAAACTCAAGCAGACAAGTGCGTAAGCCACAGCATGGGGGGAAAGCAACCACGTAAGAGAGGAGCTTAGAAGCGGCCCTCACTGGGAAGAGTCAACCGCTTTAAAGAAGTAAAACAAAAGTAGTTGAAATCTGTGCTATTTGTTTAAAAAAGCCTTTAATAAGCTTGCTTTTGTTCTTGAAAAAGGCTTGGAAAGTAAGTAGCAAGCTGATGACTGCTTAGTGTGTGTGGCTTATGCTTCGTGCAGCTTAGGTGGTTAGGGAAAGGGTAGGGCTTGACAGGATGCAGTTCCATAAAGGTTCACGTTAACAAAATAATCATTCTTTCTTAAAGTAAAAAAATCAAAGTTGTTGCTGGTGAGCAACTGGGAGAAACTTGAATCATCTGAAATTCTAGAAGCTAGGGCTGGCAATTCCTTAAGTTCCCCCTGAATCCTCTGCACCCTGCTGCTTCTCTCAGTGCAGTGGTATTTCCATGGGGTTGGGGTAATGGGGTAACTTTGCTTCAGAATTACCCTTCTCTAGGCTGACTGTACACAACCCTGGTGTCTGTAGGGCCTTTCTGCCTTCAGTTGTATTGTTGCCATTAATACTAATGGATGCTGTACAGAGAAATCCTCTGAACCACAGCCTGGAAGTGTAGTTCTGTAGGAAGACTTCATTTTTCTTACAACACAAAAGTTTCTTAATTACAGTATCACAGTATCGCTAAGGTTGGAAGAGACCTCGAAGATCATTGAGTCCAACCTGTCACCACAGAGCCCATGACTAGAATTCTGCTCTAAAATTAGTTTTCTGTTACTAGTGCTTACTGTACAATGTCCCTTGATTATCTTTTCTTTTTTTTTTTTAAGGATGAAGAAGCTGGAAAAAAAGCTTGAGGAAAACAAAATTAAAGAAGAAAAAGAAGCGCAGGATCTGGAAGCAATGGTGCAGCACGTGGAACAAAACCTCCAGCTGATGACTGTAAGTGTGGGTATTTGCCATAGTAGCAGGAGCTGTATGGTTCCTTTTCCTTCTTCCCTTAGAAAAGGGAGGGAAGCTGAAGTGATTCCTTAACCCTTGTGAAGAAAAACGAGGAGGAAATAACTGATGAGACATGCCTGAGGCATTGTCTCTGTCTGGTAAAGCATTCAGAAGATGAGGTAGTGTAACACCTGTTTCAAGTTATGTGCTGGAATGAGGTGTTCCTATGAAGCTCAAGCTGCCTGCTGTGCCCTGAGCTCTGCTGTAGTGTAACTTATCTTTACTCTATTGCAGAAACGAGCTGTTAAAGCAGAGAACAGTGCTGCAAAACTGAAACAGGAGAATGCACTCCTTCAGGTATGAAGCAGTGCCCTCAGCACCTTGCTGAATGTACCAGGGTTGAAAGTCTACATCTGGAAATGGAGCCTGCAAAAAAAAGGATGCTGAAGAATTTTAACCACACCTCATCTTTTCCAGTGAATGCTCCAGATGTTTTAGACTAGAAGATTTCAGCTCCACACAGGCTGTCAGCTTCAGCTCTGCACCATGTGGTGCTTCATGTACAGTGCTGCTAAGTTTCATGTGGTGTTCAAATACTGTTTGACACTGGGGACCTATGAATGGCATGATCCAACAGGGGAAACAGGTGTTTAGTTGCAGGAAGGCTCCTGATGGAGAAGGAGAAGCTTGAGGGATACTACAGATAACACCCCACAGGCTCTGCTGAGCTAGGTGATAGTGTCAGTGTCAGGCTTCCACCTGCACATTCCATCCTGCTCCAATGCTGGATTGGTTCTGTGAAGCAAGCACACTTGAAGACAGACAGGCTGCCATGAGAACACTGCATCCATTTTCAGTTTAAATCAAGGCTTCCAAGTTGTAGGTCTTTGTCCAAGACAAAGCTCTGCAGAGCTGGGAATAGCTTCTCTCTAGGCAGGCTTGTAATGGGATCTGTATCTGTTCATGAGCTCGGTGTACCATTATATTCATTCATTGCTTTAGTTGTATCTACTGCAGTGGTGCAGCTGTTTTCAGGTGAAGTTTTTCCCTCTCTAGGTTCAGCTGAAGAACTGCAAGACAGAAAATGAGGCCCTGAGGTTGGGCCAGTCATCGAGTCTGGCTGCAGTGAAACGAAACGCAGACCTGGCCCTCCAGAACCTTCTCACAGTGATAACTAACTCCCAGTCCTCCATCAAGTGAGTGTTTAAGAGGAGTGTCCTAACACTATCCCAGATGCTCGTCTAATCACTGAGGTCACACCTGAATGTCCCCAGTGGGCTTTTCAGGATTGAAATTTGGGTATTCTGTGTGCCCCATCAGCTCATCCATGTTCCTACCTACCTGTGATGGATTTTCCTCCAAATAAATAGAAGATGTCTTCGTTTTACACTTAAGGTAGAATAGAATTGAATTAACCAAGTTGGAAAAGACCTTTGTGATCATCGAGGTTGTAGCCAGGTGGGGGTTGGTCTCTTCTCCCAGGCAACCAGCACCAGAACAAGAGGACACAGTCTCAAGCTGTGCCAGGGGAGGTTTAGGCTGGATGTTAGGAAGAAATTCTTCAGAGAGATTGGCCATTGGAATGGTGCTGCTCGGGGAGGTGGTGGAGTCACCATCCCTGGAGGTGTTTAGGGAAAGACTGGATGAGGCACTTGTGGATGTACTTAGATGCCCCAACTCTCTTACACTTCTCCAATACTCTTCACTTTGAAATTTTCAGATAAACTTGAAAAATCATATTGCATGGGCAAAAATCACCCAAACCTTCATGATGATGGGCTCCCTCATCCTCTCCAGTCTAACTCTGTCTCTCCCACATTGCAGGCAGCTGGTCTCTGGAGCAGAATCACTGCAGCTTGTTGCTGATCTTCTTAAATCAATAGACAGAATTTCTGAAGTGTCAGAGGATGGACAGTGACTCGAACAGTCTCACAGGGAGAACTTTGCTTTTATGCAGAAACCACTACTAAAAAGTTAATTTCTAAAAAGTCTCTTTACAACGTGGGAAGCTTTTAGTGCTGCTGCAGAATCGGCTTCTGCTCTTCCCCCACCACAGAGCCAGCGAGCCGCTAAAACCTGAATCGACCACAGTATGTCCCTTCTGCTCACCTGGGCCCTCGAATCCATCTCCTCTCACACCTCGTGTTCCCGTGAGAGCCCCAGATTCAGCCGGGACCCTCACCAAGCACCCCGAGTTTTGCCTGGGGCCCTACCAGGGTTCTGGCTGGGGCCCTCACATTCTTCTCATCGCAGACAGAAAAGGGGTTGGGGTGTTTATGCGGCGGGGTGAGTCCCCGCGGGGCTCGGTCTCGGGAGGCGGTTTGCACCCCTCTCCCGCCTGCTGTGTAACCCTTCTTGCGCAGGTGGCCGCACGGTGTGTGTGTGGTGCCAAGGAAGGGAGCACGCACCCAGGGAGCGCTCGATTGGCTGGCTGGTGTCGCGTGGATGTGGCTCAGCTGACAGAGGAAGGTTGCAGTGATTGGGTGGAGGGAGTGTCGAAGAGCGGCAGTGATTGGACGGAGGAAAGGGCTGAACTCCTCAGTGATTGGGCTGAGGGAGGGACGGAGCCCGGCAGTGATTGAACAGAGGGAGAGGGGCGGGCCCCAGCGGCGGGCTGCGCGGCCCAGGCCGAGGTCCTGAGCCCGCGGTCCTGCCATGTCCTGCTGGACGGGCCCGGCCGGGGCCCACTGCCCGCCCGCCATGGAGGCCGCGCTGTCCCCCGCCGCCCTCGACCTGAATGCGGAGCGGGAGAAGATCCGTCGGGAGATAGAAGAGCTGGAACGGAGCCTGGAGCCCGGCGGGGCCAACATCGAGATGGCCGTGTCCGACTCCAGCCTCAGCTCCGGCACGGGTACGGTGCGGCGCGGGCTCGCCTCTCTCTCACCTTCTCCGGTGCTTCTGCTCTGGCCTTTGAGACTCGTCTGGCGTGGCGGGGAGAGGCTCGCGTCGGTTTCGTGTTAAGCCCGCCGTTTGTGCCAGTCGCTGCGCACAGGCGGTGCTGGGAACGAATTCCGGCGGACCTGAGGCGAGGCATCGTCTCAGGGCTTCCTTGGCAAGCGAGAGAAGCGCCCTGTACCGGTGCTTTGCATGTTTTCGTTATGAAACCCACGAGAAGCTAGCGGGAAGGCAGAGAGAGCTGTCACGCCTCCTGATGGAGGTTTCTAGTCAGGGCAGGTGGCAAGGAGCTGACTCACGAAACGTAGCAGCTCCCCAAAGAGCCTTTTCCGCGCGGTTTGAATGAACACCCCAAATTCTGCTGTGTGAGCTGCTCCATTTCGCAGCCGGCCCGTGTCTCCTAACACTAATTTATTTCCGAGCGAAGAGGGGATGGTCATAGTTCAGATTCTATACCCGTGGTTGCTGTCACAAACATCTAGCTGCGTGTTGACCGTGCAAGTCTGAATAACACGTTAGAAATCTGTAGCCACACTGAATTGAAAACCAAATGTTGCTGAAGCGGGTGGAAGGGCTGTTAGGTGTTTACAAAGTTCCTGGGCTCTGTTGGGTTGAAATATTTACCAGGTTGCTCTCTCTGGAGCCTGTAATTTGCTTTGATGTGAAGGATGAAGATGTAGTTGCATTGATCTGCAGTTAGCAGGGGCTGCTCTTTTTCCCTTCCCTAGAACAACAACAAAAATAACGAGTAGTGCATGCATAGAGTGCAACTAAATCTCATTTTTACTTGCCATTGTTGGCAGTATCAGGAAAACTCTAATGGGCATGCCTGGGATGCTCTTGTGCTTTATTCTGGGTGCTTTAATTGGGTTTGAAGCTTGTTTTTAGTCTCCCTGCAGCCAGCATTTTTGTATTTGTGTTGTCTAACAGATGATGGTGAAGATGATGACTCAGATTCTCCTCTTGAAATGGTAACCACTTTGTCTTTTTAAGCTCATCTTTTCATTTGTCTATGGAAGGGAGCAGGAGGAAGGGGAATTTCACTCTTTTTGGAGAAATCTAGGCAGCTGACTTGGCTCCAGACCTCAGGAGGGATTAATGCAGACCTGGAGGTTTAGTTAGTCCTATCCAGGACTTTGTAACTCACGTGGAATAGGGACTTTATGTGAAAACCAGAGGCCACGTGTCCTAGTGATTGTTGTTTTCTGTCACTGGAAACTTCACCTTCTGAGGAGGTCACTGAGAAATTGCACATAAGAAACAAATCATCAGCTTGTGATCAATAAATCCTGTATTCTCCATACCTGCAGAACACTGGGTTTGTACATGAGGGGACAATTCAGTGCAGCTGCTTCTTTGCAGTTTCCTTACAGTTTTGAAGTTGGTGGCCGAAGACCAGGCATTGGCAATGTTTGGACTCATACTTTGGTTCAAATAGCTGCAGGCTGAACCAATGAACAGGGCAAAGGGGAGCTGGGCAAGGCCTGGAACAGCCTCTGGGTGTGTTCAGAACAGCTGCTGGGGGAGACAAGCAGTTATGAGCCTCCAGATCTTTTGAAATTGAGTTTTGTAAGGTGATGGCAGTGTTGAGTTACAAAATTAATTGCCTTAGGTACCTGCTTCTAAAGCAAGCAGTTTCCCCCGCTAAAATGCCTTTCTTGCTTCAAGGAAATGGAGAGGGAAGATGACAGTAGTGATGATGATACTGAAAGTAGCTTGCCACAGGATCCAGAAACATGTCTGCAGATGAACCACGTGTATCAGGAAGTCATCCAGGAGAAGCTTGAGGAGGTTGAGCTTCTCATTGCACAAAACAGAGAGCAGCAGGTAAGTGAAACAGGAGTAAAATGTTTATTCCACTGCTTTTCTGGGTTGCCATCTTCCCCTGCCCATAAAGCCCAGTAAAACTCTCCAGGACATTCCTAATCCATCACTGGTGCCAGTGGAATCAGCTGCAGCAGCCATGATCGCTTGCTCATGTGCTGGTGCAGTCAGTGCTCTGCTTGCTTGGCCAGGATTCAGGTTCATTTTCTTTGTGGCACTTGAGTGTCAACTGACTGGCCCTTCATGTGGTTTGACTGATGGTTCCATGCCTTGTTATCACCAAAAATGCTCCCACTGGGGTATTTTATAGCTTACCATTTAGGTCATTGTAGCAAGTTAGTGGTGCTTGTTTGTTTGTTGTTTTAATTGACTGCAGTGTTGTTGTACAAACTCAGGGAGCTCCAAATCCTGTCTTTAACACATACAGTGACTTACAGTTTTGAACCCTGCCTGGGATGTTTGTGGTGGCTTAGCCACTTGCTCCCTGCAATGAAGAATTTGAAGGAGATGCTAATACTGGTTAATTAATTCTTGTCTTGCAGAAGGAGCTCATGGGTGAGCTGAGTGGTCCAAAAATAGCAAAAGCAGGAGATGGTAGAAATCTGCCAGCAAATATATTTTTGGGTCATTTTATGAAACCATACTTTAAGGACAAAACAACAGGAATTGTAAGTAAATATAACTCAGTTGCATCCTGATATGTCTCTCAAAGACAGATTTAAATTGTGAGTGTGTTTATTGGTTGGACTTGGTGATCCTGAGGGTCTTTTGCAACCTGAATGTTTCTGTGATTCTGTGTTAAAACTGTGTTGTCTTTCTGATATGTTACTGTGGAGTTCCAACTCACTCCTGAGTTACAACTCTCCTTTTTTCCTTTCCCCTCACGTGTTGCTTGCTTACCCTCCTTTGGGAATGTTTGTTCAATCCATGTCTGGCTGTGACATCTGCCCCTGTACTTAGCAGTGGTTTGGCCACACTTTGAGTCCTGTGTCCAGTTCTGAGCTCCTCAATTTAAGAAGGACATTGAGAGACTTGAATGTGTCCAGGGAAGGGCAACGAGGCTGGGGAGAGGTCTGGAGCACAGCCCTGTGAGGAGAGGCTGAGGGAGCTGGGGTTGCTTAGCCTGGAGAAGAGGAGGCTCAGGGGAGACCTTACTGCTCTCTACAGCTACCTGAAGGGAGGTTGTAGCCAGGTGGGGGTTGATCTCTTCTCCCAGGCAACCAGCACCAGAACAAGAGGACACAGTCTCAAGCTGCGCCAGCTGGAGGTGAGGAGAAAGTTCTTCCCAGAAAGAGTAATTGGCTATTGGAATGTGCTGCCTGGGGAGGTGGTGAAGTCACCATCCCTGGAGGTGTTCAAAAAAGGATTGGATGTGGCACTTGAAGCCATGGTTTAGCTGTCAGGAGGTATTAGGTGTTAGGTAATAGGTTGGACTTGATGATCTCTCAGGTCTTCTCCAACCTGGTTGAGTCTATGGATTCTATGATCTGCAGGTGAGTTCTGAGGAGAGATGTTCCAGCTAGGGGGCACTTGATCATTCTCTTTTTCTACTTAACTTTCATTGTTTGTCTTCATCTCCATGGTGTGATTCTGTGCAGTTGTTTGAAGTAGTCATTGAAATCTGATTGTCTTTGGAAGAGAGCTTTCTGAGGAAGCTATTGCTACTTTTTGTCATGTATTTTTAAAGTGTCACTAGCAAAAGGAGGTGACTTTTCTTCCAGCTGTCACCCTACAGATACTAATACAATATTCCAGGAATGACTGGTAGTTTTCCTGTTAGATCCTGCTCAAGCTGGTAGCACATCATAAGTGGATACCACTGTGCATCACATGTGTGTGTTCCCCACATTTAAAATGCTCCTTCAGCCAACCCCATCAGTTAATGTGAGCAGAGCTGGCTCTGAGCTGAGTGTGCTGTGTAACCATGGACAAATTCACCTGCCTGAGGGATCTATTTGTATTTGTTTTCTTCATGTATTTGTCTTCTGATGATCTGGGAGCCTGTGCTTAAAAGGGTAGCTGAGAAGCTTGGATGTGACAGTTGGCACAAGTTCCAGCTGCCAGTCTTTCTCTGTAGCAGGCCATGCTAGAGTTCTAAGAAGAAAGATGAAACTGTCTGCCTGTCTGACTCTTCCAATGTTTCTAACTCTTCTAACCTTCTCTAGGGCCCTCCTTCCAATGAAGACACCAAGGAAAAGGCAGCTCAGGGGATAAAATCTTTTGAGCAACTGATTTCAGCAAAATGTGAGTTACAATATTGGCTGCTCAGTGCTCTGTAAGAGCTAGAACAAACACATACATTCATACTGTTAATTCCTCCCTCCCATTTGCACTTGATAAACATCAACATTTCTGATAGTACATACTTGATTCCACACACACAAATAGTAGTTCAGAGTAAATGGGATGCTCTGTAAATGCAGTGAGTGATTCATGATTTGCATTTGTTTTGATGCATCATTAAACAACTCCTCTGAGCACTCTGAAACCAAAGGAGCTGGTGCAAGGGTAGTGCTGAGATGAGAGAGGTTCAAGGGTCACTTACAGCTCTGGATGGTTATAAACACCAGGGTGCTGAGCTTTGTTTTCACCTCTTTGTAACTAAAACTGAGCAAGAGGTTGCAACTTGCCCAAGTCAGACCTGACATTAGTCATGGTGGGGGAGAAGAGGATCAATTTACTTCCCCTCTGGTGGATGCTTTGCTCAGCAAAATCATGTAGCTGATGAAGATAAGCTGATACTGAAAACGTGGGGGGTGCTTTAATAGTGGTGTTGCAAGCAGTGGCTCATTCTTTTGACAGTGGTTTTTGCACTGATCTGATGCTCCCTTGCCTTGTTTTGGCTAGGGAAAAGCAGGGAGAAGACACTGCTGCAGAAATCAGTTGTAAGTGACCGCTTGCAGCGCCTGCTTCAGCCGAAGTTACTGAAGTAAGTACTGTGCAAAAATCTCCTGGTGAGAGAGTTACACATGAAGGAAGGAAAGGATCTATGGGGAGATTCCACCTTCCTTCAGTGAGCTCCTGTGTTAACTGATTGAGGTTCACTAAGGTTGCGAAACATAGCAGAGATACTTTGGCCATCAGCGTTGGGCCTGGGAGAGCTGCTCTGTGAATCACAGCAGTGATCTCGAACATCCCTGTCCTGTGGACACCAGTGCAGAGGATGATATTGTTGGACATAGCAGCATCTTCTGTTCTCTCTTGATATCTGTATTTGTGTGTGCATGTGGAACCAAAGGGTTCCTGCAATGCTCCAAAGGGTTCCTGCAATGCTCCAAAGGGTGCCTGCAAATTTCTGCCCATAAGGGAGAAGTTACAGCATTCAGGTTGGGCTGTAACTGCTTCATCATTGTTTTACAGGCATCTGGCAAGTGGAGATGTTTAGGTTTGCATTGTGACATTTTCTGGCCATCTGTTTCGTCCCACTGACACAGTGATAGAACTTAGCCTACAGGGCTTGAAGCTGAAATAGTGATATTTAGTGAGGTTTAGGTTGGACATTAGGAACAATTTCTTCATTGAAAGGTTTGTCAAGCCCTGGAACATGCTGCTCAGGGAAGTGATGGAGTCCTCATCCCTGGAGGGATGGAGAAGCTCTGTAGATGTGGTGCTGAGGGACATGGTTTAGTGATGACCTGGCAGTGCTGGGTTAATGGTTGGACTCAAAGATCTTAAAAAGTCTTTTCCAACCTAAGCAATTCTGCAGTTCTGTGATAATGCTGTGTCCAGTGAGAGATTTTTTTTTCTGCCTGGAGCTGCTATGGCCTGGCTTTGTTGTTGTTGCAGCAGCCATTGGTTCCCTCTGTAAACACCAAAATGATTCATCTGAGACCTCTTGTGGGTCAATGATTTGCATTAAAGGGGCAAAACCAGGACAATGAGTGGGAAAATGTGGACCAGCAACACTTCTGTGTAGTGTGGTAATAAATGTGAAGGGGAGAACGATGCTGATGGGGAAATCATCTTTGCCAGGTATATTCTGATGCCACTGACCTCATTCCCTTCTAGTCATGTTAAGTAACAATAACAATGTCTTTGAACAGGATGAGTTACTGGAATCAGAAACTGGAGAAAGTCAAGACTGAAACAGAGAAGCAGGTCTTGGAAAAGCAGATCAAAGAAGTGGAGCAAGAAATAGAGGCAATTAAGTGAGATGTCTTCCTTTTATCTTCTTCTTGAAACTGAGTTTATTCTTGCAGCTTACCTCTTAAGATTCTCTCTTTTCTCAAGCCTCTCTAAATAGGATGTGGGAGAAAACTTATTTATGTTGACTTGCAAAAAAATGAAGTGCTGTTCAAACTCATCTCCACAGAGCTTTTGCTCTTTCATGTGTCTCGAGCAATGTGTTTTGATGCTGCATGGATTGTTTCTGCTGCTAAACCAGCATTCTCTTGTAGGGAACTCTTTCAAGAAGAAATATAGTTTAGGGCAAAGTCAGTGTGTTAAAGGAGGTCATTCTGCCCCTGTACACTGCACTGGTTAGGCCACACCTTGAGTCCTGTGTCCAGTTCTGGGCCCCTTAGTTTAAGAAGGATGTTGACTTGCTGGAACGTGTCCAGAGAAGGACGGTGAAGTTGGTGAGGGGTTTGGAACACAAGCCCTATGAAGAGAGGCTGAGGGAGCTGGGGTTGTTTAGCCTGGAGAAGAGGAGACTCAGGGGTGACCTTATTGCTCCCTACAACTACCTGAAGGGAGGTTGTGGACAGGTGGAGGTTGGTCTCTTCTCCCAGGCAGCCAGCACCAGAACAAGAGGACACAGTCTCAGGCTGCGCCAGGGGAGGTTTAGACTGGTTGTTAGGAAGAAGTTCTATACAGAGAGAGTGATTGCCCATTGGAATGGGCTGCTTGGGGAGGTGGTGGAGTCGCCATCATTGGAGGTGTTCAGGAGGAGACTTAATGGGGTGCTTGGTGCCATGATCTGGTTGTTTAGGTGGGTTGGATTGGTTGATGGGTTGGACGCGATGATCTTGAAGGTCTTTTCCAACCTGGTGTATTGTATTGTATTGTATTGTATTGTAAAGAGCTTGGCTGCTTTTAGGTAGTGAGTGTTCATCTGGTTTGGAAGTCAGCAACAGGTGGGAGGAATAAGATAAAGCAAAATCAAGACAAAGTGACTGTTGAATTAGCCATTTCATGGGGTTCTTTCTTTCTCTTTGTACCTTCTGCTTTAGCAAACTCCCAGAAAGTGACTTGTTGGGGAGCAGGTTTGATGAGCATGACTGGGAGAAAATTTCAAACATCCATGTAAGTTGGGAGAACAACTGGTTTATTACTGCTGCTCTCTGTGTGCCCTCTCTTGAGGATTCCCTGCTCTGGTTTGTTTTGCATCCACCGTTCCCATCTTCCATTTCTTGAAGTTGACTGTTGTGTGATCTCAACCTGGCAAGCACAGAAGTGCTGAAGGTTTGCTGTCACGGGTTGAATTTGATTTAATTCTGGCAGAGTGCAAGAAGACATAGTTGGAATGCAAAATACATTCCTTGGCTTAGTGTTCCTTTCTGTCCAGATGTTCAGTCCCAGCTATAAGACCAACCAGATGTTTGATGCTTCTTTTAGTTTGATGGACAACGTAGCTCAGACGAGCTGAGGAAATTTTGGCAAAATTGGGAGCATCCCAGCATCAACAAAAAGGAATGGACTGAGGAGGAAATACAGAGGCTGAAGAAGATAGCTTCTAAACACCGTTACCTGGACTGGCAGGCAATAGCCCAGGAGCTGGGGGTAAGGTCTTCTGAGCTCAGGCTCCAGAGGTGCAAAGTCACTCGACTGACTTCATGGTGTCTAATGTCAATTTTCAGAGAACACATTAATGTTAATTTCTTGTCAGCTGTTGCCTTTCTGAGAGGAGTTGAAGGACAGTGCCAGAAAAGTTTGATACTTTAGCCTTGCTCTCTTGCTTTTTATCCTCATAAATACCCAGTGACCTGAGTAGCTCTGTTTTCATTGTGTTAAGACGAACAGGACACCTTTCCAGTGCCTGCAGAAGTATCAAGTCTATAACAAAGATCTGAAAAGGAAAGAATGGACCAGAAGTGAAGATCAGATGCTTTTAGAGCTTGTTCAGGAGATGAGAGTAGGAAGTCATATCCCATACAAGAAAAGTAAGTGACCTAGAAGTGAAAATGTCTTCATATCTTCCATTCACCCATGATGGTTTGGTTTTTTTCTCCTTCTCCCGAGTCACTAAATATTTAAAGTCCCAAATCCAAACCTGTGAGTGTAACACCCATGAGTCGGCAAATGTTGAACACCTCAGATGTGTACTGGAGCTGGAACCTTTCCTAGTTCTCTGCTGGTGGAAGTGTATTGCTGGGCCATTGTGTCTCATATGGACAGTGCCATGATGAACAGCAACAGGTTGTGTATGCCTTGCTCTTCCCATTCTTTCTGTGTACCATTGTGAAGGATTTAGGCTGAGATGTAAATGCTGTTTGTGGCCATCCACTGTTTGAAAATGCCACAGTTACAAAGTGAAGGAAGAAACCCTGCTTGCAACAGGCTTTGAAACACACCCTTGTATTTCTAGTTGCTTATTACATGGAAGGAAGAGATTCTGCTCAGCTGATTTATCGCTGGACAAAGAGCGTGGACCCCAGTTTGAAGAAGGGCCCCTGGACACCAGAGGAAGATGCTGTGAGTGCTCTTCTCTGATGCCTTGAACTGCCGGGTGCAGAAGTGGGGAGGTTAAACTGTTGGGCTGCTCCATGGCTACACCTGTCTGAGCTTAACAGGGGCACAAAGGGGTGTAAAATGGACCAAGGTGGGTAGTTTACAGAATCACAGAATTGTCAGGGTTGGAAGGGACACCAAAGATCATCTAGTTCCAACCCCCTGCCACGGGCAGGGACACTCTCCACTAGATCAGGTTGCCCAGAGCCCCACCCAGCCTGGCCTTAAAAACATCCAGGCATGGGTTCTTCCACCACCTCCCTGAGCAACCTGTTCCAGTGTCTCACCACCCCTGTGGTGAAGAACTTCTTCCTAACATCTCATCTAAATCTACCCTCCTCTAGAGGGCTTAGAAGCTCCTGAGCGCTTCGGCTGAGAGATTTACACCACGGTGGAAACAAATACAGCTGCTTCTGCCACAGGCCTGCTAGGATTATGTGTGATGAGAATTTCAGTCTCTGCTTTGTCTGATCCACATAGATGCTGTTGGCTGCAGTGAAGAAGTATGGAGAGCGTGACTGGTACAAAATCCGGACAGAGGTGCCGGGGAGGAGCGATGCTCAGTGCAGAGATCGGTGAGTCCCCTCAGAGCAGCAGGCTTTCATCTTTGTTACACTGATTCTATAAACATGTCTGATTTGCTTACACCAGCCTCATTTCAAGTGTTCCAGCACCCTCATGGTGCAGAACATGTTCCTAACATCCAATCTAAATCTGCTCTAGTTTGAAACCATTGCCCTTCGTTATATCGCTGCAGGCTTTCGCAAACAGCCTCTCTCCATCCTTCCTGTAGACCCCCTTCAGGTACTGACAGGCTGCTCTTAGGCCTCCCTGGAGCCTTCTCTTCTCCAGGCTGAACAACCCCAGCTCCCTCAGCCTGTCCTCATAACAGAGGTGTTCCAGCCCTCTGATCATTTTTGTGGCCCTCCATGTCACCCTGCATTTGTAGTTGTACAAGTCAAAGAGATGAAACGGGAGTTTGACAGAGAATGTGCTTTGCTGCCTGTGGAGTGCTACTCCCTCAGTGTAGTTGCCTCTGGGTTAGCAAAAGTTGGGAAGAATGTTGTTCAAAATAAAGCAAAGGGGTCATTAAACAGGAATAAGTGGCTGTGGGGAGGGAAGGTTGGCCTCCAGGTATTGTCTGTGCATCTGTGAAAATGATCTTCACAGTCACTTCTTGTCACTGAACAGCATAATGAGCTGCTGAGCAGTTTTCAGCCTTGGACTCAACTTCAGAAGACTCAAAGTACAGCATGGCCTAATTTCAGTGACCTGCTCTCCAGCTGCTTGTTGTAGTTCTTAATCATCTGGCCGGGTATTTTGGAGAACAAAGTGATTGTAGCTGGGTTGAATTAAGGGAGCAGGGCTGGGACCCTTTAGACAAAAGAGAGACTGCAAATGAATGGTGGTTTTGTTCAGCTTCAGAGTATGCAGTGATGAGTGGAGCTTTACAAGGAGAAGTGAATGTTCTTTAATGTTTTTTCATTTTGAAGATACTTAAAAGCATTGCACTATGATGTGAAGAAAGGCAAGTGGAGTCTAGAGGAAGAGGAGCAGCTAATTGAACTGGTTCAGAAGCATGGCCTGGGTAAGTGTTTCTGTGCCTTGATCTTTAGCAGCTTAGAGAAGTGTTATTAAAGAATTTATCATTTAATTTTTCTCCTCCTTCATTTTAAGCCATGCAGCTGCCACTAGCAGGCTCTGCTTCCTCCTGATGATTGTGGCCTTCCTTGTAGTGTGCAGTCTGTGCCTGGATATTAAGTTATTGAGAGACTGTGTGGTAAAGAGTTGTGTAGCTGTGTTAGGAAGGTGTCAGAGGGGCAAGTTCCCTCTAAAGAACCTGTGAGAGTTCTCTTACTTCCTCTGAATGTCCTGGGTTGAGTTGAATCTGCTGATAAGAGTTCAGTACCATGCTGCTGTCATGCAGTGCTGGCTGGAGCAAAGTGTCATGGAGCTTGAAGTTCAAATTGAAGCAAAAGGCTTCCTGTTGCAGTTGCTGCTTCTGGTTTCCAGTTTGGGGCTGTTGGGCTTTTCCACAGTGCTGGGTGCTTGGGAGGAGGGAACTGTTTTCTTGCTGGCTTCTGCTGCTTCTGCTAAAGTAATTGTATAGTGTGATCTCCTTGAACTCCTTATCTTAACCCAGGGTTGGTTTTTTTTGTGCTACTTTCTCTTCCCTATGTGCATAGGGCTGGGGGCTTGCTTGTGAGAGCAGGCTGTGTTAACCTAGGACACTGAGACAACTTCCCTTAACAAACAGAAGCTTTTCAAAATCAGTTTAAGCTTTCTTTGAAGTCTTCTCTTACTGCTGCAAGGGAATGTGTAGTTCTGCTCCATTTTTTATCACTGGTTCCTTTTCTGGTAGTTTCTAACTTGAGCTGAGTGTGTAGCAGCACAAAGTCTGATCAAAGAAGACTAATGAGTAATAAGGCTTTGAGATCCATTCACCTAGTAACTGTCTTGTACAGGGAAAGGTCTAATGTGTGAATAATGTTCTGCACTGACAAGGCCTTGTTGCATTCATAGATGTGCTCTGCTCTGCATCCTTTTTAGGTTGCTGGAGTAAAATAGCTTCTGAGCTGCCACATCGGACTGGCTCCCAGTGTCTAAGCAAGTGGAAACTCATGATTGGCTCTAAGGTATTGTACCAAATCTTGCAGTGTGACAATCCCATGTCTGGAATTAAGATTCTCTAAATTGAAAGCAGGCAAAATGTGAAATCAATAGACAGATTGGCAGGGATTTCACATGGGGTTTTGGTGTGGATGGTCATGCTCTGGGTTTTGATACGTTAAAGCAGCCTGAAGGTCTGAAGTTGATTTGCTGTACACTTGCATAGCATCCAGAATTTCTTGACTGCTTTGACGTGCCTGTTATGATGGGATGTATGTAGGTTTTCATGTAGGTACCTCATGAGTTCCCAGTTTTGTTATCAGGCACTGCAGGAATTCTGTCTGCTTAAGACCACATTAAAGGTACAGTCTTGTTCCCAGGGACAAAGCACCTGCTCTAGGTGAAAAGCCTCAATGTGTCAAGATGGGGCAGCTGTACTTAGTTTGTACTTCCTCCTGCACCAGTTCTTAACACAACCTTATCCCTACCTGTAGTTTTTCTTTGCATACACGAGTCTAAACCAATAAAAATCTGAGCCCAGTTGCCAGCTGTACTGGATTTAGTTAGTCTCAGGAGAAATAAAGTAGAGCTGTCTGTTTGGAAGCCACACCTTACTGATAGGATACTGCTCCATGAGACTTTAACTTACTGTTTGGAGAGGTGGATGAGTCAGGGGTGAACACTGGTGTTTTGGAGACAAGGAGGCTCAAGGGAGACCTTATTGCTCTCTTCAGCTTCCTGAAAGGAGGCTGTTGACAGGTGGAGGTTGGTCTCTTCTCTAAGGCAACCAGCACCAGAACAAGAGGACACAGTCTCAAGCTGTGCCAGGGGAAGTTTAGGCTCGAGGTGAGGAGAAAGTTCTTCACAGAAAGAGTAATTGACTACTGGGATGTGCTGCCCAGAGAGGTGGTGGAGTCACCGTCCCTGGAGGTGTTCAAAAAGGTTTGGATGTGGCACTTGGAGCCGTGGTTCAGTTGTCAGGAGGTGTTAGGGATTAGGTAATGGGTTGGACTTGATCTCTGAGCTCTTTTCCAACCTGGTTGATTCTGTGATTCTAAAACTTGTCTGTGCTTTCTTTGAGAAGAAAAATACAGGCCACCAAAACGCCAGCACGTGGAAGAGAGCTCCAGCTCTTCAGAAAGCAGCAGTGAAGACATTGAACTGGACTTATCAGACAGCTCAGAGGAGGAGACAACAATCAAGGAGGAGAAACCTGCCTTTCCCAGCATTGATTTGTGGGTACCCACACGGACAGACACACAGGAGTCAAACAAAGGAAGATACCAAACTCCATCCCTTTTCTCTCCTGCAAGTGCTGATGCACAGAGCAGCAGCAGCAGTGTAGTCCCAAGAGCAGTATGTGATGGAGACAAGGACAGCACTGCTGGTAAATCATCAGAGCTAAACACCCTCCTGCGGGGCATTGCACAGCCGCATTCAACGGACGTCATTGTGAAGAATCCAGCAGAAGTCCTGAGCAAGGTGAAGCCTGGGATTCTCAGTCTGTTCTTGCTGGGACTAGAGCTTAGATCAGGAGCAGCCTGGGAGTGCAGTAAAGAGAGTATGTGATGAGGAGATGGCAAAATCTTTTATGCCTTTCTGGGCTGCTTTCTGACTGTGCCATTGGGTGGAGCTGTTGGAAGCTGAGCTGTGACATTAAGCAGAAATTTCTAGCACTGCCTCCCCATGCCTTGCCTAGAAGGTAGCAGTGTTCCTTCCTGCATATGGTGTCACAGGGGCAAAACTTGTGCAGATCTTCATAAAGCAGAGCAGTCCAGTGAACTGTGGTGTCTCTTTCATCTTTTCTTGTATGCTTTTGTTCTAAGGCTTCGAGATGTGGGAAGCAAGTGCTGCGGGTTACCCTGGAGGATGTGAGGAGAGTACTGAGACATAACACGTGCTTCCAGAGGAAACTTGTAAGTGTCTCTTCTATCTTGTCTGCTTTTGTGATGTGAGCACTGCCAGGCTATGTTTAGTGGGAAGTGCTTTCTGACAGAATCACAAGTCTTCTTGCGCTGTAGTCTCGTTTTCGTTTATTTCAGAACTCCTCTGTGAATATTTTTGTCTTGGGACTAAATTATAGTAGAACCTTCCTAACCGGAACACTTCATTGTGTATTTGTTCATGCACAGCAATCAAAGTTCCTAAAACCTCCTGCCATTCTAACAAAGCCATCTGGAGGTTGCACACCTGGCCAGAAGCCTCAGGGGCTGCAGAACCTCACGGAGAAGGCTTTTCGGCAAGAGAGAGAGCGGCTGAGAAGGATGAACCTGGACAGAAAGCTTCTCATGGCAGTGACACCTTGGGTGGGCAATGTGCTCCTGCCTTGCACCTTGCAAACTGGGAAGCTGGCTTTTCGTCAGACAAAAGGTAGTGGTGACCCAGCAGGGACAGGACTCCTCCTTTTTGTCCTTGTTTTCTGACACCTGAGTGAATGCCCAGCTGATCCTGATGTTGGATTTCCTTTTCCAGCTGATGCTATTCAAGAGAAGATTAAGTCCATCAGTCTTGTGAGCACTCCCCTCTTCACACTTTTCATTCAGGTAGGTTTAATAGCATTAGCTGCTTTCAGACAGGGATGATCTTTATTTCTGTGCTTGATGGTTAAATGAAATTTGATGCTTAAGTCTTTGTTTGATAAACAAGTCCTCTAATTGCTGGATTAATCTGACCTCCTGGCTCTTGGGTGATGGTCCTTCAATAAATCCTGCAGCCAAAATCTAATTCTGGCAGGGCTTTAAATGTAAAAATGTCCCCAGAATTTTGCATGTGAAGCCTTTCTCATCCATCTTACACTGTCACTGGCTCTACCAGAACATTTTTTGTCCTCAATTAAATCTTAATGCAATTCCCATCTCGCAGCTCTTTCAGATTGATACCAACGGCTGCATGAAGATCATCCGTGAGAGGAGGCGGAGGCAGGCAGAGCTGCTTCGAGCTAGCACAAGAAGGCCTCAGCAGGTATTGTCCATGGTCTCTTTCCAATGCTTTTCCCACTGAAGGCTTGTGTGAAGTAGAGATTTTTAACTGTGTGGCCAGTGGTGTCCTTTGTTTTGGCTCAGAAGCACAATCAAATGCTGGCCACTTGTATGGGGTGTTGGCAGATGTGGGTTTAATTCACTTCTCTGCTGGTTTAATGATCTTTAGCTATCTCAGAAGTATAATCTCTTTTTTTTTTTTTTTTTTTTTGACAGGCTTCCCAAAGTATGGAGACTTCTTCAGGTACCCACCAGAACATTTGTTTTGTGATGTGCAAGAGCTTTTGCTTAACTCTTCACCATTATGTTAATGACCAGTGTAACTGAAGGAGAACTTGTGGAACAAAACTACATTTGTCATGCTCCTTTTGCCTAGCTCTTGGATCTTTCAGTTATTGGCTAAACATATTACCCTTTGGTAAGGACTGGAAAGAACACTAAAGGGCTGGGGGACCAGTGGCACTGGGCCACCAGTTCTGTAGAGTGTTGCTCCTAGATGTTTCTCCAGCAAGGTGCTGGTTGTAGTGAATATAGAGTAATAGAATGGTTTAGGTTGGAAGCTACCTTAAAGATCATCTAGTTCCAGCCCCTCTGCCATGGGCAGGGACACCTGCTAATAGCCCAGGCTGCTCAAGGCCTCATTCAGTCTGGCCTTGAACACCTCCAGGGAGGAGGTATCCACAACCTTCCTGGGCAACCTGTTCAGTGACTCACCACCCTCACTCCTAAAGAATTTATTTCAAATCTTCAGTCTAAATCTTCCCTCCTCAAGCTTCAATCCATTCCTTCTCATCCTATCACTACAAGCCCTTGTAAAAAGTCCCTTCCCAGCTTTCTTGTAACCCCTTTCAGGTACTGGAAGGCTGCTATGAGGTCTCCTTGGAGCCTTCTTTTCTCCAGGCTGAGCAGCCCCAGCTCTCTCAGCCTGTCTCCAACCAAAAGCCCAGTTCCTTGTCATCCTGGCTGGTGTGAAGGTGTCCATGGACAGTTCCTCCTGTGCACTCTTAAGGTGCATTCATAGCCCTGGTGTGATTTTTGGCAGCAATTCCATCGTTACTGAACAAGTGGCAAGCTTGCTGCATCAATTACCTGAAGGATGTTAGGGTTGGGCTTGATTAAATCAAGACTTATAGCATTGTAGGAACTCTCACAAACAGGAATTTTTGCTGCTTCTCAAGCAGGGTACTTGATGCTTTAATAGCTAAGGAATGGCTTTGGAAAATACTGTTGAGGCTTTTGAATTGTCCTTAATCTTGTTTCCCTTCTTCCATAGGCAATTCATCACAACCTTGTACTCAGAGGAACTCCCAAAGGGGCATACCAAGGAATGCTGTCAGGAAACCTGTTGCCTTAAAAGTGAGGGAGACTTCAGCTGCTGCCTCTGAAAGCAGCACTCCTGCCACACAGGGAGCTCTTCCAGCCCAAGTGCAAAGGCAGAAACCCAAAACTGTCTCAGAATTGCTGAGGGAGAAGCGGCTCAGGGAATCCCGGGCTAAGAAAGCTATGGAGAGGACAGTATTTGTTGCTCCACAGGTGCTGGTTTCAGGGCCTCTGATAATCCAGAGCCCACCACAGCAAATCATGCCTTCTGCACAAGCAGGGAGCAAACCTGCAGCAGTTGGTTGTACAAATAGCCAGGTACAGTGTGCACCAGCTCCACTGCCAGCATTTACTTCTGTTGCAGGTTCAACTTCTGCTGTTGTCCTTGAAAACCATTCCTCATCAGTACCAGAAACTGGGAAAAACCCTGGCTCCTTGCAAGGAACAGAAGTACAATCCAGTAAGGAAATACAAGAGCAAGCTTTGGAAAGTAGCCCTGAAGGAGGGGTGAATCCAGCTGCAGCAGAGAAGGTCCCAAATCAGGGAGGGTGCAATGGTCAGGTCCTGGCTGGTAGCTCAGCTTCAGTAGTGTTGCAAAACCAAGCTTTTGTGCCACATCAGATAACAGTGGTGCCTGTTGGCATTGATTCTGGCACCAACAAGCTGTCTCTTTCCGCACCAGTTACCTGTGAGCTGAGCAGCAATGGACCCCAGCAGAGACCAGTCAACCTACTGCCCGCTATTGTGACTCCCCAGACTGGTTCACGTTTGATTCCCAACAGCTTCCTGCCCTTCACGTGGGTGGTAACACCGCAGGCCTTGCTCCCCACTGCTGTACAAACTGTGGTGGGTGTTCCCCAAGGCCTGCCAGCTGCTGCTGTAGGAAGTCCATGTCAGACCACTGTGACTTCCAACGGCAGCGTTTCGAGCTCAGCAGTGCCTCCTGTGCCAGCAGGAGCAAATCTGCCTCAGCCCAGCAGCGCAGAGACTAAAGCAGCCAGTGCCCAGTCAGCAGCAGGAGTACCTTTGGCAAGGACAGCTAACGCTGCCACAGCTCTCTTGACTGTGACCTCAGCCAGTCCTGCATGTGCCACAACAGCCACTGCTTCTTCTGCAGCACCTGCATGTTCAGGTGGCTTCTCCAAGGCTTCTGACTCCTCTGCAGCTCAGGCTGCTCTTCCAGCTGATGCACCAAGCCTGTGTGCTGTGCTGCTGCCACAACCACAGCTACCTGCCAGCACTCAAGGGACTGATTCTCAAGGTGCATCGAGCCTCACTAGTTTGGGAAAGAGCCAAGACTCCAGTACCACTTCCAATCCAAAAGGGGTCATGGTCCAGCCAGGAGATCCAGTTCCCCATAACAGTGTCCCGAGGAACTCTGATGGCCTTGCTGCACAAGCAGTGAAAAACAGACCTATTGCCTCCAAACCTCCAAGCACACAGCCTGCTGATGGTCCAGCCCAGCCAGCCACTTCCAGTGCAGAAAAGAATCTGCTTGACTTCAGCCTGATTTCCCTGGAACCTGAGGGGCTAGTGAAGGAGTGGCTGAGTGGGAAACAAGGTGTCCAGGTACCATCGCTGCAAACCAGGTTGCCCTATCTGCCACCTTTTCTGTGCAACTTAAAAACCCTCTCGAAGCTGCTTCTGCAGAAAGCAGCTCTAGAAGAGCAAGCAGCACATCTTCTGCCTTCTGGTGCCAGTCAGGCTGAGGGCACTGGGGTGGATTTACAGGCTATTGCAGAACTGGTGCAGCAGAAGCTCGGCGATAACCCTGCTTACCTCCTGCTGAAAGCCAGATTCCTAGCAGCCTTTACACTCCCAGCTGTGCTGGCAACTCTGCCTCCTCCAAAAGTCACAACAACTCTGTCCACCAGCAGGAAGCAATATGGAGAGAGTGACGAAGAAGAGTGGCAGAGTGAGAAGGAAGTGTCTGAGGAAGAGAGTGATGGGAATGAATCCACAGGTGAACAGTCAGATGGGATAGCTGGTGATGAGCCTGGAGACAAAGACACTGATTTACTGAATCAGGTAAAGCAGGGGTGCAGAGGCTAAAAGCAGGAAGTTACTGCCAGCTAAATGCTGCACTGGCATCCAGGGTGAACCCCCCACTGCTCTGAAGTGTGGCAGAAATGTGCTCCTTTTGAGTAGGCAGTTTTGCAACTGATGAAATGAAAAGCTCAGCTGGGAGCCCTGAGTCCTCATAAGTGTAAATGTCTGTGCTTTATGTAGCACATTAAACTTGACATCATAGTTTCTAGAAGTGGCTATCAAAGCTCCTTTCCTCCTACACTTCAGAATCTGCTGCAGGGACTCTGGTGGTTTTGGAGTCAGGCCCTTATTTTTCATCAGATGTGTCCTTTAGTTCCAAATAATACCAAGGGAATTATGTTTGCCTCTATTGCCATTTGATGTCTTCATCTCAAATTATTTTATATGACTAGAGATTACTGGAGCTTGAGGAGCAATGTAAACCATCATGTCAGCCTAAAACCCTCCCTGATTTTTAAGCCAAAGCCAGTGCTGCCCAGCACTGTTTCTGCAGAGCACGCCAGGAGGGTTGTGTAGCTCAGCCTTGCATTTCAATTCATTGTGGCTCCAAAATAAACAAATCAAACACTAATGAAGATGAATAAACAAGGTAAATGGCTGCTTGTACAGAAAGATGGCAGAGCTGCCTAGAAAATCAGAGCTTTCCCATAGTAAGCCAGCACTTCTCTTTTGTTCTAGCTCTGACTTTGACACTTGGAGCAAGTTCGGTGTAGTCTGAACTGTCCAAGATCAGCAGCAGTTCTTCACTGCCTGCCTCTGTCCTGTGTCATCTGCCACCAGACTCTCTCCCACTCCTTTTATTAACACCATAGCCAGGTTCTCCTGCTGCTGTCCAGTAAAATGTTCGTGCTAGGGGTATGTGTTGTGAGAAATCAGAACTTTGTGCTGACCTCTGTTGTCTGGGGCACTGTCTGGCTCCAGCAGTGGAAACTAAAGTGTCACACGACCTCTCTAATGAATGGTTGCGCCCAGACAGAAAGCTACTGCAGGAATTGCTCTGCTTTGGTAGCAGAAACAAAGAATTGCCAGTGTTGGCTGAGGGTTTAGCTCTGAAGACTTCAGGGTGTTCTGTGCTCACTGTGACGATGGTAACAGAATGTCACCCCGTGCTTAACTTTGAAGGTAAATGGAAGGTTTGGGGAATCTTGCTGACTACTCTGAAATGAAAAGCTGGCTGAAGGGGTTCTTTTGTAGTTATGGTGTTGATAATCTTCTGCTTGTGTTGCAGGGCATGGGAGCTGAAGAGAATGCTGCACAGCCTGCCTTGTCCTCCTGCACTGATGTGGCTGATGGCAGTGCTCTGCCGATCAGGAGAAGTGCTCGCTTCAGGAAAAGGAAGAGGATCTGAGGAGGAAATGTGTTAGTAGCTACTCAGTGACTCTCTTATTTCTTGCCTGAGAAGAGAACCTGAAACATTTGTCTGTGGTACAGCTTAGACAGTGAATCATGACCCTAGGGAAAGGACTGAAATTACCTCAATTTTGTTCCCTTAAGAGACAGAGTTCTGCAGTCACCCATTAATCACAGACTAAGCCTAAAACTTGGACCCTCGGGGGGAAGGAAAGTTGATGTCTGTGTGACAAAAGTGTACACCAAAGGCTTGAAGGTCAAACATCTGGCAGCCTTTTGGTCCATGCTACTGCCCCATGAAAATGCTGTGGTTAACAGGAGTTTGTGCTTCGTTACAGGAGTCCCTGGGATGAGCTCTGCCTTCCTACACGGCAGTTAGGAGAACTCTTTGCACTACTCACTTTTGACACTTCCATCAAACTGACCCAGCCAGACCTGAGGAAGAGAAGAAAACGGCTGGACTGGTTTTCCAATCACCTGACAAAGTGTCTGCACCTTGAGACAAGCTGCAAACAGTGAATCAAAAATGACTGAAGGAAAATCTTTCAGGCACAGACCCAAACCTCTTTCAAACTAGCACCTGCCATGGCTGCCCTGGAGGAAGGTGGCTGAGATGTGGGGGAAGCAGCAACGATGGTTATTTATTTCCCTTTTGAGTCAGCCCCTATTTATGTCAATGTTTACCCACGTTCAGAATATGTTGTTCATTGGGTGGGTTTGTTGGGGTTTTTTTTTTCAGTGCTGTGACAGTGGTTTTGCTCCATAGCTAACTGTCTGGATGCTGCTGAACGAGCAGCAGCTTAATTTTGTATCAAAATGAGCCTTGAGTATTTGTTGAAATACAGATGTTTTATTTTTCTCACTTAAAAATTGTGTGTTGTTGGGGTGTTGGTGGTTTGGGTTGGTTTTTTTTGGGGCCTGGTAAATAGTGCTTTTAATAAATGTGTGTCTGAGTGGGATTGCTAATGAGAAAAATGAAGTTTGCAAGCTGCTTGAAAACCAGGGAGAGTGTGGAAAATGAATAATGCATGTGGCTAAAATAGCAGCATTGAATTAGGCTTGGATTCTTTGAGCCTTCCACAGCCTGCCCCATACAGACATTAGCAAATCACTAAAACTTATTTCTTCCCTCATAACCCAGCAATTTCTCTCTTACAGAGAGGTGCAAGACTAGCTGAGTCAAAGCTGATAAAATCTAGTGGGCAAGTGCTGCAGACAGCTTCATCCCACTGCATTGGCAAAGCTTCCTGACGGTGTAGTGGTGGTGAGTTCAGAGCTGAGGTCAGGGGGACAAGTGAGCACCAACATTGCTGTAACTGAGCGTCAAGACAGTATGGAGCAGAAGGAAGGATTCTGCAGTGCCTTTCCTCTTGCAGTGTGCTCTCTCTTCCATATGCCAGTGCAGATAATGTTTCCTCAAGAAATTCAGAGGTGGCAGAAGCTCTGCCATGCAGTTCTGTGCTGTTCACCACTGGGCTGTTGGCATGAGGCATGGGTAGTAAATGTGATCTGTGCTCTAGATGGTTGTTGCCCTTTGCAAATGCTGTTCAAGAGGTGCCCTTGTAATCTCACAGCTTGTGGAAAAACTTTGTGTGACTGTAAGCAGCAGCTGTCTTTGCTCTTTTTCAGGATTAAAGTGAGCTGTCACTGCAGAACAAAAAACTCCTGAGGCTAGATTGGTCAATTAGCAGACATTCTGATTACCTTCAGCAAGGGCATAGCTAATAGAGGTACTGTATCTTTTTTATCTAAAGCTAATGTAATGCCTAACAAGAAGCAGAGGCTTAAAGCATCTCTGAGCATCTCTGCCCCACTCCTAATGATAACATGGAGAAACTCTCCAGAAACTTAGAAAGCAGAACAAAGAGGAGAGTGGGAAGCTGACGGGAAAATGTGTCATGCTGCCATGGTATCAGAGAGTGTATGTTCCTCAGACTTTTTCAAGTCTGCTTTAAGACTGTTGGTGAGTTCTTGTTGCAGCTCCAGTTCTAGGACCGTGGGAAGGCGGGGAGGCAGTCAAAGGTATGATGTTGATGCTTCACATCATCACAATGCTGCTTGCTCTGCTGCTCCTTTAATTACTGTTAGAGCCACAGCCTGTAATTTGGGAATCGTGGGTTATGTTCCTTGCTTTGCCAAGACTTGAATCCCTTTCCCTCAAAATACTGAGTTGTCACAATTATACTTGAAGCTTAAGGACATCCAAAATTAGAGGCATCATTATAGAAATCATCCTTTTCAGCTGAGCTCTAAACCAAGAGAGTGTTCTTGTTGCCACCTGCTTTCCTCTGTAAAGATGTTAACAGCTAAAAGGCCACTTGAGGAGTCTCTTTCTTTTAACTGTGGCTTGTTTTGTTCCCTGAAATCAGCTGGACAGACCTGTGCTGTGACCTTCACTCTTTCTAGTCCAGCTGCCTACTACACAAAGAAACTTTCTGGACCCTAGCTGGGGCTTGAGTTGTACAGATTGGAAAACAAAGCAGGAATGAATCTAAAACCACTGCATGTGTGATGCTGCTGACTCGCAGTGGGACTGCTCTGTCCCTCCTTCCCTGTCACCCATTCTGGCTTCCCCTTTTTAAACATCTGTTGTGGATTTTGGGTTTCTTTTTTTTTTTCCCACCCCTTCCCTATCAGAGTACAGCTGAGTAGTTCCCCCTTTTCTCTTTCTCAAACCAGTTTTGCTCCTGGAATGATCTTTGTTTTAGCCAAAGGGAAGCTGCATCCAAGACAAGTTTTCTCAGAGACAGGACACAGACAAGTGTTGCTAGACCAGGAGAGGGAACAAGGAGACTTTTGACTGCACAGGCTCAGGTCAGTCCTTGTAATGCAGAATGGTTTATGTTAAGAGGGAAAATATCTTTCTTTTAGAGCTCTGATGTAGGGGTGTGGTGTTTATCAACAGGGGAATGCATTTCTTTCAACCTGCTGGGGCTGGTTTGATGTCAGGCAGAGCATTTTCTCTGTGAGAAGCAATAATTATTCTCTGTCAGTCCAGGTCATTAAAGTGACCTGTCAGCCTGATGGGTAACAAGTGTGTGCTGAAGGTGTTGGGAGTCTTTCTCTGTGCTGGAGCAGAAAAGCAATGAAGGTTTGAGATGGCCTTGGAGAGAGGGGCAGTAAGATGTGTGTGAAATTCCAGCCATGCTCAGAACTCTGTTCCCACTCTCTCTGTCCCTTAACGAGGTGACAACGTGACTGCTAAGGTTTTTGAGAGCCTTCCTGAGCCACTGGAAGTGACAACTCCATGTTTGCACGTGGATAAAGTTAGAGCATGCAGAAAACCAGCAGCTGTCACCATTGGTGAGGGTTCACAGAGCCCTTAGGTGTTGGATTTAGGGACTGTGTGGTCAGAGAGAAGACAGGGATCTCTGGAACCCTGAGAGATGAAGGAGGAAGACTGTGACCTGTTTGTAAAGCAGAAGCTACAGCAGGTTAGGAAAACTTCAGTGAGGTTTTCACTTCTTCAGAGGTTGTTTAGTTTCAAATTGGAAAGCTGTGGTTTGCTGTCATCTTACCCTGTGTTGTGTTCCACCCTTGTGTGTTGCTTATGGGGATTAAAGAGTTAATTCCAAGCATAGCTGAGAATCTGGAGAGTCCATGGTGATGTCTGAGATTTGACAGCACTTCCTTGGGGTGGGCTGCTGGGAGTCTTGAGTTGGATTTCTCTCTCTTCGTGGAGTTCTCAATGACTGCCACCAGTGGGCCTGTTGCTAAATAGTTTCGCTTTCCTCTTGCAATGACATCTGGGAGACATTCAGCTGGTTGGAGGGAAATCATAGAGTCAATAAGGTTGGAAAAGACCTCAAAGATCAAGTCCAAAATCATCAAGCTTGGGTGACTTCTGCTTTCTCAGGATTTCCTTCTAGCTCCCCTGTACATGTCAGCAGCACTGGCACTAGCCTTACAGCTGCTGAGACTTCCAGCCTGGTTCCTCACTGCTCTGTCAGGTAGAGCTGTCCTGTATCCCCCATTCTGCAGGTGACTTGCAAGCACTGAGTGCAAGCCCACGTGGGAGATGTGTTCCTGTATCTGAAGGGTGCTTTTGCATTGCCAGCCAGTTGACATTCTTGGTTTCACACGTCCCCCACTGCTCTAGAGGCTTGGAGTCTGCTCGCTGGAGTTCCGCTTTGTTGTCTCAAGGCGGAACAGCGCTGCTCATCGACGCTGCTCACTCACCAGCATGTTGGAAGAAGATAAGGACGAGGCATGTTGGAATGACCTGGAGAACTTCCGTGTGAAGCTGATCTCTGTGATCGACCCCTGCTGCCTGACGCCCTACCTACGCCAGTGCAAGGTCATCAGCCACGACGACGAGGAGCAGGTTCTCAACGACCCCAGCCTGGTCGTGCGCAAACGGAAGGCAGGTGGGTGAGGAGCACCTGCTGGCTCCTTAGATGCTCTCATGCTCTCTCATCTCCTAGGAGCAGACTGGAAGAGTCTGGGCCTGGGAGGAATGCATTGCTCCTGTGCAGCCCCTGTCCCTTCCACTTTCTCCAGCACTGTGGGGAGAGGAGGAATGGAGATCGCAATATCACAGTACACTAGAGGTTGGAAGGGACCTCAAGAGATCACCCAGTCCAACCCATTGCCAAAGCAGGATCACTTAGGGTAGTCTGCACAGGAATGCACCCAGGTGGGCTTTGAAAGTCTCCAGAGAACAGAACAGAATAGGTTGGAAAAGACCTTTGAGATCATCAAGTCCAACCTATCACCCAACACCATCTAATCGGAGACTCCACAGCCTCTCTGGGCAGCCTGTTCCAGTGCTCTGTCACCCTCACAGTAAAGAACTTTCTTCTCATGTTGAGGTAAAATCTTCTATGTTCAAGCTGTTACTGCATCCTTGGGCAGAGAGGGTGTGCAGCCTTTTGGTGCCCTGCACCTCTTGATTAGGATAAGGGAGGGAGTTGCTTGGGTTTCCCCCACGAGGCTTTTCTCGTGTACCAATTTTGCAGAGGGAGATTTCCAAGATGAATTCACATTTATTGTCCCTTGTTCCTATCTTCTGGGGTTTGAGGGAATGCTGGCAGCACATGAAGTAAACTCTTTGTGACTGTTCTTTACAGTGCTGGGCTTCTTCCAGACAGAGAGAATGAAGACTGCCTTGTGCTATTAGTACATCTTTTGGGTTGGATTAACTCTTACAGATAAATTACTGAGGGTCATTGAGAGAAGGAAAAAAAAAAAAAGAATAAATATTATTTCCCCTGTTTTCCAGACTGGGAAACTGCAGCACAGAAAAGAAGCACCACCCCCTTCCAGCTTTGATTTGGTACAGGGTATTTCTACCCAAAGTAGGAAACTGAGCTCAAAGTCTTTTTAGTCCAGGCTCTCTTAGTCTTCTCCCTGCTACCTCTGTATTTTTGTGCAGAGTTCTTTCACCAGTGCTCCCTTTTCCCCTGTTTTTGCCTTTGGTATATGGAAGAGGAGCCTTGAGCTGCAGAAACTGCCATGGTGCTTTGTTTTAACTCCCCTTTTGTGTGATTATCAGCAGGGTAACAGAAAGTGCTCTTCTGAGATCTGCTTTTTGAATGGGAGCTAGGTACAAGGGTTAAGTTTTAACTGTTCACAATTAAAATGCTTCTGTGTAGTAACAGCTGGTTAGGATTAGCTGAGGGGATTTGATCCCAGGGCCTTGAATCTGCATGTGGAAAAAGTGGAGCAATTTTTTGTTATGTTAGAAACAGGTAAAGCAATAAACTCAGAGAATATTCCCCCTGTTGCTGTTGTTTCAGGTGTTCTTCTGGACATTCTTCAGAGAACAGGACACAAGGGTTTTGAGGCATTTCTGGAAAGTCTTGAGCTTTATTATCCACAACTGTACAAGAAAATAACTGGCAAGGAGCCCAGCAGGGTTTTCTCTACAATTATAGGTAATGCTTCTGCTCTTTGGTGTTGCTGTGCAAGTGGGATTCGCCTCCCCTTTTGCCTCTCCCCACCTCTGGTGAGCAGAGTCAGGAGGTTTGAAGGGTTCTGGATAGAATGGCCCTGCTGGCATCAGAGGCTGGACCTGGAAGGGGTGAAAAAGGAAGCAGAAGGATCAATTCTTTCTTCTGCCTGTTCTGTCAGGGAAACTGATACAGAAGGGCACAGAGCAAGGGGGAAGCTGCAGGAATAATTTGATCGCACCCCTTCAGGGTTTGCACGCTTGTGCACAGCATGTGACGGTCCTGAGCTGCAGTGATACGTGGGTGGGAGCTCCTCCTGTAGGTGCTGCTGGGGAGCAGACAGGACAGCAGGGACTGACACCTGCCCACCAAACAGACACTGCTGGGGAATCCGGCCTGAGCCAGCTCCTGATGAACGAGATCATGAAGCTGCAGAGCACGGTGCAGGAGGAGCGGCGGAAGGTGCAGGAGCTCACCGTGTGGCTGCACAGCAAAGAGGACACCATCAGAGAGATGTGGATGAGGGACAGCCTGCTCCACAAGCACCAGGAGCGGGCACAGAAGATGAAGGAGGAGAGGGACAGCCTGAGCAAGGAGCTGCAGAAGTGCAAGGACGAGAACTACAGCCTGGCAATGAGCTACGCCAGGCAGAGCGAGGAGAGGAGCGCTGCCCTCATGAAGAACCGCGACCTGGTGCTGGAGGTCAGGCGACCTTTTTCAAAGCTTCCCTCTTCCTGTCTGATCCCTGGAAGGCTGTGCACCACACTTGTCTTTGCTCAGCATGGTCTGGACCAGTCCAGCATTAGGTTCTGTGCATCTTCTCTAGCAGGTGGCATGTCCTGGTGGTGTCTAGCTCAGCAGGCCCATGTATTGCAAGCTATGCTGTGGAGAATTAAGTCTTCCTCTCCTTCAAGACTGAGCTCCCTCCCAAGAGAAGCATGTATGCATTTAGCACACAGGCAGGACTCTGGTCACCACAGCATCCTGGGGAAGACAAAGCTGGGGAGAAACTTGTCTCACATTTTGTCTGGGGGAGGGAGTAAGAACTGCTTTTGCTGGCCAGAGCTTTCTCTGTTCCTCATGAGCTCTGAACCTTCCTGCAGATCGATCGCCTGAAGCACAGCCTCATGAAGGCCGAGGATGACTGCCGGCTGGAGCGGAAGCACAGCATGAAACTGAAACATGCCATGGAGCAGCGCCCGAGCCATGAGGTGGTATGGGAGATCCAGCAGGAGAAGGAGTTGCTCTTGGCCAAGAATCAGGAGCTGGAGAACACTCTCCAGGTTGGTGAGAGTGGCTGGAAGTGAACTCCTGAGAAGCGATTATCTGTAGCAGGCAGGGCAGTGATGAGACTGCACTGAAGAGCATGTGGGTTGTTCTGGCCTTCTCCTCCTGTGTCCAAATGAGCTTGTAGGTCTGTGAGAAGAGACTTCATATGGAGTTAGATGGCTGCTGTATCTCACCTTGTTGGGTTTTTTTTTGTCCAGCAGGTTGCCAGGGAACAGAGTTTGGAGAAGAGCCTCTCCAGGGAGACTCTGGAGAATGACTGCAGCCAGATGCTGGAAGAGCGCCGGGAGCTGCTGAAGACCATTTACAGCCTTCGCAAGCAGCTGCAGCGAGCTGAGGTGTTCCAGGACAAAGTAAGATAAGCAGAGGGAAAAACTGCAGTGTCTTGCCAGTGGAGCAGAGGAGCTGCTCAGCAGCAATCCTTGCTGCTCCTACTCTAGTGTCTGTGCTGGTTTGTTGAAAAAAGGCTCCCTAATGTCCTAGCATTCTCTGCCTGTGGCATTAACTGTTACCTGCTAAAGGCTGGTTAATTAACAGTCCCTGCTTCAGCATGGAGGATAGAGGGAGCTTTTATCATGATTGACATAAATCCATCATGTTAGCAGTGCTCTTAGTGATGTTGACCAGCCTTCTGGTTGGCTCTGCCCTGACTGGACAGTCTGGCCAAACTTTGACACTGCATGGAGGTCTGGCCATAGCAGTCTGTGTTGTGAGCGGTGAGAGTCTAGGTCAGACTCTGCCCCCAAGAAGGGTGCTTTTGACCTTGTCTCAACAGTATGCAGAAGAAAAAGAGATGCTTGAACTACAGTGCACATCTCTGAGGAAGGACTCCCAGATGTACAAAAGGCGAATTGAAGCTGTCTTACAGCAGATGGAGGAAGTGGCTTCAGAAAGAGACCAGGTGATAAAACACTCATCTTGGAGCTGCTGCTGATCCCTGCTCTGCTGTCTGAGGGGGCAGGTACTTTTACCCTGACTGTGCTGCTGTGTGACGTGCCACCATGCTGCCCCTCCCTCCAGGCACTCCTGACTCGAGAGCAGTTCTACACACAGTACTCCAAGAGCCTGGTGGAGAGGGACGCTCACCGCAAGCAGATCCGGGAGCTGGGGGAGCGCTGTGATGAACTGCAGCTGCAGCTCTTCCAGAAGGAGAGCCAGTTACTGGCTACTGAAGCCAGACTGAAAAGGTTGCAGCTGGAGCTACCCACACCGGTGCGTGTGCGGAGCTGTCCTCTGTGTGGTGGGTTGGGAAGCTGGCCAGAACTGGGGCCAGTTCTGAGGGCTTTGCCCCAGAGCAGTTTGAAGTCAGCAGGCAGCTGTGTGGGTGACCATTTCCTTGCAAATGCTGAGTTTAGAATAATGAAGTGATGGTTCCTGTTACATCACCCTGGTTCCAGGCACAGATGATGCAAGTGGAGGCCTTTTGTGTTTGAAGCATGTCCAGAGGTTATGAGGGGGTCCTCAAGCCCCAAAGAGTGAGCTCTATTTAGAGACCAAGTGTGAGCCATTTAGATGAAATGGGAGCAAAGGTTAAGAGTGCTGAAGTTTCTGGAAGGAAACTCCATACATTGGGGCTTTTAATTAGGGTGGTAGCTGGTGTACTTTCTCCAAGCCATCAGACAGGAGTGTAGGAGGGAGGAAGTCCACACTTCTCTGGTTTCTGGAGCTTTCAGTCTGCTGTCTATTCCCTTAGTACCACTTCTTGCTTATAAGGAATGATTGCTTTAGAATCATAGAATGCGCTGAGCTGGAAGGGACCTCTAGAGGTCACCGAGCCCAACCCCTCCTGCAGTGAGCAGAGACATCCTCAGTAGATCAGGTTGCTCAGAGCCCTATCAAGCCTGACCTTGAGTATCTCCAGGGATGGGACCTTCACCACCTCCTTGGGCAACCTGTACCAGTTCCAACAATTTATGCTGGTTTTATTTCAGACCTCTGACCTGGATGATGCCTCCTCCAGAGATTCCCAGGAGGTGAGTAGGGTGCCCTGTTTACCTTTTACTTTTTTGCTGGGATGGTTTCACATTCCTCACAGTTTCCCAGGTAACAGCAGTTTTCAGTCCATGGCTCAGGCTCCATTTCTGTGATACCAAAAAGTATAGAGGTAGCAAAACAGACCAGTGACTGATTCTCCCTGTGTCCTGAGATTTCAAGGGTAGGACACAGTTATGGCCTCAATCATCAAGATTTGTTGAGTCTAAGCACATCAGGGGACTTGATTTATTTTGAGTTGCTTCTAATTGTCTGCCTTGTGGGAGAACAGACTAAAATAAGTCTCACCCCAGGGACATCTGTAGTAAAAATGGTTTTCACTTAGTTCATAACTTCAGTGTGGAAGTGAGTGTCACAGTGTCTGGAGGCTAAAAGTATAAATGAGGCCAAAAGAACAGGATCTGTCCATGGAGGATGAGTAGCTCTGTATCTTCTGGCTCAGTCTCTTGGTCACAGCAAGGTGCACTAGGGAAAGGTCCTCTTTCTTATATTCTTCCATCTGTTTCTGCTCACTCTGAGACACAATAAGGGGCAGCTCTCACATTTGTGCTTTGTTTCTGTCCCACAGCTTACTCTTCATAGTCATCTAGATGAAGATACAGAGCCAGCTAAAAGTAAGGCTTTGCTTGGGAAAAGGTAGAGTAAAATTTGTGAGAGGATGATTCAGTGCTTCAAAAGAGCAGGAAAAGACATTCCTGGGGTTTATTTCTAGTGAAGAACAGGTAGTCCAAGTGGGGACTTGGTTTGGGAGTGATGCTTCTCAGTGGGGTGTGCTTGGCACTCTGAGTAAGACCTCCTTGAGTTGACTCAAAATAGGTACCCATAAATCAAGGCATTCTGCTGTACCAGCAGCTCTCTCACCTATAAAAGAACATGTCCCCAGCTGCTGGGAACAGTGAATGCCTGGAAAGCTTTTCTGAGGTAAAAAGCTCCACAGGCTTTTCACTACCATAATCTCTGAAAGGGTCTTTCATGTAGCTGAATGACCTGGGAGAAGTGGGACCAATAGACCATCTCTGGGACCCTGAGGCTTTTTCTTGAGGTAATCTGTCTGCTGAACTTGTCCAGGAAAAAGCACCTGCTGCCTTTGAGAAATAGCTCCTGGGTGCCTTTTTTCTCCTCACTCCTCTTGCCTTTGTGTCGGAGCCTAGAACAGAACAAACATCCTTCCATTTCAGCTGGACCACGTGGCTTTCTCCAGGGATCTGTCCCTCCCCTCTTCTCTTTTCTGTTGCAGGCTGTGCTCACAAAAGCAGAACCGTGTAGTCAATGCTGTCGCTGCTTCTGTTTCTGTGGCATCCCCAGTGGAAATGATTCAGCAGTGTGGGGAAAAAGCAATGAACAGGCTCCTCTAAGAACCTGAAATTCTCTTTCAGAACATGTTGAGAAATGAAGGAAACTGGCACAGCAGCAGTTTTCTGCTTTGATCTCCTGGAAGATCAAAATGATCTTTTAGTTTAAGATGGGAGACTTTTCACCAAAGCTGAACAATACTGATCCCAAAAGCCTTTTCTTGTTCTACTTCACTCAATCCAAAACATGCCTCACAACACCTGCTCACTATACCAGGAGTTGCACTAAAATACAGGATGATCTGATGTGGACAACTTAGATTTTTGGGGGGGGAGGGACAAATTATGGTTAAAATGATGACCAACGTGATTGCTCATGATAACCTCTAACATGGCTTTTTTAAATGATGCTAAGCAGAGCTGCTGCTTTGCAAAGGTTCATTTTGTTCCTGCATAAGCAGAAATTGGAAAGCTTCTGCCTCTTTCTGAGCCTGATGGGAAACCTCATCATCTTGAGCAAGATCTGGGCTTTGAGTGAAATGAGAAGTGACTCAGTCCTGTGAATGAATCCTGAAGGTTTGGGGACTTGGTTTCAGTTCTGCTGTCGACTCTGCGTAGTGCTGGGTAGCTGTTCAAGTACAACTGTTGCTGTTTGAGGGATTGGCAAAGGGGGGAGGAAGTTACTCTGCAATGGCAACTGTGACTAAAGCTGTGATTTTTCTCCTCTCAGAAGATTATCCTGAAGAACAAACCCAGCAATTTAGCACTGGAGAGAGCGCTTTGCCTCCAAAGTCACCCAGTGTAAGACCATCTTGTAGGCTCGTCTTTACTATGGCTGGGGCTTGTGATCTTTATGTTCTTGTTAGTGATGGTTTGAGAAGCCTGTAAACTGCTGCAGAGCTTTGAAAATCTGAGCACTTTGTGCCAAATTCACCCTCCCAAAAGGGTGAGCTCTGAACAGCAGAAACACTTTATGGTGGCAATTTCTCCATCTGTGCTTACAAACATCTGCTGATTCCTTTCTGGCCTTGATCTCTGGGTATGGAGTTTACAGTTTAACATTTGTGAGGATTCTCTTTTATTTTTTTCCCCCTCCACTGGCAGGAGTGTGGCTTAGCCAATGAGGATCTGGCAGAAAAGGAGAGGAGGAGGATGAAGGACTGCTTTGAGCGCTATCGAAGGTCTGGACTAACTTAAACATACCCATGTCACTTGATTGGTGAACTTCCTGTATTTCTCCTTTCCTGTCCATCCCCTCTCCCCAAGCTTGATTCATGGAGGGCATAAATTCATTCTAGACCTTCTCTTCAGAGGTTCATGCTTCCTGCTGAACTGGTTGAGACTCCTGGTTTAGTGCCAGAGGGAGGCAAGATAGCAATGATCCCATTAGCTGTGGACTAAAGTATTTCTAATTCAATGAATGTGATAGATTTCTCTCATGTGAGCAAAATCTGTGTGGCACTCATTGTCCATCTGACATACTGCTGACATTCAAGTCCATGCTCCCATGACTTGAGTGGCAGTAGCTTTCTACCCTCTGCCCTCTTCGGATGCTTGTTTTGAAGGTCTTTTCTCCAAGTGCCTGGTGAAGTCACTGCCCCTATGGAGCATGAGACATGAAAACTTGTCAGCCAGGGACCTTAGTTCTAGCAGTAGATAGAAGTGCTCTTAATGACACTGTAAACTGTGTTTGTGGTAGTTGCCAATACTATTTCTTTTATTAAAGAAAGGACTTTGGGTAGGATTTTTCAGCTTTTTTAACTGAATATCAGCCACACAGCACACTTCAAGAAAGGTAAGAATGCCTTTATCAGTTTAGACCCATTTTTAACCTGTGCTTGCTTAATGTTGGGTGTGTGATGTTCACTTAAACACCGAGGGCATTGACACATACTGAACCTCCCCACTGAACTGCCCAAAGCATTCAGATACCACCTGCTTGCAGAAAGCCTCTAAAAATTCAACCTCTAATCTTCTTTTCAGAAAGAGAGCAATGAGAATGGTACCAAAGGACCTGCACCACGAGGCAGACTGGGAGAACACCACTGGCAGCGACAACACCGACACTGAAGGCTCCTGAGAGCTGAAGTGAGCTGTGAGGGCCACACCAGCCTGGTCTAGGGGCTGCCATGACCTCTGCACTGCTCTTTCAATAGACTATTCTAAGATTTTAAAAACATATAACTAAACATTTATGGCAAGTTAATGTTTCCAATGAGATGCTGGTTTCTTAAGACCTGACAACCCTTCATCTGTGTCTCTCTTGGCAAGGTGGAGATGTGAGAGGGGTGGAGTAATATAGGATTAAATATTTAAAGCCAAAAAGCTAGGATTAAATATTAAACAGAAAGAAATTAATTGTGGGTAGGATTCCCAGGCAGGGGGCTGATGCTCTCACAGGAACTTTCAGCCCTGGCACAAGGGGCACAGAAGCAAAACTCTGCAAGGTGGCCAAGGAAACAAAAAAGCAGCAGGGTGAGTGCAGTTAGAGCTGCTAAAATCCTCTCGTGGCTCTGCAGACTCAGGCGGGGTTGAGGCACATCTCAGGTGGCATCAATTGCCTCTTCTGCTCAGCTGCTCCCCCACAGGAGCCACCTCCACCCCTTCTGGAACAGGTGCAGCCCTGCCACACCTGGGCCAGGCCCAGAGACATCACTAAAGCCTCCAGCTCCAGCTACACCTCCCTGGACCCAGGCACACAGACAAAGAATTACTGTCTCCTTTCTCAGCACAGAACACCACCAGGCTCCTGACATCCCTTCATCCGTGTTTCTCTTGGAAAGAGGGAGATGGGAGAGGTGTGGATTAATATAGCATTAAATATTAAAAAAACAAAACAATCCTAGGATTAAATATTAAACAGGAAGAAATCAGTCGTGGGCCCAAAGCCCTGAGGCGTCACGCTTGTTTCATCCCTGATGAGGCCCAGGGTGAGCTACTTTTTAATGAAAGTCAGACTCCTGCTACGAGGCTGTCACCGACCGCAGGGTCGAGTTCCCGGTGGTAGGGTGGGAGGCGCCGGCGCTTGCCCTCAGTCGACATGGCCGCCGCCGCTAGCGCACACGAGGCACGGCAGTTGCCGTCACGAGCTGCGGCCGTTTGCCCACACTCAACATGGCCGCCGCAGCCTCAACGCCTGCCGCTCGGTGCGCCTGCGCCAGCGCCATGCAGCGTGCGGCGCGAGCTCTGGCCTGGGCTCTGCTCCGCACCGCGCAGCCATGGCGGCCGCGCCGCTCCTCGCCCTTCCCGCGGCTTCGCCGCCCGGCCTGCAGCGCCGCCGCCGCGGGGCAGGTGAAAGCCACGCACTATGGCCTGGTGTACACCTGCAAGGTGGGCTGGGGCGGGCAGGGAGGGTGAGGCCGGGGCGGTGGGTGAGGGCCGGGGCGGTGCTGCGGGCTGTGGTAGAACAGGCCTCGGTCCCGGGGAGGTCTGTGCCCGATCCGCGCCGTGGAGCACTTTTGTACAAAAGCCACAAGGAATTATAACGCGATCATCCGCCTGTGACAGAGGTGAGGAAGGGGCAAAGAAACATTTTAATCGGGTAGTTTTGGGTTGGTTTTTTTTTTTTTTTTTTTCTCTCTTAAAAAGCTTCAGTTCCCGTGGCCATAAACCCCGTTTTGTTTGCCTTGTAGGTCTGCCAGACCCGATCAGCCAAAACCATCTCCAAGCTGGCCTATCATAACGGGGTGGTGATAGTGAAGTGTCCCGGCTGCGGGAATCACCACGTCATAGCCGATAACCTGGGCTGGTTCTCAGACCTGGAGGGCAAGAGGTGAGTGTGCCAGCAGCAGTGGTGTTCAGGAAGGGGATTTGGGTCCTCCTGAGCTGGTAGGTTATTTCTGTGACGCTTTTAAAATGCAGTTCGGATAATACCAAAGTTTTTGTTGTGTACAGTTCAGTTTAGTTCAGTAAAGCACACAAAAAGGGCTTTGCAGTCTCCTCTAATCTGATCATCATTGCCTGATGTCTGAATAAATGGAGTGAAGGAGCAGCAGAAGCTGTGATCAGGCATCCCTGTTGGCCCCAGCAGGTGAATTACTGCTCCTGGGGGTTCTTCTGTCCCTCAGGTTTTACCAGATCACCACTAGGCTCTCCTGACTAAGCATTTCAAACTTCTAGACCCATCTGCTGCTGAACATGAGTGATTTTTTTGCTCCCTGACATACCTTTAAAAACCTCTGAGCCATAATTGCTAAATTGCTGATCCTAATGGATGAAAATAGTCCCAGGAGGTTGGGGTGGTTTTATCAGCTTCCTAATGTGGTGATGTTCAGTTGTGATTCACTGTGCAGAGTTAATCCTGGGAGCAAAGCATGAGGGTGAGCCTGTGCTTGACTGTACTCCAGCCTTTGCTCTGGTGTCACTGTTGGTTTCTGCATCGCTGTTAAGGAATATTGAGGAGATCCTGGCTGCCAAAGGGGAGAAGGTGAGACGTGTGGTTGGTGAGGAAGCTGTGGAACTGCTTCTGGAAAGCTCAGCAGATACCAGGTCTCAAGGTCAGTCCTCAGAGGGAGAAAGTGGGGAACTGCCCCCAGAGACTGGCAGCAAGGGACAGACCTGACGAGTGGGATTGGTGTCCTTCTGCTGATGGCAGCAGAGACTTTTGACCTTTATTCCATGATTTCAACAGTCTGTGTTTAAAATAAACTGGGGTGTTGGTCTTGCTCTGTTGTGTGTCTTTGTCTTGCTGATGTTTCTGGAGATGGAATGTGGATATTTTTTTTTCTGGTACTCGTTTTGCTGACTTTGAGTTGAGCCTCGGTGTCAGGAGCCTGGTGATGTTCTGTGCTGAGAAAGGAGACAGTAATTCTTTGTCTGTGTGCCTGGGTCCAGGGAGGTGTAGCTGGAGCTGGAGGCTTTAGTGATGTCTCTTGGCCTGGCCCAGGTGTGGCAGGGCTGCACCTGTTCCAGAAGGGGTGGAGGTGGCTCCTGTGGGGGAGCAGCTGAGCAGAAGAGGCAATTGATGGCACCTGAGATGTGCCTCAACCCCGCCTGAGTCTGCAGAGCCACGAGAGGGTCAGATCAGCGCTCTAACTGCACTCACCTGCTGCTTTTTGTTTCCTTGGCCACCTTGCAGAGTTTTGCTTCTGTGCCCCTTGTGCCAGGGCTGAAAGTCCCTGTGAGAGCATCAGCCCCATGCCTGGGAATCCCACCCAGGGCGATGAGTGTGTGAGCTGCTCCCGGTGCTGGGGTTATGCAATTCCTTGTTGGTGAGGGGGAGGATGGGTGTGAAGGCAGAGTTAATGTTTGTGAAGCATGTTGGAGATAAGTGGGGCACTGAGAAAGTTGTCTTTGAGCTGCTTGACAGATATTGAGGTGCTTATTAATGCTGCTGCTGCACATTAAGATCAGTTAAATGGAAAAACAATAATTTCATAAATGAAATTATGCTGCATGTAGCAGCTGGGTAGTGACGAATCAGGCAGTGAGGTGATGGTAGTGCACTTGGTTAGGGCTTGTGTCCTCTGCCTGCAAGGAAGGTTGACTCCTCTTGAGATCTGTTAGCCTGAAGTACAGGGAAGAATCTGCTTTCTTATGCTTTTAAACTTGCAATCAATGAACAAGTCAGGTTGGAGGTTTTTAGCCCAACTTCATTGTTCACACTCAGGATGCTCACAGCCTTCAGGTTGGGGGTTTGTAGTCCAAGTTCATTGTTCACACTCAGGATGCTCACAGTCTGCAGATTGGAGGTTTCTAAGTCCATCTCCATTGTTCAGAGTCAGGATGCTCACAGTCTTGTCTGGAGTATCTCAGGATGGAGATCCCACCATGTCTTTGGACTCCCTCTCTGGTATTTCATAATCCCATAGTAAATGAACTCACCATCTAGCTGGAATTTCCTGTGTTGCAGCTTGCTCCATTACCTTCTTCCCAAACACTCTGCACTGCTGAGGAGAGCCTGCCTCTTTTATATACACCCTCTCATGAGGGAGCTGTAGAAAGCAGTGAAATCCCTCTTAGCCTGTGTGTCTCTGGGCCAGTTCCTTCAGCAGAGCATCCAGTGAGAGCATTGGATGTACTGAGTGCTTAATGAGCTTCCTTGAGCAGCTCTGTCATTGCATACATGTTGCATTGTCAGCATGGATCAGGGTGAAGGGAGGGAGTCCTGTTTTCCTGTTACCACCATAAGTTCAGGGTGATGAAACAGGGTTGAAGGGCAGGAGCTTCATCCCTCAGCCAGCTTGTGTGTGCTCAGATCCTGGTGGCACTGTGCTCCGAGACGGCGAGATGCTGGAGCGATCCACGCGTTAATTAGGACACAGGAATCTTGCCTCTTGCAACCCTGCTGCACACTCACCCTGATGTGAGCTGCTGGCACACATCAGCACCCTGCTGAAGAGTGCTTACTTTTTTACCTTCCAGCCCAAACTCAGGATTCTGCTTGCATTGTGCTGCTGCCTGCGCTGGGCTGGAGCAGAGCAGCTGCTGCAGGATCCGCGTTGCCTCGGAAACTCTTCATTTACAACCTGACCGTTCTGCGCTCTTTGCCTCACCCTTCCTACCCATCACTCTGGCCCAGCTGCAGGAAAGTGATGCTTGGGTTTGCTGTGATTAAAAACCCTTCTGGTTGCAGATGTCCCTGCCCCGCTGCGGGGGAGTTTGACTAAGTGACCTTTAAAGGTCTCTTCCAACCCAAACCATTCAGTGAGGTGCTCTGGTTGAAGGTGTCCCTGCTCGCTGCAGGGGGGTTGGACTAGGTGACCTTTAAAGGTCCTTTCCAACCTAGAGCATTCCGTGGTTCTGTGAAGAGCTGAAGCAAAGTGTGTCCGTGTTGGCTGGCAGTAGACTGTAGTGTTTCCTCAGCCCAGCATCCTCTGGCACTCAGGAGCAGTGCACCTGGCCTTGCAGCACCCACATCTGAAGGTGGAGAGTGGCTTTTTGGTGCTGAAGGTTCAGGTCAACACCGGGAACAGAACACAAAGTGGCAGGTGACAAGGAGCAGGCACATCTTCAGGGTGAGGCCCTGGTGTGGACCACAGAGCTTGCTGCCCAACAGTGCCTGAGAAGGGTCTGCAGCAGGCAGGGGCTGTGGGGTGCAGCCCCCAGGGACTCATAAGCACCAAGTAGCCCAGCAGACCTTGCTTTAGCCAAAGATGAGGGAGCAGGGAGAAGCAGCCTTGCTCCTGAGCTGCAGGTGTGAGAGAGGGGAAAAAAGGTGACCTAATGGCCTGGTGCAGCAGAGCAGGGCAGAGAGACTGCTGGTGCAGCCAACCAGGGTGATGTTTGTGGCACAGAGGAGGTGGCAAGATCAGGTGGCACAAAGCAGCATTCACGAGCTGGGCAGGAGACATAAATATATGTGCATGTTCCTGGCAGTATTTGACTGTGGCTCTTAAGGAATGAATCCTGTTCTGAACTCTGTCCCACAGGAGCTTGTCTGCACCATGGCAAATACTTGGTCTCTGTTCTCTGCCTCTTGGAGCAAATCCTCCTTTTGCAGGGCAGCCAAATGCCAGCTTGAATCAGGCTGCTGAGTGCCTCTGGGTTCCTTCTGTTAGCTGCAGGGGTTCCTGCTGTTCTGCCCCATGCAGTGGTAGTTGCTTTGGGGGCTGGGAAGTGAGTGGTGATGTGGACTTGCTGAGGGAAGGAGTGAGGCCAGGGGCCAAAGGTTCATTTTTTGGAGGCTATTTGGTCAACCCCTGGCTGCTTTTTGCGACCGGTGTGCGTGAATGGGGGCGGGGGCTGTGCCTCCCCTGCCTGACACAGAGAGGGCAGGTCTAGCCCTGCCAAACTTGGCTATGCTGTGGAGGCCTCAGTTGGACCAAGGAGCCACCTGGGAGCCTCACTGGAGTGGCAGCTGGAGGATAGGTGATAGGTATGGCTCCTGCAGCATCAGTGGGGGCAGTGAGGAGGGGCACTGGGGGTGGGAAATCAATCACTGCTTGTTTGTGCTGCTTGCAGAGGGCCTGATGGTGGTGGGTTCTGGACCTCTAGGCCTGCTGTAGTGTAGACAGAGAGGCACAGCGGGGGAAGAGGAGTTCTCTGCTCAAACCCCATTGTGCTTGTGCCCTGGGCTGGGCTATTCAGTGCAGGGTTGGCCCTGCCTCACTGCAAAGCCATGCAGGAGTTAACTCAGCCAGTGGCTGTGTCCTGGTCTAGCAGGGTCCCAGAGGATTGCGGTGGAGAGCTGCCAGAAGCTGTCCAGCTCCAGACCCCAGAGTTCCTGGGAGCTGTGGGCCAGCACAGCCCTTCCTGCAGGCTGAGCCTTTCCAGACAGATGAAGCTCAGTGATGCAGGAGCAGCAGGAGGCTCCAGGGAGGGCTGAGGTAAGTGCAGAGACTCAGCCCTGACCTGACCTGGCAGAAGAGCAAGACAGGAGCCCCCTGGGCCTGCCATCAGCCTTGGCTCACAGGCACTTCTCAGCAGGTGTGCAGCTAAGGGGGTGGGTGTGGGGTGGGGGTGTGTGTGTGTGTGTGTCTGTTCAGTATCTTCTGTTTCTGTTGGGGTTTTAGTGTTATCTTCAGCCCTGCCCTGTGGGCAGCACCCTGTGCTGTAGCAGCTCATACCTGGCAGTCCAGAAGCTGAACAGGGCTGTGTTAGCTCTGTGTGGGCCTGGGCAGTCTGTGGATAGCCAGCAGCTATCCACAGGGGAGAGCTCTGCCCTGCCTGGCACTAAGCTCTGTGGGTGTGGGAGAGAGGGTTGGAGTTGGACACTGGAGCACCACTGTCTCTGCAGGGTACAGTGAAGCAGCACCCAAGGCATGCTGTGAGCTGCTCTGGAGATTCATTGCCTCCTGCTCACTGGGGCTCTGAAAGAGAGCAGTTGCTGGAGAACCTCTTCTCCCTTCCCCAGCTGCTCAGGACACAGCCAGCAGCTGAGACCTCATCACTCACAGGGATTTCTCTGCTTTCTCAGTCTCTCTCCTTTGCAGAGCTGAGGGCATGGCCCTGTCCCCAGGTCACACTCAGAGTTCTGGTGTCCAGGCCCAGAGAGGTGTGAGAATGCCTGATGGGAACGAGCTGGTGGCTTTCATTAATCTTTGCTCAGGACTGGCAGGGGCCAGCACAGGTCAGCCAGGCATGAGAAGAGCAGCTGGGACTTGGCTCTGTCTCCTCAGGGCTCAGGTTCCAAAATCTGCTGCTCTCTCAGCCACTCTCTAGGGAAGTCTAATGGCCTGCTCACACCTGCTGTGTTGGAATGAGCCCCCACTGCTGCTTGCTGCCTTGTGACTACTTCCACCCAGGGCTGGTGCCAGGGCATTGTGCAGCCCTCGCTGCCCTCGGGTAGGTGCCACCAGGGACATGATGCAGCTTTTGGGCCAGGCACTGTGAAGGCTCTGAGACAGGGCTGGGCCAGAGCCCCTGACAGGAGAGGGAAGGCCATGTTCCTGCAGGAGGGCTGAAGCTGCACTTGGCTCTGCCACTGCAGGGCTGTGTCTGCCCTGGTAACTCCTGGGCTGCTGCCCTGGGCAGGGAACGCTCTGTGCTTTGCGTGTCCTCCACGGCCACGGTGCCAGCTCAGTGCTGTGCCTTTAAGGTGGGCAGAGCTGGGGGAACTGCTGCCAAGAGACTGGGTGCTCTCCAGGGAAAGGGAGGGGTAGGAGAGTGCCTATACCCTTCTCTCAAACCTAGGTGATGTCTGCCACAGGAGACCACCCCCACCCCTGGCCCCATTCCCAAGGGCCAGCAGTGGCTTTGCTGCTGGCAGAGCCCAGAGGCTGGCCAAGAAATAATGGAAATGAATTGTGGTCACTGAAGCTTAGACACAAATATTTATTAAGCACAACCACCCCACCCCCTCCCTTCCCCTTGATCTGTGTTCATCTCTAATATATTAATCCATTTGGCAGATTATTTTTTAGAAAACAAAAGTACCTGTGGGTTGGAAATTCCCCCAGAGAGGAACATTAGCAAATGCACATGTGAAAAATAAATAAGCTGGGACATTCAAGTATATGGCAAAGAATGAACACCCCTCAAAGCTCCATGCTCACTCTTCCACTTCACCCCTGGCTGAGAGCTGCCCAAGCCTGCAGCTGGTCCAGTCATCTTCATCTTCAGTGTTCTCCTCCTCTTCACAAACACAAGTTGGGTCAGTATGGAGGTGGCTGAGCAGGCCCTGTTGCTTCTCCAGAGCTCTGAGGAGGTCCAGGGCAGAGGCTGAGCCTTGGCCAAGCAGTGCCAGTCCCTGCAGCAGTGTCACAGGTGAGTGCTCCCTGGCAGCAGGTAGAATGTGGCCACCCCTCCCCACGGGCAGTGCAGGCAGGGTAAATGCCTGATGAGCAGCATCACTGGTCTAAAAATCTTACTGCTGGTTGGAAATGTTTCCATCAAATGCATTTCAAATAGAAAGTGCTGATTTGTTCTCTAGAGGAACACAGTCTGCTTTGGCAGAACTCATGGCTGGAGTTTCTGAAAGCCAAGATCTGGTCAAGCAAAGAAGAATTACTCCACCTCCCAAAGTCATATTTCTGCTCTTCTCCTCCCAGGGCTTGCTTCTCCAGCTGTCCCAAAGGGAGAAGGAATGGAAGTGACTGTAGGGTGGAGCTGAGTTCCCAGCCAGCACCCAGGCTGGAGGTGAGCCCCTCCCGGGACTCCATTTATTTGAGACAGATCAGGAAGAACCCAAGCACCTGGCCAAGAGCAGCAGGGGACCAGGAGGAGCTCAGCACGGGTTTGGGAAGGGAAGGGCTGGTACCCCTGGCTGCTGTCAGACACAGGAGGGGATGTTTCTGCTTGCTGTGACAAGCTGTGCCCAAAAAACTTTGTGGGTCATTGCCAAGTGCAGGCTTCTGCCTTGGGCACACTCACCTGCACGAGGCTGCTGGCCCAGGGGCACCAGAATTGTTGCTTTGCCCACATCTGCTGAGCAGATGGGCAGAGACCTCTTTCCTCCTCTGCCAGGCTCGGGGCCCCCTCTCTTGGGCCTGCAGCTCAGGCTGTGCAGCTGGCAGTGGCCTTTCAGGCTTCATTGGAGGCTGAAGCTGTGCTGTGCTGCGCTGCATGGCTGTTCTCTGGCCGTGACAAAGCCCCCTGAAGCTCAGGGCTGTGCTGCACAGGAGGGCCTGGGGCTGGGGAAGCACAGGGGGTGTCACAGGGCTCCCTGCAGCCCCCAGCAAACCTAAAATAAGCTTTAAGGTCTGTGGGACCGTGACCGGAGCTGGGGGAGGTTTAAAAGCACAGGTGTAGCCTCTGAGTGGGGCTCATGTCCTCCTGGAGAAAGAGCAAAGCTGAGCAGGACATTGGAGGCAAGGAGCCAGAGCACTGTGGGTCACCTCAGGATACAGGAAAGACAGAAGGACTTCACCCTGGAAAAGGTGCTCTTCCCTTTCCCCAGTACAATAAAAGTGTTGTAGAGATAAGAGACAGCAGGGCTGGAGTTCAGTGTCCACGCTGGGCTCCTCCTCTGGCCGCCAGCAGGAGGCCCTGGCTAAGCAAAGGGCTGCCCGGTTCTGCCCTCCTGCTGTGCCCAGTGGCAGCATGGCCACGGGTCCTGAAGAAACTCTCCTTTAGAAACTGTCCCCATCCTTGAGCCTCCTTCTGCCACTGCCTCCAGCAGCAGCACCACGGAGCTGCAGCTCCCGGGCCGAGTCCGTGGCAGCGCAGGAGCTGGGGCCTGAAGCCACCCTGCCCCTGGGCTTATTTCCTTTCCTTTAAAAAAAAAAACAACAAAATGAAACCAAAGCCACCCCCCGAGCCAAACCCCAGTTCTTAGCTGGAACCAGGCCCCTGCTGCTCCTCTGCTGCTTCTTCCTGGGCTGAGGCCAAGTCTACCCTCTGCTCGTCCATGCGCTTGGCCTGGACGCGCTGGATGAGGCTGAAGAAGTCTTCGTCCGGCATGGTCGGGCCGCGGGGGATGGAGTCCGGCGGTGCACAGCGCTGGTCGTCTATCCTGGAGGACTGCAGGGGGGAGAACAGGCTTCAGGGCTGAGAACTAACCAGACAGTCCAGGCAGAGGGCTGGGACCAGTGGTGGCTGCAGCACACGAGCACCCCATGGGCTCCAGCGCAGGGCAGAACAGTGACCCAGCCCAGGGCTGCAGGCTCTGTGCAGGAAGTGGGTGCTGCAGCCACCCTCTTGCTTGTAGAGTGGTGGCAAAGCACAGCCCTCAGGACAAGGTAAAAGAAGGATCTGGAGGCAAAGGAAGGACCTCTGGGTTCCCAGGGCTGTGTGGGGGCAGCTACTGGCCACAGCCGCTCCCAGCAGGGCCCTCACTACATGAAAGAGATTGAGGTTCTGGAGTGGGTCCAGAGAAAGGCAACCAAGGCGGTGAAGGGGCCTGGAGAACAGGTCTGGAGAGGAGTGGTTGAGAGAGCTGGAGAAAGGGAGGCTGAAGGGAGACCTGAATCCCTGTCCCTGGAGGTGTTTAAAAGCCACAGAGCTGTGGTGCTGAGGGCCGTGGTTTGTCTCCAGCCCTGGCAGAGTTAGGGAATGGTTGGACCTGACAATCTTAAAGGTCTTCTCCATCCAAATCAAATCTCTAACTCCGTGGCAGCTGCCTGGGAGAGAAGCAAGCGCCCCCTGCTGCAGCTCAGAATCATAGAATCAATAAGGTTGGAAAAGACCTCAAAGGTCATCCAGTCCCACCTGTCACTCAACACCTCATGACTAACTAAACCAAGTGTGTTGGTTTAGTTAGGACTGAGCTGTGTGTGGGAGAGGAGCACACACCAGGGTCACACGAGTGCCACATCCAATCCCTTTTTGAACACCTCCAGGGATGGGGACTGCACCACCTCCCTGGGCAGCACATTCCAATGCCCAATCTCTTTCTGGGAAGAACTTTCTCCTCACCTCCAGCCTAAACCTCGCCTGGTGCAGTTTGAGACTGTGTCCTCTTGTTCTGGTGCTGCTTGCCTGGGAGAAGAGACCAACCCCCTCCTGGCTACAACCTCCATTCAGGTAGTTGTAGAGAGCAAGGAGATCTCCCTGAGCCTCCTCCAGGCTAAACAGCCCCAGCTCCCTCAGCCTCTCCTCCCAGGGCTGTGCTCCAGACCCCTCCCCAGCCTCGTTGTCCTTCTCTGGACACCTTCAAGAGTCTCAATGTCCTTCTTAAATTGAGGGGCCCAGAGCTGGATGCAGGACTCACGGTGTGGCCTGACCAGTGCAGAAGCCCCCGCCCCGTGCCAGGCAGGTACCTGGCACTTCATGAGCATGTTGAAGAACTCATCCCCAGGCTCCTGGGCGTCGCCCTCCACACGCAGGTGGCCCAGGTTGTTGTGTGTGATGCGCAGGCCGGGCAGGTTGCCCACGCTGGCGCGCTGGTCGTCCAGCCGCCGGCTCTGCGAGCTGGCGATCAGGTCGAAGAACTCCTCGGTCTGCGGAGACGCCATCAGGGAGGACTGAGCTGCGTGGGGCAGAGGAGCACACACCTGGGTCACAGCTCGGCCCTCAGCTGCAGAAAAGCCCAAATCAGCCCAAATCCTCATCGGCAAACTGCTGGCCACCCAGCCAGGCTGACCTGAGCCCTAGAGGGGACTCCTGCCCTGCAGCCAGTGCGCTGCTGGCTGCTGGTGCGACCATCCTCACCTCCTGCAGGGGGGAGTGGAACGATCGCAGTGCTGACAACACAAGTGAGCAAAAACCTGCCCTCAGAGCAAGCAGTGCTCTGGGGAGCAAACCCCAGTGCCCAAAGCAAACCCACCCCCTCCCACAGCCCTTGCTCCCTTTTCTGGAGGCCACTGCCATGGCACAGCCTTGGTACCGCCTCCCGAAACCCCCTTTGGCTGCACCCCCAGAGCTGCTCTGCATGCAGGGTGAGCAGGGCTGGCTGCAAGGAGCCTGTACACAGCTCCTGCCCCAGCTCAGACCCTCTGCCCTGCCTTTCCCATGGGAAGCAGAAAAGCTCTAGCTCAGCAGAGCTGCAGTTTCCACGTCCAGCTGGAGCATGGCTCACCCAAGTGCTGTGCATAATGCCCCCAGCATGCTCCCTGCCAGCAAACTCCTGAAACAAGCACACATGGGGCTGTGAAAACAGCACAGGACACTCAGTGTTCCTCCTACAAGCAGCCTACCATGGGCACACAAACCCAGCAGGGGGAGGGGAAAAGAGGTGCCTTGAGAGGGTAAAAGCGGAACCTCACACACCTCTGCTGCTGCTGAACCTCCCATGAAGGACTCCTGGCTATTCACTGTGCTTTGGCCAGCTCTTGGAAGACACCAGAGATGCCACCTCAGTCCAGAAGAGCCTGTGCCCCAACATTAACCACTGCTGGTAAGGGATCATTGTTCTTAGCACAACCAGAGACAACTTCCACCACTGCTTCCACCCAGGTTTCCACTTTGAGCTGTGTAAAGGTCAACTCAGACCTTGCTCAGGGCCCAGGGCCAGGCAGGCACTGGCAGTTACAGGTGATTGCAGAGTTCCTGAGCACTCCTGCAGCTCAGTGCCAGGCACAGGGGCTGGGTGTAATTACAGGCAGGTAATGAGCAGGCCTGGCCAAACTGCTCATCTAGCAGTGGATCCTCCCCAAGCCCCCCTAAGCCAGGCCTCTTTGGGCCAGCTCAAGCTGAGGCACAGCCTGTGAGCCCTGCAGGCTGTCACAAGCTGCAGGAGCTGTCACAGCACATGTGAGGAAAACACTCATGGGGTCTGGTTCTCATCATGCAGAGCAGAACCAGCCTGGGCTCTGCCTGCTGGAAGGGGGCTGGCAAGAGCTAGTGGCAGGGGGTCCCAGTCCAGGACCTATACATCTATGCTCCACAAAGCCTTGGGAGGGGGTGAGGGGGTGTCCCATGCAGACACCAAACATGCCTGGTGTTTTGCAGCTGTGGTGGAGCTGTTTGGCCTAGGCAGTGCTCCTAGCCTTGGCACACCTGCTCTGGGCAGCATTGCCTTGGCACCTCCAAGGGGCTTGCACAGGGGGCAGAGCTACAATGAGACAAAGGGAGGATTTTCTAATGCAGCACACAAGCAATTCCAGGATCTTGGTGAAGTGGACAAGTCAACCCCCAGCCCTGGAAACACCTGGGCTGTGGAAAGATTCTCTTAGCTCCTGGCAGCTGCTGGGCAGTAAAAGGCTCCCAAATGAGAGAGACTGCACTTGGGACAGGGATAAGCAAAAGGAAAGTGCAGGAAGCTCGGCCTGGCTGGTGCTACTGCCTCAGTGAGCAGCATGAGCAGAGAGAGCTCAGCCTCCCCACACGATCTGTTCTTTTCAGAGCCCCAGCTCGTGGAGTTGCAGGCAGGCACAAAATTCCCAGTGCTGAGGCACGGGAGAGTTCCTTCCCCTTCAGCTCACAAAGAAACCTTGAAAATCACATCTGAAAGGCTCAGAGCCCAAATGAGAGCCGAGCAGAACGTGTGCCTACTTGTGCCTTCTTTAGAAAGCCTCAAGTCTCCTAAATTACACAGCTGCTAGAGCCAAGCTCCCTCTCTATCAGAGCTGTGAGGCGTAACAAAGTGATCCTCATTTCCACCCTATTTTTGGAAGATAAAACTTCACCTTGCAGCCACCCTGCCTTCCTGCCACAGCCTGACCTTCCCTGCACTGCCCTGCTTTGCTGCCACCCTTAAACCCTTCTCCTGGCACCTTCTTCTCCAAGCAGTTGCATACTGCAGCTCTTGCTGTGCTCCAAGGTTCTCCTCCTCTCCTGTTTGTACTTCACACTCATTTGGAATCCAGTAAACAAATCCACCGGTTCAAATGAAGGCTTTTGATCCCTTTTTGTTGGTGGTTAAGTGTGCCACTGTGACCTGCACATTTGAGTGCTTCTCTCCAGCATGTTTTAAACAAAGGCCTCCAACCTTGGGTCGTAAAGAGAGGCACAAAACCTGAGTGCAAACACAGACCCCAGCTGCCTTTCCTGTCCCATTTGTCTGGTGGCTTCCTCAATTTATCCCTGATCTTCCTCCAGCTGAGCGAGCTGTCTGCCTGCCGGGGCGCCCTGTTGTTTATCCATCCTTCTGCCTCCCCTGCTCTCACACAGCTCTCCTATCACCACAGCATCCAAGGACTGTACAAAATCCAGAAGTTCTTCCTCCATGGCAACGCTAGGAGAAAAATCTGGCAATATTTACCCTGCCTGTGAAGCCCCAGCCCGGCCCTCTGCGTGCCCCAGTCCCAACCACCGGCGTCTTCACAGATCCACGGAAGAATGCCGGCTGGGAAGGGACCCCAAGGCTCCTCTGGCCCACTATTCCTCCTGGAGACGCTGGCAGAGGCAGAAGCCCTTGTGCCATCGTCGCTGTTCAGACCTTCTACAGCCCCACACTGAAAGAACCCAAGGCTGTTTTGCATTTCCCTTGCTGGTTTTCTCCCCAGAGCCTTAGTTCCCATTCTCAGGCCTTGCCCTCAGCAACCATTACCATAAGAATGTTTCTTTCTTCCTTCAATAACGCCAGAGATTGCCAGGGAGCTGCTAGGCTCTGAGAGCTGAGGCTTGGGGTACCCATGGCAAACCCAGGGCAGAGGGGCACAGCCTGAGAGCAGCATCCCTCCCCCAGGCAGCCTGACAGCGGGGTGCTTACGTATCCGCTCCTCCAGGGCCGGCAGCGGCGTGGCAGCTGCCTCGGCAGCCTCGGCTGGGCACTCCTCCAGCGGGCAGCGCTGGTCGTCCATCCGGTTGCTCTGGAACTTGCTCAACAGGTCAAAGAAGCATTCCTCATCCGAAGGGGTCCTGTTGATTTTCTGGGAAGACAGTAAAACAGAGTCGGAACACCCCAGACAACTCTGTGTCGCTCTGACTGCGGTGGCCATGCCCTCTCCCATTCTGCTCGGAGGCTGGCTCCTGGCTCTGCCTGCAGTGTGCCAAGCCCCACAGCCTGGGGCCCGCTGGGGGTCACTCTCCCTCTGTCCTCCTGGCTTTCACATAACCCCTCCCTTGTTTTTTCTTGCCCGCCTTTGGTGTGGACAATCTGACACCCCCTCCTAGAAGAGGCCACGAGAAGAGCATCATGAAGGTTCCCCCTCCTTCAAAGACCCCTGAGGGGGAGTGGGGTGAAGAGCTGCTCTGCCAGATGGGGCATCCATGGAGATCTGTGTCCCTTTGACAGGTCACTCATGCTGTGGGTGACCCCAGAGGCTCTGTGTACTTCTGCAGCCCGAGCCAGAGCTGGGCTTTTACCCACGAGCAGATGAGCCTCACACAGAGCAGCCTCCGTGCACTGTGCAGCCTTGCTGCACTGTCTTGAGTGCTTGGAACAAACTGGAGGCTGACAGGGAAAGGGGAGGGAAGAGAACAGGATTCACTCTGGCACTGCTCCACAGGCAAGAGGAGCTTCCAGGCTGGCAGAGGGGTGGGCCCAGAGAGGGACCATGGTCAGGAGAATTCAGACAAGGGGGAACTGTGCAGACACCCCAGCTGAAGGGTGGTTGTGTGCCCAGCTGGGGCTCAGCTGAAGCTCAGGCAGGCTCAGCCATACTTTCTGAGCAGCTAAATTTACCCTCTGCAGGCCACTGCCCCTTGCACTTCCTTCCTTCCCATGTCCTCAGCACACCACTTGTAATGGTCACTGAACTGCAAATGCCACCAAATTACAGCTCTTCAGGAAAACAGTTCCTGCACCAGAGCCCCAAATGAGCACCTTGCACCAGACAGGGAGGTAGTTAAGTTGTGCTGCAGGAGAGGTTATGTTCAAGGCAGCCTTTCAAAAGTGCTGTGCCGGGTCCAGTTCCAGCAGAGTGAGGCCATGTGCCCCATGCTGGGAGAGCAAACCCAGAGCCCTGCTCTGGAGTGGACAGTGTAGGATGAACAGCAGAGCTTCCTAAGGAGCCACTGGGAACAAGATGGCAATAAGAGACCACCTGCTAGGCTCAGGAAGGGTCCCTGAGCTGGTCCCACCAAATACTGGAGAAAGTACCACAGCAGAAAGCAACCAGAACACTCCTACAGCTGGTTCTGCCTGGGCTGAGCTACTTTCCAGCATGGGGTTGGGGATGGACAGACTGGGAAGGGGCACTGGTCCCACCTGGGAAGCAGCACTTCCCATCAGAGAGATGGAGAGCACACAGAGACACCCTTGAGTGCCAGACCTTTCAGCAGCAAGAGAGATCTCCGTGGCGCAAAGTCCTCCCCCAGCTGGGCAGCCCAGCAGCCCTTCCTCCCCTCCCATTCGTGATCCCATTCCCAGCAGAGTGCTTTTCACCAGGGCAGAGGCACAAGGAGCTCTTCAAGGGAGGTCTGCAATGGGGAGAGACTTGTGTTGACAGGGTTAAAGCCACAAGTTGGATTCAGTAAGTGAAGGAAAACAATTTTCCTGTATGCTAAGCAAAGCAGATGAGATGCTCTCAGCTTCTATTTAGGGCAGCGTCAAAATTAGCAGCGGGCCAGAGAGGAACGTTAGTAATGTGGGAGCTGATCAGGGAGGGGAAAAACCCCTCTCACCTCCCTCCACTAATGAAGCAGTGGCTCAGACAGACCCTCTGAACCATCAACACTTGCACCTTGGAAATCAAAGCTTCCTTGGGCCGGAGCCAAGGATGAACTACATCCACCACAGCTCTGCCGTCTGGGTTTGTGTGACCCAAATTCCAGGCAAGAGGAGGAAGCCAACTCATTCACACCAACCCTCACCTAGCTTCCCCACAGCCACACTGAGTGCATCACAGCAATCAAAGGTCCACAGGAGAAGTCCTGCCTTGCAGTGAGCAGCTGGGCACCGTGCCTTGCTCAGAGCCCCCAGCTCAGGGCTTCCCCCAGCAGAGACCAGACTCCTCCAGGGCACTCCTGCCAGGGTCCCCACAACTTTGTGTGTCAGGATCCGTGCTCCAAGCGCGCCGGGAGAGGCAGGGACGCTCCGAGGCAGCAGAAGAGCAGCTGATGCATGCAGTGTGTGGGGCAGGGCTGGATGCCTGCCTGGGCACCTCCTGGAATGGTACCCCTGGAGAAGCAGGAGGCCGGTGCCCGCGGGCCAGCACTAGCGCTGCCGGTGCTGCGCCAGCCTGGCACGTGGGGTGACGCCAGGCCCCCCCCAGTGCTGCCCCAGTCAAACCCTGCCCCAGGCCTGCACCTCTCTAATTAAAATGCCCAAATATGACAAGGCACAGAGCGCTTGGCTCCCTCCGCTCCCAGTCTGCTCCCAGCCCCGAGGAAGGAGCTGCGAGGGCAGATGGATGTGCAATCACACCCTGGGGCCCACCATCTGCTACCAAGCTGTGCTTGCCCAGGGTTTGGCACACCCAGGATACTCAGAAGGCTTCCCAAGAGCCAGGGCATCCCCTAACGTCCTGTGATAGCACAGACACAACAACTGCTCACCACAAACCCCACATCCCCAAAGGGTTCTTGGGCAGCAGCTTTGTTTTACATTTCTTACCCTACAGCACCAGCCTGGCCTCCTCCCTTGTTCTCTGCCTCTACCACTGCAACTCCCCAAACTCTGCCATTATTTTCCCCTGGTTAGGCAGCCTCCATCGTGGGCAAAGAGGCAAACCAACCCCATCAGCACTGGGCAGAGGAACCCAAGGCTTTGGCTGGCACTCGCTGGTCCTTGGCACAGATGTGGAGACACACACACCTCTGCCCACAGAGGGACGAGGACAAGCTGGAACCTGTGCTCCTGCTCCCTGATCTCAGGCAGAACAGGGACAACCACTGTCCTCTGTCCCAGACAGAGGTCCTGTGTGTGGGGGTCAAGAGATTTGTTCCCATTTTCTGTGAGGGGTATTTGCACATGGGCACTGCTGGCTCATCAGAGAGCTGAGCAGCCCGGCTAAGGCCGGCCCGGGCGCAGGGCTCAGCAGCCCGGCTAAGGCTGGCTTCCTTGGGAGCCATCCAGGTTCTTGTACACATGCATCTGCTGGTGGATGAGCAGGCTGCTTCACCTGCCAGGCTGGATGCAGGATGTGTACAACACAGCTGAGGTGTTGAAGAGGCAGCAGAGAACAGCAGTGATGGGATGGCTGCTACCAAGCCTCTGCACTCAGCTGGGACCGATGGCTCTTCAGGAGGGGCTGGGGGAGCCTGATGCTGGGGCTGACCCAAGCCTCTGCTCTGCAGAGCACAAATGCACCAATATCCTCCCAATAAACTCTCACCCAGGCTATATGAAACCTTTCCTAGTCTCCACCCAAGAAGGTCCTGGGCTGCCTGGCTCTACCCCTTGGGCACAAACCAGCATCTCATGAGGAAATCCTTCAGACTGGCTGCTCTGGATGGGTGAGGCCACAGCTGAAGCCACCCCAGACAAAGCAAAACAAAGTCAGAACAGAGTCCTGTGCCTAAACCCTCTTGGGCCACTTCCACTTGGATTCAGGAAAGCCATTAAACAAGCATAAAAGGCCTAACTTCAAGAGCTAAAACACTCCCAATACCCAAAGCCACAGCCCACAAATGCCCTGTGGTGCTTCCACCCTTGCATGCCACTGCCAATCAATGCCTCTGTGCGGATGAACCCTTCCCTGGCACCCTCCCAAGCCCCATCCAGGGATCAGCAGAGGACATGTCCATCATTTTCATGCTTGGTTCACCTGGTGTTCCCATTCCTGAGGTCTCTGAGGGCCCTGCAGCACAGGACAATGCTACCCGGCAGGCAGACGATGTCAGTCCTCAGTCCTGCACACACATCCCAGGACAGGACCAGTAAGTCCTTGGTCAGAAGAGGGCAAAGACACTGGCACCATGGCTTGGACTTTCTGCTTCATGACACTGCTCCTGGGTAGCACCCTGTGCCCAGTATCACCTTGGTACCCAAGCAGCCCATACCCACTGCCTGCACTGGCACCTCCTGTTAGAATACCCCCAACCAAAAGGCTCTGGTGATGGTGGCTTCTCCTGCAGCTTCCCACAGCCTTTCAAGTCAGCTCAGGCAGAGCTGGAGGGCTCCCTGGCAAGCAGCAGCTGGGGTGACATGCAGCTCCCCTGACATTCACTACAGAGACCAAACAAAAGCCTGTCTGATGGCAGCCATGCAACAACACACTGCCAGCTTGCTCTGGGACATGGCTCGAAGCCCCCAGGGACCACAGCAGATGATTTCTGCACTGGGAGAGCCATGGCACATCCCCCAGAGACTCCTGCCTCTGCCACATGCCAAAAGCACCCACTGTACACCACTGTACCATGCATGGGCAAGGTGTCCCCTTTGAAGGGAGCTTCACCCACCAAATCAAAGTGCAGATGCTCTCGGGAGCTACCCAAAGGGCCAAACCTTGCTCCTCAGTCAGATCAGTGTCTCCTCTCACAGCTGGTGTCCCTGTGGGGCACTGGCCAGCCTTTGGTTCCCCTCCTCTCCACCAGGCTCAACTTCTTACAGACCTGCTTTGATGCAGCAAGTGGCCATCAAGGACCACTCACTCCAGCTTCATCCAGCTCTCTCTGAGGAGGAAGCTGCTGCCCTACCTGTGGGCAGGACCCATTGCCCTGCAGCAGACGGACCCTGGTGGGTCTGGCACAGTGGATCCAGCACAGGAACTGGTCCTCCAAGGCTGTTTGGCTCTGGTGTGCATGCCAAGTCAGGCATGGGGCAAGGACAGCAGCAGGTTGAGGGAGAACAGGGAGGTTTTCACTGTTACTCTCTCAGAGAGCACTGCTTTGGCATCTAAATGTGTCCACCATGCTGCTGCTTCCTCCTCACCTTATTTCAGGGAGAAGACAATCTGGAGATGAAGTGAACTGACCAAGTCCTGCAGTGACACAATGGCAGAGCAGGGACCATCCCAGCCATCAATCCCTGGGGTAAAGCTGTCAACTGCAGACAGTTTGCCCCTTGTTCCAGCAGGTGCCTATCAGCCCAGGGCCCAGCAGATAATCCATTTCAAGACATCCCCACCTGTGTGCCCTGTCTGTCTCTCCTTCCCTAAACCAGATACATCACAACTGCCCAATCCCTCTCTTTTCATAGCAGCTTACCTCACAATCACCAGGCAGGAGCAGGGCTGGGGCAGTGCTGGTGGCTGCCAGAGCTGGGAGCACTTCATCCCGGGCTGCCCCGCTGCCTGCCAGTCCCCTGCACAGGGTATGCTTTATCCCTGCATTGCCCCAACACCAGAGGAACCTGCCACGGGGGACAGCCCCTCTGGCATGGCCACAGCCCCACATATCCTCACTCACAGGTACATCAGGCAGTGAACTAACTTCCCCACCTCACTGCTACACTTGGGGTAAGGCAGCAGGAGGGAAGGTTTGCAGAAAACCTCTGCAGGGGGGCTGGAAGAGAGGAGTGGAAGCAAACCCCTGGCCAAAAGCCACAGCCTGTTCTACTGGCAGGTGAAATGTCTGAAACAGCATTTCTGAGCTCAGGAGTGGGATTCTCCCAGTCCCCAGCCACTGACACCTCATCTGGAATCTCCACTCCTTGATGAGATGCTCATCTTCAGAATCAGAGAAGCTGCTAAACTTGCCCAGTCTTTGCTGAGGACAGCACTTCCCTTTCAACGCCAGTCCTCAAGCGCTGCTGCCATGCTCCCAGTGAAAGGCAGGGCTGGCTGGCAGACACCCCATCCTCCCCCAGTAACCACAGCCCGGCACAGGGAGCCACCAGCCGCGCTCGGCACAGCGCTGGCAGGCACCCGAGCAGCCTGAGCCCTGCTTGCAGCTATTTCCCAGAAAGTTGCAAAAAAAACCCCAAACATTAATAATGCAAAGTTCTAACCGCAGCTACCTGCAAACTTTCGAACAAGCAGCACACGCAGGCACCGTCCGTGCCCTGGCTCGAGTAAATCTCTCTTCTGTATCTTCCTCTTTCTCCTCCTCCCGATCTACCCTCTCATTTCCGAGGACAGAAGGGAAACATACAACAGAACGAGTTTTACTCACTGACCTGAGCAGCCAGCTCTTCCCCAGGCTCCAGCTTTTACATATCCACAGGCAGGAAGGAGCTGACCCGGCAGGGCAGCGGCTGGCGACGCGGAGCCGCCGCTCGGATGCCGCTCGGATGCCGCTCAGCCGCGGGAGGCAGGCAGCGCCAGCTCCCCCCAGCCCCGCTCCGTGCCGGGGCTGGGATCTATGCGGAGTGCGCAGCCATCAGCAGAACGTCGGCAGCACGGCTGCCCCGCTGGATGTGAGGAGCAGCTTAAAGCCACAGCCCTGCTCGCCACGCTCCTCCCGGAGTCACTCCTGTGCCCTTGCACCGGGGGGTGGGCTCCAGCCAAGCGCGCCTCACGCTCCTCTCTCCCTCACCTCGCTGCCACCATCCCAGCGTTATTAGATGATGCTCTTAAACACAGAGTGGAGCTATGTGAATATTTAGCTTTCCTGCCACCTCCTCACCTCCTACCCACCACACACACTTTACCTTAAAAATAGATTGGGATCAATTCTCCCCTAAACTACATCTGCAAACACGGCTCAGCTCTACAGGCACAGGCACCGCGGCAGTAAATGCACCCTGCGCACACAGACACAATATGAGTGCTGGGATTTAAAGCACCAAAATATTGAAGGACCATTTTTAGCTCCTGATAGTCCTCCTGCTCCTTGTATTGTTAGATACATGGGGTTTTGGTGTGTGCTGTTGAAGATGCTGAGCCATAAGCATCTCTTAATTTAAATGTACCTCTGCTTAACAGAGGGAAATTCAGATTAGACATCAGGAAGAATTTCTTCCCCATGAGGGTGGTGAAGCACTGGAACAGGTTGCTCAGAGAAACTGTGGAGGCTCCAAGCCTGGAAGTGTTCAAAGCCAGGTTGGATGTGGCCTTGAGCAACCTGCTCTAGTGGAAGGTGTCCCTGCCCATGGCAGGGAGGTTGGAACTTGGTATCTTTAAGGTCCCTTCCAACCCAAACCAGTCTACAGTTCTATGAAACTTCTAATTGCATCAAGGTATTGAAGAAGGAAAGGTGGAAATGCTACACAACAGCCAAAATGCTCTTCTGACCTCTTGCTTCTCAAATGTGAATGCCACTGGAGGAGGAGCAGCTAGCCAAAGGCCACCAGGCAGGGCAGTGGCAAAATGGGGAGAGAGTCCTCTGGGCACTCTCAGCTTTCTGTCCACACTCATGCTCCACTCTCAGTTTTCATTGCAAAAGTAGGAAGTGTCTTTATCCTGAACAAAGGCAGCTGTTGGGGACTGCCTGCACCTTTCCATACCAGCAAGCTGCAGGAGTCACGCAGTGGTTAGCAACAAGGAAACTGTGGGGCTGACATCAGGGGCTCTTGGCTTGGTATCCAGCCTTGGCCCCTGCCCAGCTGCATGTGAGGCACAGTGGGTCTCAGCCCCCACACCCCTCCTAATCCCATGAGGGGCTGTGAAGCCTCATTTGGCTTTTCAAAGACCCTGGCCTCAAGGACAAGGCATCACAGATGCATAAAGCATCTCCAGAAGGAGAGCAGCAGGGCTGGGGCAGCTGTGGTCAGGGTCTGTGACCCCTCTGGTGCCCATAAGGCTGATCTAGCTTGGGAAGGGGGTCAGGCTGTGGTAAGGGACAAACGCAGGCTCTGAAGCAACAAGAGCTAAAACAGCCTGTGCTGATGAGACACAAGCAGATCCACCACGGTGGGGATGCTGCAGGCATGCAAGAGGGACCCCTCTGCCCCAGAGCACCAGTGATGGCAGCCAGCATCTGTCCTGTGGGGCTGCCCCATCTGTTGCATGCCAGGAGAAGAGGCCAAGTCTCCATCATGCAGGACCCTGCTAAATCCCAGTACCAGGACAGAGCAGGCAAAAGGCAATAAACTCTGCACCTACTTTGTTCTGGTCCCACAAGCTATGGAGACAGCGGGGAACTGGCCTCAAACTACAGTGTTGCCTGGGGAGCTCACATGAATAAACTTCCATTCACCCTGTGACTGCATTTTTAAGGATGCTGCAGCAACTAAGGAGGGGAAGAGAGGCCAAGGAAGGGCAAGGGGCAGGGGAGAACTGATGTCACACTTGGTGTGGGGGCACAGATGCTGCCACAGCTTGGTGTGAGCTGAACATCCCTGCTGTGCCTGCTGCTGCACTGCTGGGGGCTGAGTTAAGGGATACTTCAGTGGAGAGAGGTAAGAGGGGAATGAATCAGAGCTGAAAATCTGTTCCTCATCTAAGGGCTGAGCTGACTTGGGACAGCTGTGAAAGGGGCAGCTGAAGCTGGCATTGAGGGTGACAGACAAGGTACAGCACAGGAGGAGAGCCCACACACAAGAGGTCAGTGCTTGGGACAGCAAGAGGAAATCACTTTTTCACCTGGATTTAGGATGCAGCAAAGGAAAGAAGTGAGATGTCCATGAGCTGCAGAGACATCACCTGCACCTTCAGACTCCAGCCAGGAGCTGAGTGCGTGCCCAAGTGTGCCCCAGGCATGCCTGTGCCCTCCAGTGTGCTCTGCAAGCTGCACAGCCCCAGCCCCTAGTGCAACTCCTGCACACACTGCTCAGACACAGGACCTGAGCACTGCACTTCCCTTCCAGGATGAAATAATCACCCTTACTTGGACTGCTGTCAAAGATTTGTTTCCCCCTTTAAACAACTCGCCCACTCATCCCCTTCAGCGCCGGTGCCGAAAGCTGGCTCTGCTGCTAAGGTTCCAAATCACTTGGGGTTTATTGTTTCAAACAAAATCAAAATAACTCACCCACACCTCCTCTTTCCTTAACACAGAAACTGCTGACCTGTTAGGAGCAAGCCCTCCTGCCACACGTGCCTGGGGATCCATAGCCGGTGACAGCATCGGTTCTGCTTTTGAGATGGAGTGTGGCACACTCGGGTGTGTGTCTGGCTGAAGTGTTACTGACACCTCTGCTACCTGCAGTGCCAACCCAACTGCCTGACAGCCAGTGCCACTGTGCCCACATTTGGCCACTTTGAGCAACAATTTGGATTTACACTTCCCCCCACTAGCTGCTTCCCAACTGTCCTGGGCAGGCAGAAGCTGTCAGTGCTCAGACCAGCCCATCCACAGCACAGAAATGCCTTCTGGTTTCTCTTAGGAGGCAATGTATTGGTCAGGGCCTTCAAACAGTCCTCAAAGAGCAAAAGCAATGCTCTGTAGTTAATGCAGCACTGTTTCCACACAGGCTTTGGCAGCATTTACCATACCAGGCTGGGGTTCCCCATCACCATCTATTTAACAGAAACACACAAGCCCTGATTTAGCACCTAAAGCTTGAGCCAAGGGGACAAGTTAGAAGCATCATCATTCCACCTCAGTCTCTCCACTTTATGGAAGAGGATGGGAAGCTCCAGAGGCAAATTTGACCCATCAAAAAACCTGCAGCACCCCTTAAAAACCAAAACTGGGAGTCAGCCTGAACTACTTGCTCTGGACAGCTCAGGCTTCAGGCAGATGCCAGCAAGCAGGGAATTGTTAGAGCACAAGCAGTGCCCACACACGGAGAGCTGTGGTACCTGGCTGTACACGAAGTTTCAGCTGCAACTAGTTGCAGTGATGTAGTTTGCAGCTAGGGGAGGATGGAACTAGGACCACAGTCAGCTGTTGAGTCTCAGCTGAGCAGCAGTAATTTGCTATACTGAAATAACTGGGCTGCTTTAAAGGCTATAACCCATATTCTTCATTAATTAGCACAGAGCCAAGGACAACTTACAGAGCTCAACTCCCAGTCACCTACTCTACCCACCAGACCACACCACCACCTCCCTGCTCCCAGCCTGACCAAGGTGATGGAAGAGACAGGTACCTATAAGCTTGCTCCAGTGAAGGCCATGCTCCTCTTCAGTGATGGAAGGGATCCAGTGCTCCCCCAGCACGCCTGCTCCCCACAAAATACTCTGCTCAGAGCATCTGGAATTGGACCCTCCTGACAATTTGCTTCGAGAACGCTTTACAAAGCAGCCTACTTGTCTCTGGATTGCCCAAATTGTGCTCCTTTCTTGAAACACACTTTTGTTTAGACACCTACTTGCTCTTAGCAGAAAGCAGCACCTTTAGCAGGGGTGGGAAGTTGGTGGATCCACACACACCCATCTGCATTAGCACCAATAACTCCCATCCAACCTGCACACAAACAGCCCTCGCTGCAGCAAACGCCCAAATCTTAATGATTATTTACTCCTATCCCAGGAATGCCTCAAGGCCAAGCTCAAGATCAAGGTGGTGTTATGCAAGGCACCCCACAGAGCATGAAACCCTGGCCCTGCTGGGGGCAGGGAGGATCCTGGGGCCGGTTGCTGTGGGTTTGCCACTCCAGCCATGGTCAGACACAGCCCTTCTCAGAAGGGCTTAAACAGGGAAGACAAAAGTCACACACAAGCACAGGAACAGCTTCTCCTATCAGCCCAAAGCAGCTCTTGATCTGGCGCAGGCTGTTTGAAAGGGCAAGATGAGACTACACCCAGTTTGGGGAAGGTGAAGATGAGGAGGCTGATTTGCTCCATCTGACAGTGCCCAGAGATTACCAGGATGCAAATGGCTTCAGAGATGGGCAAACACCCCCAAATCCTCCAGGGACTTTTCTGCACATCCCAGGGGAGTGGCACCTCCTGCACCCAAGCATATTCAGTGGTCTCACTCTGCTGGCTCTCAAGAGAGGGCTGCACCCACCTGCAGAAGCTGGTTCCCCCTCTCCTCCAGTGGCAGGGAACTGCAGCTCTCCCTGTGGCACAGACACTGGGATCCAGGATGGAAAGGTTGGATCCACAAGATCATTTGGGGCCCTTCTCTAATTGTGCATCTCCTCAAGAAGCTTCCCCAGCAGTCCCTGCACAAAAAGCTCTTAACTGAGCTCTGCTCTCTGCCAGGTTCAGCTGCAGTCTTCTGGGGCCACAGAGGGACCAGGACAGAGCTAGGGGCTCTGAAAATAAAACATTATTTAGGCTTTTTTAGATTAATTTGTGTTAATTGTCTTGGGAGGCTCAAAAATAGCACTGCTAATGGGAAATGGGGAGGCAGGCTGAAGGTGAGGTGTGAGCAGAGCCTCGTGCTTGCCCCGTTAACCCTGGACACAGGCTGTGCCCTGCCCAGTGGGCAGCCATCAGCCACTGCCAAAAGCAGGGAGACCCTCTCCTGTCCCACTGGGATTTAGCTCCCTGCACCTCCAACCCTGACATCCTCCCAACAGCTGCACTTACACTTGTGTAGGGTCAGATGGAGCCTTCCTGCTGCCACAACAGGTTTTTATCATGAGAGCTGCAAGAAAGACACTCGAGCCTTCCTGACTTCAGGCTCCTTTAATTTATGGATTCACATCCTTCTCCTTACTCCTGCAAGCATGGAAGACCTCCACCCAGCTCCCAGAGAGCCTCAGTCTCCTGCACATAGTCCAAGCACAGACACAAGGACATCCCAGAGAGAACACAGAATCTCTGCTCACCACATAGCTATCCTAAATCCAGAGGAGAGGACTGGCATGGGATGGGACCACATCTATCCATAAGCAGTGGGTTGGAGGAGGTTGCTGCCCATCACCTGAGCTCTTCTGTCTCACCAGTAACAGGGCTCTGCCGGTGACCAAGAAAGGCTACAGGGTGGCCTCTGGGCAAGAAGCCCAAGTGACCAGAGGGGACAAGCTGCTCACAGCCTATGAATTTGCCTGCTCAAAGCTGGGCAATAACAGACAAAAACCCAACCTGTCCCAAGGCTGTGTTGTCTCCTGGGAGAGCTTCCAGCACCATTGCCCTGTCCTGCAGCTGCTATCAAAGGTGAGGTATGGAGAAAGCTGGTCAGAGTATCATAGAATGGCAGAGGTTAGAAGTGACCTCTGAAGATCATCTAGCCCAACACCCCTGCCAAAGCAGGACTGATCCAGGCATTATCCAGGCTCCTACAGGTCTGTCCTTCAGTGAAACCCAAACCCTGCATTGTTAGGGTGCATGTAAATATAAACACAAGCCACTGGTACAGAAAACATTAGCTGTGTAGACCCACCACCAAGCAACAGAAAAGCAGAGAGCACAGCTCCAGCAAGCACAGCCAGCCCATGCTCCCCTTCCTGCCTTCAATCCACGCACAGAGACCAGCTAGATCCATCAGACCCATCCACCCACCAACCACACCTGGGAGCTCAGCCCCTGGCACGGACACAGATCACTGCTGGCACCCACACAGGCTCGGCCACGCTGCCTCCTGCACTCCCTTCGCCTGAGCAAGAAACAGTCGTGCAAGAGACCCAAAGAAAATCCCCAGCCACCAGAGGCCCCCGTGTCATCTGGTGTCATCCCAGCTCCAGTGACTGAAGCAGAGTTATGCTGATTTACATCCCAAAAGAAGCTGGACCAGGACTTTTTAAGCTCCTCTGGCATATGCTGTTAATCACAGGAGAGAAGCCGGAACCGGGAACGCACACAGTGCCCCAGGCCCAAGAGAAACCCTCAAAGCAAATGAAGAGTTCCAGGTTTTGAGAGAAGTCAAACATTTAGAGTTTTATTGCTCTGGGTCTGGCTTGGTTGCATCCCTCTTTTTAGCCTTGTTCTCTTTAAAGTGACAGTTTCTAGGAAATGGGGAGTGTTAACATCTCTTTTACTGTCTCATACCACTTAATGCCTGACAATTTGCTGGGAGAAAGGCTGTGCAAGGAGGAAAGCAGACCTCAATTACGGCTTCAAAGTGCCAATAACTGAAAACTCAGCTACAATGAGTCAGGGGAAGGAGAATGTATTTTGGGAGCTTGGTTAGTCAGCTCCAGCCTGGATCACTGGACTAGGTGGTCTGTAGATCTTCAGTAGTAACCTCCAACACAAGGCCCTGCTGGGGGAACCTTGGACAATCAGTTCAGCTTTTCCCCCCTTCCTAGAATTATGGAATCATTGAGGTTGGAAAAGACCTCTAAGATCATCTAGTCCAGCCATCAGCTCAACACCGCCATGCCCACCAAACCAAGTCCTACAGTGGAGGTTCCTCTGTCAGAGGCTGTTTCTCCGAGTTTCCCAGCTCCATAGGTGGCCTCCGCACTTCGCCAGGTACGGATGGCACACGGGCTTCTCAGATGTGCTCCCATAAGTTCCCCTTGATCCTCAGCCCAAAGGACCTTGGAGGTCCTTGGTGTAACTTCAGCACAGCTGAGGGCTTGCACATGGGGCAGCCAGAACCTTCCTTTTAGCCTCCTGCGGTTGATGTACAAGCACAGGCTTGTGTTAAATCCTGTCTCCTACCTCCTCTCCTCTCCACAGCTTTGATTCACAACCTGACCTCAGTCTGGGAGGAGAAGAAACAAGGGGGGCACACAGTGGGAAGAAGCAGGAAGGGGGTGTACCAGCAACAGGAACACCCCAAAGACTGGAAGATAAGGAATTCATCTTTATCTCTGGGACCTTCAGCACTGAAATATCTCACTAAGGACAAGGCCTGAGGGTGAGGCCAAGGCACAGAGGCAGTGATACCTCTGCCTTGCTTCTGTTTAGAGCAAAACATGGGCAGGGCATTGCAAGGGCAGCTCTGGGACCAGCCCTGAGCAAGCAGTCCTCAAGCCATCACGCCCCAGATAAAGGACACTGGTCACACTGTGACCCACACAGATCCCACCTGCCCTGCCAACATCTCTCCTGCCCCACAGAGCCGTGGGAGTTACCTGCCTCTCAATGGTGACCAGTTCTCCTTCCTGCTTAGCTTTTGTCCTCCATATCATCTGCAGGACAAGGGGGAGAGAGCAGTTAACACTTGTCCTGTGCTGCACAGCACGCCTCGTAGGGGTCATTTCTCCTGCTTCAGCACCCAAAAGGGTCAAATATCGACAAGTGACCCAGAGACCACAGTCTGGACCTTTTCTGGCTTAAATTAAGAAATGTCAAAACCACTCACAGCATCAAGTGAGAGTCTCCTCAGTGCTGAAGAGACTCCCATGTAGGGCTCTGCAGGGGTGATTTTAAGGCAGCCTCCTCTGGACACCCAGATAAGCAGGACAGAGGGTACAAAGGAAAAGGCTTGGACTGGTGCTGTGCAGAGCACAGGCAGCCATGCACAGCTCCTTGGCAGCTGGTCTCTCACGAAACCAAACCTCAAGTCACAGAGTTTTCAGTCATACAGGTACCATCCCCAGGGAGGAGGTGGGGTGCCCAGAGAGAAGTAAGTGCATCCTTCTGCCCAACATCCTGAAGGATCAGGAGATCTCCTGCTTCACCTCTCCCTGCTGGAGAAGCTCCCTCCCCAGGCACCTTCCCAACCACGCCTCCCCAGGACCAGCTTCTCCTCCCTGGGATGCCAAGGAGCCTGGCAGGTAATTCTGGCTTTTACTCCTAGTGTGCATCTAGCCTACCTCTCAAATCCATCCCTCTGCATGAGGGGGGAAAAAAAGTAATGAAGGTCGAGAAACTCCAAAGCCTCACAGAGCTGCCAGTGCAGCCCCAGCCCCACAGAGCAGGGCTGCCTTGGGGAAGGGTCATGCCTGGATTTGGTCCCTCAGGCACGGCACTCACTGCAGCACAGCCTGCAAGACCCAGCTCTGCCTGCCTCACTCCCTCTCACTCACACACCCTCATTGGATAATTACAGAGAAAGCCAAGGCAAATCCCAATTTTAGTGCCATTATAAAACAGAGAGGGGGAATTCATTACCTGGCAGCTGTTAATATTTAAGGAAGAAACTGCTAATTTACCTCTGAGGCAATGAATGCAGCAGAGGCAGTGCAAGAAAATGCTGCTGCCACCCCCCACCACCTCTGTGCAGTCACTTTGCAGAGCTTTTTTCCTCCCTACCCATTACATTCCCTGCCTCCCATGCTCACACCAAAGTCCCAGCGAGAAGCAGGGCTCTGCTCTGCAAAGCTCAGAGTCTTGGCTCTGTGGTCTGTGCTGCACCCCGAGACTTGGAAGAGTATTTTTAAATCTCTCCTGGCCCACACAGCATCTGTGCACCCAGCCCACCTGAGCCAGAGACCAGGAGCTGAAGAAAAGAAAGGCCCCAGAGCTTAACACAAAAGACTCACACAGACATATGGAAAGAAAGGTCAGATGGTTCCAGGTGGCTCTAGGGAGGCAGCCGGGTCACCGCCTGCTTCTCCAAGCAGTCCAAACCCCTAGAAGAGCCTCCCAATACCTGCCAGACTCCAGCCCTCGGGAAAGTTTGCCGGCACATCCTGCCTCCAGCTAGGAAATCTCTCAGTGCAGCCTCTCTCCCAAGTCTGCATCTGCCCAAAGCCCTACTGAAGGTCCCACAAAAGAGGAAGATACAGAATGAGCCATGGCTCAGTGTTTACCTGCTCCCTTCCAGGGCTGACAGCAGCACAGCAGCCTCCAGGTGTCATAGGAACAGTCTTAAATTTAGCAGCAGGCTCCTTCCCTCTCCCTGCCTCTGCCTTCTCTCTTCCTCTCCATCCCCCTCTGAGATTCTTGGAGCATGTTTACTCCAGAAAGTCTGACCAATGATAATGGCATAACTACAGCCATGTAGTCAAACAAAACATCAAGGCTGTGGGATAATGGAGGGTGTGAGTTTGCACTGCCCTTGCATTGCAGGAGTTTACACAGCAGTGAGACAGACAGGCTACCTCAGCTTAAAACAGAGGGGAAGTGCACAAACAGAGCAGCAAAGGCTGCTTGGTGCAGTCCCTCATGTGCTTAAGCTCCTGAGAGGCTGCAAGGAAGTGTCAATTTAATCTTCTCTCAAACAATAGAAGACAACCAGAGGACAGATGCTTTGGGGCCACAGCTCAACTGTCTGGGGAAAGCCTCCCAGGCTGTGTTTAATCCCTGTGCCCCAGCATCCCTCTGGGCAATTCCACACTCCACAGGGGATGGATGGGGGCACCTGACTGACATCTTAGCACTGCCTGGACAACACATGATTCAGCAAGGACACGCAGGACCTCCCTGCCCAGCTCTGCCACGGATGCCACAACGCCCTCCAGCTCTTCTCCCTGCCCAGTGACACCAGGAGCCGAGCTCTCCCGACACAGGGTCAACCAGGAGCATCTGCTCTGTGCAAGGCCCTTGCAACCTGACAATCCCCCAGTGAATCAGGGGAGAGAAACCCATCAGAAGAGCTCTGGCAGCCTGCCTCTGGGTTTGTGGTTGCTCCACAGTGTAATCATAAAAAGGTCTCACACAAACATTTGTCCTAGGGAGTATTTGGCGATGCAGTGCGCTCGCCAATCCTTCAGTGTCTAAACGCATCAGCAGCTCGGCTCTGCAAGCCATCACTGCCACCAAACACAGCTCCCCTTTCTCTTAACTATAAATGGTCTTTGCTGAGGACAGGTCTGAAGAGGGAGGAAGTTGTCCCTCAAGCTGATGCACTCCCCTGGGAAGAGGAGAGTCCAGATGAACAGGACCATTTCCAGAGCAGGGATCACCGAATGCCAGGTTGGAGCACCAGGCCCAACCTTCCCAGGCAATGGTGCAGTTGAAATGAGCACCAGGTCCAACCTTCCCAGGCAATGGTGCAGTTGAAATGAGCACCAGGTCCAACCTTCCCAGGCAATGGTGCAGCTGAAATGAGCACCAGGTCCAACCTTCCCAGGCAATGGTGCAGCTGAAATGAGCACCAGGCCCAACCTTCCCAGGCAATGGTGCAGTTGAAATGAACACCTGGTCCAACCTTCCTAGGCAATGGTGCAGTTCAAATGAGCACCAGGTCCAACCTTCCCAGGCAATGGTGCAGTTGAAACGAGCTGGACCAGCACTCTGAGTCTTAAAACTGCCCCATGCAGGAGGATCCCTTGGGAGATGATTCCACTGTCCAGCTGTTCTCATGAGGAAGTTACTTCTGGATTCCAATGGGAATCTCTCCAGCAGTAACTTGTCCCCATCACCCCTTGACTTCTCTCCGTGGGACTCCTTGTAAAAAGGAGTCTCCCTCCTCCTGGTAGCCACCCTTTATGTCCTGGTACATGGGAAGAAGGTCTCCCCTAAGCCTTATCTTCTCAAGGTTCCTCAGCTTGGTTTGATCTTACCTCTTTCCATGGTTTTTGCTCTAGCTGTTGGACCTTGACCCAATAAAGAGCTTTGGTACTTCGACTGGGGCTGGCACATGCACAGTCCCCTTGACCTCAGAGACTGCTGGACTTAAATGCAAGGCCCAGAACTGGGGCAGGACTCCAGCCCCTCCCGAGGCAGTTTCTACAGGAATATTCAGCCCCTTTCTGCCATGGAGCCTCTGCTTTTTTTCCCCACAGTGGTTGTGATCTCAGAGAGGGGAGTGAGGGACACACAACCTCTGCTATTTGTGAAGTGTTAGAAAAATTCCATCCCTCTCGTAGCCCTCTAAAATACAGCCCTTCCCGAGTCCATCGAGAGCCGAAGCATTATGACCTTCTCCACAGCAGAGGGGTTTAATTTATGAGCAAGCCTTTGATGTCTTCCAAGCTTCATGTGGTACAAACCCTTCTGCTTTGATGTTACTTTTGAGAGATAGGAAACTCAGAAGGTGTGTGGTGCCTGAGTCCCAGGAAGCACTCGGATCTGGCCACCCACAACTGCAGGCACAGGGAATGAACACTAACGTGGCTACTTCTGCTCAGGGCTCTGCTACAACAGAGAGAAAATATGCCCAAACACCACTCACCCTCATCAGCTTCTCCAGACTGAGCCCACCTTTGCTCTCACAGCCCTGAGTATTCCCATGGGAGCTCCAGACCTGACCTCAAAGGTGAAGAGCACCCTGTCCTCACCCATTGCCCAGACCCAGGCAACGTTGGTCCTTCTCCTCCCAGCAACCACCAGCCATGACTGGGAAACTCCCCCACTTCACAGGGCTATGGGAGGGGTAAAGCAGCCCAGCTCTTTGCCCTGCCAGGAACAGGACCCTCAGGCATGAGCTCTCCATCATGTGCAACACCAGCACCTTGCACAGTGGCGGCAGGAAGGTCTAAGCCGCACAGAGGGACCTGCCGTGGGCCCTGGCACGTTCTCCTACCTTATGCAGCACCTGGGCCATGGCTTCTATCCATCCCAGCATCCCCACGACCTTGCCAACAGGCTGAGCCCTTCTCCCAGGTCCTGCCAGAGCTGCCAGCAGGGACAGGCTCCTCTCCATCCCCAAGCTCTCCATCCCCTGGCTTTTCCCTGCCTCCCCTCCCCTCTCCGCCTCCTCCCATGGGGAGTTTCCCAGGAGCTCAGTAATTAGCATCATCATCACCAAAGCTAATAACACCACCACAGCTCCTGCCATCCAAAGCTCAAACAACTTTACAGCCATCATCACGCCTCTGTAACCTCCCCAGGGTAGGCAGGGAACGGCATTACCCCATCACAGGGGTGGGGAAGAGGGAGGTAAACCAGAGGCAGGCGCTGGCAGAGATGGGCAGCAGCAAACCCAGGAGATGTGACTCAGGCACCTCACCCGCAGGACCTCCCTGTCCCGGGGACCTGCAGTGAGGCCCCTTTGGAAGGTGTTGACAGCAGGACTTAGCCAGAGATGACAGCACTCAGCTGGGGCCCTGGGAGTGCTGGGATGAGGTTTTATCCCTGGGCATCCCTGCTCACAGCCTTGAGTTCCCCTCTGTGAAATGACCACGGCAGGGCAGCACATGGGACACATGTGCTGAGTTCCCAGCTTCTGATGGAACACAGCAGGCATTGTGGCATCCCATAAAAGCACCTTAAATCAACCAGCAGAGCTCACCTCTAATTAAGGGCTTGCTGTTTACTGATGGATTAAAGAGATTTGTTTGCTTTGAGCACTCACAAAATGAGGAAGCTGGGGGATTCTCGTCTGAACAGCCTGACCAGGGAAAGCTTCTCTTCCACCTTGGGGGGGCTTTGATTGAAGAGGTCCCATATGGATGGGAGCTACAGCTTGTCAAATACGCCCACCCACACTCCCACACACACACCAACGTGGCCCTGGCAGTGCCCTGACAGATGGGGACACAGAGCACAAGGCAAGAGGCTGCTTTGCTCCTGGCAAGCACCTGCAAGGTGACTTTGACTTTAAATGTTCTGAGGTCTGACCTGTGCTACCAAGTCAGGCTGGCCTGATGTCAGCTGGGAGCACCAACACAAACCAAAATTCACCCACAGGGACCCAGCCTTGTCCTCCAGCACACACTGCAGAAATGGTCTGCTGGCAGAAGTGTCCTTTCTGGAGGCCATTTCCTGTGTGATGTGGCATGGTCTGAGGGTGCCCAGCTGGTAGAAGCCACTTGCTGGCAAGGCTCTGCTGCCTGCAAGAGGGGTGATGAACCATTCATTGCTATGCCTGGACAAACAGCATGCATGCAGCACTGCCAGGCACTGTGGGGATCAGGGCAGAATGGCAGATGTCTCCTGAGCTTCTCCAGCTTTTGGGGACCTCCTGGATTTCTGGGGGTGTTTCAGAATATCTTAGGAGAGGAGCTATAAATACAGCTACCTTCACTTTCTGGGTGCATTGGCCAGGGCACAACCTAGTTGAGAGCTGTGGCCTCCTTGGCAGAGAAGGATGGCAGGATGGGAGGCTTTGGTGTTTGCCAAGCAAACTGCCCTCTGCCATTCAGGGAGCATCTGCCTACATAGACCCCATCACGCCACAGAACTCCGTAGCTGCTGGCCTGAATAAAACCCAATAAACCACTTGTCACTGTCATTTTTATGGGCTAAGGACTATGGGCCATTAAACACCAAATAAGGGACATTCTTTAAACCTAAGACAGGCAGTTGCCGTCCTCCTCAAGCCACAAGCACTGCTGAGTGCATCGATCCGTTCTCTCTTGGGATTAACCAGGATGTGTTCAGTGTCTCCAAGGAGGAAGAGACCATTTATTTCCCCAGACACTGCTCTGCTGAACTCACCCCACACTGCTTCACTACCACATGCACCACTTGTGCCTGGGAACTGAACTAAACATGGATTTGGGAGGCTCAGAAATCCAGAGCAAGCAGGGAGCTAACACACGCACACAGAGCAAAGTCAGAGCACACAGGGAAGAAGCCCTGGGAGAAGAGTTGGTGGAGGACTCAGACTGCAGCAGTCAGGTAGAGCCCAAGACACCCCCCCTGCAAGAGCAAACCCTGGGCTTTGTGTCACAGAATCACAGAATGCACTGGGGTGAAAAGGACCCTTGAAGGTCATCTTGGCCAACACCTCTGGGATGTCTCCAGGAGTAGGGACATCTCCAAACACATCAGGTTGCTCAGGGCCTCAAGTTTGACCTTGAATGTTATGTCCCTGCTGCTGGGTCCCTTGTCCCCTGTAAGGTAGGAGCAGCAGTGTGTCTTTCACCTGCTCACAAGCTTCCATCGGTCAGGAAGAGCAGGAAGCTCACGTCTGAATGCACCTCCTGTGACTGGAGAATCCATGTCCATGTCTTCACTTGTTCCTTCATGGACATTAACCAAATCCCCATGTGTACTGTCACGAGGCTGCTGGTGGCTGCCAGTGTCCCAGGGGGCCCTTTCTTCGACACAGGCTGTGTGCTCAGAGCTGTGCTCCTGAGGAATGCTTTTTGCCTTGCTCTTGATGGAGCATGACTTGGGTTTGGTTTCTGGCTGAACGTCCAGGCTAAAAATACAAAGCTATTTTTGGCAGAATTGTGCCTTTTTTTCCTCCTCCCTTGCTGGTTTTGTATTGCCTTGGATGCCCCTGTGCTGCTGTCTCTTTTCTGGCTCAGATGAGCTTTGTTTTCCTTCTCAGTGATCATGCTTGCACCGGTGAGCAGTAGGAAATGCTTTTCCTGTTAGAGCATTTCCATCGGCACTGTTGGGAATGAAGAATGAGCTCACAGAAGTCAGAAAATAACCCAGCTGGTGTAGAGATCCTGTCTCCAGTGGTCAGAGAACTGAGAATCAGGAATGTCTGGGGTCCAACAGCAACATGTGTGTGCACACATGCACACAGGTACAGTGGGATGTGTTCCCCTCTGTGATCCACAGACCAGGAACAAAGGACGCGGTGCTAGAAACCCTTTCAAGCAGCACTCTACAGAGAGGCTTCATCACGAGCTCTGCAGCTCAAACCCTTTCTCACCCAGCATGAGCAATATTTCATGTCACTTTTCTGGAATGACAAGTGAGAGTGGTGAAGCCCTGGAATGGGTTGTCCAGGGAGGTGGTTGAGGCCCCATCCCTGGAGGTGTTTACGACCAGGCTGGATGAGGCTCTGGCCAGCCTGATCTAGTGTGGGGTGTCCCTGCCCATAGCAGGGGGCTTGGAACTAGATGATCCTTGTGGTCCCTTCCAACCCTGACTGATTCTATGAAAAAGCAGGCCTACCTATCCTGGCTTGGATTTATCCCACCTGGAATCACTGCCTGAGCACAGGACTGTGACTCTGTGCTACAGCCTCACACTTTCAAACACTGATGTGATCATTCAGCCTTTGCTGCAGTGCTCCTCATCTCCTGGCAACAATCAGCTGAGGACTTGGGGCTTTCTCACTTGAGAGCCCTGAGTTCAAGTATCTCCAAGCCCCCTCCCATGATCCAGAAACATGCCATCCTTTGTGGGTGTGATCCCTGTCTCTCTGGGACTGAGAACAAAACCACCACAGCTGCAGGAAGCCTCCCCAGTACATTGTGCTCGCCGCATGTCACAACAAACAGAAACGCAGCCTAATAAACAGCTCAATTGTTCAGGCTGAAGACATCAAAAAGGCACCTGGAGAGCTTTCCAGGACATGGAGCTCTACCACCTTCTGGGAAGCCAAGCACAGACTGACTCAGAGCTTTTCAACACCCAGTGCTTCTTGCTGCATGCCAGTAAGCCATATATCACTGACATCAGAGACAGCTTCCCTTGCCAGCTTCTGCTCTTTAGGAAGCCAGCTCCTGAAGACTTCCCTCCAAACAGAAGCTCCCAGACAATTATTTTCTATCATCTTTGTTTAATGACTTAACAATTCAGACACCACTCTGGAGCCTTCTCAATGATCAGGAGGTGAGGAAACAGGACCAAAGGTCTCATCAGATTTGGCAAAAGCAACCAATGTTTTTGGATGCTCACCAAAAGCCTGAGGAGGGCTCCGTTTCGGGAGGGCAAGGAGCCCACTGCTCATGAAACTGGGAGGCTGATCAATTCAGGCTCCACACAGCAAAGGCTCCAAACTGCTGTGCTCCTATGGAATTCAGGGCATCACATCCTGACAGTCCCAACACCAGGAAAGTTCAAGTCTAGACTCCTGCCCCTCTAAGGAAGGTTCCAATTACCACCAGTAAACGCCAAGCTCTCACAAGCCAGTTGGTGCTGGAGGTTGGCACCACAGCTCTGTTAAACGGATGGTGATGCTGAGGCTCAAAAAGGCAAAACAATTTGCCTGCAGCTGCCTAAACACTCAACAGCAGAGCTAAGTGCAGGCTCTGTTTTCCACTGCCACCTCCACACCAGGTTAGAGATGAGGTAAGATGCAAGTTTCTGACACGCTGTCAGAAACTCCCAGAACAGTACTGGAGGAAAACAAACCAACCAAAAATCATCTTCCTACCGACTGTGACACCTGGACTCGGACTTCACTGGTGTCCAGTGGTGACGTGCTGGACCCCTGGGACCTCCTCTCTGAACTGGGTTGGTGCTCCTGGTATTTCTTTGCCCTCGCAGGCAACGATAAGAACTCCTTCCCCGAGATCTTCAGGTCTCCCACATGGTGGCTGTCCCCGTTCTGGTCCTTGGGAAAGCAAGAAAGAGTCACTGCACAAGTTGCCTGCCTTGGGTTTACACAGAGATCTGTTGGCAAGCCTCCACCAACCAGGAGACACCCAGGAGGAGGAAGTTAACGTGCAGTTTGGATGGTGTGAGTTGCTACTTATCATGTGTAGGGTTGAATGAGGACACCTCGTCTAACTCTACAGCGTGTGAATTTTGTCAGTGAAGAAGCAGCATCGCCCCAGCAGCACACAGCAGTGAACTTCTCCACAGGGAGAAGTCAGGGAGAAGCAGCATCCTCAAAGGAAAGCCAGGTATGGAGGGAGAGACACGGTTGGTTTATTTCTGAGCACAGGGCATGGTGGATGAAAGGTCCAGAGGCAGGCACTGCTGCTAGTGCTTCCTGACACCTGCGCTCATACCAACCTCTTCCAATCACCATGGCAAGCTCATCTTGCCCAGGATACCAAACTCTTGGCACAAATCCTTCCACTTGCTCTCTCTCCACTTCCTCCTAGTGCCTGGCTGTGGAGCAGCCCACACCAAGATCAGGGAGAGCCCAACCACGCCCCAGGGAACACAGCTAGAAAAACCACACAATTACAGATTCATTTGGGTTGGAAAAGACCTTTAAGGTCATCAAGTCCAACCATTATCTAATTCTACCAACTTTGCTGCTAAATCACATCCACTAGCCCTGCATCTCTGTGTCTTTCAAACACCTCCAGGGATGTCAGATGCTCCACAGCATTTTCCACCTCTAGGATTTGAGTCCCAGCACAGATGGAGCATTGCCTCCCTCAGCGTCTCCGACCTAACAGCTTCCTACAAGCCACATCAACATAGAAGCATAGAAACATGAATGGTTGGAGCCCCGTTCAGCTCTCTGGCCAGCCCTCAAGCTGCCCCAAGCACATGGGGACTGCAGGGTAAAGGGACTACAGCAGCTGATTATAAGGAGTCTTCTGCTCTCTCACTGCTTTCCTCTTCTGCTCTCCGAAATGCCTGTGCTCAGTGCTCCCATGGCCACACAAAACACAGGACTAATCGCCCCTGTGTAACACATGGGGAAGCTGAATGACAGAGATCACACATCTCCTGAGCCCTAGGCATGCCCCTTCTCACTGCAGCTCCTCACTTGGCTTTTCCAGAGCCTGCCCCATGTCTGGCCCCCCCATTCTCACCCCTTCCCAAGAGATGCACATAACTAACACTTCTCTGTCCAGAGAAGCATTTCTGAGCTGCAAATCATCCTTTTTTCAAACATAAAACACTGAGGAGACTCCCCAGGCTGTCCTCACTGCAGCAACTGCATGCAGGTGAAAAGACGCTTGAGCACAGCTCAGGAGGTGACCTAAGGGCCCACGAGGTTGGGATTTTAGGGCACATGCAGCAGAAAGCCAAGGACAAGGTCTGAATTCATAGCACAATTGTGTGCTGTAGCCCAAAGGACTTTTCCTTTCCTTGCAATACAAACAGGAACAGTCAGAAGAAGTAAGAAGAGATTAGTTTCCCTGGGTGCTATTGATGGGACCAATCACAGCCAGGCCAGTGGCTAGGGTTTGGAAAGATGTCACAAAAGTGGATTTCACAACCAGAAAGACACTGCCTTGGTTAGAGGCTTCAAACTGCTCAGATCATGACAAAAAGAACAGATGACTCAATTATGGCATGTCAGCAGCTTCAGGGTAACAACCAGCACACCATAAAGAGATTTGCAGCTTGGTAGAGAGAGGGAAAAACAAGACCCAATGGCTGGGAGCTACGATGAGAGATGCTCACAACAAGGAGTAAGGAGCAGGCTGGTCAGGGAAACAGCATTCCTGGTATCTGCTGGGGTGCCCAGAGCCAACACAAGTGTGTCCTGGCAGTTATGGCCTGCCCAGACACACAGCTTGGTGCAGACAAGAGCCCCTGTCTGTGTGCTAACAGAGGTCCCTGTTGGCTTCGAAGGCTGTGTCTGGCAGAGAAGATGGGCAGAGAGGATGAAAAGATAATGAGAGGGTGCTAGAGAGATCACAGCTTGCTCCACTGATTCATTCTCTACAATCTTATCACCCTCACCATAGGAAGCTTGAAGCAAACAACCCTCTCCCTGGGCTGTAATTACCTCTCCTAGGAGCTGCAGCAGGCAAGAGGAAGGGCAATTGCATCCAAAACACACTCTCAAGGAGAGCTGAACTCACACACCCCACAGGACCACAACAGGGGGAACAGGACCCCTCATGTCTAACTCCATGGTTACAGACTACCCAGAGCTCCTGCTTACTCCACAGCTCCCTGTGAAATCCCTGAACCCTGCCTGAACTGCTGAATGAGGCTCAGCTGTTACAGCCAAGAGTAGGAACCCAACAGCATTAACCACAGTAAACAGCATCAGTAGAAAACAACCCATCAGCAAACCCCTCCCTGCCAGCATGCTCTGAGCCATGCTGCTCTAAGGAGGACACACATGGATTGTCTCCCTGACACTGGGCACTGCTGTCCTGCCAGCAGCACCCCAGAGCTGGAGCTGCACAGGTTAGAGTGGGCAGGAGACAAAATGCCCAGAGAACAGCTGGGAGAATGAATACAAATACAGAAGTGTGGTTAGCATGTAACTCCCAAAGGTTAATCCAGGGAAGAGCTTTTGTCTGGCCCTCCCAGTGCTTACTGGGATGTTTAGGCTCCCAGATGATTTTGCAAGGCTGAGGTTGCTTTCCACTGACTGTCTGCACCAACCTGAAACTTGGGCAAGCTTCTTCCCTCTGTGTCTTCTCTAAGAGGGCAAATTCCCAGAGATGCTCAGCAGAGCCGTGCCTGGAAAGCACTGACTGAATGTGAATTATTTGTGCCAGAGTCATTCCAAGAAAGCAGAGCACAGCTGCCTGCCTGGCCTGCTCCTCTGGGAATGGCCCTGACTGACACCCACAGCAGCAGCAGTGCCTGCTGCTGGGCAGACCCAGCCATCCTGCACTGGGTTTTCGGAGCAACTGGAATGCTCCCTGTGCGTGGAAAGGCTCAGTGCCCCCCAGCTGTCTGCAGAAACAGCCTCTGCCCTGGGGAGACAGAAAATGCTGATCTGCTTGGCTCTGACATTTCCAGCGGCAAACCAGAGCAGAGGCAATTCTCAGAGCCTCCTGCAATTCACCAGCTCCTGTCCCTGACCTCCCTGCTCCTCCTCCTGCTGAATGCCACACTCCAAGTCACCAAGATCTGCCACCAGGCACTGAAGTGAGTAAAAAACACTAACGATTATCCTCTCAGCACAGGGCTGCTTTTTCTCAAAAGCACAGGAGTGGCTTTTGCAGCTTGGAGTGAAGTGCCTTTTGCAGCCAGACCAGCTGTTCCTCTCCTCCAAGCTCACTAGAAGCCCTCTTTGGTTAATCCCATCGACTCCAATGATATCTGCTAATTGCACGCTTCCCTGCAAATGAAGCCAGTCAAGAAGCCATTACAGATTCCTACTGATACTTAATCTTCCTGGCCAGACATCTTTGCTTACCTTTTCAGAAGGGAACTTCAAGAGGTCTAAGCTGTCCATGCTGTTCCTTTGGAGTCTCTTTGGCCTGGCTCCTGCAAAAAGAACCCACTCTGGCATCAGGAGGGTGGCATCTCTCACCGGCAGCGCTGATGTCACACAGACAAAACTCAAACCGTGGTAGACCTTCCCCTCCCGTTAACTACAAAGTCAGGAGGATGAGATGTTGCAGCTGTGCTGTCCTTGAGATTCAGGCCTGGGTTTGTTCTCTATTGTTTTGGGTCTTTTTCAAAGCACTGCCACAGCAGAGTCAGCAGCAGCTTGGGCTGTGTGAAGAGTTTGCTATCAAGCCAGTGTCTGGGTCACAGGGTGACCCTGATCCCAGCTTAGGTCTCTGGAATTCAGGAGTTACAAACCTCCCTCTAAACCACAGAAGTCACAGGACTGGCATTGAGAAAAACCATAACAAAAATACAGTTTAATACAGCTGTGGGTTTATTGCTTTGTCTTCATGGTTTTAAGTTAAAGAACGCGTCTGGGATGCAGCTTTGAGCTTTTCTCTACAGTCACAAGGGGCTGGAAAACTAAGAGAAGGAGCAAGTATTTTTTAGCTATCATAGGTCACAGCCTCTAAGAGAGCAAAACCTCACCCTGAACCTGACAGAGGAATCAAAATCTGGCAGCATTCTCCACATTTATTTGAGATTTCATAAATCCACTTTAATGCAGTGTTCCAGCAATAACAGAATGGGTGAAACAGCTCAAGTGGCCCTGAGATGCCTTCACCACGTCTGGGGAAAATTCTGCCCTTTCACCCTCCTGCTCTCCTCCCCCTGATCTCTCCTGAAGGTTGAGTTTGCCTGAGCACCACATGACAATCCCACACCAGCAACAGCAACCAGGGCAGAAATTAAAGCTTTGGACTCAAGGTCCCATGACAACTTCCAAGCTTCAGGGGAAATCCTCGGGGAGGGTGAATAAAATGCATGTGAAGTGAAACCCATCCCCATGCTGAGCCCTGAGAATGGAAACCACTGAGCTTTGTGTGGTTCCTGCAACAACAAACTCACCAAACCTAGAGATTCCTGTTTTCCACCACCTCCTAAGGACACCATTGCTTGTGTTCCAGCAGCCCCCACAAACCCTGTTTGAACCCAGGGTGCCACTGAGATGCTCCCTGGACAAACTTAACGAGAGAGAAGGCACAAAACTCATAAACCAACTGGAGATTGAGTGTAACAGACAGGGTGATTCAATGGCAAAAGGCACCAAGTAGCAGAGATCCCTGCACTAACACACATCCAGCTCAGACAGGGCTTTGGATGTGACCACAACTGTATCTAAACTGCCACCAACTCCACAGCCACCACTGCTTTGAAAAGTTCAATCTCACTCAAGCTTCCTGAGGTGCAAAGAGAAGCTCAAATTGGCTGGGACTTCACTAAAGCCACAAAGACCTAAATCAGCAAAATATCTCTGCATGTTTCTGTCTCCCTGCTCCAAAAAGCACCTTAAACCAGCTTCATTTTGAGGCGACTTCATCAGTAGGCTCTGAGTTCAGAAGGGACTGACATCAAGGCTGGTGAACAGACCTTGATGGGAATTCACTGAGGAATAAGGAAAAACCTGGGATGATAAGCACTTGTCATTTCTAACCAGCTCCATCCCCTCTGCACTACAGAGCCAGATGCTCACTTGGCAGCAGCTCAGCCACAGCAGGATTTGATCCTGGTGACTGCTGCTGACACTGGCCAGGGTTCAGACACAGGGCTGTTGTACCTTTGGAGCAGGCAGGGGAAAGGGGCTCTGCTGCCCTCAACAAAGCAGACACAGTTCCTGATTTTTCCCAGCTGTATCCCAGACTTTGCTTATCATCACTGAGATATCTTATCTTGGTATCATGTTTGCTAACACATCTCCTGTGAGCAGAATGGGGAAGGCTCCTGCTGTTGTACAGCAGTGAGGTTATTTGGTAGCTGAACACATCTGTTATCACAGGCTGAATGTGCACTCAGCCATCAAGACTGATGCCACCAAGCCTGAGCCCTCTCCCACCATAAAATGGAGAGAGCTGCACCACTCTTGGTGGGCAGCCACAACCACTCTGCCAGAGAGATTATTGCTCTCCATGCAGGACCCCCTGCTTCTGTGTCCTAACCACCTACACTCCCCCAGGACATCAGTGATGTCAGTTTTCACCTGGGGGGCCCAGAACTCTTAAGATGAGGTCAACTCAGTGGGAGATGCAAATGTCCCACACCCAGCTCCCATCTCTCCACCATGCTCCCACCAGCAACCCCTGGACACTGGCAGGGAGGAGGTGGCTGAGCACTGGTAGGATGGTCCCAAGCCTCTCCCACACTGCCAAATGAGCCAAAGGCTTTTGGCTGCTGCCAGATTGGTCAAGCAGAAGCTCAGGGAGGGGAAGGCAGCGGTGGGTGGTGCCTAGTGGCTCCCAGTTACACACGATGACATTCTGAACATTGCTATAGCTGCTCACAACTCTCAGGTTCCCTCAGAACCACCTCTAGTATTACTTGTGGAGCAGTGAGGTGGGTCTGGGATAAAAAGCACCTCCAAACACTTAATCTGATGGTAGGTTTGGGTTTCAAAGCGATGCCCAAGAGGTGAGGCCAGCAGCTGGAAGTGAGCGTGCGTCACAGCGGCTTTTAACAGCCACTTCCAGGAAAGCAAGAAAGAAGCCAAGTGTGCCTGATTAGATAAACACACAGCACTTCCAACAGCCCAAGGAGGCCTTAATTACACACCTCCATCCTCAGGTGCTGTTGTACATTTGGAGTAACATTAAAACCACTGGCCAGAAACCATTAATCCCTGCTCTGAGGAAAGCTGCCTTCCCCTCTCTTAATTTAATAGCTGCAGTCAGCTGAGACCACCCCAGCAATTAGGGCACGTGGAACAATTTGTCTTCTTCAGTTGTTTTGCTGCTGCTGCTGCTCCTCTGGTACCATGGTGAGTAGGAATGATAGGATTGTTTGGGTTGGAAAAGCCCTCTAAGATCACTGAGTCCAACCAGCAGCCTGACACCACCGTTACCATTAAACCATGTCCCCAAGTGCCACGGTCACAGGTTTCTTGAACATCTCCAGGGATGGTGACTCCACCACCTCCCTGGGTAGTCTATTCCAATACCTGACTGCTCTTTCAGTGAATAAATTGTTCCTAACATCCAACCTAAACCTCCACTGGCACAGTTTGAGGTAATTTCTTCTCCTTCTGTTACTAGGGAGAAGGGACCAACAGCCACCTCAATGTGACCTCCTTTCAGAGAGCTCTAGAGATGGAGAAGGTCTCCCCACAGCCTTCTTTTCTCCAGACTAAACAACCCCAGTTCCCTCAGCCACTCCTCATAAGACTTCTTCTCCAGCTGAGAAAGTTAGGAGGTACCAACTCAACTTCAGAGCCATCCAACTCAATTATTTTCACAGGTTCACAAATTGCATCAGGTTGGAAGGGACCTTCAAAGGACATCTTGTCCAACCCCCTGCAGTAAGCAGGGACACCTTCAACTAGATCAGGCTGCCCAGGACCACGTTTTCTTCCAGAAGAAAACACAATCAGCACAGGTCCAAAAGCTGGCCTTGCAAAAGCTCAAAGTTCTACCATCACTACTCACCGAGAGCACGCAGAACCATTAGAACCAGCAGCTAGAAGAACTAAGAGGCTACCTGTCAGCCAGGGCTACTGGAAACTGGACCAACACAGGCAGCAATCCCCACCACACCACACCCCACCCATGGGAGCATCTCCCTTTCACTCCACAGCAGACTCAGCAGCCTGCACATACTCAGCTGCCGGGAGAGCAAGAGGGATTTCCATACTCACAAGCACCCATGACACAAGGAGTCCCATTAACTTTCTGTCTTCACTCAGGACATTCCCTTAGGTGGCTGCAAACATAACTTCCAGTCTGCTCCAAGATCTCTCTCCCAGGAACCCCTGAAGCATCACCTAACAGCGGCAACAAAATTCAACTCAACCTCTTTTCTCCCCGCTGCCGACTGGCAGCAGCAGCCAGGGATGGCAGAGCCTGACCAGCTGAAAACCTGGGTCTGTTCCTCTGGAAGGTTTTCCTCCTCTCTCTCTCTCTCTCTCTCTTTCTCTCTCTCCAGTATTTATTGGCATGTTTACCAAGCCTGCTGCAGAGCAACGGAAACCTCAGGGGCATTTCTAAATGCTCTCTCTGTCTTGAAGGTTTACTGAGGTCTCCAACAGAGCAAGCTGAAACCTTCTTGTGAAGATCAGCTGAGCAGCGCTCCTGACTGCCTGTATTCATGCCCTGTTTTCCCGGAGCTCCCCAGATGTTGTTCTTTGCACTGCCCAGGTTCAGCCTTGCTGTGGATTTTTAAAAAAAAAAATAATATATTTTTTTCAAAATCTCTTCCCCCCCCACCCTGACCTCAGCCCCCCCATGAACCGAGGGGAGTGTTTTTCACTTTCTGCTGCTGCAGCTTGCTTCCTGAGGCGAGTTTAACGGCTTTCACGTTCCTGTGCTCGAAAACTTCCATGAAGCAGTCAGCTCCCTCCCTGGAAGAGAGCGATGGGCTTCAGGGAGGGGGGAAGTTCACTGCAACAGAGCACAGGCTGATGTCTGTGTGCTTGCCTGCAGGCACATGAGACATCCTTGCTTCCCCCCAGCTCTCACATTCCTCAGTCTGACAAATGCTGCCTATTCTCTGTCTTTGGGACACTAACCCAACACATCCACCTCATCTACCCACCCAAACCCAGAATCACAGAATCACCAAGGTTGGAAGAGACCTCAAAGATCATCAAGTCCAACCTGTCACCACAGACCTCATGACTAAACCATGGCACCAAGTGCCACATCCAATCCCCTCTTGAACACCTCCAGGGAGGGTGACTCCACCACCTCCCTGGGCAGCACATTCCAATGGCAAATGACTCTTTCAGTGAAGAACTTTCTCCTCACCTCCAGCCTAAACTTCCCCTGGCACAGCTTGAGACTCTGTCCTCTTGTTCTGATGCTGGTTGCTTTAAGAAGAGGCCAATTCCCTTGTGGTGACAACCACTCTTCAGGTAGTTGTAGAGAGCAATAAGGTCTCCCCTGAGCCTCCTCTTCTCCAGGCTGAACAACCCCAGCTCCCTCAGCCTCTCCTCACAGGGCTGTGCTCAAGGCCTCTCTCCAGCCTCGCTGCCCTTCTCTGGACACCTTCAAGAGTCTCAATGTCATTCTTAAACTGAGGGGCCCAGAACTGGACACAGTACTCAAGGTGTGGCCTAACCAGTGCAGAGTACAGGGACACAATGACTTCTGCAGGGATGGGGATGGCTCCTCTGCATGTCCTTGCAGGTGACAAGGTACAAGAACCTTTATCTACCATCTCCTTGGGCTTTTTAAGCTGATCAGTGCAGAATGGCACTGGGCTCTGCATGCCTGATGGAGAGACTAAACTAGAGAGCTGACATGGCACACACAATGGGCACAGCATCTTCTGCCCCATTCTTCTCCTGTCCCCTTGGTATCCATCACCAGCTCCTGCCTGGAAGAGCAAGATCAGTATGGTCTCCAGAGTGAAGAACTCTGTTTCTGTGCCTCAGAGTCTTTGTTTTCAGAGTGCAATTAGAGAGGAAATGCTCATGAAGCAAACACTCTCTAGCAGTGCCTTGCTACAGTGTGATGTCTGCACAGCAAGCACAAGGAAGTGTTGCATGGTAGGATGGAAATCACCCCATGGAAATCTGCAGTAGGTCAAAGCTGGGTAGACAGTGTGGGCAGTCTTCTCGCTCTAAGGGCTGTCTCCAATATCCTGAGACATCAGAGTTGACAAGATGGAGCACAGCACATGTAGCAGCAACTCGGGGAGCCCTGCCAGGAGCTCTCATCAAGTTGACATGTGCTTTGATAACTCCTAGGCTCTCCCCCTCTCCAGCAGCTTGGAGAGCTGCCTACTCCATCCTCTTTTGAGACGAAGCAACCCCTTCCCAGAACCAGTTCTGTCTGCAGCCCAGGAGCACTCTCTGTCCCTCTGGGGTGGCTGCACCAAAGGGAGCAGAATTAAACCTGACAGTGGACTCCACAGAAGACCAACAGGGAAAGGTCATGCAGCCAGCATCAGCCCTGCTGTGCCTGCAGTGCCCAAGCAGCACACAGCTCAGCAGCAGCGCTTACCCCATGGAGCAGGAGCTCTGCAACCCAAAGAACACAACAAATCCTGACATAAGCACTGGCTGTGCTTTCATGGAAAGGTCATTTCTCTCTGTACCTCTACCAGCTGAGATCCTGACTCTTCCTCTCACAGAATCACAGAGTGGTGGGGGATGGAGGGGACTTCCAGAGATCATCCATTCCAACTCCCCTGCCAGGGCAGGATCACTTAGAGCAGGCCACACAGGAACACATCCAGGTGGGTTTTGCAAGACTCCAGAGATGGAGACTCCACAACCTCTCTGGGCAGCCTGCTCCAGTGCTTCATCACCCTCACAGTAAAGAAGTTTTTCCTCATGTTGCAGTGAAACTTCCTAGATTCCAGTCTGTATCCACCGTCTTTAGGGTGAATTCTTCCAGCCCAGGACAGTGCCTCCCCAACATCTGTACAGACCCCAGCATCCCAGGGGCTTGATTTGGGCAGATAACTCCAAATATTGATCAATAAGATGAAATTAGACCAGTCAGCAAGCTGTTTGGAGTGGGAGAGGGGCCTGGGTAAACCCTACCAGGCTGAGAAGTGGCAGTGGAGACATGGTCCAGCGATTCAAATGCTCATGGAGCATCTCAAATCATACTCTGCTGACATCTAATCAGGAAAGCTCTGTCAAGCTTCTGCTCCATTATTACTGCAAGACTGTTAAAGAGAAAAGGGGGGGAGGGGGGAAAGGCAAGCACAGCAGCACGAAAAGAAAGGAGAGGGGAAAAGCAGCAGCAGCAGCCTCTAGTAGGACAAGCATCTCATTTAAGGCTTTAATTAGTCTTCAAACACATAATGGGTTCTGGCACTATAAATCCACTTGACCTCTGTTATTGCCAGCACTTGCATGATAAATGCTGGCATTTGTTTTCCCAGTTGTTACTGGGATGGAACAATTCTTTTCTCCAAATGCACTAAATAATATCAGTTATTCATGATGACTGCTCCCTACAAGGCTGGCACCAAGCTGCTGTGTGTTGATCCATGGGAAAGACCATCTGCCTACCCCCAAGCCTTGAGACAGGAAAGGACCAGGGGAATCCTAACAAACAGCTCTGGCCCCTTCTGTGTCTGAAGGTAGGGCTGGATGGGCAAAACAATAGAACAGAATAGAACAGAATTGATCAGGTTGAAAAAGACTTTCAAGATCAGTGAGTCTAACCTACCACCCAACACCATCTAATCAACTAAACCAGGGCACCAAGTACCTCATCCAGGCTCTTCTTAAAAGTTCTTGTCCCTCTCAGGTATTTGGGGGCTTTGAGTCTAGAGAAAAGCCAAGAGCAGGAATGGCTTACACCAGGCAGGGTAGTACACATGAAGGTAACACAAGGCAGCCCACAGCTAAGGGCCAGGGAAAGCTGTGGGGAAGTTGTTTTCAGCTGGTGCCACCTCAGGCTTCCTCAGGAGCACTTTGGTCCCACGCAAGGCCTTCCATCCTCTGATCTCTGGTGTCAGAGCTGGAAGCCAAAGGCACAGGACTGCAACCTCTTCTGCTGGGAAGATTGGGCTGCAGCCTGCTTCGTCTGAGCGCTGTATTCATTGGCACACAGACAGCACACAGCTGAGCAAATACCAACCTTCCAGACAGATCCTGAATGCTACAAAAACCTTCTCCAGAATAACAATTTTGCAGATTTCCACTCCCCCCACCCCCCATGGCAAAACTATTCCTTGAAAAAAAAAAAAAAAAGAAAGGCCTGTACAACATGCAGGAACAGAGAGAAATTACTTCTGAATCGAGATGCTCATCTGCCTGATTTGGCAGGAGATGCTGTACGTATGTGTCATCCAAGTTTCACAGCCTCCAGAATCTAGTCTGACAGCTGAACAACTGGCTGAAAATAACAGCAACCCTGCACATCTACCTGGCACCCAGGAGCCCCTCAGCTGCACTCAGGGTGAGCAGCTAGCACAGAGGCTTCTCGGATGGGGAGAGGGAGGAAGGAGACGCTCAGCACCACATGCCAGGAGAGCTTTCATGTTCGTGTGGGACAGGTAAGGCTTGAAGCAAAAGTTCTCCATGGAGATGGAGGTGGCACAAGGGAATTACTTCCCCCAGTGGGAGCAAACCCAATGTAGCTCAGAAAAGCTGCAATCTTTGATTAACAAGGTGATCTTACAGCTTGCAGCTTTACAAGCTGTAACTATTAGCACGGTTCCAGTTTCCCCCTCGTGCACAACAAGCACCAGGTTTTAACTAAGCAAGGCTGGAAGAAGGCTTTTGCAACAAGGTGTTGGGAACTCAGGGCACAGGGTTCAGCATTTTCATAGAATGGTTTGGAAGGCACCTCAAAGATCATCTAGTTCTAAACCCCTAGACCAGGCTGCTGAAAGCCTCATCCAATCCGGCTTTGAACACTTCCGGGGATGGGGCATCCACAGACCCTCTGGGCAGCCTGTTCCAGTGTCTCACCACCCTCACTGTACAGAATTTCTTCCTAATCTCCAGTCTCAATCTCTCCTCCTCCAGCTCAAAACCATTGCCCCTCATCCTATCACTATCAGCCCTTGTAAAAGGTCCCTCCCCAGCCCTCCTGTAGCTCCCTTCGAGAAGGCTGCTCTAATGTCTCCCCAGAGCTTTCTTTTCTCCAGGCTGACAAACCCCAACTCTCTCAGCCTGTCCCCACTGCAGAGGCCTCCCAGCACTCAGACCAATTTTGTGGCCTCCTGTGGACCTTCTCCAACAAGTTCTTATCTGTCTTATGCTGAGGACTTCAAAGCTGGACACAGCACTGCAGGCAAGGTCTCACCAGAGCAGAGGAAGAGAATCATCTCCCTTGACCAGCTGGCAAGGATTCTTCTGATGCAACCCAGGACACGGATGTGTGTTTTGGTGTGCAGAGCACCCAGTCATGCAACACCTAACAGACAATCAAACACAAGCCTTGGAGCTTGTGGGAAGCTTGGAGCCCTGTCAGAGGAGGCTTCCTTTAACCATGAAGTCCCTCAGGCAATGGTCTGCTTAACAGATTAACAGTTGTGGGGACAGGAGGTTTTTCAGGGAGATAAACTGAACCGGGTGGAGGCACATAACCTCAGGGCTAACTTGAGAACTGCCATCAAGGGCTTGGCAGCAACACTTGGCTTGCTTCTAAGAGCAGGATTTTCTCTGCCAGTATACAGCAGAGCCTCATGACCTCTCATCTTCCATTATCAGCTTGTGTTGAACAAGCAGAGATCAAAAAAAGAAACTCAATTTGAGATAGAAAGTGACACACAGTGATTAAGAGAGGCAACATCTCCAGCAGCTAGACAAGCCCAATTACAGCAGCTGTCCCCTAAACACTGACTCAGAGAGGAGAAGGGAAAGAGCAACACACGTCAGAGCCTTGCAGCGATCAAACACTGACAGTGAAACCCTCTAAAACGAGGGGCAGTGTCCTTGACCCCTCCTCCTGGTCGCTGCTGTAAATCAGACACCAGCTTGCAGAAGTCAGGCACTTCCCAGCTACTGGGACATGGTCATAATGGACTTTGAATTGATGAGCTCTGTGTCTACCAGGTGCCAGGTCTCTTTGCTAAGCAAAGGTCTCTTGTCTGAGTGCTTGTCCCTGCCAGGCTAGGGACCAGCCTTGCTGCTGCACGAAGGAGAAAAGTTCCTGAGGTCAGTCAAGAGAGAAAGGTGACTCACGCTGAGGGGCTGGCCTTGTCTTGCTCAGTGAAGTGCCAAAGCAGACCATGGTCATCCAGCCAAAAACCTTCAAAAAAGTAACTGGGAGAGAGAACTCTCTCTGCTCAGTCCCTTTGTTGCTTTGTGCTGCAAGAGATAGTAAAGCAGAGGCACCTCGTTCCTAACAGCAATACTGTATTGTTACCCAGACCATCGTGACCACAGGCATTCCCTACACCTTGGCTACCAAAGGAGTCCATTGGTGGGAAGTGCTTTCAGGAACCAGACAGCACACACCAGAGCTGGGATGGCTGCAGGAGCCTGGAACAGCAGCCAAAGGGAACTTCAGGCTTCCCAGCTCAGTTTGTGTAAGGAACTGATAATTTCCAAAGACTGCCCTCCCCACAACAAGAGAGCTCTTGATTTATTGGAGGCCTTTGCCAGAAGCCACGTTGTACCTTCTCTGCCACAGGCTTCAAGAACTGGCCTCTTCCTCACCCTCCTTTCCAGCACTTGCAGTCTCCTCTGGCATGAAGACAAAACAAGCACCTGAGTTTATTAGCACAGTATCTTCTCCTCCAGTCCTGGAGCATTTCTCTGCTGTGAGCCAAGAACCCTTGCAGTACTTCACACTGACACTGGGAAGGAGGCTCGTGTGCAGAGCAAGATGAAAGAACATGAAACACTTCTTAGTGCTTTGAGAGGAGTATTTTAAAACCTCATAAAGCCAACACAAGGGCAGTCTGAAGTGAGTGCTAAATTACTCCATTTAAATCCAAATGACTCAGAGGTTCCATCCCCCCCATCAGTGCTGCTGAAGTGATTTAACAGCTGAGGTTACTCAGAACTAGAAAAAACCCTCATTATAAAGATAATAAGGAAGCATCCTGTAGAAGTCCTCACCCAAGAAGCATCCCCATGCAAGCAACACTCCTTCCTGCCCTGCTCCCTTACACATCACAACAAGGACCACCAAACACTCAGGTCTCCTTGGACACCTTCCCACAGGTCCCTTACTGGGAGGCACGTGGGGACATATTTTGCTAGCAGCACTCTGAGCTCAGAAGCTAAGGCTCCACTGAGCATCTGTAAGAGCACAATAAAGCAATCAGACCACCTCTCACTCTGCCTTCCACTTGACCAAAAGCTACTCTGCTCCAGTTAACAACCTCATCCATCAAACCCCTGCAGAAGCAGGTATGATTAACCAGCACAGCCTTGGGCTTTCATTTTCAGAATGCAAAAAGGCTGAGCTGCAGCCCAGCAGCTCTTGGGGAAAATCAAATCTCATTGAGAATACTTAATAGCAAGTAATTCCAATTATGTGCTTGCTCAGTCTGACTGGGAGGAAAGGGCAGGTTCCACGCTGAAGCTGTTTGTGATGCGGCTCCTGCACTCATCTGCCATGTGGAAGGCAAACACTGTCTAGTGACAGCCTCAGTGAGCAGGGCTGGCCCATTGTCACAAAGGCACTGGTCTCAGAGGGCCACATCTCTTCATCTGTAATCCTGCCCAGTCCTTCACATGAGGGTTGAGAAACCATGAAGAAGGTGAATCCCTGAAGAAGGTGCATCCCTGTCCCCAAGCAGCACCCCAGCCCAAGGCACAGGCTGGCAGCTCTGCTGCCTCCCTGCTTGGAGTCAGTCGAGGGCTGGTCAATCTGGCATATTTCAGCAGCCCTAAACACTTCTGAGATACTTCAAAGATGTTTAAAGCAAGCAAACAAACAAACCCAAACAGGCTAGGAAACATAAAAGCAGGGTTTTTTCCATCCCTGTCTAATTGATCCAAAGGTTCAAAGATTCCTGTGAAGAAAGCAAGCTCAAAGCTGCACTGGGGATGCAGAGATCCACATTCAAACCCACCCAGAGCAGATCAGGAAGGAATGGGGTTTCATGCCCACCCAGCCTCAGCTGCCCACTTCACCACCTGAGAACACAACCTGAAGCACAGCTGTCTCTGGCAGGGGGATGAGCAGTACCCAGCATGGAGGCTCTTGACATCAAACAAGCAGAGCAGACTTGTGCCCACCCTTTCTCAGCAGAAGATGTGGAGAAAGAGAAGTCAGGCTCACAGCTGAGTCCTTTCCTGCCCTCACAGCCTGTTGAGCAGGGCTGGGCAGCAGGGTCTGTGTACTGCAAACAGCACAGAAACCAAACCAGGACCCAGCTTACAATGCTCTGAAAGCTTCTACATGCCAACGCTTTCTGGAACACCTGCAGCCCTCCCCACCTACACCCAGCTGTCAGGAGAGGTGTTGCTCAGTGTCTCCTAACACTGCCGCTGCCATGAGATGATGACTGAGGCTGACGTGCTGCTGAGAACAAAAGCTGAGCAGCCCAGAGTCAGTTTTCCCTTTGGAGGGGCACTGGGATGGCTCAGGCTGCTCTCTGCTTTCTGTGGTGGGTGAGCCCCTTCTCTGGGTGAGCACCAGCTTGTTGGTGCCAGCCTCCAGAGAGAAGTGGCAAGGAGCAACTGAAGAAGGGAACACTGCAAGGCAGCACTTTGTTCAACATACAACAGAGACCTGATTTACCCACCCAGGAATGGTCCAGGCTCCCCATAGAAGGGGCTCAGCTCTGCTCTCAGTTCACTGCTGCCTGCAGAGCACTGGGCACAGCCAGCTCCATGTTGAGCAGATGCTGACACCTCAGCCCCAACCAACCCATCTAGAAAAGGGCAGCCAGCAAGAGTGGCACAAGCTGCCAGTGCTCCCATGCCATGTCCAGCAGTGGAGCTGAGGGCAGAGCTGGCTGTCTGCACCCTGGGACATCTCCCAGCACAAGGCAGCTGGGACAGCTGCTTCTATATAATCCTAGAATGGGACCTTAAAGATCATCAAGTTCCAACCCCTGCTATGGGGGCGGGGACACCTCCCACTGGCCCAGGCTGCTCAAAGCCTCATCCAGCTTGGTCAAACTCTTCCAGGGATGAGGCATCCACAACTCTGGACAACCTGTTCCAGAGTCTCAGCACCCTCAAAGGAAAGAGCTTCTTCCTGCTGTCTAATCTAGCTCTTGGTCGCCTTCACCCCCACAAAACAATCCCCTCACAGCCACAGCACATTCCCTCACCTCTCTGCAAAGGCAAAGCCTAGCAGCACTCGGTGCACAGCCTGCAGCCTGTGAATGGGAACAAGAGCATTCTTCAGGGCCACATTTTTGGTTGTTTGGAGAAACAGACACGACCTCTGTTTGTTTGCTTTCATGTTTTAGCTACTCTGTATCTCCTCTCAGTTTGTTGCTCTAAGCTCTCAGTGTTTGCCTTTCTTGACCAGGTCGCTGCTTTCACAAGACATTTGCAGCTGCCCCACTGCCTCAGCTTCATCTTCTGACTTCCAACTGCTCTAAGAATATTAATTAAGAACACAAAGAGCTCAGCAAGAGGAGCTGAAATGGCAGAGGAAAGCATCAGACGCTCCTTCCCCCCCCAGGTCCCCAGTGAAGAGCAATGCCCATGACTTAAAGTAACCTGTGAAGGACATCTTGGTCTGATGGTTTGGCTCGGGGTTTCTCAGCCACCAGTATAGATTTTCCCAGAACTCAAGTTTGCTCTGAAACTTCACTCTCCCTGCTTGATGAAATCCCTGTGTTTCCTCCCATGCCTGCCTTTCTCAGATGATTCCAGCACCCTTACCAATGTGCAGCTGTTTTAGAACCATAAGCAGGGAAAAATAATCTGAAAAGAAAAAAAAACCACAGAAAGCTCTCCTCACCCTCAGATTTGTTGACATCAGAAGGCAGGGCTGGTTCAGAAGCTAACCTGAATCTCAGCTCTCTCACCTGCTCCCTGTTACACCAACAGGTGTTCCTCTTGCTGCAAATTGCTGCTATTAATAATGATGATCTTTCTAATCATTTAATAGGAGGGTATCAGAATTCCTGGCAGCCATTAAATACATCTCCTTTCTCCTCAAGTGCTGAGGGATATGTTGGTGGCCTCTCTTACCCTCCACCTGAAGCTCAGAATAAGAGAGCTGAAGCCAGAATAAAAGCTAAGGAGGGACCAGCAGAGCCAGGCTCCTCTCCACTGGCTGTCCTGCACACCCATCCTCTCTCCAAAGCTCTTTCACACCTGAGTTGCATGTGTCAAAGCATGAACATGTCTAAGCACTGCAACACTCCCACTCCCTTCCTCCAGCAAGATGCTGCTGCACAGCCTCAGCCTGGGAAACACAGGGGCTGCTGATTTTTACCACTCCAGCAGGTTCCCAGGACCCTGTAAGGAGCAACATCCCCCATGTCCCGCTGACTGGAGATGTCCTACTCTGCAAGGCAAGCTGTACCAGGCTCCTCTCCTGCACTGCAAGCCCCACTGGCTGTTTTTCCTCCAGAGAACACTTTATCCTTCTGTTGATAACATCCTCAGCTTGGGAATGCGAGCAATGGCCCCACAGATTAACCAGGTCATTGCAGCCTGCAGTGAAGAGTGAAGATGTCTCTGACTGCAGCTGCTCAGGCCCTTTTCCCTCCCTCCAGCAATCACACACAGACTGGCATGGCTCTGGTTCTGTCAGATGAGAGAAAAATCACTGCTGGCTCCAGAGGTTAACACAGCATAGGCACATTTGGATCACTGGAGGGCACTGAGCAGCCCATGGGCCACACTCTGCCTCTGCCTTGCTCTGCCTCACCTTCAGAGTTCAGCCCAGTGACTGACCAGGCTCTGCCACATGCCTGAAGCTGAAATCCCAACCCTCCAATGCTGCCAGCTCTCTGAGTCTGTGAGATGGGGTCAGGGGGCTGTGTCACCACCTAAGTAAGGGACACTGCTACACCACCAGGCTCAGCTCTCCCCAGGAAGAGCTCTGCTTGGACCAAGAACCTCCCTGACCCTCAAACTGCACTGTCCTGCCTGCAATGGGACATAGACCAGGCTGTATTTGAGTCCAGGTTCAATGGGAAGTGTGTGTTATGTGAACAGAAACCCCCTTGCTCTACTTTTGCAGCTATTTCCAGCTAAGAAAAGGCTGTGCCCTCCTGGTTATGCAATGCAGCCACTGCTGCACAGCCCTTCTCCCAGATAAATCTGTCCTGACCCCTTCCACAGAACATGCTCACACACCCAGCCAGTTGTGTCTCAGCATGCAGTGATCTCACACCCATGTGGTCCTTGCCACTGCCCTCCCCTGTGCCACTCCATTCCAAGGGACCTCAGTTTCCCCCACAGTTCTCATTTCCCCTTTCACAACAAAACAATGTGCTCAAAGGAAGCCCATTACAAGATGCCAGGAACCAATGGAAGGCTCCAGCTGATGTTTCCCAGCAGATATAAAGGTGGAGCTGACGTGCAAAAGGAGGCTGGGGCAAGCCACTTTGGCCCACACTGCCTTTGAGGAACAGCTCAGCCCCAGTGCATCTCCTGGCAGGGCAGAGCAGGGCACGTTGGGTCCCCTCACCCACAGCTCCACTGCTCAGGAAAAGCTCAGCACTGACGTAGAGGCTACGCCTGCAAGATCAATAGAGAGAGCAAACACGCACAGCCAGCCTTTCTCCTCCCAGAACACTGTGCCTCAACCCCACCAGCATCTTCTCTACGTCAGCTCTACCAACAGGAACGAGGACACACAGCCTGAGAGACTCTCTCTGCACTAACAAGGTCATATTTAATCAGTTGGCACCTCCCGGGGTGCAGTTTCGTCTGTGTGAATTAAGGAGGCTGTCCACAGCCACAGAGCAACCAGCTGGAAGTGCCCCATGCCAGGCACCCACAAATGTCTGCAGTGGGCAGTTCCAGGACAGGGAGACGGTGCCCAGGCTGGGGACACACCAGGCTGGCAGCACGCTGTGGTGAGGACTTGGCTGTGCTCTGCTGCTCCCTGGGGAACGGAGGCAGAACAACGCGGGGTGGGGAGCAAAGCCACCGTGCCTGCTGTGACCACATCTCGCCACATCTTTGTTTCCAAACTGGGCATCACTGCAGGTGGTCCAGGACTGAGACAGCACCCATGCGTGCTGATGCTCACAGCCTGCCCTCAGCCCGTGCTGTGGGCTTGCTCCTTGGGTGCTAATCAGAACAAGAGCAGCCAAAATTCCCTGCCAGTCACCTCCTGAGAGCTTGCTTTGTCAGTCAAATCAGTTAAAGGGCCCTGCAGAGCTTTAAAAGAGACAAAAGCTGATTTGCTGCTTGGCAAATTGGAATTTCACTCCCCATGCAGATTAATTCCATTAACTTACTCAGTGTCCTTTCGGGGGCAGATCCTTCCCTGCCCTTGCAGCTTATGGAAAGCACAGAGCAAGTACAGTGCAATCTCCTTCCTGGTAAAGGCACCTGGTAGCCTGATCATGCTCTGGCATTCGTGTTTCCTCCCACGCTGCCCAGATGCAAACACCTTCCCCTCCCCACACACCATACCACACCTTTCACCAGGGCTCTCAGTACCAGGAACTCACCTTGTGCTTCATAGCCTGAGTAGTGATGAGCTGTGCCCATGTCCTCATCGCCAGGGCCCAAGCCAAGGGCCGACCTGAGCTGGGCCATGTTGACCTGTGCCGTCAGCTCACCGTTCCGGTCCCCGATCTACAGGGTGAGAACCAACAGGGTGGCTGGTTAAAAGGCAACAGGCTCTGAGCAAACAGCCCCTAGCAAAGGGTTTGCCAGTCCCATAACAAAACAAACACACACCCAGCTAAAAGAGAGCTCAGAGACACCCTGAGAGACCATCCAGCCCAGCTTTCAACACCAAAGCAACCCTCCAAAGCTACTCCTCAGTGGTCATTTGGGAGAGGGTCCTCGCATGGGACCTTGAACAACCTGGTCTAGGAGGTGGTGTCCCTGCCCATGGCAGGGGGCTGGAACTAGATAATGATCTCTAAGGTCACTTCCAACCTAAATCATTCTATCATTCTAAGCTGTGCTGCTGGACTTCAAATTGCCTTTCTGTGGAGTTCAGGACAAGGAACTGAAGGGGCACAGCTCCCCCACTGCTACAGAAGTGGGACAGAGGTGAATGAGCACATCTGGCTCGTGCTGCAGCCATGTCTGGCTTGGCAGAGAGCCCTGAAACTCTCAGCCCCCTTCCCCAAACATCTCCATAGTTACTGAGCACCAGCCAGCCACACTACTATCAGCCATGTGGGCAGTGCCTCACAAAGCCCTTCTCTCCTGGCTCAGATCCATACAGCTTTGAGTTGTTCCTAGTGAACTACCCACATACAACCTCCAAAAATCTTAGAGTCCTAATTTTTCCAGATTCCCATCTCTCACTGAAGCTGCTATTACATGTTCAGGAAGAGCTCTCTCCAGCAGCTCTTGCTACTTGAAAAGGGGAGCTGTAGGACGTGCTGCTGTGCCCTCCCCAGTGTTTAACCACACGAGAAAATTATTGTGCAGCACAACACCAGCAAACACAGAGAGGTCACTGAGAACAGCCTCTAATCTTCAGAGGAACAGCAGCCTCCATGGCAGAAGGAGACCTTGGCTGTTCCTTTGCAGAAGCCTAAGTCCCAATTAAATGCCTTGCAACAGCTCTTTTGTGGTCCTGTGAGATAGGCTGCAGCGTGAGCCGTCCTACAGCAAACCCATAAATCCTCACAATACTGATGACAGAGCCTCAAGCACTAGCAAAGGGAGGCAGATCAAACAGCTTATCACCAGGCATAAATCCCCTGCCAATTACAAGTTTTGCTGTTGACATCATCCCTAGAGAAATCACTGTCCCGGTAAGGTCTTGCAGTCCCTGATGCTCTTTTAAATGCTTCCATGACTTCCACTAATTAGATCATCTACAAGGGCCTGTCAACACCAGGGGAAGGTAGGAACTTCAGCAGGTTCTGCCTTAACATCAGGTAGGCAGGACCTACCAGACACACCCCAGCAGAGCCCTGTTTTCTGCTCTCAGCTCACCTATCTGTTTCCCAGGAGCCCCTCTGCCACACGCAGAGATGGAACAGGTACTGCGGAGCAGTATCTGAGAACTGGGGCAGCTTCCAAGGATTTTAGGTACATATCTTTTATTCCAGCCTTTTTCTGTAACCTCCAATCACCCTCCAGCAACTTCCTGTGTGGTCACCCTGAGCAGATTTCGTTTGGATTCCCAAGTCGCCATCAGATTTGCGTTGGGGGAGAAGGAAGAAAGGCTCCTGGGAAGCGAGTTGCAAACATCGGTGTGCGAAGGTTGAACTCCTCTGGGTTTCTCCTGGGCAAAACATTGCTGCTTGCCCCAGGCTGCCAAGCACAAGCCACACTTGGGTCCCAAGGCTGCAATAAACCATCAGCTTCAGAAGGGAATCACTAGCTGCTGGAAGCTAATGCAGCTCTCCTCACAAATGGGCAGGCTCTGCACTGCTCCATAGTTAATGATGTGCAGGAGTTTATTAGCCATCTGCCATGAGTAACCCACTCCTAGCAACCATCACCCCAGAATCAGAACACTGTCAACCCCCCTCCATTGGGTTTCTCCTCCAGTCCCAGAAGTCACCAGGACCACTCCTGCTCTTGTCTTCCCACCACCCTCTTCTGCACTGCCCATCAGTGAGCTGTCATCTGGCTCTGAACAATCAGCTCCATGCTGCAAGAATGAAGCTGGAAAGAGTTAATTCATCCTAAAATGCACATGGCCAAAGAACAGTATTTCTTCTGCTTGTCTAATAAGTATAATTAAATGCATAATTGGGCTGGTATGTCAGCCCTGCCCCAAGATTTAGCCATCTTTAATAGGCAGGAGAACATACAAAACACTTACATATGGTGATTTCAATTAGTACTTCAACAGGGCAATTTCTTCATCTGGGGAAGACTAAAGAGGCCACAGCTGATTTCCTCATAACACACTGGAAAAGGCAAACAACCCAATTCCTGCTTTCTCCCCAAAGTACTTTAAGCCACTTTAAAAATGCTGCATGTTCTCACACCAGGAAAGCTGCAGCTTTGCAAACCCGTTTGTGAGAAGCAGAGCAGCTGCACACACTAACCCTCAGAGAGTGAGACAGCAGTTCTGGGGGAGCTGCAAGTCCAAGTCCAGTGACAGCCACTGATGGCATTAGGACAAGGCCACAGTTGACCACCTCCCATCTGGGACCTCCTGTCAGCTCACTGAGAGGCAAGAACTTGCCAAACACACCCTTCCTCTGTTGCAGTGCAAAATGCAGCTGGGTGCCCTGAACCTGCTGAACTGGCTGGTTTTGAGCACCTGGCCACTGGGTAGAAGTTTTCTCCTCATTTTCTCCAGGTGCTTAACTTGCCAGCAAATTTGGTCAGACCACAGCTAGGATGGACCACAAGGTCCATCTCAATCAGGATCTCACAGCCTTGTGCTCAGGTAAAGGGGCCCTTATCAACAAACTGGACACCAAGAGGTATCTGAGGTCCCTCACACCAGCTGGGTGCACAACGGGTTGGCCAGCAGACCAGACAACAAGTCCCCAGGTCCTTTTTCACCCCATTAAGAGCAATGTACAGCAAATGCATGAGCTGTAATTAAGAGGAAGGCAGGCTGGGAGCCTCCCATAAAAGGAGTATTTTCCAGCCAAGCTCTGCAGTTCCTACAGACACCATTGAAAGAGCAGCTAGACAAGAGCTCTCCAGAGCAGGCAGAGCAAGAGAAGAACTACGTCAATATGACTTATTGGCATAAAATAGAGTCTTCCTCTCACCAGGGAGGACTGATTCCCACTGACCTGAACCATCTTCTCTTACCTCTTGGGAGATTTCAAGATGTTTCCTTGCAAAGTGCAAAGCTTGCTCATGGCTCCCCAGAGAGTCATAGGCATTTCCGAGACTCCAGCAGGCTCTTCCTTCTCCCACCCTGCAAAACAGGAAGCTGTCAACCACAGAAATGCTGGGCAAAACCCAGCAGCACAGCAACCCTTTCAGGGCCTCCTTCTCCACAGCAGCCAGACCCTCCTGGTTCTGCTTTCACCTACAGAAAGGTTCTGTGAAGGAAATGCACTGTGCATCTTGAACCCTGCTTATGCTGAGGTCAGTGAGACCAGGGGATGAGCAAGAGCCTCAGGAGCAGGTCTGCACTCACAGTGGCAAAAAGCTAAGCAGTGTAGCAAGGGCCCAGAATGGTTTGGCTTCATTTGTGAACACCAGGCTGAGAGCAGAAGGCAGAGCTCCTGCCCAGCTTCTCACACAGCAAGGATTCCTCTCTAGAGATGCACAATGCATCCATAGGGCACCCAACATCCAGCCCTTCTGTTCAGCAACAGCTCATAGCTGCTCTAGCAAGAATGTGGCAAGGAGAGAACACTGCAGCTATGCAACCTTCTATTGGATACCAGCACCAAGATTCATGCACAAACTGACATTGCATGCAACAGCCAAACACACATTGACCTATTGCCACAGGGCCTCCAGGGATTTGCTTGTTTCCAGAAGCCAGGGAAAGGAGAAGAATGTGAAACCTGCCCTTGGTCCCCAGCAGCCCTGACCCCCAAGCCTGAGTGCAGCCAGCCCAGGTGCCTCTGGAGCAGGTTTCAGCACCTGTTTGCACAAGCAGGCAGAGCCCTACTGCTGATCAGAGTCTGCTCAGCTCTGTAAACGAGCAGATGTGGGGGGTGATGGGATAAAAAAAGCACCTGGGGGTGCAGGGAGAGAATCGGCATGACTGCAACTCCCTTTTCAGAGGGTTGGGCGGGTTGATCAGCGTTTAAACATTTTTCATGTCATCCTGTTCAATACTTACTGCTCATAGGGTGTGCTCCCAGAAATGCAGGAGCCCACAGGCCTGCAACCCCCACAGCATGATTCACCCTTGGGTGGGATTATCTCTTCTCTGAGCAGATACTGCCCGGAGAGTGCCACAGAGCTCCCATTCTAGTGTCTCTGCTCCATCTAGTGGAAGACACTCGGCTCCCCAAGAGCTGTCAGCAGTTACACTGATCAAAGCGGCTGCAAAGTCACTTCAGCTGCAAGGCTCCAGGACCACAGACAGAGTATCCAGGAGAAAAGCACCAACCTCTCTTTAAAAATGTTTTTAAAACCAAATAAATAAAAACGAGGCCAAGCCTCCCGAAGCAGGAGAAATGAGGCTGAGAGGAAGCAAAGTGCATCATGTCCACATACTCTATGCAACATCATTCGCCCCTGCATGGACGCTTCCAGCATCACCTGGAAGCAACAGGACAGTGACATGGATTTGTGCCCTCACCACAGAGTTTCTAAGGAAGATACAATTTCTGTGAAGTTGAGGGAGCTTCAGAGGGGCCCTTCTGAGAGAAAGCAGCAGCTTCAGAGGGGCCCTTCTCAGAGAAAGCAGCAGCGGGGCAAAGCGCTGAACTGAACACAATGAAATTTCCCGACACACCTCCTCTTAGAAATCTCACTCAGCCCATGCAGACACAGCATTAAGGGCACAATCTCCAGGTCTGAATGATATGATAAAGGTGTCAATCATGTTATGTTTCTGACAGACAGCTGGACTAAGGCCTGAGTTCTGAGAGACTTTCAAGAATACATGTCACTGCTGTGTAGCTCCAGCCATAGAGAACAGTCAACCGGGAAGAGCCAGTGCTCTGAACCCACCAGAACAGAGACACCACCTCCTGAGGCAAGTCCCTTACCTGTCTCCCAGCTCCTGTGCTATCACCAGGTGTTTCAGGTGGTACTCAATGGCCCTTGCATAGTCTTGAAGCAGTGTGTATGTGTTTCCAAGACTGTAGCAAGCCTGGGCTTCTACTGCTTGGTCTTTGAGTTGTCTGGAGAGCTGGAGCGTTTTCCTGCGTGGAACAGATGGGAATGAGAAGACCTGGTGACTGCAAGGCACCAGGAAAGTCACCACTTTGGCATGCACTGTGTTGAAGTGGATGCCTGTAACACTGCAGGCTGCCAGGGGCTGTTACTTGCCACCGTTGAGCACCACACATGCAACTGGCCTCCGGCTCCCTCATCACATCCCCCTGAGCCTCTGAATTCACTGCAATCGGTCAGAATTTCCAGGGAACCTGTGCCCTGGGTCTGCCTTAGCCCCTGGCACTTACTTGTAGTACTCAGCAGAGATGTCAAACCTCCCGAGGAAGATGTGTGCATTGCCCAGGTTGCTGTACGCTCGCCGCTCGGCCGCCTTGTCCCCAAACTCCTTAGCGATAGCAAGGCGCTGCAGCAGACACAGAGCAGTGAGTAGGGGCTGACCACTGCCAGCTTCCTGTCACACAGCAGCTTTCCTGGGACATTAACTTGGTTTGCAAAGCTCACACCCAGCAAGGCTGCACGTGCCTCTTGGTGCTGGATGCCGTGGGAAATCTCTCCCTCTCACAATGAGGATCAGGAAGGGCCTCTGGAGAAGTGGGAGTGAAGTCACATCCTTCTCTAACTCCTGGTCAGTACACATCTCTCTAGCTACAGTGCAGAGTCTCACACACATGCTTCAGCAGCTGAACCAAGAGGCAAATGGAGAGCTGTAGGTGAGGCTGTGGAGGGATGTGGTCGATCAGCAGGCTGATGGTGCAAGAACAAGGCTGTCGCTTTGAGTGGTGCTGTGGCACAGAATGCACATGCATGCGTGTGCACTCCAGCTCCAGCTGCAGCTGCTCTCCAGAACCTCTGCCCCTGCCCACACTTCTCACATCCCCCTGCTCCTCCTGCCTCTCCATCTGCTTAGCCTGGAGAAGAGGAGGCTCAGAGGAGACCTTCTGGCCGTCTACAACTACCTGAAGGGAGGTTGTAGCCAGGTGGGGGTTGGTCTCTTCTCCTGGATGGCCAACAGCAGAACAAGAGGACACAGTCTCAAACTGCACCAGGGGAGGTTTAGGCTGAATGTCAGGAAGAAGTTCTTCATAGAAAGAGATTGGCCATTGGAATGTGCTGCCCAGGGAGGTGGTGGAGTCACCATCACTGGAGGTGTTTAAGAAGAGACTGGATGGGGTGCTTGGTGCCATGGTTTAGTTGATGAGATAGTGTTGGGTGATAGGTTGGACTTGATGATCTCAAAGGTCTCTTCCAACATGGTTAATTCTATTCTCACCCTCCACCTTGTAACACCTGCTCCTGCTCCCAAATACTGCACAGAGTTTTCCAGCCCTTTCTCCCAAAGCTCTGCTGGCTGCTGTCTCCCAGCATTTAAGGATCAGAAGAGCTGTGACAGGATTAGCTTTCCAAGGTGCTGAGCACCTTCCACTGCAAGGAAACTGACACGTGCTCTGAAATAGAAACTAAATTGTGCTTGAATTAGGGCAGGGACTGTGTCACCTCGCCCCTCTGTAAAGCTTTACAAAAGTTATTATGCTCTACAAGCACTACTTATTCCTGATCAACAGCTCCTTCAGCAACTTAATTAAATTCATAGCTTGCATTTATTAAAATCTAGAACAATACAAATTAAGAGCTGCAAGTTTGCCCTCAGATAGCTCCTTTGGTTTCCAAGCCAACAGCACCATTCACTCTAGCTGCTCATTAGGTGCTGGTGGGGATTGAGGCATGAGTTGGTGCAACAGGGCCAGATCTCCTGAAGTACACACGGCAGGGAGAAAAACAGCTGGAGGAAAACATCTCACTGTACTTCCCGGGCTGCAGTGAGAAGAAAGGCTGCTTCCCAAGAGCCAGCCTCAGCCCCTGACCCCAGGAAGAGGGTGCAGTGGTTTCCTACCTCCTTGTGGAAGGCTATAGCTTCACTGAAGTTGCCAAGTAAGTACTGAGTGTTGCCAAGGTTGCCATAAGCCCGGCCCTGTGCCGCTCGGTCCCCCAGCTCCTTCACCAGGGACAGATTCCTCCTGAAAGAAACCAGAGCAGTGCATCTGGTGAGACACAGCCCACACTCTCTGCAGGAGACAGCACCATAGAGAAATAAGAGGCAGCTCTGGAGAAGGCATTTCCCATCCCAACTGACTGTCCTGTGCACACACAGGGTAGGGTGACAGGCTGGTGGTCTGTGCTAGCTGCAGCTCTGGGAGCTCCTGCAGATGCAGTGGTGCAAGTCCCTGCTGCTCTCTCGAGCTCAGGCAATCTGCAGCTGTGTCCAGGAGCTGCTCACACACTGACAACCTGAGAGGATCCCACATTAAATATGAAATGGCCACCTCACTGTACAGGGGAGAAGCATGAGCACAGGAGAAAGGAGATTACCTGCAGCAGGAGAGCCACAAACCTGGGGAGAAGAGCAAGATCCACAGTCCCATGCAAAGGGTCAGCTCATGGAGCTTCCCAACATTATTTTACCTTGGTTTTTTCCCTATTTAGGCACACAGCAAACACAGGGAAGAGTAGAGCTGCCAGCTGGCACTGATTTACCCACTGGCTATTCTCTGGAACAAGGATGGTGAGCTATATATAGGCACTATCACATCCCCAGACATGAGAAGATAGAAGATCTTGTCACTCCCTTCATTTAAAAAAAGCCATTTAAAACTCTGAAGTATGAGGAGAACAACAGCCCCAAAGTCTGGTGACAGCCTTCCTGTGTGGGACATCAGAGTGATCTCAGAAACTATTTAGGAAAGGGAAGGATGTTACAAGCAAGATAAAATACAGAACCATTAGAAGGACAGCCAGGACTTCAAATGAAAGGGTGAAGGAGGATCTCTGCTCCTGCTCCCAGCAACGGAGACACAGGATTCTGTTCACATCAAAGCCAGCAGAGAGCAGTAGGGGCTGCAGCAGCTAATAGTTTAGCTTCCTGATACAGCCCTGAGAAGGAGCAGTGAACTTAATTGCACCATCATACTTCAAACCACAGCAAGTTCTACCAAGGCAATGCCAGGATGAATTTTAGCTCCAGTTTTATAAAAGCTTCCAGGCCCTCCATCACCTTCCTTGAGATTAATTTGCCACTGTAACTTGGCACCTCAGGGGACTGTTCCTAATTCATTACACCATGCAAAAATCTCATTCAGTGGCCTGATTTTCAGCAGCACTGAGCCCACAGTCTCAGTCTTTGCCACAGACGTCTTTCAGAGCTCCCACATCCTCAGTGGCTCAGGAAACAAACCCCTCTATGAGAAATGCTTCCAACGGGACTCAGCAGAAATGGTCACCTTGCACCCCAAATGGCTAATCCTTAACAGTTATCAGAGCTCATTTAACCAGCAGACTCTGAAAGCTGCCAGCAGAACAGGAACACCACAAATGCAGATTATGATCTGAGCAGGAAAAGCTCCACAAAGGTGTACCTGTGTGCACTTCAGCAATCACTGATGCCTGAGCCCTGCCCTGCTCCTGCAGGAGGAAGGGTTGGCCAAGCTTTAAGTACTTACTCATAATATTCGGAAGCTTTCTGTAGCGTCTCCTTGACCTCTTGAGGCAAGTAGCCTGGGTCTTGGGCCATGTTCCACGACAAGTGCTTTCCCTTTGCATGGTAAACATTTCCTATATTATAGAGGGCTCTGGCTTCACCAATCTAAAGGGAGACAGAACAGGGATCAGCAAAGTATTACACTGCACAGCCCAGTATGGACCTTGCCAGTGCTGGGCAGAGATTCATAACAGTTTAGGTTGGAAAGGACCTTAGGAGGTCCACATTTTCCTTTCCCATCCTCATTGTCCTGGCAGCTGTTACTCTCAGCAGCATGAGACCTGTGATGGCAGTCAGACAGGAGAGCTTTACACTCCTGCTCCTCCTCCCAATGCCCACCTTCACCACATCACATTTACTGACTTGCAGACAGATGATTTTTAAAGCTGCAAAATGTCTCCTGTTGGATGCCACAAACCAATTACCTTGTCTCCCTGCTCCTGAGAAATGTCCAAGTGCCTCTGGCAACAAACAACAGCTTCATCAAACTGCCCAAGTATTTTCAGTGTATTCCCAAGGTTGCCACTTGCCTTGGCTTCTCCAATGCGGTCCCCAATGGTTCTACAAGATGACCACAGGAAGGAAGTGAAGTGTTAAAGAGCTCACAGGCTTGTGTTCACCAACTGTTGGAGGCAGAATTCAAGCTGCATGATAGGTACACTGCATCCAGCAGTTCACAGCACACACACCTGGCTGGAGCGCTTCCTACGTGCTCACTCAGTTTTGAAGACAGATCCTTGTTGCCTGGTTTGCTGTCTCAGGTGAACTACCTGAAGAGAGGTTGTGGCCAGGTGGGGTATGGTCTCTTCTCCCAGGCAACCAGCACCAGAATGAGAGGACACAGTCTCAAGCTGTGTCAGGGGAAATTTCAGCTCAAGGTGAGGAGAAAGTTCTTCACAGAAAGAGTAATTGGCCATTGGGATGTGCTGCCCAGGGAGGTGGTGGAGTCACCGTCCCTGGAGGTGTTCAGAAAAGGAATGGATGTGGCACTTGAAGCCATGGTTTAGTTGTCAGGAGGTGTTAGGTAGTAGTTAGGACTTGATGATCTCTGAAGTCTTTTCCAACCTGGTTGATTCTGTGATATAACTGCTCTAATGAGTTCAGGTGTACTTACAATGAGTACCTGAGGACTGGACACTGCCCTGCTCTTGCTCCAAGCACTCTCCTCACATCCATATTCCTTTCTCCACCTCCCTGCTCTGAAGGTGGCTGGCCCATTCTTGTTGCCTCCCAAGTTCTCCACAGGACAGTCACCCCATGCCTCAGGGCTAGTTTTGGATGCTTATTCCTGGGACAGATTGCCTCAGGCTATTAAGTTCAGACCCCACAGAACTTGCCTTTGCTCAAGCCCTGACAGGCTGAGTCTGATTAGGATGACACACAGCTGCCATGCTTACCTGGCCAGAGTAAGGTCATGTTTATGGTACTCCAGGGCCTTGGAGTACTCCTTTAGGTAGAAATAGGCATTGCCCAACTGACTGTAGATGGCACTGAGAGTCTTCAGGTCCTCTGTCCCCACCTGCACAGCTGCTTCGAAGAAGGCTGCCCCAGCTTTGAAGTCCCCAGCCTTGCACAGGCGCTCTCCTTCCAGGGCCAGTTCCAGGCAGGATGCCTCCATTCTGCCAAAGGCAAGACCATCATTTCCAGAGGAGTTAGGCTGCAGTGCACCCACCCTGCTATGCAAGGGTCCAAAAGTTTACTTTGTTGTACCCCTTTAATTACTCACTGCAGCAGAAAGAAACCCACAGAAACAAACCCTGGAGGGAACCACCCACTCTGCAGTCAGCCCCAAGGCACCAAATCCAGGTTACACACCTGGGGGACGGGCAGCCAGCTCACCCCAGTGATGTGGAGACCAGCTTTCACTGGATATGGTGGATGTTCAGCCCTCTGAGAAATCAGCCTCCAAAGCATGAGACACAGGAGTATCCAGACTTAAAGAGAGCATCTGCTAATGGCCAAAGGCAGCCTCTGGGCTCCCAGGAGGAATCTAGACAAGAAACTTGGGGCTCCTGGCTCTCAAGACATCCCAGGAGTAGCATGGCATCTGTTATTTCCTTGGGTGGTGCACAGCACAGAAGCCACGTACCCAGGCTGTTCGTGCCTGCACCACTTTCCCTGGGGTGACAGAGAGGGTAGCCAAACTACAACACATTTTTATTGGATACCAGAGAAAACCCTGGACTGTGCAGAATTTCTTGGCTGGGCAGCTTCCAGCGCTCAGTGTCTGCTTTTCATTAACTCTTCTGCTGTCACTCTTTCCACAGGCACTCTGCACACTACCTCCAGGCTTGCTTTCCTCCCTTGCACGTCTCCACACCTCTGGCAACGGCACATGCCATGCTGTCAGTGTGAGCACTTCAGGAGCCAGCAGAGAGGAAGGAGACCATCAATACTGCTTCATGAGAAAGGAGATGGACTCCTCTGAGTGCTTCACCAAGCCCTAAGTTACAGCTGCCTCCGTTAGACCACGTTTCCAAAGCTCTCAGAAGGGACAGAGCATGTGTTTGAACACTTACATCTGGAAGTGTCCAGGCTGCTGCAGTCAGCCCCTTCACGAGGTGTCTGGACACAGCATGTTTCTCATCCTCTATTCAGATGCTTCTCTTTGCTCTTTTGGGCTTTTCAATTTCTGCTCAATGTGTTTTTAAAAGTCAAAACTAGCTGGGTCAAAGGTGGACATCTGCTCTGAAACTCATAGCTCACTTGAGACAAGTCAGAAGAAGATAATAAATGTCCTAAGGAGGTTTCCATTCCGTTCTCAGGCAAAGAGCACTTGCAGGAAGTCTGACTGTGGTATCCTCACCAAGAGAACAACATACTCTGACAGCAGCAGCCCAGGTGACATCTCTTGTAGTGCTTTCCTGATGGGCCCTAGAAGATGCTTCCCTCTAAGGCACCCTTACCCTGCAATCAGGGTCTCTGCAGACCAAAGCTGAAGGGTGGGGGCCAAGCCAGGGCAGTCTGTGTGCTGCTTTGGCTTCTCTCCTTGAGGGCACAAACTGCCCCACATCACCACACCTCCTTGTGTAGAGCTTCTCCTGCCCCAGATCTGTGCTCCAGCATCTTCTGCCCAAGTCCACACCCAGCACCTCCTGCAGCAGTGGAGCATGGAGAGATGCACGTACAAAACACCAGTCCTGAGATATTTGTCCTATAAAGAGCCAAACTGTTGTTTTCTCAGCTGTTGGGAAACAAAGCCACTTCCTCTGAGCAGTGCAGAAACCATCTAATATCCAGCCCTATTTGCCTGGCAATCTCCCTGCTGAGTTGGCTTTGTACAGCTCCAAATACCCAACGCTTGGCAGACCAAAGCAGGGCAACCCATGAGGGCTGTTCAAACAACAACAAAAACCACCAAACAGGTCAAAGAGCTGGTTTCAGTCCCTTCTTCTAGACATACTTGGGACTTCTCCTGTCTCATTGGTCAATTATCCCCAAAACCACCAAGCAATAAGGAGAACAGGATTGTGAAGCAGCTCATTTGAGCTCCCACCTCAAACTCCCACACAGATATTGGATTCCAAGCTCACTGCAGAGCCCACACTGGAGTGGCTATTTCACTCTTGCACAAAATCTGCTTGCAGTGGCAGTGCAGCATCAGTCCCTGTCCCAGCTTCTCTTTGGTAGGGGAAATAAAACTAGTGAGACCATTAATACTAGAAATGTTGAACTTCTGTCCACTGATCCTCTAGCTACACCACATGAAAACAACGAAGACTGTCTTCTGCTACAGCATGCTGAACTAGAGGGACCACCTTTGGGATCACACCAAACTGCCATCAGTTCCAAGGCACATTTATGGCTTGTAGATCACTAGAGCAGCTCTCTGGCATCATCGTCAGGTGTTGACAGGTCTCTGCTGGTACATCCCCAACAGCTGAAAGAAGGCTTGGGACTGAAGGCAGACAAGGAGCAACTTCAACTCAAATCAGCAAAATTAACCTGCCTGAGCTTAACAGAGATGAATGCTGAGAGGACTTGAAATGCAGGGATGAGCTATGACCACAGGAACTGAGTTCCAGTTAGAACATGGCTGAGAGAGAAGCCAATTTCAACACAATTTCAGTTCAAACGTCAACATGAGCAAAGCTTCCCAATACCCAGGTTCTTTTTAAGGGCCTGAGTTCCACTGTCAGCAGTCTAAAAGCTGAGCTGGAGAGTGGCTTCCCTGCTTCATGACATTGCAGTCTAGCACGGATCAAATCTGTTGTGTGATTTGAAGAGCCTGAGGTGAGGGACCCCATCCATGCAACACGGCAAACCCTACAGCACCAGAGCCCAGCTACACACTCAAGGCTGGCATCTCACTCAGGTCATATCTGCCAGTGGACACCAAACCAGTGGAATTTGTGCCTCAGGGCCTGCATTCCAGTACACACACACACTCACACTCTCTGGGTGTTCCCATAGTAACTGTTGGTGCCCAGCCAGTGGCATGACCTCCAGTGCACACAGCCTTTTATTCCAATCTGTTTGTCCTTGAACATGCTGCTTGGCAGGGTATCTGACTTATCTAATTAACATCACTGCTCAGTTTAGGACCAAAGCAAACAAGGAGAAAGGAGAGGAGCCTTCTCCTCACAGCACTCTGCCAAGGCTTTGCTGCCATGCAAAGGGACAAGTGTCAAGGATGGCAATTATTAACAGAAATCAAACCCACCTGCCCTTCCCACATCCTCAAGGTCCCACAGCCAGGGCTAGTTCTGGGAAGCAACTTTGCACGCAGTTCAGTCACTGTGGCTTAGGAGCACTTAGAAACACAATGCCAAGGGCAGAGAAACGGACTAGAAGTCTAGGAAAAAACTCAAGCACACGAAAACACTCCAAGTCCAGCACCTTCCAAAGGCCACAGGCCAACTGGCCATAAGAAAAGACTGGAAGGGAGATTTAGGCAGAAGACAGAAACTGCTGTTCAAGTGAACCAACCTGAGCCACCCTGACAGACTGGCAAAGGGATAACTCAAGTTACAGCCCCAGTTTCCCCCACAACACACACCTGACCTTTCCTCTACCTCTTCTTCTGCAGGTAGCACCTCTTCTGAGCATAAACACAGAGCTCCAAGCCCACTGGCAGAAAGAAGCAGCAGATCAGAAACAACCACTCCTTTTGGCGCATCTGCTGCAAGAGCAGAAGGGCTTCTGCTGCTGCAAACCTCTCCTTGCCAGGCAAGGAGCTCAAGGTTCCTCCAAAAGAAGGTCATCTTCAGAAAGAAGCACACTTCAGTTTGGCAGGCTCCAAGGAGACCTCATCCATCTGCCACCCAGGAAGCTTTGCAAGTTCCAGAAATGATCTGAGCAGTTCTCAGACCAGAAGAGAGCAAAAGGTCCCCTGGAGTGTGCCCCTGCCCACTTAAATGGGCTCCAAACCATTCCCAGCTGACAGGGCACAGCCTTCTACACCCCAGCTCCCAGGTGTGAAGTTTCTCTCCTGCTGGCACATGGGCAACATGCCTGGGCCTGTACCTCCTCAGCAAGCACCTACTATTCATGTCTTAATACCAGAAAAGAAGATTCAGTCCCTCCTGAGGCAGCAAATTACTGCTAATGAGCTGAGGGTGCTGGGCTTGGCCATATGGTGTGGTTCAGAAGACGGACACCACAGACCATGAGCTGCTTTTCCACAGCTGAGATGCTTGGGCGGGTTAATGCAATTCTCCCACCACACTCAGCCTGTTAGCTCACAGCATGGTATGTCCCTGGCTGGGGGTTTGAACAAAGACATGAGGAAAGGGGGGAAGCTCACTTGGAGTGGCCCCTGTTCATAAGCCTTGCACTAAATCAGTGCAAACCATGACCACTCCAGATAGACAGGACTCCCAAATGTCCACACAAGTCACATACCAGTCTCCAGACCCACTCCAAGCAGCCCAGAAGGTCTGACAACCTTCCCAGATCAAGTCCCAAACCAAACCAAGACTGCAGCATGAACAAGAAAAGGTTTTCTTCTAAATGCATGGAGCTGACAGACCGTTTTGAAGGCACCAGTTGTAATCTGGAAATCAGAACAGTGTGAACCAGCTCTAAGCACAGGGCTGGACTAGATGGTCCCCAGAGATCCCTTCCAACCTGACCATGCTGGGATTGTGTGAAGAACAGAACATTTACTGCCTTTAGTAACAAGGCTTCCCAGGGTCATCCATCACTGTCAGGCAGCAGCTAATGATGATCTGGATCACAGGTTGCCTTTTGGCTGCCTTGCAAGCTAGCTGAAAGAATTAAAGAGCAAAAAGTGTTCCTCTACAAAAAGTGCACTGGCAAAATACAAGGATTATCACACATCAAATGTTTGCAAGCAACACAGCACCAGGGAGAAGGCAGCGAGGGTCCCAGGGGGGCTGGGGATGCTGAGAACACTGCAAGTAAGAAATGAGGCAAACAGCACAAGGTGTTATCAGGGCCATGTACAATGATCATCATGACTGCTGTCAAAACAGCACTATAATTAGGACTTGGGTGATGATACAGGTCCCCAGAGAGGGAACACCGCTCACAGTGCGTTCAGGAGCTTGGAACAGTCAGATCTCCCAACACCCCACTCTCTCCCAAATCTTGTGTCTCCCTTGGCAAATACTGCATGGCCGACACCACCCTGCAAAACAGGCGGACAGGCTGCTTCCAGCCAAGAGCTGCTCTGCAGGATCATGGGCTGCACACTGACCTGACACAGCCCAGAGCTGCTGCAACACCTGCATCCCAGACAATAATGGCCACAGAAGCCAGAGCAGGAGACAGCAACATCCCACCTCCCCCAGGAGATGTGGTCACAGAAGCCGCAACTGGACACTGCAACCCCCACATCTCCTAAGAGATATGGGCACAGAAGCCTCAACAGGACACAGGGACATTCCACCTCTCAGGTCTGCAACTCACTCCTGTGTCTGCTCCAGACACACAGAAGAAGAGGGAAGTGTAAATTGTCCAGCAGTTACAACTTGCCTTACTCCAACCCTCCCTTTCACATGTCCAGGGCTGCCTCGCTCACAGCACTTACCCTGCTGACAACACAGCCATCAAGCTATGCAGAAAACAATCACATCACTAGAAGAGAGCCAGGAGACACTTGTCTGCTGCCTTCAATATGGTAAAGCTCACAAAGCAAGACAATCTCTTCCTGCCTGCCTGCAAGATGAAACAGCCTTTAAAACAAGGTATTTATATGAGTGAGGGCAATTGCCACACTCATTCCCAACCAGAGCTGCTGTAGTCCTAATGTCAGGAACAAAATCCAAGATTTTAGATGGGAAGTAAAGCAGGAAAAAACCCAACATCAGAACCACCCTATGAGGAGAGGCTGGGAGAGCTGGGGTTGCTTAGCCTGGAGAAGAAGAGGCTCAGGGGAGACCTCATTGCTGTCTACAACTCCCCGAAGGGAGGTTGTAGCCAGGTGGGTGTTGGTCTCTTCTCCCAGGCAACCAGCACCAGGACAAGAGGACACAGTCTCCCAATGTTAGGAAGAAGTTCTTCATAGAAAGAGTTATTGGCCATTGGAATGGGCTGACCAAGGAGGTGGTGGAGTCACCATCACTGGAGGAGTTTAGGAAGAGACTTGATGGGGCTCTTGGTGCCATGGTTTAGTCGATGAGATGGTGTTGGGTGATAGGTTGGACTTGATGATCTCAAAGGTCTCTTCCAACCTGGTTAATTCTATTCTAGTAGCAAAAAAAACACCCATCTTAATACATCTAGTGACATGAATTAATGAAGCAAGAGATTTTAGCATCTTACTTGCAATATGATTGAATTTTATACAAAAATAAATGTAATTTCAGAGCACTGATGATTGGGGTAATTAACTTTTTTTTTTTCCCCCAGTCAAAAAGGGATTCAGTTTTCCAGGTGCTCAGTGTAAATGCACATTCACTGCCTTAACTAACTAAATATGCATTTAAATAACCAACTGGCAGCACATCCTTGAAGAAATAATCAGGCTGGGAATTATTCCCCCTTCCCAGCTCTCACACAGCCCCTGTAGCTGAAAAGCAGCTGATGACTGAACCAGCAGGTAACAGCCAGGCAGGGGCTGCCCCAGCTCCCCAGGGGCAGCTCCCCTTTACTGAAGTGGGAGACGGAGAGAGCTCACATCCCAGCTCATGCTCCTCCTGTGCCAAAACCCATAACTGATGAAGGGTCTGCTTATCCTCATGCCTTTCCCTGCATGAGGGCAACGATCCCAGATTCTCCCAATGCACAACTCAGATGTGTTAATGGTGAATTTATATCTGTTTAGCCCTGTGCCAGCACTGCAAGCCAGAGCAGATTGCCCCAGGCAGAGAAGAACACTCTCACAACACATTTTGGGCAGTTTCTCTCTGGCTACTCTGCCCCAGGCAGGGTCCTCACTCCCCATCAAGCAACACTTCCCTCAGACAGGCTGGGGGATCACATCCATATCACCAGAACACACACAGCTGCTGCTCCTCTCCCTTGCTCCCAAAAGATGACATCTCCTAGAAGAAAATCTTACTATCAGCTCCTGAGTACACGTGCTGGCAATTTCACACTGTTAAATACCATCTCACTGCCATGACACCAGCCCTAGCAATCACTCAGCTCTTCCTGTTCAGTACTCATCCTCCCCTGCACTGCTCACCCCTCTGCATCACCAACACACCCATCAGCAACCTGCTTTGTTTAGCAGGTAGGGACTGATGAAAATCCTTAATTCACTTGCTCCCAAGACCAGTTCTTGTCTGAAGCTGCCAGTGATGCCTCTCCACCCTGCTGACAGCTCTCCTTGCACGGCTCCTCACCTCCCACCCACAGCACAGCCCAAGCACTAATCCCCTCCTGACAAGCAGTTTCCCCACAAGACACCATACCAAACACTGGCTGGCAAGGAAGGGTGACAAACAAATCAAGAAACAGTTGACATTAGCCTGACTCAGACTACTTTTGGTGGTTTGAAATCAGCACATGGAAGTTGGTTTCCCTCCAGACAGTGGAGGATCGACCCATTGAGGCACTTAGACCTACATGTCCACCTTAGTAGCGAGGAAGAAAACAAACCCTCTTGTTTTGTTTGGAGAGGAAAGGACAAAGGTGGAACAATGAACAGTGCACCCCGTCTTTCCCAGCTCCTGAATCAGTTCCAAGAGTCTGGGCCAGTTTCCTTCACATCTCCTGAAGCACCTGGGGTGCTGCACCAGGTCACCAGCACACCTGGAGGGCAGAAGGTTTCCACTCCACAGACTTTCACTGGTAGTTGCATTGCAGTCAGTTCTTTCAGTGCCCCCCAAACTGAAAATAATAATAATTATATGTGTGTATATATATATAAAAAAAATTTAAAAGTATACACACTTAGCTGCTGCTTGAGAAGTGTTTGATCAATCCAGAGCTCCTGGCAGTGCCAGGATGAAGCAGTTTGCTCTGCAGTCTTCGGTTAAGGGCATGAAACAAGGAACCCAGAGGGGAAAAGAAGACTACAGGGAGTTCTGGAAGCTGCTGGGTCTGCGTGCTGGCTCCAGATTTCTTCTTCTCCTCACTGACAGTAGCATCAGCACTCAACAGTAGTCATTTCAGTTAATTGCTATCTACCATTAGCTGCAGAGTACTTACAAGAGATTCAATTCCACTGCATATTTGCTAATAAATACCAAATGACAGCGAGGAAGACAGCTGTATTTAGTTGCATTTACTCTCTTATTAACAGAGCTGAATAAGACCCCATTTCAGCTCATAATGGCTCCAACAAGCTGCATCACTGTCAGAAATTCCAAGTCAAAGTCCCCAGTGCCTGCCTGAAAAGCAGAAATCATCCAGCACTCCCTGGTTCACACAGCTCCCCTGTGGCTGCACACAACTCTCCTTCTGACCAAGGGCCACGCAGGACCACGACCTCTGTGGCTCTGAATCACAGAATGGTTTGAGTTGCAAGGGACCACAAAGATCATCTATTTCCAACCCATCTCCCACTAGATCAGGTTGCTCAAGGCCTTATCCAACCTGGCATCCATAAGTTGCCAGGGGAGGTTGTTTCAGTGTCTGTTCAAGTGAACCACGTGAGGGCTTTCAGTGAGGACTTTCATCTTGCCACCAGCTCATGATGCCAAAAAAGTCACTGAAGACCTAACCCTGCCCAATGAGATGCCCTCAAATCCAGGAGCTTCAGATACTCATGACCTCCAGAAACTTGCTCTACACCTGGAAGTATTTGGCTCAGGATAAATTATCCAGTGGTAATAATTATCTTAAATCCTTCTCACAAACAGCTTAACTCATAGCAAGAACAGAGCAGGCAATGCAATTTTCCTGTGTCATCTGAGGAGTGCAAACTCTTAAAGGCAATGAACACAACTTTAAGCCTTTGTGCTCCAAAATTGCTCAAATATCAAAGGATCACAATGGGATGTAATTAACTTGCAGCATTTGAGAAAGCTCAGAGGGGATTAAGGTGCAGATGTGAATTTCATCTCATCCTGCCTAACAGTTTCACTTGCTGCCCAGTTTCAAAGCAATTAACATTATAAGACGCAAATACTTTCCAGGGTCTAAGGAAATGATGGTGAAGGAGATGTCAGTTTGAAAATCAATTCATTAAGACATGCTCTGAGTTCCAAATGAAATTAACATTAAATAAAGGAAGAAATTGACCAATCATGAACTGATCAAGAGGGGTCTGAAGGGGGCCTGTGCAGAACACCCTTTGCAGGGGGTGACAATGAAACCTGATAAAGAGCCTGGATCTTAATCTCTATGAGTGGCTCAGCAGCAGGGTATTAACCCAACCACCACCTGCCATTTGAGCTACAGGAAAAGAAGGGCTAGAAGCCAGCAGCACCAACTCACCAAATGCTAGTGGAGTAACCAGGCTCTCTCATTCCCAGGAGGCACAAGGGAGGATGCTCAATCTGTGCTGTCAGCAGTTTGTCTCCCCCTGACCCTGCAGACCACAGGTCACAGCTCCAACATCCAGAAGCTGCCATGCAAAGCATCAAGGCAGCCAGCTCCTGCAACAGGGCTGGGGTTTAGGTATTTGACTCTGAGAGGGCTTAAAATGAACTCAGCACAGTGAGGAAAACTTCTGGAGGTTTCCAAGAGCATTTTACTATCTTGTACAGTGGTAGTGCCTCCAATGCAATCAGTCCATGGCACTGCAATGGAACAACCCTCCTGGGATGATTTCAGCAGGAGAGAAGTGCTATTTCCTTCAGCCACTTTCAGAAACCAGGGGGCAGGGGAGGACATGCAGTCTGAAAGGCTTTTCATTACAACATTACACTGGCAATTAGATCAACACATCCTCTTACTAAAATATATGCCTCTGCTCTACAACCAACCTACACCTGCCTCCCACAGACACATGCCACGGGCTCAGCTTCCACAGGGCCAGCCTGGATTCCAACCCAGCTGCTCTCCTGCAATGGGTGAGGGAGCTGCCTGGCCCCTCCTGTTCTCTTCATCAGAGCCAGGGATGAGTCCTCATGGAGCATAGTGGGGCTACAACAGTGATGCAAACTCAGCTTAGATGAACTGAATGTGTACTCAAGCTATGAGACAGCTTTGACTGCAGGACATCACAGCCTCCCCCTAATTTCAGCCTCAGGATCCTGCCACACCCCCCCAGCTGCCAGCAAGGTCAAGTTTAGCTCCACAAATGCCACAATTGTTCCAGTTGTGCTGTGCAATTGCACAGGCTGAGGGGCCCTCTGAGACTTCCTTTCCTGCACACCCAGATTGCTTCTCTGAAAGCAAGTCTTGTCTTCCCAGAAATGCAGAGGCCACAGGCCCAAGACTTTTCTCAGTTCAAGTTGCCTGGAAACCCCTCCAGCTGCAGCCCCCCTTCTCCTTCCTCTCTCAACCTGCCAATTGATCCTACCTTGTAGCACAGACTTGCAGCAGGAAAACAACTGCAGATTGAAGAGATGCTGCCAACTCCCAGCATCGCTAAGGCCTGTCAGACAGTTAAGCCTGGCCAAAAGAAGCAAGCTCTGCCTATCCCAACCACCCAGCCCCTTACCCATGGCCCCTCATCCCACATTTCCCCTGCATCTGCAGGGCCCCAGCAATCACACACACCCTGCACAGTGCCCCTGCTCTACCCCTACAAATCCCTGCTCCGTGCTCAGGACACAGCACGCAGACCGCCACGGGATGCAGGGCAGAAGGCAACGATGACAAAGTTCACCCCACAGTTTTTCCACTGATTACACAGCAACCAACAGCCAATTTGGTTCTGTTCCCTTCCTGCCTCATCCACTTCCCTTCAGCCCCAGGCCAAGTATTTAAAGGCAAGAGAGAGAGGCTTTTGGGATCTGTCTGAAAACACACCCACCCCGCCAGCTCTCATGCTCCTGGGCTACCCAGGCTTTGAGCCAAGGAGATGATGAGCAATCAGAGCTCACCAAGAAACTGCTCAGGATGCTCTCCACCAGCACTCACACTTGAAAGGGATTTGGATGTGATCCTAGTGACAGAAACTTTACTTCCTGCAGACCTCATTGAAAAACAATTATCAGGAATCAAGTGATAAAGTCCAGCAAATACCAAACAAGCAGCAGCTCCTTTTCTAAACTTCTACTTGGTGAAGCCAGTGAAGAGGCTGACATGAAGCCAGAGCACACCAGCAAGAGCCCATGATAGATCCCCCTCAGTGATCCCTGCCCTGTGCCTGAAGCAGAGAAAGCCACAAAGGAAAACAGATGTGGTACTTCTCCCAGGTCACAGGGATCAGAGCTTGAGTCCAGACTGGCAGCAATGCCAGATGTGAGGGCAGACTTTGGTTGGCAAAGCTGTAGCAGAGCAGACTGTACCAGTTCCACACTGTTTTTCTGCAGCTGTCTCATGCTCTGAGGGTTGTTAAAAGCATTGTTCTGTCCTCTCCGGGGTGCTAAACATCAGAAATTAGCCCAGAAACAACTCATGCATTTCAAAGGCTGCCTTGGCAAGCAGCTCAGGTGCAGGACACTGCTGTCCTCCCTGGCTGTTGCACAGCCACAGGGCACCTCCTTGGCTTTTGTAAAGATAACATTCCACAGGAAACAGAGGCTCAGCTATCAGCCAGGGCTCCTCTGAAGCCCAAGCCAGCATCTCTAGACACAGCCTCTACAGTTCCTCTGTGCAAAGCCAGACTTAAAACAGCAGCAAAAGCGTTTTTGGGTTCTTCATGGCATTATGGAAAAAAAGAGGAAAAAAAAAAAATAAAAATCTATGTGTGCCATCAGATTAATCTGCAAGCCTATGAATCAGAGCATGGCAGGATTCCCAGAAGGCCAGGCCACTGCCTCTCAGCAAGGCAGCCTGCATGCAGGGCGAGAACTGCACTTTGCTTTGCTGATCCAAGGAGAGCAGAGCCACTGTCTAGCACCGCGTGGCACAGTCTGGGGCGAGCGTCTGCTGCCTCTGTGGGGACCTCTGGAGCTCCAGCAGCCTGCAAGTCGGTCTCACTCCTTCCAGAGAATCGTTGAGGCTTAGCACATCACCACGTTTTCCCAAATGTTTAGCACTTCTGTCCTAGTATAGCTCCACAGACAGCATCTAGCCTGGGAACGCTTGGCACCGCTGCCTGGAACGCCTGTAGGAATCGCAGGCAGCGAGGCAAGTCCCTGCTCCTCCCCACGCTGCACCAGCCTGGGCTCGCTCCAGCACTCTGGTCTCAGTGTAATTCAATTCCACACATGAAGAGAGGGAAGCAGACATCCCTACATGAATCTGCTGCATAGAGCAAGGCATGGTGCATCTTTGCATCTGTGAAATGGACTCCGGTCCTGGTTTTGCATAGGAGGAAGCTGTATAAACCATCGGGTCTCTCGGGAAGTCTTGCTGGGTACAGCAAAACTGCTAACACTCACCCCAATGACCTTCTCATTGTTGTCCCAATGATTTGCCTTTGGAGTGAATTTCAAAACTTATTCTAAAACAAAACAAAACAACAAAATCAAATTCGTTTATCTGTTTCTTGGAATTGAGCCTTTGCTAAGGGGACTCAACGAACGAAGCACCCGATTTCAAAGCCTGTCTGTGCCCCAAAGCCTCCTGTTTTCCTCACAAAGTAGGGTAAAGGCCTGCAAAATATCCAGCTTCAGCAAAACAGCCCAGATTCCTGCCAAACCTCATCCCTTCTCTCCACAGTGTGACACAACAGCAGACACTCTCCCATCCCCAGGGCACCAGTCAAGGCTTCCAGTCCCTCAGGGAGCAGGAGCAGATCCCCAGCTGACCAGGATGCTCTGCCCGCACTGCACGCTGCAACAGTTCACTGCTGCCCTCCTCCCTCTTACAGTGGTGGAAGAAGGGAGGAGACAGCGTCAGGGCTACACACATGCCCAAATCAAGGCAGTTCATTTATCATGACTCCTGAATAACGCATGTCTTCAGAGGAAAAATACCCTCTGCTCCTGCATAGAGTTATCATCCCCTAGCAGTGAAAGAAAGGCACGGCACAACAGGCTGCAGAGGTATGAGCTTCATGGAGAGCAAGCAGCGGCCACAAGGACAAGACAGGTGAGAAGACAGCTCCTTACCTTAAGCTGTAAGGGTGGTGGGCTGTGGAAGCTGCTGACATGCAGGAATGACACTGCTTCCACATGGATTTCATGTGCTGGAGAAACCTCCCCGGTTTTATCCAGGGCATCATGGAGTGGCTGCATTCGTGCTGTACAAACAGCCTGTACAAGCCTTTCAGGAGCACTTACATCCTCCAACACACATGGCTTTAATTGGGAATTCTTTATTTTAATTCCAGTCACATGTTTGGAGCTGCTACTTTTCTCTCCTCTGTGTGTGTATATAGATAGATATATTTTTATGTCTCCTGTCTGGGTGCCATGCTAGCCTCAGGCAACCAGCTCTGAGAGAGAACCGCCAGCCCTAACAAGTGACTCAGTTCTCTTGTGGAGCCAGATCTGTGAAGCATCTCCTTCCTCAGGCTGCTGTTAGCACAGCCACCCTGAGCAGGTGAGCTCTGCCCTCTGCACATGGGCTTGGAGAGGCACTGAACACAGCTGGAATCTGCCCCTGCTTCAGCAAACCCAAAAGGACCCCCTGAAATCACACTGATCAAACCTTCACTCTAGGTCCTTCAGAAAAAGACATCTCCTCCACAGGAGAACACCATTTGTTCAGTGTGAGGGAACCCAGGGAGAAAGTCACAGCACAGCTTTCTCTGTTCACAACTCATCCTTGTGTCACTCTGTGTTTGGCTTTAAAATAGGACCAGGGAGAGTCCTGGATACCGGGGCCAGAACTGGTCCCATCTCAGAAATCACAGACCACGTAATGGAGAACATTATCTCACTGGTGCTCATCAGTCACACAGCAGGACAGAGCTGCAGCACACAGCCCTGGCACTCCTTGGCCTTGGTGTTGGGCTGATGGTCAGACTCGATCTTAGAGATCTTTTCCAACCTTAATCACTCTAAGATTCTACAATTCCCTCCTGCAGACATATGGCACAGCAGGACACTGCTGCTGGAGGCCAGTCTCTGACACCCAGGCAGCTTCCACAGGCTGCCTTCTTCCACTCCTGACCTCACACAACTCTGTAAAATGCTTGCTCAATGGCATGACCAGTGACAACTTTCTGCCAAAGAATGGCTTCATTGAAGGAAATGCAGTTTGCAGATGAAGTTTTCATTTGCTTCCAGAACAGCATAGGGAAACTGTGAATATTTTTAGCCATTTCACTGTTGACTCCTTAGACACCTGAACGTGTCAAAGCTCCCTGTTGAACAGGATCTCCTCCCACAGCCTGTGGTATTTGCCAGCACACATTTGCTGTTTGCATTCCCAAAGGTGCATGGCAAAGGGATGAACACAGGCCACGTGACAACCTCCTTTTCTCCAGTGCCTTTACCCAGGAAAGTACCAAACCACAGACTCCAATCACCCACCCAGTTCATGCTTGCAGTGTCCTGGATTACAGCCCTGATGGAAGCAATTGCTACAAGAGCTGGCCAAGGCTGTGACCTTAAAACTCTGGGCACATCACAGTGAACTCATGTGTTTTATTAGTTAGACCAGAGCAGGAGTACAGACACCTGGCTGAACTCAGAGGCCAGGAAATGCCTTGAGAGGCACATGTGGAGATTCATGATTCCAGGCCATCCATCTGCCTTTGTGTGTATACAGCCCCATTCACTCACCATGAGATGTTGGCCCCTGGGTGTCCCAAGCAAGCCATTCCTTACTGAAACCAGAAGGGTGTATTTGTGAGAAAGCAAAGAGCAACACACATGGCTTATGATGCTACTCTCACCGGTGGTTCATATCCTGCCTTCATGCTGCAGCAAGCTTGGCCAGTAAAGTCAGCTCTGACAGCCTCTCTGCTTTGCAGCAAGGTACAATCCCCAAAACCACCTTCTTGGTACAAGCAGTTGCTACATGAGGGACTGTTTTCTGATGTGGTGTCAGCTGGGAACTGGTAACAAGAGTACAGCTGGGGTACAGCAACAACAGGACCCTCCACAAAGCACTGGCATTTGCTGCCCATCCCAGAATCTTCCTGTCCAGCTGCAAGAATTGAGATCTGTGCTTTTCTCTCTCTTAATCTTTCACCAAACTCCAAAGATAAGCATGCCTCCAGGCAGGGCCCCCAGGAACTCTGCTCAGTTCTTACATGCATTAACTTGTAGGCAAGTTTCTGACCAGGGAACATTTTTTCCTTTGTCCCTCTTCCCCTTTTAAATTAACTGCTCTCTTCTCAAAGCCCTCATGAGAGACACATAACTCTGCAGAGTCACAAGAGCCTGAGCACTCTAACAACCCAGGGCTGTTCTTTCTTCAAGGCAATTATCTGGATTTGGGTTCTGTGGTGACCAGACCCCATGGCCACCCAGGCTGCTCCTTCTCTCTGCAACCTGTGGTTTGCAGTGTTCCCACCACACAAGGCACACCTTGCAAATGGGCAGAGCCTGGTAGTTAACTCACCAGCTGGTAACTTCCTTCTAAACAACCTTTTGCTCCCTCCCATATTAAGCTGAACACCAGAACCATTGTGCAGTGCAAAAGCTGCACTGCCCTGCACGGTTCACTAAGAGACAAAGCCAAGGTCTCCAATTCACAATTAACCTCCCTGTGACGTGGGTGAGGAAGTGCTGAAGGGAAGGAGTGGGAGTCAGGACATTCAGCTCTCAGCTCTGCCACCTATATTCTATTTCACCCTGAAGATTACACAATTTCTTACCCTTAAAAGCAGCAACAATATTTCCCAGAAAGGCTGCAATCAAATACTGATGTTTACCAAGCACTCTGAAATCCTGGAATGGATATAACCCACCTGGGATCCACTCAGCCTGGCACAGCAGCTCAGGACACCGTAATACAAGCCATGAACACCAGTAATTAACAAATGGCCCCAGAGAGATTAATATTAATCGGCACTTTCCAGCTCTTCTCAGGCATAAATGGATACTCCAGAGATGAAGTGCACAGAGAACAACCTCAGCTCTGCATCGGGGGTCACAGGAGAAATTTGCCCCACAGCCAGTTTGCTTTCAAGTTGCTCCAAGCCAGAGCACAGGAAATTAGAGCAGTTGGCACCAAAGCACACGGAGAGGCCCCACCAGCCAGGCCTGTGCGCTGTGCTGGGGGAATGTTTAGGAAAGGCACCTGCTGGGACATCCACCAAAGAGCAAACACAGCCCAGAGGTCTGAGGAAAAAAGTCATGGAAACATGTAACCTGGCAAAGCCATTTGGAACAGCAGCCTCCTTCATTCTGCCTGTAAACACCAAGGCATGGAGAAACTCTACCACCTACAGACACTTGCCTGTCCCAGCATCACACTGGAGCCTTCCCTTGGGAACTCAACACAACTGCTCATTATTTACAACCATAGAAGCTTTTTGGTTAGAAAAGATCTTTAAGATCATCAAGTCCAACCATTATATAACTCCACCAAGGCTGGTGCTAAACCATATCCCTCATCATCACATCTCTGCCTCTTTTAAACATCTCCAGAGATGAGGATTCTCTGGGGAGCCTGTTTGTGTTGCCACAACACTTGCAAGCCCCATGGCAAAGCCGGTCTCACAGTGCTGAGCCTGCTGCAATCCCGTTGCAGAACTTACTTCTCCAGAGGCTAGGTGGGGCAGGCAAGCACCTGAGAGGCTGAAAATCAAATAACCTGCCTCACCTGGAGCAGCAGATGGACCCATGCCCAGAGCAAGCTCTGCACAACCCCAGGAGAGGGGCTCAGAGCGGGGATGCTTCACTTTCCCAGCAGCCATAGCAGGCTGCTCCCTGGCAGTCAGAGCATGGGAGGAAAACTGAGCTGGATCCCCACGGGCAGGAAGGGAGCCCTGTGGCAGGTTACAAGTTCAAAGCTGCTTCCCAGGAGCATCACACAGCCATCATCTTCTGCAGATCAGAGAGCAAACAGCAGACACTAACTGACAGCACCAAGTTCTAGCCATACATTTTTCAGAAGTGGCTTCCAAGACAAACATCTGCTCTCAGGTGAAGCCAGAGCTTGATATGAAATGGCTTCTACACAGTTATACTAACAACATAAGGGATAATATGGTGGTTCACCCATTTTAAATCCATTCTCTTAGTCTTTCTCCTGCAGCAGCTGGAGGAAAGATGCATTAATCCCAAAAAGAAAAGCCCTGCTCTCTGCTCCAGAGGGTGTAATTGAAAAGGGTGACAGAAAAGCATGAGGGGAGACGAGACAATCCAATATTCTTCATTCAAAATTCCTTCAGGTTTAGTAGCTGCACAGAGTTAATGACTCACAGCAGAAGTGAAGCTTCTTTAGAGAGATCATTTCTAATCTCAGTGTCAGAAAGGAAAGGGCTGTGGTTCCACTGCCTGTCATCCTTGGGCAAAATCCTCTTGCTGAAAGAAGACTTGGAACAGAAGATTTTCAAGCTATTTATTTCCACCCTGAAGGTAGTGATCAGATAGTGGCACTGCCTTCCAAGTAGTTCATTCAGGGTTTGTGTTGCAGCTCCAAGGTCTAAGGCTTTGCACAGGGATATTTATATTGCTCTCACTGAAGTAAGGAGGAGCAACTAGATACCCATGAGATCCTTCAGCACGTGCTTGCTCTCCCTTTCCCACATTTCAGTGGGGCAGGGACTTGCAGGATGAGGCCATTACACCACTTTGGGGTTTGGCTGCCCTCTTCATTGAAGAGTCTCAGGCCAGTGCCTCAGAGTCAGCTCTAAGAAGAGCCTGCATTTGCTCCACTCCTGGTGGGAGCAGAGGGCAAGGCTGCTGCCCTGACCAGCCCTGTCATTTCATCCCAGCAGAAGTTAGCTAAGCCAGTTAAGTACAGGGCTGTGCTGCTGCAAATTGCTCATTTAATACTGCCCTTGAAATGCACTGCAATGATAAATTTTCACTTCCTTCCCCAAGTAGTTGCATAACATTGCTGGCCATTGTCTAGAGAGCTGCTGCAGCTCTCCAAGCCAGTGGCAGCTGGTGTCCCTTTCCCCTTCTCCTCACCAAGCACTGGCAGGGCTGTTACCTTGCTGGTTTGTTGGGGGTTTTTTGATGCTCTACCAACTTGCTACCCTAAACAACAGCTAGACATGTCTCTGAATGCAAGCAGCCTTCCAACAAGGTTATTCCAACTTGTCTCAGCTTTCAGTGAAGAAAAAAATAATGTATCCCATTCATAGCAGTCCCATGTAAGCCAGTTCGAAAGTCCAATCTGTCAAAGTGACATTTAATTAGAAGTAATTAAATGGCTGTCCCTGGCCTGAGGCAGAACGTGGCCTATTTGCCTCATCCTCACCTTACTCAAAGACCAGGAACATGAACCCTGCTGGTACCCATGAGGGTGCCATGCCACACTGAGGCCCCTCTGCCCCCTCAAGGTGCAATAGCTGGGCAACAGCCACTGCACACCATGCTAGGTAAGCTCCCCAGCCTAGAGCCCCAGCAGACCAGGGGTTTAGCAGACCCCACAGGCGGTGGCATCCTTTGTGGGGCTGTTATCAAACCTCACTGCTGCCTCAGGATGTCCTCCTGCTCCTTCATGAGAATGACAGTGGGAGATGGCAACCTGCAGGTCTGCACAGAGGAGGCCAGATAAGGCTGATCCTTCAGCAAAGTTCATTGTGCTAAGGCAGGCTAGGGTCCAGACAGGGCATGGCCACAGGTCCTTAAGCCCTAAGGGAGCCAAGCAAGAGTTTTGCCCTTACAGAGAGATCCATCTGTTTCATACCTATTACTTCACTATAAGCCTGACAGAGAACTGGAATAGGCTGCCCAGAGAAGTTGTGGAGTCTCCTTCTCTAGAGACTCTCAAGCCCCATCTGGGTGTGTTCCTGTGCGACTTGTCCTAGGTGATCCTGCTTTGGCAGGGAGGCTGGACTCAAGCTCCAGAGCCCCCTTTCAACCCCTACCATCATCCTATGATCTTCAGGGAGAGAGCAGCTCAGTCAATAAAAAGCTTTCCCACTGACAGTATAAATAGCCCAGGCCCGGAATTTGACAGCACCACTTTGTGGTTGGGTTGTGCTGCCTGCATGCCCAGATGTAGGAGGAGTTTTTCTTTCATGGCTTTGGTTGGCATGTTTGGGGGTTTGGGTTTGGTGGTTTTTTTTGTACCAGGGAAGTGGCTTTGAATTCTGGAAGCTGGGCTGACTGATCAAAGCAACACACAGAGCAGGACTGGAAGAAGAGAGAAACAAGGTAATACCTGAGCAGCAGCTTGGAGAGAAAATTGATCTTAAAGTAGAACAGCATCAAGAGTTGTATCAGATGCAGCTCTCCAAGAAACGTGCAGCTGATGGCTTCTCGCAGCATAAGAGCTGACAGAGTTCAAGCCTGTTCTTCAAGGAAGGCTGAATGCAAAGGTGATATTTATGGACTTTAGGTGATGTCCAAGACAGGGGGAAAGCATTAAAACAAATACAGTTTATAATCTCTGGTGACAGAAGGCCTGATCTGTTAGAGAGGAGGCAAGACAGTAAAGGGTAGAAGGTAGGGCTGGATCATGAATGTATGGGGAGATGAAGCTGGAGGCTCTCCAGTATTTGCTCTGGAGAAGAGCACAAACTGCACATGGTTCTGCTGCTGTAACAAAGTTGTGCCCTGGGGACACATTACAATAGTGTGGATGCAGGAAGCCATAGGACAAGCTGGGAGTCCAATTAGTTGTGCAGGGGAGCCAGGACACAAGCCAGGGTCATCCCAGATCCACATCAGGGCATGATGAGAACTGTGCAGGTGGCAGCACAAGGGTCCTGCAGAGTTGCTAGGGCAGGTCTGCCCTGCCCCAGGACTGCAGCTCCCCACTGCCTTTTGTCTGTTCTCACTCAAGCTCCATGCACACCTCCAGCTGATAGCTCCAGCAACACCCCAAGCAGAGCAGCCAGTTCAGTGCAGGGAGCCAAGAGTGGGACTGTCACTCCTCGGGGCAGTCCAGCCTTCAGGGCTGGAGCCCCCTTGCTCTAACAGGCACATGCTCACACTCTACTGGTTTGAATCAAGGCAGGATCTTCCACCCCAACGAACCTTGTTTAAAAAGCAAAGTCATTCTATTAGCCTCAGTCCATTAAAAGAATCCCTTCCTATCTGTGCAGCTACTGCAGATGTTTCCCTTCATGCCTGCGGGCCTCAGTCTGTGGGGAAAGAGACTGACTCCCCAGCCTGTTATCAACACATCCAATTTGAAGCCTTCCTGCTGCTTCCATGATTTTGCTTGTCCTCAAGGCACACACCAAGGCAGGGCTTTCCCTTGTGGTTACGTAAGGTATCAGGAATAAACTCGATGTCTGGAACACTCTCATCACTGAACTGGAGGAGATGAAAGCCAGCTGAGCTACACAGCCCATTCCTGTCTGCTTCACCCAGGTGTTTCTAGTCTCCCACCACCCCCATGTCTCTGCTGTCGTCACCAGAGTGGCCACGGTTCAGCTGCACTGGGCTGAAGAGAGGAATGGCCACAAAGGAATTTTAAAATCACTCTTCTCTAACAAATCAATTTCTCAGCCTTCATAAAGTGTTCCCAGCCCTTGGTGTAATAGGCTCTGCTCCCTTAACTGACTCTGAAAATAAAAGGCAGCAGATCCCTGATCAGTTACATCCACCAGGAAAACAGAAATGAATTCCACACGAGATTTTCATGTGGTGTAAGCAAGTCATGCTGCAGCCAAAGCACAAAACCTGGAGCCAGGAAGAGATCCACCACCCATGGAGGCAACTAAATTGTAACACCTGGCTACCACAATCCAACTGTGACCTTGTGGTAAGAGCTCCCTGCTAGTGCCACAAACCCCAGGGACTTTCTCTGACCTTCAGACTGTCCCAGCCAGCCCCCCGCCTGGTTACAGCAACCCTTGCCAGTCATTGTCCTTTCTCACTAGCCTTGAGCACTTGCAAATACTTTCCCAAAAGGGATGCAGCTGATGACAAATGGAACAGCCAGCAAAAGGCACCTCAGCAGCTACTCAGGGAGCACCAGGCAGCACAGCTTACTCCTGCTTCACAGACAACATCTCAGCTGGGAAGGGTCAAAGGCTGCCTCACTCACAGACTCAGTTCTCCACTTGGTTAGACACTGAGGTGACCAAACAGAGCACTAACATCCATCTCGTAGGGAACTGGCTTTCAGGGCTGCCCTCAAGCCACACACAGGAGTCACAGAACCTTATTTGACTTCAGCTGACCCATATCAGCTCACAAGCACATGGCCAACACACAAAGTTCTCTTTTGAGTCTGCTTGGCACAAATGCTTTGTACAATGTGAAGTATTTTGGGATGAAGAATCCATAGGGAAGGTCTCACTCCAGGAGCACAAGGCAGAACAAGCACAAGGTCTGGAATCACTCGAGTCAGTGAAATGCAAGCGAGCACAGGGACAAAACAAGGTACCATCTCAACTTGACAAGTCAAATTAACGCCATGAAGACAATTGTCTGGATTGCAGCAACACCTAGAGGTCAGAAGGAAGATGAAGGCACTGTGCAGGTACAAGGCACATCCCCTGACATTTAACACCAGAGACCACAGGGAGAAGGGAAAGTGAGCTTCTCTCCCCCCATCCCACAAAGTGAAGTACAGAAGAATCAAAAAGGAAGCCCAAGGTCCTGGAGAAACCTACAGCAAAGCCAGACACCGATTCCCAGTCCAGGGTCTGAGCAGCAAGAGTCCCTCTCCCTGCTGTGGTGAAGGCTACATGCCCTGCTTGGCTCTGCACCAGCATGACCACGTTGCCCACAAGTGCTGAAGCAACAAGCAAGCTGTTCAAAACGTCCCAAAACAGATGTCAACAAAAACAATGCTCCATGCTAAGCTAGCATCTAATTTTTGCTCAGGCCACCTATTACACAGCACAGCTATTTTAGAACTGCTTCTCCTGGTTTTCACATCCTTCTCCCTAATGGAGATTGACTGCACAGGCTTACAGAAGAAAAGTTGTGATCTTTTAGAAACCTCTAAACCAGCATTCTCAAATGGAATGATCAAGCAATTTCAAACTTGATCCATGGAGTAGAGAGAGGCCAAAAAAAGGTCCTTCCCAGCTTTTGGGCAGTGCAGACTACCACATTTTCACTGTCATGCCAACTAACTCCACCTTTGCAAGCCTCTAGGACAGACCATCTTCAATCACAGCACTCAGAGATTCAGAGTGGTAGGTGCTGGAAGAGACCTCTAGAGATCTTCTAGTTCAACCTCTCTGCTAAAGCATGCTCAAGAGGAGGACAGCTGTGACAATTTAGAACACCAGAACAGAGAGACAGGGGGAGTCTTACAGAAAGCCACACACAAACAGCAGGTCAAAGCCTGTGAGCTCAAACACACTGAAATCACATCAAGTTGGTATTTTCTACCTAAGTCCTGCTCATATGACATGTCATCTGCACCAGCTCCAAGTATTTCTATGAGGCAGAGATGCACAGGGAGCTACTTCCAATCCATCCACCAAGAGCTACCCTGTGGCATCAGCACCTCAGGCAGTCCTGTGACCTCCTTGCTCAGGTGAGGTGTGCTCCCTCTTCCAAAGTCTATCACCACCTCAGCTCTTTCCAGGGCCTGCAAGAGCTCCTGCTGCAGCAGTTCAGAGGTGCCTTTAGCAAGTTCAGAGGGATCCCTTCACTGAGCTCCTTCCCAGTCCCATAGGACAAGCTAATCACACTCTCTCTGGCATCCTCCTGCAAGCTAACAACTCTCCAGCCCTCGGGCTCAAAGGATTTGTAGCCAGGCACAAAGCTTTGTCATCAGACTGCTGCTCAAATACAGCCCAAGGTAATAGACAGCTAGTAGCTGTCACCAGAAGGTTTACTCACTTCAGCATTGCCTAAAATTCACAATGAACACCGACATTAGTGGTGCTGGGGTGATGTTCTTTTCACTTCTGAGGCAGACATAATATTTGCCTTCTTTCCAAGGGGTGGTATTAAATTGTATCTTTAAAGAACGCAACATATAACATCTTTTTCCCTTTGGAGTGAACAAAAGGCAGCACTGCTTTTGGCACTACAGAAAGTCTAAACTGAGAAAGCTTTGCAAAACAGTCAGAGTATTTCACGGTGCTGTGATCCCTTGGAGAGGTTCAAAACGAACAGAAGCCATTCCAGAGGGAAGTCTGCCCCGCGGGTGGACAGACTTGTGCTTTGCTTTGCAATCACCACTCTGTTCTGCCTAAACCCCTGTCCTGAGTTATGCCCTCTCCTGCTGCCTTCCATTCTTCCATCTCAGTTTTTCCATCAGAACAGGAGAAAGTTGCCTCCTCTAGGAAGATCCCTGGAGCTCAGAGCACTCTAATTGCCCGCTGCTCATTCAGGTCAGGTAGCAGCATTAATGAGGGAGATGGAGACTGTTTATGACACAATCAAGGGAAGTTAGTAAACATTACCACAGCCAACAGCTCCATTGAAAATCTCCACCGCTGCAAGAGAACACAGAGAAAGGGAAGGGAAAGGGAGGCCCAGGAGGGAGGAACAAGAAGTGCTTCTAGCTGAGCTCTCATGTTCTAGCCGAGTTTTTCAGTCTGGCTGCAGCATTATCTAATGTTCTTTCTGCATGGGATCAATAAGGTCTCCACGATGTCGATGCAGTACAGTGATGGTTTCCCTAGAACATGCCTATACTTCACTCAGACTCGGAGATCTCCAGAATGGCCTTTTAGAAGCAAAGGGCCAAATCCTGTGCAGCTCCCTGCACACCAGCAGAGCTGCCCTCAGTGTGAGCTTAACAAATGCTCAGGAACCATGGACCAAGGAAATAATTTGTCAGGCTTGGTGCTTCCTACACATTCAAGGCCAGAAGGAGTAAGGATAAGGGTCTGACATTCTCTCCTGGCACAGGTATCTTCTGCACTTCTTACACTCAGGTTACTGCTCCCATTAAAAAAAATAAAGAAACCCAAAAATAAAACCAACAAACAAACCCAAACCCAACCACCCAAACCAAAACACATTGACAAAGCCTTTGATACCAGTCCTCATGGCTTTACCACTGCCACAGTCTCCTGAGATGACACCTATGCCCTCAGATGCAACTGCTGGGTAGAGTTTAGAGTCATTTACTTCGAGCTAGAAGTTTCTACACTGTGACACAAACGAAGTTAAGGATGAAATTCTAAGTTACAACTCCAGCTCACAGCACAGTAAGAGCACAGAGGATCCACCAGCACATAGGGTCACGGCCTGAAGAGGAACACAGGGAACTTTACCACCACACACCTGCCAGAGCCACCCAGACCTCAGAGATGAGGTGTTTCCCATTTCTCCTCTGTTCTCTCCTCACTCAACAGCTGGCAGCAGTGTTCCCTGTGCTGCATAGGCACAGCGGTGGTACACAGCCTCTCAACAGGATTTCCTTCACAAAAATGACCAAAATCTATTTCCCAAAGTTTTCAAGAACAGCAAAAGAAAAAGCAAAAAACAGATCCAGCCTGAAGAAAAGCTGTCATGTCTCTCCAGCTCCAGCACAGCAGGCAGGCCAATGGGTTTAACTCCACATTCTCTTCTCATTTTCCCAGGAGCTGCTATACAGTACAACCAAACCAAGCAGCACCTCCTGCCATAATAACCAATATTCATAAAACCAGACCACCAAAGCATGCACAGAGAGCTGATGAAGAGCCACCACATCACATGTACTTCAAGAGTTCTTTTTCTCTCTCCTCTAGTCCACATGCTGCATTACCTCCACTTCTGACTGCTAGAGAAGAAATAAAACACACTGAGCACGAAGAGCAACAAACAGCAGCACTCCAACAATGCTGTAAGGCCTCAAACTGACTCCAGTTTAACCTTTGGGGGGGCTAAACTAAATGAAAGGACAAGACACGGTATTTTCCCAAATACCAGACAGCCTTGATGCTATTTCCCCCCCCCCCCCCCCCCCCAAGCTTGCATGAATTTCCGTAGCACCCAATTTCAAAGCTGAGACTTAAAAGTCTCTGCAGTGCGACCAAGAGCCTCCCATGCAAACGCCCAGCACAGACCAGGTTTCGGCATCAGCCTCCTTGACAGAGGGAGGTGATCAGTCCAGTCTGCTGGTGGCAGGGACAACCTCAGATTCCGTCTCAGCACCCACCAGCCCATACACGAGGTACCCATGCAGGAAACCCCACGGTCCTTCCCCTCCTACTCTCTCTCACCCTATTCCAGCCGGGTCCCTGGGCGTGCAACAGCTTCTCGCTTCCCATGGATGAGCGCTCCCTCCCCGGAAAACCCACAGCCGCCACCCGCCCCCTGCCAGCCCCGCTCCGGTCCCTCCCGCTCGGGGGCTGTGCGGGGCGCAGCTTCGGGGCCACCCGGGAAGGTCCGGGGCCGGGCTGTCCCTACGGCCCCGCTCACCTCGAGTAGAGCCGGCGGGCAGCGGAGCCCGGGCTGTCCCCGGCGGGCAGACACGCCATGGGCACAGGCAGCGGGCCCGCCAAGCCGCCCGCCGCGGCTGCAGCCCGGCACCGGGCAGCGGAGTATGGCAGCGGCGGGAAGTGATGCACCGAGCAAAGAAACTCGCGGGCAGGCTCCTCCTCCGGCTGATGTCAGCCCGCGGCGGGCAGCGGCCCTGCCTCTGCCTCCTCCTCCGCCCGGCCCGGGGAGAGCGGAGCTGAGCTCCCGGTAGGGGCATCCCAGCGCCTGGGCTGCCCTTGCAAGCGCCCCGCCACTCCCGTGCGGGGTAGCATATCCCTGCCCTTGTCCCTGTATTTAACATCCAATTGCAGCGCTTCACCACCTCCCTTCAGAGCCACGCAGCAGGGATGGACAGAGCCAAAGCAGAGCCCCCGCCCCAGCAAGGTACAGCCACCATGCCCACCCCACAGGAGGCATTCCTGTCCCCAGTCTTAACTGCGTAATAAGAAGTCTCTGTCTTTGCTTAGCTGCAATCCTTTTTTGTCCTACTGCACCGGGGGGGAACCTGGGATGAGCAGCAGAGAGCACTACCTGTCACCTGTGTAGCTACACAGGTGTACACTACAGAGGCCATGCCCTCCCAGTGAGGCTGCACAAGCAGACATAGACACACGGTAAAGTCTGCTTTGGCTACTACCTGTGGCAGTAAGGAATCCACCAGGAAAAGGGATGTTTACCTACAGCAGCTTGCTTTCTGTGTTAACTGTGTCCTGTTGAACCCTGGAACCTTTATTGCCCAGCAAATACCTCAAGATGGATGCAATTTTTCTTCAGACTCTGCACTCAGCTCCCTCTGTTTGCCACAGCTGGAGATGTTCCTGTCAGGGAGCTGGTCACTCAGCTGAGGCTCATCTGTTCATTAGTGTCACTTACCCAGCAACACCAAATTAAACCTCGTTATTGTCACAGACACTTCAAAGGAGTACAGGTGTAAATCATGGCTTTCATCAGGTTCTAACAGCTTGATCTGCAGATACAAGACACCTGTGGTCTGAGGTAATCCAGAGCCATGTCCTACATACTGGACTGTTTCACCCTGGGGACCTGCACAAAAGCCCCTCTCAAGAGCAAGCAGAGATCCTGCTCAGGAAAAAACATCATCAATAACATTCCTGTAGCAAACCACAAAAGCCTCTCTCCCAAGAGCTAATTGATTGGGCATTTAAATTCAAAACAAAACCCTGTAAACAAATCTGTGTCTGTGTGTCAGCTTCAGAATAAGTTCACTTCTGTAGATAAACCACAGCAGAGAAAGGTGAAACCACCGTGCTGAGTGCTGCCTCCTTGCTTAGTTCTTCACAGAAAGAGAGATTGGCCATTGGAATGTGCTGCCCAGGGAGGTGGTGAAGTCACCATCACTGGAGGTGTTTAGGAAGAGGCTGGATGGGGTGCTTGGTGCAATGGTTTAGTTGATTAGATGGTTTTGGATGTTAGGTTGAACTCGATGATCTCAAAGGTCTTTTCCAACCTGATTAATTCTCTTCTATTCTAGGGAGGTGAGATAGTGTTCTGGGTATATGCTATGCCATCCCAAAAGTGGAACCCCTCTGCACTCTCAAGCAACCAGCTTCAGAAGTCCCACTGGAAGGGCTACAGGTGAACCCAGTGACCAAGCTGGGTCACTGTGCCTCATGCCAGCCAGTTTTAACCCAGGTTTGTGGGCTCACTGACAGCAGCAAACATCCCAGCTCATGCAGCTGTTCACAAGCACATGGAAAAAAGAAACTGTTCAGCCCTAAGCAATTTTGGTATTCCTAGGGGGTGTGTTTGCCTGTCCTTCATCACTTCCCAGCCCCTCTTCAAGTCAAGATCATAGTACAAAGGATGAAAACCAGCTGCTGCTGGCTATAGCCCTTCCTCGACCACAGGAGACAGAGGGTGCTTTGCTGGGTCAGCATATAATGAGTGTGGGCAGAGAGAGGAACTGCCCTTTGGAGAAACAATGCTGGAAAGGGGAGCAAGAGAAAGGAGGGTGGAGGCCAGCTTCCAGTTTGGGCTCCAGCCAGATATATGGTATTCCACAGAGCTCTGAGCAAATGGGTCACCCCCACATTGATGACACAGGAATCACTGGGTCAGATTCCAGGGCCTGAGTTATGCAGGAGGTCGGACAAGGATGAGCATAATGGTCCCCTTTGGCCTTCAAAGACATGAATTTGCAATGGATAATTTATCATCTGACAAACTCAGCTCCCTTTTCTTCTTGTGGAAGCAGCAAACAGGTCACAATAGATTTGCATTAATTAGATAAAATAATTCAATTACTTCGCTGTGGGTTGAGTTTGGTTAACCCCAAGTATTCATGCCAAGAGGCTGCCTTCAGGCACTTGGGCCTAAGCCACAACTCAGCCCCATTGCTCAGCTGCAGTGAGACAGGCAAATTACAAGAGCACAGAGAGAAAGAAACCCCCAGCACTTCAAGAATGCCACCAGTTCAGTGGTGAACACTGTCCACATTATGCCACATATTGGGAAAGACATGGAGCAATTAGAAAGACTCCAGATGAATGTGACAAGCGTGACCTATAACAAGAAACTAAGAGAAGTTGGTTTGTTCAGGTAAGAGGAAAGGGAGGAATAATCTTCAATCATGAACAGGGCTGCTGCAAAGGGTGGCAAGAAGTAGGAATGAATCATGAAAAGGAAGATGGGGTAACAACTATCTGGGCTGGAATCCCCCAAAGGCAATGTGAGTTACTAGCTAGGCACTACATACCTCTGCTTCTACAACACCTTTGTTTCTGCAGGAACATCCTGTTCCTCCTGGTTACTGAACATCTCCATATCTTCATTCACAAACCCTGGCAGAATCACAATGATAACCATCAGGACTGCAGGATTCTTAAAACTTCTTGAGCAGTTTTTAGTATTTCTTTTCAAAACTGGCATCTACAACGCAGTATGGAAGAGCTCTGACTAGTGTTACGTCTCCCACCACTTGGGAAGGGCAACCACAAAACCAACAAGGCACAGAAAGCTGAAAGGAAGACTGAGAGACAGTAACACAAAGCTGTGATTTTGCTGATCGTTTAAGGACTTCTAACACACAGGAACGTTCCTCCACTGTCCCGATGTCTTCATCATCCAGGCACTCCAAGGAGTCAGACACTAGTCTCCAAAACACAAAGCTCTGTCTTAATTAGCAGAGAAGCTCTCCTGCAGCTCCTGAAATGGCTTGCTGGTGGCCTCTGCTGGGGTTTATGTGCAGTTCAGATTCCCAACAGACCTCAGCTGCAGCCACTGCTGAACTGGCTCTGTAATTGTCAGCTCTTACTGGCAGCTGTTGTAATTAAACACCATTAAACACCTCACACTGTATTTATTTTTCAAGCTGGCAGGTTCTGAAAGCATCTCACCCTGGTCCAGCCGACTGTAAAAGGTTTGTCATTTATACTAAATTCTTTTCAAAGCAGCCTGCCAGGAGGAGCAGGATGTGGCCTTTGTGTCTGGGGATATATGACTGAATTGTTTGTCCATGTGCTCTTTTTGGTGTGAAAGGAGGCACAGGTGATACTTGTCTATGTGCAGGTGCATCCAATTTCTGCCCTTTCACCACTGATCATCATTTAACTCCTGGCTCTTTCACCAGGTTTGGCAGGAAGGTAAGGGGTTTGAAGAGAGGAGGTTCTTGGAAATATTAGGGTGAAGAGACCTATTGCTGTCCTGGCCAAGAGAAGAGAGCAGTGATGATTTCAGTACTGTTATGTGCCTGAAGATGTTAACAGGCAAGTAGCAGACCAGGGCTTCTTTTAGAGTTCCTACTCAACTGAGAGTCCCATGATGAGGCAAATCCCCAGGATTCAGCAGCAGCACTTCCAAAAAGGTTATGGAATGATTAGCAAGGCTGAAAGTTAGCCACTTTATGAGTGGAGAAGGACAGAGAGGCTGTAAATGATGCATTAGTCAGGCAAAGCAGACAAACCAGAAGAGTGAGGGGGTGGCAATCATTTCCCTACCTCCTTCCTTCACATTTTAGGCAGGTTGATCTTAATCTGCAGACAGAATAGTACTGCTTTAAACCAGCCTAAAAAGAATCACTCAGTGGAACTCAGGAAACTTTATCTTTTTTTTATATCAGATAGTTTTATGGCTGTGAATTTAGGTGCAGATAAGCATCTCTTGGAGGAAGTTTGCACCTTTTTCATTTCAAAGTACCCCAGTGGATGAAGCTTCCTTTTGTGTGCAGGCTTCAAAATGCTAGCACGAGTAGCAGGAAATGCAGAGAGGGGATAGACACAAATTTGTAGTTAGCAGAATTCCTTTTAAGCTAACAATAGTAGTTTACAGTGAGTCAAGGAGGATAAGCAAGCATGCAGCAATGCTGTTAAAAACAGTACTAGGGTAAAGGTGAAAAGTGGAGAGATGAAAACCTGTAGAGACAGGATAAATCAGGCTGGTGCACGTGCTCTTTCTTTCTAGGCAAACTCTGCTGTGCACATGCTGTGGGGGTTGTTTATAATGTTTTTTGTAATATAGACTACAAAACCCACAGATGTCAAAGGAACTTGACATGATGAACAAGCAAGTTTTTTGTGCCAAATGCAGATTTTGTCTATGCCACCTCTGCTCTTCTTGGTCACTGAGCAAGGCTGTGCCACCAGGCAGGTAAGTTAACCTTTCAAACTTTGTTTGGATCAGTAAAGAACTAAGCCAGCAAAGCTTCCTCCATTTCTGCATGCCCATTCCTGTGGTTGCTGAGCACTGGTCCACCACAAGTCTTCTTGTAGCCGCTCACTGAATTGATTCAGAGAACTATTCCAAGTGAAAGTCATGCAGGAAATGCTCTGCAGATGCAACCCCAGTGGGCGTTTTCCAGCTAGATCCATTTCTTCCCCAGTTTGTTGGGCAAATGTCTGTCCAGATGTGGGCACCAGACAAAGAACACAGGACTGGAAAGGAGGGGATGATGGGCAGCACAGCCTTGGTCAGGGCTGCCTTCTTGTGAAACATCACTTTTGGTGCTGCCATGTGCTAATTTCTAAAGTAGAGGTAACAAAATGACTTCTACCTACCCCTCCTGGGGAAGGAATAAGAACTAATGTCTGAAGATCTTCAATGTGTTATTGAGCTGTGAGAAAGGTACTCTGAATAAGCTTGAAATCAGTGTGATGATGGGGAAGAGAGGAGTTAGGCCTTCTAAAGAGAAAGGGAGTAATAGGAATGCCCCTGGAGGGTGTGAAAGCTGGCGTGCAGACCAGGGCCACACGCGAGCTGTCTGAGGCAGGATCATTTGCTTTGGCTTTGGGATTTTCATAAAACATAATTACATGAGTTGCAACAAGTCTCCTCAGAACAGCCCAGAGCCAAGCAGCAAACTGGTGAGGGGACAGAGATGAGTTTCAGCAGGAGCACTTAGCCATTCCTGTTATTTAAAACAACACATTAAGAACAAGGTTGGATATCTTTCTTCAGGGAACAGAACGCTGCGTGGATGTGGAAGATTTAACAGCTCCAGGTAAAGCTGCTGTGCTCCACAGCTTTTTTTCCTTTTTCAGGACCTGGAAAGTAATTACAGTTTTTGAGAGCTTTTGCAATTCTTCTTTCCACTGAATTTGGTCCTAAGGCAACAAACCTCCTCTGTTCGGAGGGTGGGACTCAATGAGGAGCCATTATTTCATCTCCAAAGTAGAAGCTCAAAAGGTCGTTACAATCTCCAGGTAACCTGTAATAGAGGCTCACAGCCAGGAGTATTATTCATACCTGAAATAAAGAGGATCATCTGAGAGTGAGGAGTTGCTTTGCTGACTGTGGTTGTTTTTTAAAACCTCTTGGAGCACAGAAACCTGGGAAAACCTCCGAGTAACGAGCTTCTCTGAATAATTTAGCTGTGTGCATGCATGCCTGAAACAGCCATAGCTGCTGATCAGAGGAACCCTCCCTGGGGCTCACATTCACCCCCAGAGCTACACTGCCCTCTCTTCTGGTACTTCATGAAAACACACATCAAGACCTTAACCATTTCTGAAGTTACATTCCTTTATGTTTGAGTGTTGAGGATTTGGCCTTTCCAGCTCTGTGCGTATTGATACATCCTGTGTCTCTGATGTCCCTGAATTTCCTTTTCATTAACACTCCCCTCGGTGTCAGAAGAGGCAAACAAAGAGGCAGAACTCATCCACTTCCTTTACCTTTCAAGCTGGACTGAAAATGCTTCATTAAATAAGTAGCAGGAGACCCTTTAAACTCCCTTGCCCTTGGCCTCCTAGCTTGTTTGATGCAATGAAACCCTGTAGCCTGGCACTGGTCTGCTTGTAGATAGAGATTTTTTTAGGCAAGGCCAGAGAGGACTACCTGAACTTCTTCGTGCTAATGTCATGTAGACCTTGGATCCAAACATCCAACACCTCCTCTTCAGCCAAAATCTTACTCTGAACAGAATGCCTCTTTGTGTAGGGTGCCTGGGAAGGCTTTGTTACTCAGCAGGTTTCAAGCTCCAGCAAATGCTGTGTGTCGTAACAGTATTCTCCCTCGTGCCAATCTTCTCTGCCCTGGCATCACTCCCTCTGGATGCAGCCTGCTATGGGGCTGGCCCAGCCTGCCTTGGCACTGCAGCCCCATTGCTGTCCTGACCCCAGCATAATGTGCTCAGAGTCTCTGCAGACACTGACTCTTCCTCCTTGCCTGGACTCAAACCTGGCTATTAATGTTGTCTGTGTTCCAGCTTGGTTTTGCCCTTTCCATGAATTCCCTGAGACTCAGTCTGATTAACAGGCCTGGAGGGGAAGCTGGAGCTGACTGCAATATCCAAGATGAATGATGTTTGATAACCAGCTGGGGGGATGTGGACAGCCTTGGCATCATTAATTGCCTTTCACGCATGCCCCCAGGCATCTCAGTGATGTTTGCAGCAAGCTGGACATGCTTGAGCAGCACATGGATATCTGTTGCCTTTTCATCTCTTGGTAAATTCCCGTTGCTCCTCACTGCTCTCTGTTGCTGCAGGAGAATTTAACAGCCAGCTTCAAGAGGTCTTCTTAGGACTTCATCCAAAACCCCAAGAGGGTGATGGCAGTCTCTCTTGTGGTTCATCAGAAGTATGCTGGCTTTTTGATGGGCTTGGAAGACTTGAATGGCAGTAACAGAAAGCTTTTCTTGGAGGAGCTTTCTGAAAGCTTTATTGCTCTGGCAAATACCCCAGGGCTCCGAATCAGGATCAGCTCATATTTACAGTGATGGCGATGGGTTTGTTTAGCCAGTTTCAGTTTCCAATAGCCAACAGACAAAAGCTCAGTTTCTCCTGCTGGAAGTCTGGGAAAACCTCCTGATAGCATTAAGTGCAACCAGAAGTAAACTTCTGTTATATTTGAAAGCCCAGGGGAGACAAACACGTTTTCACCTTTGAAGGGGGGCTTTATTTCCTTTTGAAATGGTGACTGTTGATAATGACATTAATTACAAGTGCGTTTGGGTTTGTTTTGAAACAGAGTGCCAATATTTGCACTTTAATTGCATTGTTTAGTCAAGCTTCTGTAAGTGCTTTCTAAACACTCGAGCTGCAACTGACAGGGTTTATTTCTGTGGAACCAATCAACAACTCAGAGACAGAAGGAGCAGAAGGAGCTGGCAAAGGGACTCTGTCACCAGACACACCACAAGTTTGCAGAGGCTCCTGCAGCAGGCTGCCTTGCCCCTCGCCCTCCCCAAGCCAGCTCTCTGTGACAGGAAGCACATTCTGGTTAGAGCCAAGGCTGCAGTCTAACCACACAGGCTCAGGTCTAAACCCATCAATTTCTTCATCAGCTATGAAAGCCAATGCAAAAATAGCACCATTTACAGCTCAGCTAAGTGGCAGGATGCACCATTTTGTTTCTTTCACTCAAAGAGGAGTCTGTTCTTAGCTTTCTAATAGGATATTAGGACAACATTATAGCAACATTAAGCAGCATTTTCTAAAAGTAATAACTCTCATTTTAGGGCTGATGACTGGCACACAGCATGCTCTCTGCACCATTAATGCTGATTTTTGAGCAGATAACAGAACATGAGGAAAAATTCAAGGGCCTGAAAGGAGACTAATAGTGAAATGAAATCTCTTAGTAAAGTAACTGGGGTGACCCCAGTAACTATAACTTTGTTAGTCCAAAATGATGCCATGTTAATATGGGACAGAGTCAAAAGGGCTCCTCAGTTCAAAAGAGACAGGAAACTAGTGGAGAGAGTCCAATACAATACACCAGATTGGAAGAGACCTTCAAGATCATCATGTCCAACCCATCAACCAATCCAACCCACCCAACAACTAAACCATGGCACCAAGCACCCCATCAAGTCTCCTCCTGAACACCTCCAATGAAGGTGACTCCACCACCTCCACGGGTAGCCGATTCCAATGGGCAATCACTCTCTCTGTATAGAACTTCTTCCTAACATCCAGCCTAAACCTGCCCTGGCGCAGCCTGAGACTATGTCCTCTTGTTCTGGTACTGGCTGCAGCAGAGGCTATGAAGATGCTGAGGGGCCTGGAGCATCTCTGTGAGAAGGAAAGGCTGAGAGCCCTGGGGTTGGTTATCCTGGAGAGAGCAGCCTGAGAAAGGATCTTCTCAATGCTGATCAATATCTAAAGAATGAGGGGCAAGAGGATGGGGCCAGACTCTTGTCAGTGGTGCCCAGTGACAGGAAGAGAGGAATGAGCACAAACTGCAACCCAGGAGGTTCCACCTAAACATTAGAAAAAACTTCTTTGCTGTGAGGGTGCTGGAGCCCTGGAGCAGGCTGCCCAGAGAGGCTGTGGAGTCTTCTTCTCTGGAGAGATTCCAAACCTGCCTGGCCGTTGTGATCCTGGGCCAGCTGCTGTGGGTGCCCTGCTTTAGCAGGGGGTTGGACCGGATGATCTCTAGAGGATCCTTCCAACCCCCAGCCATGCTGGGTTTCATGGATTCTGTGAATGTCAATCTGTTGCTCCAGAAAACTGCTCATCAAAGAGGCAATCTTTCTTTAGAGGAGATTATGAGTTCAGTTAATAAAGGTAATTCTGCTGACATAATAGACTTAGCCTTCTGCAGAGCGGTTGACTTAATCTTGCGTGACATACTGTTAAAAAAAGGGTACTCCACAAAATCAATGTAGCTTATATTAAATGGGTGGAAAATTTATCAACATGCATCTAAAAGTAATTATCTGATGGAGGAATTTCCAGTGTGTCCAAAAGGATTTAGTCTCAGTACAGTGCTATCCAATCCTTTTATCAATGGTCTAGAGAATAAGTGTAAAGACATTACCACTAACAGCATTAGAAAATGAAATTCAGAAGAACAGGAGGGATTAATCATAGAATCACAGAACTGTTTAAAGTGGAAATGACCTCTAACATCATCAAGTCTTCAACCTAACACCACCATGGCCATTAAGCCATGACCCGAAGTGCCGTAACCACACGTTTCTTGAACACCTCCAGGGATAGTGACTCCACCACCTCCAGGGCTGGTGACTCCACCACCTCCTTGGGCAGCCTGTTCCAATCCCTGACCATTGTTTTCCTAACCTCCAACCTAAACCTTCCCTGCACAATTTCAGGCCATTTCCTCTCATTTTATCACCTGACACTAGGGAGAAGAGACCAACCCTCACCTCACTCCAGCCTTCCTTCAGGGAGTTGTAGAGAGCAATGAGGTCTCTCCTTAGCTTCCTCTTCTCCAGACTAAACAGTCCCAGTTCTCTCAGCTGCTCCTCATGAGACATTTTCTCCAGACCCTTCAGTAGCTTTGTTGTCCTTAATGGGAGAGGTGGGATTGGTTTATTTGGCTGGGTGGGACACTTTGGAGCGGGCATTCTGGCACAGCCAGACATCACTGCATTTACAAGGTGAAAATGCACGTGCTGCAGTGAAGGAGCTCTTAAAAGGCTGTTGGGGTACTGGAGCTGACAAGCCACATGTGTGACCACACGGCAACGCTGCAGCAAAGACTGTAAATGTCAGCTACAGGAGTGATGCAAAATTATCAGGTCAATTGATCTGGCTTGCCAAAGAGAATTTTAAGGTGTGATTTAATCTTTGGTGACAGTTTGCTTCAGAAACAAGACAATTTCTGGACATGGAAAGCTTTTAGTCTACTCAAAAGTGGCACAGCCAGAATGTGCAGCTAGGCAAATTCAGACTGGAAATGTTGTAGTGATAGGATGAGAGGGAATGAACTGAATCTTGAGGAGGGTAGATTTAGTCTGGGTATTAGAAAGACATTCTTTACAGTGAGGGTGGTGAGACACTGGAACAGGTTGCCCAGGGAGGTTGTGGATGCCACCCCCACCCAGGAGGTGTTCAAGGCGAGGTTGGATGAAGCCTTGAGCAACCTGGTCTTAGTGGAAGGTGTCCCTGCCCATGGCAGGAGGGTTGGAAGTGAATGATCTTTAAGGTCCCTTCCAACCCAAACGATTCTATGAATCTAGGAAATAAGATGTGGTGTTTAAAAGCAGATAATGAAACAGTGGAGCAATGAACTGCCTGGGAGAGGAGTGCTCCCTCCAGCAGCTGAGAGTTAGCAGCCTGGTGTTTCAATGTGCTCCAACGCCAGGTGTGGTGCAGCATTTGCTGAGTGACATCATTTACCCTGCGTTATGTCAGAACTCTAATTAGACAATCTGCTCCCTTCTCTGTAAAACCTCTCTTCCTGTTTTACCTATTGATCAGTTTTGTCTGCTGATACTCGATATGGTTCCGGGGCTGGCAAATCTCAGCGTCGGGGTTGACAGGACAGTGGTGTTCCCAGCGTATCGCGTCGGGCAGTATCGATCACCCGGGGTGATTAACAGCCTGCACTGCCTGAGGGACAAAACGAATATTAACGTTTGCTCAAGGTGTCTATTGAGATCAGGCATTGGTGTCCCTTGTTGATTGCAGCCCGAAGGCTGTGCTGGCCTCCTGGAAATGAAGAGAGTCCTGATTGTGAGTGAAAGGTTTGGGAAGGGTAAAGCACAACCTTAGTCTATGTTTATGATCACATCCCATCCCAGTGAAGGCTGTGGCTTTGCTCCTTAAAATGCTCTGCCTACCTCCTGGCTTGCTGCTTTTTGACTTTCACTTGAGAGCTGCTAAATGATGTTGTCATAGAAACACAGAAGGGGCATCTGGGAACCCTTCCAGTCCGGGCTGTGCCCAGGACAGCACATTTCGCTTGCATCTGTCTAGGTCTCTACCAGCTCACTGCCTTTCTACTAGGCTAACCAAGTGCAGCTTTTCCTACCAAATTCTTGTGCAGTGGTGGGACTCCTTGCAGACAGTAGCTCAGCCCCTGCATAACCATCATTTCCAGGTGTCCAGGATCTATGCTTTCTCTCAGTGAAGTAACACACCCACCAACTTTACTGCAGGCAAACAGAAATTTCTCAGGGTCAGCTTCTCCTCTTACATAAACTGGAGTAGCTCTGTTTACTGGCACAGGGCTGCACCACTTTACATCAGCAGAAAAATTTAGCCTCTGAACATATGCTCTGTTCATTTCCAATTGGGGATGGGTATGCAGCTGTTGTCTGTTTTCCTTTGCACTTAGCTCCTTATAGATTAATTTTGTCAATAATAAGGCAATATTTTTGCTGCTTTACATTATTATCCAAAGAGACAGAAAACAAACAAAACAAAACAAAACAAAAGCCTAAGAAAACAAATTCCAGTCACAGCCATCAATGGTCTTGGGTTAAATGACTGTGCTGTCTAACATCCCAGGGGATAGCAGCAATGGAACTCTGGCAAATCTGAGGGCAACCTGACTTGACAGAGCATAACAAGGCAGAAGACAGCCTGTTGTGTTAGCTTACCCTGCTGCTTCTCCATTGATAATGTTCTGGATTGGCATTCAGTAGTAAAACAAAAAAAACCGAGGGGAAATTGGGTGAATTTATGAGCAGAGGGTCAGTGGCCCCGGGGGCTGCTCTTAGTAAGTGGGAGATGTAAAGCTCTTCCCTCTGATGACCTCCTCTAGTCACCCCTACCGGTGCTCAACCAAGACTGAGCAGATCAGCTCTGATGCAAGGCAGATGCTGTGCATCAGAAATGAGCTGTCACAGGGCATCTGCACACACCACAATGCACCAACCTGCTGGAGGGTTTCTACCTAGGAAATTGGGTAAGCTTCTCGCTGTGTCATTTGCAAATGATGCAGGTCTGAGATTAATGGCCTGCAAATCGCTGAGTGGAGATAAAGAACTGGAAGGTGGCAGGAGGGGTTTTGAAAGCCACTGAGGGTCCAAGGAAAGCACTACAGAGAGGAAAACCTGCACAGGGGAGGTGAAACTGGCTGGCAGCATCTGCTGTGTGGGCAAGACTTGATGGCAAAGAAACAGGCAGCAGCGGAGGAAGGACAAGGAGGACCCAGTTCTGAGATTTTGATTGGACTGTGTGGATTTCTTGAAGGAAAGGGCTGAAATCTTGCAGTTCTTGATAGCTGTTTGACACTGCTGAAAGGTTGAAGCAGAACAAAGTAACTTGTTAAGAAGAAAAAGCTGCAAAACACACTTACAGGGTGTACAGAGCTTAGAGTCTTTGATGCCAAGGACTCTGTATTCTCCAGCTCAAAAAGAATTTTCCTTCTTGTGTGGAACACCACAAACACACCCAGGTGTGTACTAAGCCTCGTGTTTCAATCCAGCCACCCTGAGCCCAGGTCACACATGTGGTAAGTCAGGAGATTTTAAGCTTTGTTACTAGAGATGAAGCAGGGCAAGTTACCTAGGCACAAGCAGCTCTGCTGGAGCACATAGTATCATAGTATCATAGTATCAGTCAGGGTTGGAAAGGACCACAAGGATCATCTAGTTCCAACCCCCTGCCATGGGCAGGGACACCCCACACTAGATCAGACTGGCCAGAGCCTCATCCAGCCTGGGTTTAAACACCTCCAGAGACGGGGCCTCAACCACCTCCCTGGACAACCCATTCCAGGGCTTCACCACTCTCATGGGGAAGAACTTCTTCCTCACATCTAGCCTGAATCTCCCCACCTCCAGCTTCATTCCATTCCCCCTAGTCCTATCACTACCTGAGATCCTGAGAAGTCCCTCTCCAGCCCTCCTGTAGGCCCCCTTCAGATACTGGAAGGCCACAATGAGGTCACCTCGGAGCCTCCTCTTCTCCAGACTCATGACCACACCGGCCTCATGGCGGTTCCATGTAAGTTGAACTGGTTCAAGTCAGGGTGATGAATGGTGATGAAGGCAGCACTGCAAAAATAACGCTGTTGCTGTCTCAAATCACTCCATGTATCACTGTGCTTGCATGGCAATAAATGGGAGAATCTGAAAACAGTAAATCATTCCCCGCTCATCCAATCCTGTGTTTCAGAAGCAGTTTGTGGCTTGGAGCACACTCTGGCTCACCTACAGGTGTAACAAGATGGTTTGGGGGTCTTTTAGCAGACGGACTTCCCCAGCTCCAAACCAAACCCACAAACTATGCAAATTCCTGTGCTGCAGGATCTACCACGAGCGGGACTGTGCAAGCTGGCAACAGTCTCTGCTCCTCCTCACAGGTATGGCACATCCTGGTGCCTACTGCTCTCTCATGGTGCACGGGGAACACACACCTGCTTCTTGCATGCCTGGTCCAGCCCCTGCCAAAAGCCTCAAGAATCTTCGCATCATCTTCTGCAGATGTTAGGTCAGGCTTTAAGATATGTCATAACTCTGTGCTCCTGCAATTCTCCCCACCCTTCCTTTCCCATTTTACAGTGCAGGGAGACAATGTGCAAGGCAATGTGCCATTTTACCTGTGGACTGTTGATTGAAATTGCCTAGTCTCAGCCTGGTGTTATAAATCCTCTGATGCAGCTGGAGAGCCCCGTTTACTACAGCAGGTTTCCATGGCAATCTGTGCTCTCCCATGTTCAGCTGCACAGTGCAGGCAGCCCCCCACCCCACCCCTTCCTCACTTCAGATTCCATTCACATAGTCTCCTATTGATAGGGGGTGAAAAAAAACCCACCAAAATGGGCTATTTCCTATCTTAACACACTTTCCCCCAATAACTGGATGATACAGATGTATTTTAGGACATAATGTGAGCACTTGCCATTTCTAGACATCATTTGGCATGCTGCACAATATCCAGCTATTCTGAAGGTCTGGCTCTTCCCTGACACACATTACTCTTGTTATTTCAGGGCACCAATAGGAAAACACAAGCTTAACCTTTCCTTCTGTTTCTGACTGGAGCACTGCAGCAAATCCCTCCCAGACTTGGGGCACCCCCAAGCCCCCTTTCCCCCCGCCCTGCATTTGAGCAGTTATCTGTACAGCACTCGGTGCAACTCCATAACTAATTCTCCAGATGCTTCTGCAGAGCATGGGAGAAGTATCTGCTTATTCCTAATGAGCTGGGAAACAGCATGAGCTGCTGGGACTAAAATAACTCAACAGAATAAGATCAGTGGTACCAGCAAAAATTCTGCAGCCAGGGTCAGACTCCTCCCTTGTATCTCTGAGTGGTTTACATGAAGAGTGCTGGTTTACAGCATTATCTGTGGAGGAAGGAATTTGTGCCTTATCTCGGGAGCTGTGACATGGCATCATTACTGGGGCAGCCCATATATCTCAGCCTTGTTTTACTGCTGATTTGAGAGATGATAAGTACCCTGAAGAATGACTTCAATACGTAGTGGTCAACCCCACACTCTTTGTAGGTCCAAATCAAATCCCAATGTATCAAGTGCTCTTACCTCTACCCTTTTTAGTTTCAGCTCATGTTTTGTCACAGATTCCAGGCCCTTGGCTATCAGACCAGAGCAGCATACTTGGTTTTAATCCTCCACCTCTTCCCACCATATGCCTACTATAAAATTCTCGTCACGTCCAGCTTGCAATGGAAGTCTAGATTTGTGCTTTGTTTGCTAACTGAGAATTGCTGTGAGAAATGGCTTACAATGAAATTGCTTGCTCAGGCCCTGTAAAAACACAACAAACAAGTACCATTTCCTTTCCTTTTAGGTGGACATACCCCCCAGAAGTGAGGGCACTCACCACACAGGCACAGAGAGCAAACTGGCAAGAGAAAGAAAGGAGTGTGTCTGCCAGAGCTGCAAATCGTTGCTTACAGACTCTTGCAGTATACCTGGTGGTACAAAAGTAGAGCTGTATGACATGCAGGAACTTAGGAGACATTTCTGGTTTGGCTTCACACACAAATGCACTTCCTGCATTTTGCTAGGCCTCGTGGGTTATGGGTTCAAATATTTCCTGAACAATGGCAGTGCACAACAGCAGAAACTGGAGCCCCTGGGAGGTGAACCTGCAGCCTCTGGGTGGTGAACCTGCAGCCTCTGGGAGGTGAACCTGCAGCCTCTGGGAGGTGAACCTGCAGCCTCTGGGAGGTGAACCTGCAGCCTGAACCATGTCAGACAAACCTCCAGACTCCAGGCAGCCTCATCTGGGGGCAAGCAATTACCCATCCTACTTGCCTTTGCCTTGAGAAACAACTGAAACCCATGGTGAAGCTCAGGGTGCCACAGCATGGCCAAGTTGGGTGATTCTTGTCCCACTTTGTGGTTGTGCATGCAAGGTAACAGCAGAGGAAACTGCTGTTGGGAAAAAGCAGGGACTCATGTCTAGACAGTGCTCTCTGTGAGATCATCCCATGTGATGGGTTAGCAGCACTTCTCTTGGAGATTCTTAGCTGCAAGAAACTTTAAAAGATCCTTTCCAGGAAAAGGCTAAAATGGCTTTTGTAAAACCTGTGCTGGGTCTGTGATAGCCTGTGGTCTGCTAAAACTGGAACAGGCTGCCCAGGGAAGTAGCTGAATCACCATCCCTGGAGGGATTTAAAAGGCATCTAGACATGGTGCTCAAGGATATGGGGTAGTAGTGGCTCTGGCAGAGCTAGATAATGGATGGCCTTGATGATCTTACAGGTCTTTTCCAGCCATAGTGATTCTCCTCTCTGAAGGGGAAAGTCAGAGTTTGAGGGCTAATGCATCATCAGTGCATATGAATGTAAACACAGGGCTTGATTCTGTCTAGGTTCCATGTGACAGGGGCTGTGGGGTCAGCAGGAGAGAGCCATACAAGACTGGCACGTTCCGCTCATACAGATCTAAAGCACACATCCAAATGGATTTGCTCCTCTCTGCCTCAGCTCACATTTGGCTCCCTGACTTGGGAGTTTCACACACTGCAGAAGTGGGACTTGGCCCAGTGACAGCTTTCACTTCATCTCTCAGCAGATTTGTGGTTTAACACTCCAAGATGTGCAGCATAAGATGCTGGCAATCTGTCACTCCCCTGGCTCTTGTCAGCTCCAACAGCTTGCTGAGAACAAACGGTGCCAAAATAGATGCCAGTCCGAGCTGAGGGACTTGAGAAGCATCATCTGTGCAGAGCCCAAAGCTCTGCCTGTCACAACACGTGCAGTCCTGCTCCACTTGGCTCCTCCATCAACCCAGCAGGCTGGGACCAGCCCTGGGCTTTCCTGGTTGCCATAGCAGTTTCCCATCTTACTAAATCTTGACTGAAAGTTGCCCTCCCTCTGCTGAGGTTTCATGTTCCTGTTCTCTCCTCTCTCTTTAGTGGACCAGTTCACTTGGCACAGGGGCTGCTATGAACCCCGAGACTGCAATCAGGCTCTTATCACTTGTGCACCCTGGATAGCTGTGGCTCCCCTCTTGGGCAAGCTCTGCATTCCTAGCACTGAAACCTCTCATCAGGACAAACCATTGGCTTGAAGCAGGCAGTTTGTGACTCCAGTCTGCAGCTCAGGAATTCCTTGTTTGGTTAGGCTTGAGGAGATGAAATGCTGGGGATATCTGAGCACGGGCTGCAGTGATATTTATTGGATTAGCCACCTTCAAGAGAACTCTGGAGACCACGGGGATCCATGTCCATGAAAGGATGTGGTGTTGGGATCTTGCCTCACCATCAGAGTACTTTCCAGTAATAATGAACACTCACAGTACTGACATTGCTGTTTAGAGCAGATCTGTAGAATTATAGAGAATGAAGAAATGGCTGAGGACACAAACCAGAAAAAAAAATGGAGGGGAGAGGGGAGGAGGAGGGAGAAAGAGCCTTCAACATAAACCAAAATGCTGATGAAACACTACCTCAGTCTCCTCTACTCTGTGGTGAGGTGGGACCTAGAAGAGGATGCAGAGCTTCTTGGAGCACTTACTGAAATTCAGCCTGTGACAGCACAAAGTGATGGCTTTTGCTGTTGAGTAACAAGAAATGTCTTTTATCCCTATTTATTTGTCTTTCTCATATCCATATATGTTCCAGAAATATCTGAGCCAGCACCAAGGGTAGTCTGGGAATGCACAACTCCAGCATATGAGAGGACATTTGTGGGAAGCAAATTTACAATTCAGAAATGGAAAAATTTCAGAGGAATGTCTAAGGACCATCCAACCAAGGCAGAGAAGCAGCAGTGAATGATCAGCCCACTCCTGGCCGTTACGGATCAGCTGCAGTAGCTTTGGTTGTAACCGCAGATCCGGGAATTAGCTGTGAGAAGCTCTGGGGCAAAGAGCTCCAGAAACAAATTCTCCTGAAGCAATCCACGAGCAGCATGCAAACAGAAGGCAAATCCACCAGCTGAGGTGTGCTCTAACAGATGCTTAATTATCTGCAGGTATAACCTAGGGAGGGTTTAAGAACTGCATTGGCAAGCTTCAGTCCAGGATGTCACTGCCCACTGAAGCCCATCATGAAAGGTGCTCTGTGAAAAGCATGAAAATCCATTCTCCTGGCTTTTCCTGCCAGAGACTAGGGTCCAGAGACTCCCTGCACTGCCAGTGCTTCATCTCCTGTCTGTGAGCTGAGCTTGCCCTCTGCTGTTTGCTGGACAAATTGTTCCCTCTGGTTAATCCAAAATGGGAAGGCGAGAACATCAAGACCCGAAGAACCAGAAAGCTTATCCCCAGATCAGGAATACTTAAAACCTGTGGCACTTAAAAAAAAAATGACACCCACAAAAGGGGAAAAGCCAGATCTGAGGCTTTAGCAGATGCTTACTTTATATTGTCGACCTCTTCTTTACAATCACAGAGACCAGAAACCCTGCTCTTTGTTTTCCCCTAAATAAAAGCCAGTCTTCGGAAGTCAGCCCCCTGCTCCCTTGAGACCAGGGATTCAGGTGTGACAGTGCTGCTGAGAGCAGGATCACAGGCTGGATGAGCCCACAGAGGAAGGTGTGAGGAGAGGTGCCCTGGGATGGCAAGAGGTGCTCTGCAATGAGGAAAGGACTCAGACAGGTCTGGTTTCTCCCTCTGCTCTGGCACCATATTCTCTCTCTATCCCACAAGTGCAGAGTTGCTTCCACCTGGGCCCCAAGCTGGTCACCCTGCTCCTCCACTGCCCTGCCCTCTTCTCTGCAGCTATCCAGCACTGGAAGCAATCATTGCCAGGATGCCAGACGCCCTGGAAGGGACACAAGAGCTTGTCGAGAAAGCTGCTGGCATCTTGCCACATGTTTGTAAGCTGAGATCAGCCTTCAGGCTCCTTTTGTTGCTGTTTACTTCTCCTCTGTTCCTTGCAGCCTCTCCCTATGCTGTTGCTGCTGTCGCCCTAGGCAGAGTGGCTCAAACAAAGGTGTGGCAGTGGTTGATGGCTGCCTGGGCTGGTGGGACTTTTCTGGATGTCCTCCTGCACCTCCCATTGCTCATGGGCAAGGCAGGGAGTGACCTGCTTCTTGTGTCAGAAGAATTGTATTCCCAGTTGGTGCCAGAGAGCTGGTACCTGCAGATGGCTCAGCCTAGGGAAGGAGCAGCAAATGGGATGTTCAGTGCTGAGATCTTTCTCACACCTCCCTTGGAAGTGCCTTCTGGGATTAGCCACTACAAAAAGACTGCATAGATCATTTCTAAAGTGCTTCTCTGGCTCCTAAGTACAGACACTATTCCATGGATGAGGCTCCAAAAGGTAAGTGTTAACCAGGCAGTAGCAGGAAGCCATGGGAGAGAGCTGACTTTCTTGACCCTCTGATAGCACAGTCACTGCTTCAAATGAGCACATTAGACTCCTGAGCTCTTAGGGCAGCTCTTCAGGGTGTATTGACCCAGAGCAGGACACCTAACAGCTGTGTCATATCCCTGTCTCTCCCTGAGACTCCCTCAAGGCTGAGAAAATTAATGACAACAGGTTTGCAAACACCACAGAAACGTAAATGCTGAGGATCTTTATGGGCAGTCAGCAACTATAGATGAGGAAAATAGCACATAGGCATAAAAATGCCTGGGGCTGTTCTCAAAGGGCAGCAATGACAGATCCTTTTGGTTCTTTCAGGCAGAGATACACAGTAAGCAGAACTCGAGCACAGCTGGAAGATGGATCACAGTTTGGCACCTGGAGAATCAGATCTTCTAGCTGGTACGTGGGTAATGAGCTTCCATTTTCCTCTGTACAGGTACAGCAGAGAGTTGGATGACTTTGTTTTAAACCAAGGATTTATCACTTATTGAAAGCCTTTAGTGTTTAATTGAGTCTGGATTGCATGGGTCAAATAATTTGGAGAGTGTTGGACAGTTTTCTAACTGGGCTTGTAGCTCTCAGAGTAATACCAAAACTCCCCATTTCATGCTGCTTTCTAACAGAAAGCTGCTCTATGAATCTTCCTCAGCCTGGTGTCATCAAGACTTAATTACTGCTAAATGTATTCAAGAAGTTCACTCTAGGAGCTTCCCTCTTTCTGATGTGCTTGCTTTGTTTCTTCTCTAAAAAGACACGTGGCACATTCTTACTCTCACAAGTAAACCTCTGATTACTTGGGGCTTTCTGGAAGTAACAGCTAGCAAACAGGACTGCATTGGGAAATTCAGCTCAGCCTTTTATTAAATATGTGCATAATTGCCAGCTAACATCAGCAAGGATTTTGCTGAATAAGCACCAACACAGCTCAAACAGCATCACAGATTCACAGATTGCACTGGGTTGGAAGGGACCCTCAAAGGTCATCTTGTCCAACCCCCCTGCAGTCAGCAGGGACATCTCCAGCTAGATCAGGCTGCCCAGGGTCACATCAAGTCTGATCTTGTGTATCTCCAGGGATGAGGCCTCAACCACATCCCTGGGCAACCTGTTCCAGTATTTTACCACTCTCATGGTAAAGAACTTCTTCCTTATGTCCAACCTAAATCTCTCCTGCTCCAGTTTCTAACTATTGTCCCTCATCCTATCATTACCAGCTCTTCTAAACAGTCCTTCCCCAGCCTTCTGTCCCTCATCCTATCACTACCAGCTCTTCTAAACAGTCCTTCCCCAGCCTTCCTGTAGGTCCTTTGGGTATTGAAATGCAGCTACAAGGTCTCCCTCAAACCTTCTCTTCTCCAGGATGAACAGCCCGAATTCTTTCAGTCTGTCTTCACAGGACAGCTCCCCCAGACTTCTGATTATCTTTGTGTCCCTCCTCTGGACCAGCTCCATCAGGTCCATGTTGCCAGAGAATCAGCTCTGACAGAATGAAGCACACACTGAAAACAAGCTGTACATAAAAGCAGTCCAGACACAATTTTTCAGGAGCAGCTTGTGTTTCAGCCATCAGCTTTACAATCTGTTCAGGCTTGGGTGGGAGGGGAAGTTGTCCATAGTGAAGACATGTGTGAAGAGATGCTAAAGCATGTCTTTCATCTCTTGCTTCCACAGATGTGGCCTTAGCTTGGAAGAGTCTTCGGAAAGCCCAAGCAGTGGTAAGTGTGGATCAGGGAACACTTGCTGTCACTTGCTGGCTTTCTGTCAGCTGCCTGTGCACTGCCTGCAGTTTTCTTTCATGGAAATAGTGTCATTAAAAGTGCTGTGAATATCCCATTTTGTTTGCCCTTTTCCAATGAAAGCAAAGATTTTTAATCAGTTCCTTAATGACAAAAAAAGGATCAGGTAAGAAGCGAGGAAATTCATCAATTTCCACAGCACTCTTCAGGGTTAGTGACAAAAAGAGATAAAGCTGCCTTGCCTGGTGGGGGGAAGCCTGAGCAGAGTCATAGCTGACACTCACTGAGCTGGGATGTCCTCTAAATTCTCCCTGTCTTATTATCCTCTTAGTAGGAAACTTAATGTTTATATCAGGCACAACAGTGAAACTGCTTGGCTGAATGCATGACACTACCCAAACACACACAGCGCTGCTGGTGCAGTCAAGGCTTCACACTGGTACCACACTGGAGAAGTTGCTGTTGGCTGGGGTACTGCCAGCTTAATACTGGTTTCAAAACAGCAGAGCAGCTCTAGTGAAAACCTGATGCAAGTGTCAATAACAGAGAGAGGTGATTTCAGCTCTTATCTTCCCTATGAGCTGCATTCTTTCCAACTGTAGGAAGTACCACATGGAACATGCTCAGGCATGCCAGTGTTTACAGAGTAACTAGGAGCTGCAAAATTAATCAGAGAAACAGAGTATGCCAGCAAAGGCTACCACAGCAAAAGAAAAAACATATGTCTCCTTTCCAAAGGAAAATCTGTCTTTTCACAGCTACAAAGGATTGAAAACAAATTTTATCATCAAACGAGGAGCTGTGCCAAATCACAGGCAGCCAGGAGAAAGCTTTGGCATGAAAAAAGCTTTGGTGAGTTCTGAGTTAACTGGGAAACTGCTGAGGCAGGGGGCTGCTTTGGTGCTGGATGAGAAGGAAGGAAGGTAGCGAAAGGTCCTCTTTACTGGGGGAAGTGTCTGTTTTCATCAGCTTTCTCTTAGTGTTCCCAGAAGAATAGCAAGAGGAGTCGCACTTTGCTGAAGAGCTCAGGCGAAAGGTGCCAGCAGTGTGCCCAGGTGGCCAAGAAGGCCAACAGCATCCTGGCCTGTATCAGCAAGAGTGTGGCCAATAGGACCAGGGCAAGAATTGTCCCCCTGTACTTGGCACTGGTGAGGCTGCACCTCAAATACTGGGTTCAGCTGTGGGCCTCTCACTGCAAGAAGAGTATTTCTGGAGTGTGTCCAGAGAAATGCAGTGTAGCTGGTGAGGGGTCTGGAGAACAGGTCTTGTGAGGAATGCCTGAGGGATCTGGGAGTGTTCAGCCTGCAGAAAAGGGGCTGAGGGAGACCTTCTCACTCCCAACAACTTCCTGAAAGGAGACTGGAGTGATATGGGGGTTGGTATCGCCTCCCAAGTAACAACTGATAGGAAAGAGGAAATGGCCCCAAATTGTGCCAGGGGAGGTTTAGGTTGGACATAGGGAAAATTCTCTTCAATGAATGGGATGTCCCAGAGAAGAAACAGGCTGCCCAGGGCAGTGGTGGAGTCCCCATCCCTGGAGGTATTTAAAAGCCATGTAAGAGGTGGTGCTGAGGGACTTGGCTTAGCAGCAGAGTTGGTAGTGTTGGGTTAGAGGCTGGACTTGATAACCTGAAAGGTCTTTTCCATCCTGAACAAGTCTATGATTCCATGCAGCATTAACACCCAACAGTTGCTGCAAAATAAAAGCTACTTGTGCTTACCCTCTGAGGCTATTTCTCAGAGGTAACTGCAGTGATGTAAATGCAGCATTGTTTTTTTTTTTTTTGCTTATTTTTGCAGGAAATGCAAAGTATGGTTAAAATCATCACTAAAGGACAGAGTGGGCTAAGAAAAAAAGCAGGAAATTTAACCAAATTCCAGGAGACTCTCATAAACTAATGACAAGATCAGACCTCACTTGTTATTATTTTTGCATCTGCAAAGTATTTGTTCTTGAGATGGTTTGCTGGCTGGGAACAATTTAAGCTGCCAGCCTTTAATATTTATTTCCTCCCTAAACAGCAGGGCTTTGTACCATGCTCATGGCAACAGCTCATTGCCTGGACCCTGGCCTTGCTAATGAGGATAACAGGAGATGTGTGTTTAGCTGAGCTGCTAGAGGCTTTGCTGGAGCTTGTGGGTTTGCATGCTGATCTTTTTCTTGCTTCCAAGCCATGTGAAAAGGGGAAGGAAAAATGAGACAAATGTTTGTCACTGGATTTGAATGACAGGGGCACAATGTGAGCCGGTGGAGCACACTTCAACACCATACACCCTGGGGGTGCTCAGGTAGCTGGGGCACAGGGTACTGAAGGTACTAAAGATACTGCTGAATGTAGCGTGGGTTTCTGTGCAAGCTAGTAACCAAACTCTCAGCCTGCCCTGCAAACCTGGGTGATGCTGAGACAGTGAACACAGAGAGCTATATACCACAAAACAAACTCTTACATGCTGGCAGGCTTGTTACCAGGTGTGGACAAAACTATACCCAGATGTTGAAAGGGCCACATTTGGTCAGGGAATAGCCCTCAGTAAAAGGAACAGGTTTAATGTGGTGGTTAAGGAACCTTTGTGACCTTGACATTGACACAAATTTACTATGCTGTAGATGGTGAGAACAGAGATGCAAAAGCTTTGGACGAGATACAGAGCAATGACATTCCTCCAGCCTTCAGGTAAATGAATAACCTTCATGTACAGCATTTGGTGGATGAAGAGGTGGAGGCACACATGAGGGGATTTGAAATTCTGGGATGCACAGGAAAAGTTTATCACCTTGCTATTAGAAAAAAAAAGGAAAAGTCACCAAACAGTTTCCCCTCAGAAATACTGCCCAAGAAGCCCATGGAACAGCCAGGGAGTGCCCTGACATCAGCTCTCTGTGTTACAGTCAGGCTTCCCATGCTTGGGAGATGGGCAGATAGTGCTTATCAGACCACGGTTTGCTTGGCAATTTCCCAATATTATCTCAATTTGCCCAAATGCTGATAACTGGCTAGACACTGATCCTGTGGAGACACTGAGATCACCATCAGAGTATGCTGTAGAAACTCAGCTGTCATTCAGCCTATTGACCAATTAACAACACACCCTGCATGTTCAATCTTGTTTATCTTTTTCAAGACAAGGAAACTGTTCTGCTCCCTCCTCTGCTTGGTCACAGACTTGTTTCCTCAGAAGCCCTACTCTGAGCTTTGGCCCATCCAGAATGACCTCTCTGCCCCTGAGGGTGGCTATGAATGGTGAAGGCACAGCTGGGACTTGGTCACCTGCAAAGAGCCTGTACAGACCACAAAGGGACAGTCTTGGTGAGCAGACAGACCCAGGAGGTTACACAATACAAAAAGAAACATCTCCCTTCTCACTGCATCACCCAGCTCACAGTCCCTTATCAGCTGTCCTACAAGGCAGCTGGAGCAATGTTCCCGTGCCCACAGCAGTCCTGCTTCCTACATACCACCTTTCATCAGCCAGCAAGCCTGATGATCAGAAATTGCAAGTGTTGTGGAAAAAACCACCCCGGAATAAGTTAGAGCAGCTCAAGAAGAGAATCCAGGAGCAGAAGCGAAAGCAGCGAGCAGCATCTCAGCAGGAGAAGTGCCTGAATTCTGCCTGCACTAAAGAGCCGCTGCAAAAAAGACCCCTGAAGAGAAAGGTGTGCAAAATGGTGTCTGCTCCTCCTGCTCCACTTTACAGAGGTCAGTAGCAGTCTGGCATCTCTGGAGAAAGGCTGAAGCCATGTAGCAGTACTTTGGCACAGCTGAGTAACTAACCACACCGCTTCCACCCCACACTTCGGTTTATGCTGGGCAGCAACCATGTTTGTGTGATAAATTCATTTTCTGCTTAAGCCCTGGGGGGAGCTGTAAACCTCCCTGAGCTCTCTGTATCAACCTGCTGGCAGAGTTTGCTGGATTTAAACCCCAGACTGCACACATTTATACACTTCTTTCCACAAAATACTAAACGATTTGCTGCAAATATATTATTTTCTCCCCTTCCCCCCACATTCTTCCTTTTGCCACATATAAAGCACAAAGTGGGAGACAGCAACACAGAGTGCAGAGAGGCATCACAGGTATGTAAAACAGGAGTTGTGTAGTTCAGAGGCATTACAAGGGATTTAACAGTTCATTCAGTGGAACGAGTGTGGATCTGAAAACAAATATTATTAGACTTCCTTATCCTTCTTTGCTGCTAAATTTGGGTCTGAAGAACCATCCATCTACAGCTGTCACTTCAGTTTAGTGTGAGTGAAGATCTCAGATAGCTGTAAGTGATGCACAGACTGGAGAGGGAGGACTGCCTGCAGCCAGCCCAGCCAGCCTGCCTGCTCAGCAAGCTCTTCAGCCAGGGTGGGGGATTACTGATGGTATATCAGACTAGAGAAGAGGAGCTGAAAAGCTGTACATAATAAATCTTATTGCTATAATAGCATTAGTGTTAATTCATCAAGCACTGTGATCACTGTCACACAGCACTGGCTTCCATGGGCACTTCCCTTAGATTTGCTCCAACTCACCTATTCTAGTGGTGTATGGAAGAATTTCATGGAGCACACCTCGTGGGAGCAGGCATCATGCTGCTGTCTCCCCACTTCAGCTGGATCAGGCAGCGTGTTTGGTCATCACCATGCAGCCTAACCCCTCCTAATACTCAGAAGCCAAAGCCACAATCCCTGCTGAGCCTCTTTGAACATTCTCAGGGGGAAGGCTAGTTCAGTTTGGGTTTAACCCAGATCATTTTACATAACTGAGGTAAGGAACTGCCAGACAAACAGATCAATTCACAGAACAGAGGCAGAACAGAGCCTCTGAGGCTGAAGATTGGCAGGTCCAGGCACTCTGTTCAGATGCAGCTTCTTTAATTTGTCTGACTGCACTTCACCACTGAGAAAAGTGTCACAGCTGCTTTACCAGATAGTCCTTCTGCTAGGTACCTGCAGTCCCATCAAGGAAACCTGCTTCTGCTTTTCCCACGTACAGGAGCTCAGCGCTATCAGGCACCAACAGCTGCAATACTCCTTGCAGTCTAACAGGTTTCACCTGTCTGTTTGTCCAGGTTTTAAAGCTGTGAACTTGAGCTCTGCTCTCCCCTTGTCTGATGAAGAGCACAAAACTCTTCATAGAGAAGAATTTGCCATCCCTGGACAAGAGAAGGGTTATTAAAAGATTTCCAAGATCTCAGGGTTAGCAATGCTGTATCGTAACAGTTTGTTACAGGCCAATGAAAGGAACTGGATTTGGGTTGCTGGTGACAGCAGCCATGTCTCCACTTTGATTTTAACTGCACCCTAATTCTTCTTTGTGGATTTTTTTTTCTCTTGATTAAAGACCAAAAGAGAGAAGCTCAGCATGGAGAATTCAAAGAGAAAGCCAGAGGCAGCCTTCACCCAAGTTCTCTGCTCTGGAGAGAGCAGCAACAGGTAAAGGTAAGGATGACACAAATCGATGGATGATACTACTGGAGGTCAGTGGCAGCTGGGCACTCACCTGCCAAAATCTTCAGCTGGTTATTAAAATAATAAGAAAAATCCTAGGATCCACAGTGAAGGATCAGAGTCTGGTAGTACCAAGCAGGTAGCTAACAAAACTACTGAGGGAACAGCTCAAAATCTACTTCTGTTCAAGGCAGCAGAAGATGACCACTGTCAGCACCAGGACACAAGATATAATTTTTGGTTTAGCTGCTGGTCAATCAGGCTGAGGCCACCAGGGTGTGGTTATCAGACTGGCCACCTGATACAAGTTTATGTCATTGAATTTTGGGTTAAAGTTTGGCAAGCCACGTCCACATGCCCTCCCTCAGGGCCTCCATGTGCGAAGGATTTGCTGGATGCTTCCTGTCTGTGCCCACAGGCATTGCTCAAGAACCAGCCTCTGTTACCTCTGACAATTTGTCATGGCTTTGCTTGCAGCAGTTGAATTCCAGACCTGTCAGGATTAAAAATCATCAGAAATGAAAAATAAGCCATACATCCTAGGGGGAAGAGCTGTCTGTCACCTATTCAGTTCTGTGTTCCCTGATGAATTAAGAGTGCCACCGAAAAGCAGGGATTTTTCTGACCTACCTAATAGGAACCAAATCAAAGCAGTGAAGCATTGGGTGGATTATCCACAACCTTACTACAAAGTCAACCTCTAGTCTCAGTTCTCAGTTTCCTTTGACCAGTATGTCTATGTGCAGATTCCACAGAATCATAGAATCCAGTCCAACCACTGTCTAACTCTACCAAGGCTGGTGCTAAACCATGTTCCTCAGCATCACATCTATGCATCTTTCAAACACCTCCAGGGGTGGGGAAGCAACCACCTCCCTGGGCAGCCTGTTCCAGTCTTTGAGAACCCTTTCGGTGAAGAAGGTTATTCTAATATCCAAACTAAACTTCCCCTGGTGAAACTTGAGGCTGTTTCCTTTCATCCTGTCACTTGTTACTAGGGAAAAGAGACCAACACCCACCTCACTCCAACCTCCTTTTGGAGAGTTGTAGAGAGCAAGAAGGTCTCTCTTAACCTCCTTTTCTGCAGGCTGAACAACCTGTTCCCTCAGCTGCTCCTCACATAACCTGTTCTCCAGACCCTTCACCAAACATGGGGTCCCAATACTGAACAATCAAGGTGTGGCTTCACCAGCGCTGAGTACAGAGGGAGTAAGGTGACTTAAGGACATTGAGACTCTTGAACGTGTCCAGAGAAGGGCAACGAGGCTGGTGAGAGGCCTCGAGCACAAGCCCTACAAGAAGCTGAATGAGCTGGGATTGTTGAGCCTGGACAAGAGGAGGCTCAGGGGAGACCTTATTGCTCTCTACAACTACTGAAGGGTGGTTGTAGCCAGGGAGGGTTGGTCTCTTCTCCCAGACAAGCAGCACCAGAACAAGAGAACACAGTCTCAAGCTGCACTAGGGGAAGTTTAGACTCGAGGTGAGGAGAAAGTTCTTCACAGAGAGTTGCTAGGCATTGGAATGTGCTGCCCAGGGAGGTGGTGGAGTCACCATCCGTGGAGGTGTTCAAGAGGGAATTGGACAGTTAGTTTAGTTAGTCATGAGATCTTGGGTGACTCGATGATCTTTGAGGTCTTTTCCAACCTTATTGATTCTATGATTGCTGGAGTAATTTTACCCATTTAGTGCTATAGCTTTGCACTGAAATTAATCCCATTCAAACTTTGTGAGGAACAAGACAAAGAGTAGAAGTGCTGTGGACGCTGCTCACTTGAAGCAGCTGCATGTTCCACTGGCCCAGGTACCAGGTGTGTAAGCTGTGCTAAACAGAAAGAAAAACCCAAGCTGTTTAATACCATGCAGATGAAATCATGAGTACAGCAGTATCATGTGCTCTGCTACCTCAGTACTATTTAAAATGCATGAAATATATAATAATTTCCCTCTCCCTCCTCTTTTTTTCCCCCCCTCTTTTTTTTTTTTTTGTTTTAATGGATTGTTTGAAAAATGGCTTGATCTTCCTCTGAGAGTGGGTCATAATAAGACCACGCCACATGAAGCATTCATCATTGTAACTGCCAGTGTCATGGTGTCTTTATTGGCTATTAGTTTCTGTCAGTGAAAGAGCCAAGGCAGGGCTACAAAGAGATGAATGAGGGGCAGGGGGTCAGAACCAGAGTACTTGGGAATTTGATGAATTATAAATTTGCTGTAGTTAACAAAAAATTAAGTCACAACAGCTATAAAATATTCATCTGTTCATGGGTTGGGGAAGAAAAGGGGGAAAAAAAACCCACAACAGGAGAATATTTAAATCAAAAGATTTCCTTCTAGCAAGTGTTTTCAGCGGAAAGGCTGGCTGCTCTTGAACTCAGGCATAATAGTTTCTGTAGTTGATAAATGCTGTGTAGATAAAAGGGAAAGATTTAATTGCCATTGGACAAGAGAAGATTGTTAGGTCTACATATTCATTTGTCAGCCGCGTTCAGAGCAACTAAGTGTAAAAAGAAATGCATCCTGCAATTTTAATGCTGCTAAACTGCAAACCAAAGTGATCCACCAAGGTGTTTCACTAAAAACACTCAGCCAGCCCAAACTCATCAGACTTTGGCAATTCCATTCATGGTTCATGGCGTCAGAGACTGACCTAGACCATGTAAATCCAGTGAATACATTCACTGAAGGCTACCCAAGCGAGCCCACATGATTATAGGAACTGACTTCAGACCCACAGCCAGGGAAGCTCTTCCTTGTCCGAAAAACATCACTTCTCTTGTGACAACCTGTACTATATGATGAAGAAGAGCATCCAGAGCATCTCAAATTCAGCTGATGTAGGTGGCAGTGACTCCACCAATGCCCATGGTTCAGAGCCTGGGGCTGGTAGGTGAGAAGATGTTGCCTTACAGCTGTTCACAAAGCAAAGGCAGTCAGTCTATGCAAGTGCTTCACATCCCACAGGTGGTTCTCAGAGGTGCTGCACATATTCAGCTCAGCCCACAGACAAGTCAACTGAACAGAGCCAGAAAAGCCTAACTCGGTGAATTGACTGAGTGCTGAAGCACAACTTTGAACTGAGGCTGACAGCTAATGAAGAGTAAAATCAAAAGATTGAATTGAATCCTCAAACATTTTCATGGGAGGAGACCCTGGTGGGGAGGATTTCCATGCAAAGGCCAAATAAGTACTACACAAGTCAACTGCTGCTGGAGAAGTGTTTGCAGTAAATACATAATTATGGCAGCGAAAGTATTGGCACCCTGTGAATGCCATCAGAAATTATGAAGTAAACCAGTGATAAATGTTGTCTATTAAGTGACACCATCTCTCAAGCAAGAATAATTTGTTTGTGCTGCACGCTTCATCGTTTATTTTTGCATTACACATTGTCCCTCATCCTGTGTCCCCCATTGATTCCTCCACCCTGCATCCTGCTGATTCTCACCAGTTTAAAAATTAATCAGTTTACTCGAGTGAGTTTGAAGTGATCACAAGGAAAGTCGTATTCTTGTTATCCCACTCACTCCAGTTCTCAATTCTGCTGGTACCCAGTAAACACCAGCTGTCTGCAGCTGCCATCATAGGAAGAGGCTCTCAAGCATTCCCAGGTCAGCACTCTGACCTCCTCTTGGTGTTCTTGAGGGCTCTGGCAGTCAGTGGTTTCTCAGTAGAAATTGTAAGAATGGTGTGAACATGCTACAAGCACTGAACTGTGTAAATGCTAAAGGTAAAGCCTTAGGAAAGCACTGATCCCTTATCTGGTTCATGAACTACCTAAGTCAGTGAACAGATCCTAGTGACAGCCTCCAAAGTCCAAGAGCTTTGAAAACTTCTTGCTATCAGAGCAGCATCAATTTTTCTGCTCAGGCTGAAACTTTTTAGACCTCCCCACACCTTGAGTGTGATTCCTGGAAATCACCAGTAAAGAGATTTATAGCAGTGTTACCATTTTCATTCATTCAAAGAACATGTGAGGGTTTAATAATTAAATACAAATTCTCTGTTTCAGGTGTGAAGCTACCTGGTGCTTCTGCATGGAGAGAAGGTCAGAAGTTAGCTAGAAAATTTCTTGGTCCATCTCCTCCACTTCCAAATCTGCAGAGCACAGCTGAAGAGCAGAGCACAGCAAAGACCTTTGGTACAGTTGCCCCTCCACTACACTTGTTTTGGTACAAACACAGAAGTGGTTTATTAAACTAGTTGAAACAAAAGGTTTCAAGGCCCTTCTGAGCATTTATCTTTGATGACTTTTACAGTAACTCACTTGTCAGGGTAGCAAACACCCAGAAAAAAGTACTGGAGCTGTTGTCCATGGCCAGCTGGCACAGTGATTCCATTGTGGTTTTAAAGAGACAACATCAATGTACTGTGTCCTTAAAATGAGGCTCATCTGGATCATGACAGAGGTTCTGTCTCTCCAGCAGAGATACAGCAGCAACTGCATGTCCTGCACATACTATCATTCTCTGGTTCTCAGCTGGGTTGGTTTGCCAAGCACAGCTGAAGAGCTTCCCTGGGTCTTTCAATAGCTGAGAGTGGCCACTGAGTTCTCATTGAGCTATATGGACGAGCATAGGAAGTTTGGGAGATAAAAAGTTTCACTGTCCATGTACATTAAATTCTACATTAAACTCTACACTGAAGAGCCACAAACTGCACATCATTTATACAACTGACCACTGCAACTTCAATTTTCACACCTAGAGATTTATCCTCTCCCTAGAACACACAGGCATACAAGCCTGAGCTGCACATGCAACTAGTCTTCAGATCTATAGAAGGAAGTAGGTCTTGAGATACACATGTGGTGGGTTGAAAATTCCTCCCAACACTAAATTGCCAGACCAGCTCAGCTGGAAGCAAATGAAGTTGTATTTACAAGCAAAACTACAACCTACAATAAAATGCAATGAATATGTAGAAAATACAGAGTACTGACAATACTTACAGGTATTTACAATTGATAATCAGCATAAGAACCCCCTGGCCAAAAACCAGGGGAGCTAATAGCTTCTCCTTCCCTCTACCCCCCTGAAGTAATAACACCACTGTTGTTTCCAAATGTTTTCCACAGAACCTGGTAGAGGATTTGTAGCAACATCTATGATGGAAAACAGCTCCCGAGAAAAGGGAAATGAGCCTGTGGGGAAAAGCCCTGAATTCAAAAGCTGTTTGGTTCCCTCCACTAAAGCTGTTGAAAGAGGCTGCAATGCATCAACCAAGGATATAAAAGAGATACTCAGAAGCTTACACTTGCACAGCCAATGTGATGATGAGTACAGACATAGCAGTCTCCCTGAAGATACTGTGAAAGGAAAAGCAGAAGCTCTGCAGCTACCCCAAGGGATCCTTTCTCCTTCATCTGGACCTCAGGGCAGAATTCCATCTGCTTCCAGTGGGGAAAAGATGCAATCATCATTAAGGAAAGATGGAACCATGGCTAGCAGCTCAGGAAACTGCAGCAGAGGGAAAAGCACATCTCCTCAGAGACAGAAAGGCTCAAGCAGCCCTGCACAGACAGGGGCTGAGAAAGAAAACCTTAAGCACCTTTCAAAGAGGAGGGTAAACATTAAAAAACCTCACCCCTACAGCCCTGAAGCTGTGCAGGAATTTATGTCTCGGAAAAGTGAAGAAAGAAAGAAGAAACGCCTGGAAGAGAAAAGGTCTTCGGTGCAGGCCATGGAGATGAGAAATAAGAGATTGCAAGAAGTGTACAGGAAACAGAAAGAAGCTGTTAGAAAGAAAGCACACTCTGACCAGAAGCACAAGCTCATCATGGAAACAGATTCCACACAAGAAAGTCCTCAGCGCAAACCTGAGCAAGTAAGTCAGAAAGGAGTGGCAGATTGAAACCCCTCCAATCTTGATCAGTAGAGCAGCATGTAGGAGATGAAATAGTTCATGCAAATGCTTTGAAGCATCAGGGAGGAAAAGTTTTATCTGGAAGAATCGAGCAATTAACTTCTAATTATGGCAAGAACTGCTGGGCTCATTAGTAAGGCTGGAAGCCCTGGCTTCAGGGCCAAAAACGTGGAAATATTTATTGCTTGAGTTGAAAGAACAGGTTTGTGGTTTGGTGCATGGTGTTTTCCAGTTACATGAATTAAGTGGAACAGAAGCCAAATATTACCCTTACATTGCCAAGCTATTTAGTGCTTACACTAACAGTCATTTCTGTTTCAGAAGCAAACCAGTGGTGGAATCCTGGAGAGGAGTTTCATGGCCTGGGTGGATAAAGCATCTCACACTCTATTAAGTACAAATCACAGAGGCAGGTACTCAGACACTAAAAGCATCCTAGAAAGCCTCTTTCTCAGCACATGCTGCAGACTCTTCATAGTGTTCTGTTATAAACTATAAAAAATGGAGCAATGGGCTAAGGCACTGTTATATCTGACCTTAAAATCAGCCTCACTGCACCCTAGTCCGGAGCAGTGACAGGATGCAGGATCACCTTTTAATCATGGAAGGAGACTGATGCTCTGGCTTTCCAGGCTGAGGCAAGTTTTCAGTCTACTTTCATGCTTTGTGTTTGTAAATAACTATTCCTTGCCAGCCCTGGGCTTGAGTCTTCTCTGTGTGTCAGCAGTTCATGCTCCATCCTGCATCCATCATTTGACAGATCTGTCTATAGACAGAGAAATTTGTTTCTTTTTCTTTTGCAAAGCGCTTTAGCTGAGGATACTGTCCTGTGCAGAAAGCTGCTGTTACTTTGTTTTTCTAACCTGACATTTCTCCTTTTTGTTTAAACAGGAATCACCTTCTGGAAACAGTTCAATCACCTAAAAAAGAGAGGAATTAACTTCTCCAGCAGCGCTGGAATCTGAATGCTGGTTTCTGAGTCCTCTGAAATGTGAAGACTTGAGGAGTTGCTCTCCCCCACCTCTGCACACACCTCCTCTGAGCTTTTCCCTTCCTCAGAAAGATGCAAAACTTTACTCCAAGGCCTCATCTTACAGTGTTTCTCCCTACAGAAGTAAGCAGGACCGAGTGAAAGCCATACACAGTCTATCCAAGGAACTTGCAGAAAAGATTGAGATGGCAACTAAGAGACTGAATGCAGCAAGCCAGATTAAAGACTCTGCTAACGAAACAGAGACCACTTTGGAACTTTTCAATGAGTCTTCTTCTATCCCAGAACCTGAGACATTCAAGGATGAGCAAGACAGGACAATGACTATACAAATGCTTCTGGATGCATCAGATGCTGATGGGTTATGTGCGTCATCAGATAGGGAATTTCATGAACTGGGCAGGATGAGCTTTATGAGTGGCAGTGAGGGAGGAACAGCCCTGGACAGACAGAAGGAAATGCCCACTCCTCTGCCTGGTGGGGTTCCTGTGAGCAAAGAACTACCATGGACCTCTCATAGCACAGGACAGAGGCATCTCAACAGTGGGGAAGATCTGAGCAACACATTGCAAGGTAGGTCATGTTGACACGATGCAACATTGAGGCTCAGGTGCCATAGCCCAAGTCTGTCAAAGCTGCAAAGCAGTGTTTAAGTCTCACCTCCCTTTGGCTGTTGGAAGCGTTGTTGTCTTGGAAAATGACTAATCAGTGGATCTGTCAGGCTGTATTCATACTGCTCAGAGGGAGCAGCCGCTGGAGCCTTGGCTGTTTGCAGGCTTGTTCTCTGCACAGCTCATAAATATAACAGCCAGAAGAGTCAGAGGTGCCTTCAGCAAACAGCTCAGCCAGCCTAGGGACCTTCTGGCAGTGGCAAGTGCAAGCACTACTCCACAGGCTGTTCAGTGTCTTTAGATCCTTAGGGCAGAACCACAAAATCACAGCAAATCTGCTGAGATCAGAGGGTTGGCAGTGAGTGGTTGGTAGTGAGTGACTTTTCTAAGATGTGACTTTTCTAATAGAACTCTTTGGTTAGCGCTGAAAAGTCCCTCAGTCCCATCGTGAGAGGATAGATGGAACTGGAGCAGAGCCTATCACATTAAGAAGTGATGATCTACCTTGAGTGATGATCTAATCGCTTTCTTCTCCTCTCATTGCACCCGTGAAACTTCAGCTCTGAATTTTATCTGTGGCTTTGCCACTGATTTTGGACACATCACATCACCTTGTGGTGCCTGGGCTTTCCCAGAAGTAAGAAAGGAATTATAAACCTAACACCGTGCACTTAGAAATCTGCGGATAAGAAGAGCTATATGGAAGTTAAGTGCTTACACATAAGGAGGCAGAGAATAGATGCCAGAGCTTGGGCCATTTCATTTCGACAAAGAGCATATTTATTAAATGCCCTCATTTGTCTTTTTTAAAAGATTTTCCTGTGAATAAGAGCTCGGAGGTGGACATAATCCCATTGCACGAGAAGCAAATAACCAGCCCAGCCTCTCCATCTCCCAGATTCCTTGCTAGAAGGTAAACAAGTTTGGATATATTATTCTGTGCTAAACGCACCACACGCACGCACGGAGCTAAAATAAATAGCACCAATTCAGCGTGGAGCCAGGCGGCTCTTTACTGCTTACCCAGGGAATTGCCGAGTGGGCAGATTTTGACACAAGACAGACTGAAAGAGGGAACCACCCCTTTGTGGTGAGCTGGGAGATCGATAGGACATCTTCAGATGGGGGTTTGGGGAGAGATTCATCCCCCTGTGGGCGTTTTGCCCTAGATGCAACCTCCCAGCAGGCTGAGAAGCCTGGGAGCTCAGCAGGTAAAACTCTGCCCCTCCTGTTCGAGGGCTCTCTGCTTTCCCACCCGTTGCGAGGGCAACGCCGGGAAACTGGGGCCGCGGTCTGCGGTGATCCCAGGGCTGCCCGCCAGGGGACGCCATCATCCAGTCTCCCCTAGGGGCGCCCCCTGCCGGTCGCGCCGCCCGCCGCCTGCAGGGCTGCCGGTGCCGCGGGGAGCGGGAGCGGGAAGGGGCGTTGAGTTTCCGGCGTCCTCCTCCCGGACAAAGCTCCAGGTCTGGAAAGCAACGCGGATATCGGGCTCCCTGCCTTCCTTCACGGTACAATAAACCCCTCAGTGCTTTAGCATATGGCATTGGCGGAAGAATAAACTGAGGATCTTTGTGAGCACCTAGTTAAATCTCCACTGATCGCCTTGGCGCTGGGGATTAATGAGAAATTTAATCAACTGGATCCCATGCATTCATTTTGAGTAATTGTTTTCACCCGCTTTACCCCCAACGGGGGTGATAAATTCAGTTCTACGGGTTGTGTGTATGTGGAGCAGCACCAACCACAAAGATTCCACCTCCTTGAACAGCACAGGTACCAGAGCATGGTGATTGTCACGGGACCCGGGTTTTGAGGCAGGAAGTGTAGAAAAAGGGATTATTAGATGAATGCAGGATGTTTTCAGTCAGCCTGCGTTAATTAAATGTTTAGTATAGGTGGCAGCTAGATAGAAATCCCTCTGTATTTAGCCTGTGTCTTGGAGAGCAAAGACATATTTGTGTCACTGTCTCGGCTGAGTCATCTCTGGTGACAGGGAGGACCGTGAGGGCACCTGTTAGCTCACATGCAATCACCAGCTGCAGCGCAGACAGTGCCCCTGCATGGCCACAGAGAATGACAAAGCCCGAGTCACCACAGGGGCTACACGTCCCTGCAGAGAGGTCTTCCCTTAGAGAATAAATCCCCTGAGCCCTAGAAGATTAAATATGACCTGGACAGACATTACCAAAGGCAGGACATATGTGCAGCAAACTGGTCACAGCGTCCCCAACTTGAGAGCAAAGAACGAATGTCAGTGCTGCAGGATCCCTGGCCAGGCACAGCTCTGCTCTGCAGGCAGTTCCTTAGTGCCCAGCAGTGAGCTGGGCAGGCTAACCTGTATGCAGTTAGAATGCAGGGATCTGTAGTGGAAAGAAGAATGGGTTTGGTAACTGAAGGCAGGGTATAAAGCACAGTGTTCTTTTTAAGAAGATTGTTTACAGGCCACCAGCCTGAAGGAAATGGTGGGACCCATTGCTCTTGTCCTGATGGGTGTGTGTTTATATGCAGCTCTAATTCACAGTAATGGAAGGTAGCTGCAGAACCCCCATGGGCTCAGAAGGGAAGAGCCCCTCTGATGTAATGGAGAAGCATCAGACAGAGCAGAAGTAAGACAGATTGAGCTGATTTGAACAATGCAATTACTGAGAAAGCAAAGCTCCTGTGTGCTTGGCCAGTGGAGTCAAAGTCCTCTGAGCATCACGGAAAAACCCACCAATAAAACATCTCTGACAATAAATCACAACCCTGTTGCAAGTGCTCTTCCCAAAGAGGAGAGCTGCTTGCAGATAAAATATCACTGTAATTAGAGATTAGAAGTGGAAAGCGTTCCTGCATTGTGAACAACTCCAGACTCATCTCTTTGTGGACTCTGGGCTCCCTCTGCAGTGAGAGTAAAGGGGAAGAGACAAAGGAAAGACCACCCCACGTCTAACTCTTTCTTAGTTTCTGGTAAAGCATATAACACAGAGGTTCAGAGTAAAAGCCTGACTCTGATTGTTCTCAGCTTTCATCTGCATATGATCTAGATTCTGATTGTGCATGTGAAGCTTGTACAGGGAGTAATTGGGATGAGAGTCCTTTTGTATACATGCATGGGCAGCACACACCACCTAGGACAATATGAGGGTCCCACAGTTCAGCACTTCCTGAAGTTGCTCTGGTGTCATCAGCTAACTCACACACCCGAGGGCATACAGCTATGATCTGAGCAGAGGGAAAGCCACATGGTGAAGGAGCAGCAGTGTGTTAGGGATGTGACTGAGGACACACTTCCCCGAGTCCCAGTTTGACTTGCTCCAGACACATTTACACTGTATGTGAATTCTGTATGGGGGAGTGTCAGTGGGGAGTGAAAGGAGCCAGTCTCTTGACTCACACACAAAACTTCACAGGACTGTGAAGTCAGGGACAGAGCTTCCCTCTTAGCCCTTGGTAAAGCTGAACTTGTAGCTCATCACCAGTGCAGCTAAAGAAAGGTTAGAAAAGACGACAGCAAAAGCAGCTGAATTGGGTCTATGCTCTGGCTTCCACTGTTGCTACCATCAGTAACGAGATAGGAGTCCACAGCTGGCTACAATGGATCGTCCAGAGTTCATCTAAACAAAGCCACCTGTTAGAAACTGACTGTTTGCCGGCCTCATTCACAAACACAAAACAACCAGTGTTACAAACCCAGCACCCTTGAGCACGATGCTATCCACAGCCAGTTTCGACAGCACAGTCTTGTGTTTACATGTTTAATTATAGCTGTGAAAGCAGCGACTCATCTCCATGCACAGAATCCTGCAGGTGCCTCTTTCCATAAGAAATGTTCCCATTTCATGCCCGGCTGCTCTGCAGTCCGCAGGGGTGGCGGGAGGAGGTTTGTTGCTGATGCAAATGACTCACTGATGGGAATTCTCCAAACTGCCAGAAAATGTGCATGCAATTTCACCCTTCTTTTCATTCAGTTACCTATAGAATGGCTTTTGGTTTTCAAATCACACTCTTGAGAGCCAAAAAGATCACACTTCTGCTGTCAGCTCAGTTTTGAAGGCTCACTGGGCTGATTCGTGCAAAGCCAAAGAACATTATCTGCAAACTGTGAGTGGTGACCAATATCTTAAGAGTGAGAGGCAAGAGGATGGGGCCAGACTCTGGTCAGTGGTGCCTAGAGACATGACAAGGGGCAACAGGCACAAACTGGAACCCAGGAGCTTGAACCTAAACATAAGGAATAGCTTTCCTGTGAGGGTACTGGAACCCTGGAGCAGGCTGCCCAGAGAGGTTATTGAGTCTCCTTCCCTGGAGAGAGTCCAGACCTGCCTGGATATTGTGATCCTGGGCAGCCTGCTGTGGGTGACCCTGCTTTATGAGGGGGGTTGACTAGCTGACCCCCAGAAGTCCCTCCCAACCCACACCAGTCCGTGTTTCTGTGATTCTGTGATCCTGTGGTGGTGCATGCCCACTGCAGAGCTGCTTCTGTCTGGAGGAGAGGGGTTGCTGGCCACTCCTGTATAACCCCAGTGTTTTCTGTAGAACCTGCACTGATTGCCAGTGATGGTGGCAGTAGCCTTCCCAGGAAGCAGACGGGGCTGGATTTGGACCTTGGCATCAGTCTCTCAAAGAGAAGTATACATTTGTCAAGAGCCCAGGGAGACCGGGCGTTAACTAAAAAACTACCACGACGCAAACCCAGAGACAACAGTCAGTGCATTTGCCCAACAAATGTTAGAGCTGCTTTTCAAGAAATCCCCTTCTCTCTTACTGTTTTAAGAAATCTCTTCCTCTCTCATCCACCTTTGCTCCCACTCTCTGAAGACAACATCCAAGACGTGTTAGTGGAAGCTGTTCTAATCGTTTTAGCGGTTTCTGGGTCATGGAAACACAAAGCAAAGCTTATTAATGAGAAAAATGAAATAAGATTTCCCTAAGCTGATTGCTGATTAAAAAAAAAAAAAAAAAAAAAAAAAAAAAAGGTTCCACATAGATTTTTTTGTATAAAAAAAGAAAACATCTGTCACCAGTTCAGTGCCCCAGTGGCCCTACGTGTGTTTCAGCTGAGGCTCCATCAATAAATGCACACCTTCCTGCCTAATCTTTTAAGTTAAGCTCAGATACTTACAGACCAAACCACAAGCAGTTAGCTGGGATCTCTCTCAGGACTGTGGCACTCGGTGCTGACCTTGCTTTGAAATATTAAAGGTTATATAGCAAAAGCAAATCTTGGAATCATTTTGGTGGGAAGAGACCTTTAAGATTCTTGAGTCCAAACATTCTCTAGCTCTATGAAATCTGATGCTAAACCATGTCACTCAGCACCACATTTCTGTGTCTCTTAAACACCTCTAAGGATGGCAATTCAACCACCCTGGGGAGCCTGTTCCAGTGCTTGAGAACCCTTTCAGTGGAGAACTTTCTTCTAATGTCCACCCTAAACCTTATGTGGAACAACTTATGGCCATTTCCTCTTGTCCTATCACTTGTTACTAGGGAGAAGAAACTAACCCCCACCTCACTACAGCCTCCTTTCAGGGAGTTGTAGAGAGCCAGAAAGTCTCCCCCAGCCTCCTTTTCTGCAGGGAAAATGAGAGTGGCTACAGCCCTGCTCAGCACAAACCCCAGAATCGCTGAGACAGCCATCAGTGCTTTGTGTTTCCAAAAAGACTTCAGAGAACTTTGCCACAGTTCAGAGCTAGATTGTGCAACCAGGTCCTAACAAGGGCATGGATTGTACAATGCAGTCCTCAGAAACTAAGCTCCAAATGGCAAGGCTGTTGTTTCTGTTTGCCACCAGGTTGAAAAACACCCAGCTCTTTCAGAGTAAGATAGCTAATTCAATTTAGAGTAGGTAAAGACAAGTGGAGTTAGGTTTCCTGACAACTTCAAGGTAGAAGTAAAAGAGGATTTTGTACACTGGCAGGTATGACTTTTCAGAGAGGCTTTTGTTTCCATTTAATAAAACCTAACAAGCAACAGTTTTGTTAAAATGAAATAACCATTTCTTAGTTCAAAAGATTGCTTGTAGACATTCCCTCTTAAACTCTGAGTAATTGCTGTTGTCTCCTTGTCAAAGCCTGCAGAGAGAACTCACAGCTCAGAGGAATCCCTACCAGTGTGGGACTATTTGGAAAGTCCAGCATCAAGAGGAAATTGCCAACCAGGCTCCCAGAGAGAGCCACACGACACTGGACAGCCCCAGCCTACAGCCCTCTGCCCCTCTGAGCTGCGGAGCTGAAACTGAAGATGGCTTTGAGCAGGACCTCGGTAAGACCCTTTTAGATTGGATATTAGAGGAAACTTCTTCAGTGAAAGGATTCTCAAAGACTGGAACAGGCTGCCCAGGGAGGTTGTTGAATCCCGACCACTGGAGGTATTTAAAAGATGCAGAGATGTGGTGTTGAGGGACATGTTCTTGCACCAGCCCTGGTGGAGTTAGAGAATGGTTTGGCTCTGTGATCATAAAGGTCTTTTCCAACTCAAATAATTCTATCATTCTAAGGTGACAGATCTTGAAGTGTCAAGCATAGTTGGTATTCAGTGCTCTCCCAAGGTGCTTCTTAGCCTATTGCAAAAGAATGAATTGCCTTTCACTGCAAGGGAACACCTGCCAGTGGTTCTGACTAGGACTGAAATCTCTTCTAAGGTGAGGGGGGATTTCAAGGAGCTGGTGCATGTCCCAGATTTCAAAGGTGAAGAATGAACACATGAAAAAAAATACCTTCTCTCAAGCTTCATGTCCAATTGGTGGGGTTAACCCCACCAAAAAGTGCAATGGAAAGGTTTTGCTGTTGCCATGCAGTGCTCTGCTGTTCCAAGGGTGTGAGTTCACGTGGATGTCACCTCATAGGTTGCTCCTGTGCTGCGAGACACAGCAACCGTTAGAGACAGCCCCAGTGGAACAAACCCATTTCAGCTCAGAGATGTTTTCAGCACTTTGCAGCTTCATGTGAAAGTCTTGAGAAGCCTTGTAATGAATCCTTCATAATTACCACATCAGAAAAGTGTGGGGTATTATCCTACTTGTACAGCAAGAGACTTGAGTGCACAGAACATGTAGAGGGATTAACAAAGGCTGAATGGAGGGGTCTGCTCCAGCATCCTGCAGGGCTGGCCAAGGTGAAGCTGGGGTGCAGGGCATCACCACTGCTACTCAGAACAAACGTTTGCATAGAAACAAGGGAAAGTTTGTGGCTGAAAGGGTTAAGTGGCAAAGAGTCACATTCAGGCTGCTCTGTCTGAAGAGACCTCTGCTTGCTTCCACCAAACAGTAGCAGATGGTGCATTGTTTTAAGGGCTTTTCTGAGACAAAAGAACAAGATCAGATAACCTTTCCTCAAAGAGGGTACTTATAAAAAGCCTTTCCTCTTATTAAACATTCTTCATTGTTTTCCCCACAAAATTTTATACCTAATATTGGATTTTGAGGTGGTGGAGAAGCCAGCATTGTTTACTATGCTTCACCCATCCCCCAGGGACTAGGAGGGCATCTTAGATGATTGGACAGTAGGTCTGTTGTCTGGAGTGTTTACCATAAGAGCAAGACAATGCATTTACTTAATATTAATAACTAAGGGCTCCAATTCTGGAATCTGCCTTTGTAAAACGACCCTGCCATCCACTATTCACCACCTGAACAATAGGAACTGCTGCCTTGTGTCTACACCAGGAGAACCCTTTACCTTCTCTGAGCGTTTGCAGGAGCTGACAGTGCTTGAGTGAGCTCCAGCTCAGGGTTTGACTGTAAGCCAGTAGTTCCAACCCAGGCCATGCTGCTGCAGATGAGGCACAGAACTGTCATTCTGAAGACAATGTGGGCTTGAAATATGGGTCACAAGTGGGTCTGTTCAACACTCCTCTCAGGAAAAGGGCATTCAGATGCAAGGCTGTATTGTCTGCTATAAGGCAGCACATCAGCAGCTGATTCTGTTCTCTTTCACAGACCACAGAAGTCCTTGTGCACAGGCAGCATAACGATGTTCAGCTATACAACTGCTGCAAAATATAAACATTCACCTTTAAAAGTAAATGCATCACCTTCTACTGCTGTGCTAAAGACACAAAACATTTTTTTTTCTAGCAAAGATCCTTGGCAAAGTAACAAATTTCATTTTCAAACATAACAAAGCACAGTATAAGAAGCAGACATCCACAAAATCTTGGTAACTGTTTACTGCCTGGAGTCAGCTGTCCTGAACTCATGCATTTTCTTTTTAAACACAGCCAGCATAAAACCCAGAATCACAAATGCCATAGCACATGATGTGATGAACACAAATTGCCTCCACAGGCATCACTGGAAAGTATTTCACATCACTTTGGAATCATCTCTCTTCAGCTGAGAAACAAAACTTGGTATAATTAAGTGAGCTGATGAGGAAGTGGTTTGCACATTCTGCTTGTTCCAGGGACACCACTACACACAACCTTTCCATCGTTCCTGCCAGATCACCAAGTCTCTTCCACAGGCAGCTGAACAGATGAGCCACACTTTCCCTGATGCTGCAGCACACCCTCTGAACCCAACCCACAGTATCCAAGCTCCTGTATTGCTATTAAATAAGTGAATGTAAAGAAATATTTGCTCTCTACAACTCCCTGAAAGGAGGTTGGAGTGAGGTGGGGGTCGATCTCTTCTCCCTAGTATCAGGTGATAAAATGAGAGGAAATGGCCTGAAATTGTTCCAGAGGAGGTTTAGGTTGGATAGCAGGAACAATTTCTTTACTGAAAGAGTGGTCAGGGACTGGAACAGGTTTCCCAGGGAGGTGGTGGAGTCACTGTCCCTGGAGGTGTTCAAGAAACGTGTGGCCATGGCACTTGGGGACGTGGTTTGGTGGCCATGGGGGTGTTACTTTGATGATCGGACTCAATAGTCTTAGAGGTATTTCCCAACTGAAACAATTCTGTGATTCTATGATTTTGGCTATGCTTACACCCTTGTACACACCAGACTGGCCTAAGTGAGGAAGAACGCTCATTTCTTCAGGCCAGACTTCTGTCCCTTCTTTGTTTTGGTTTGGTTTGATTTGATTTGACTTGACTTCTTCGGTGTGTGTGGGTGTGTTTCCCTTTGGTTTGTTTGGTTTGGGTTTATTTGTTTGTTTGTTATTGAGATAAAATTGAAATGGATTGTTAAAGTCTTTTCTAAAGGTTGAAGCTTCAGCATGGCTACTGCTTTAAAGCAATTTACTTTAGGAAAGCAAATTAATTACTCGTAAAATGCAGAATTTCAACCTGCATTAGAATATGTATTTGTATACAAATAGCTTTCCCCTTAACTGCCGGTTGGCATGTTTTCTCATAGCACTAGAGGGAGCTGCCTTCTTGTTTCTAGCAGAGGGAGGCTCTCTGCAGGGCTGAGATGCTTGAATGCTGATGATGAAGCTCACCGAAGCTTCATGACTCTGACGGGCAACTTGAGAATTGTTCTTGAGAGTTGCTCTCACGTCCTTTGATACCACTTTTCTCCCTATGAACTTAATCCTTTCCATACACACAGAGGCTGTATTTGCATTGCCCATTAGCTGGCTGAGAAGTTAACCTGTAGCCTGTGTGGGCACAAGAAGCCAGGATGTTGTCCCTTCCATGCTGCTACTCCATAGGGTGCTGTTACTTGTACAATATCCCTGCAAAGCATCTGGACACACGAGTGCATTACTTACACTGTGGGGTCCAGTGTCTCTTTGTCACACAGGTTGGGATCTAGGTTTCCGTACTGCAAATGTGGTGGGTTGAGGGAGTTTATCACAGAATAAGAATCATTTAGGCTGGAAAATACCTTTAAGATCTTTGAGTCCAATTCATTAACCCAGCACTAACAAATCTGCTACAGAACCGTATCTCCCATCACCACATCTACACAGCTTTTAAATCCCTCCAGGGATGATGATTCAACCACTTCCCTAGGCAGCCTGTTCCAGTGTATAACTGATGAGCAATAAAAGGAATATTCCATGGAAATTCAGGGCTCTGGTTAGGTCCCAATCCAGGTCTGGCTCTCTCTTGCTAGTCTGCTGCAAGAGCTGCTCTGATGCTTTGGATGTGGCATGCTACATGTGGAAGGGGCAGCAGCAGGGTGAGGTATTGCCATGTGCTGCAACATCTGGCTGGAAGCTGAACTCTGGCCAACCTTCTGCGCTAGAGGATTTAGATATAAACACAAAATATGTGGAAGACAGGAGCAGCACAGGCCACATTAATCCCCTTGTCTAGCAAGCAGCTACTCTTCGATGACAAGTGGGATGCCAGACGTATTTATAGAGGAGGGAAGAAACTGATTCAGCAGGCATGAAAATACAGCACTCCAAGGCACTCAGGAATGCAGATCAGCTCATTGATTTTCTTGAGTAAACAAGTACGGCCCTCAAGTTTAGAGTCTCTTGCTTAGGGATTGCTCTTGGCTTACAGGTCTTGCTGAAGAATCATAGAACCATTAGGGTTGGAAAAGACCTCTGAGATCATAAATTCCCACCGTTAACCCAACCCTGCCATGTCACCACTAAATCATGTCCCTGAGCACCACATCTACCTGGTTTCGCACACTTCCAGGGGCGGTGATTGCACCACTGCCCTGGCCAGCCTGTTCCAGGGCTTGACAATCCTTTGGGGGGAAAAATTGTTCCTCATGTCCAACCCAAACCTTCTTGGCACATCTTGAGGCTGTTTCTTCTCATGTTGTCACTTGTTATCTGGGAGAAGAGACCAATTCCCACACCACTACAACCTCCTTTCAGGGAGCAATGGAGAGCCAGAAGGTCTCTCCTTAGCCTCCTTTTCTCCAGACTGAATAACCTCAGTTCCCTCAGCTGCTCCTCATGAGACTCGTGCTCTAGATCTTTCACCAGCTTCTTTGCCCTTCTCTGGACATGCTCCAGCTCCTAAAATGTTCTTCTTGTAGTGTAGGGCTCAAAACTGAGCCCAGTATTCAAGGTGTGGCCTCACCAGTGCTGGGTACAATCACAGGCAAAGTTATTCTTACATCTAAAGTCGCAAGCATGTATTTTTGTAATAACTGGTCTGGACTGATTGCTGACATGGGCAGAAAGAGGAAAATCTGTCCTTGAGCAAAGCAGCAGTAAGTGCTTCTGCCTAGCTTCAAGTGATTAGAAAAATGAGACTTTTAGCCCAGCTTTTTTAATTATATGTCATGGAGCTTCTGCAGGGCTTTACTCAGATTCTGCAGGTGCAGCGGAAAGTCATTTAATAAATAGCTTGCTTTTTTTTTTTCAAAGACAGAGTGTCTGTGCACTACAGCTATCTGGGCCTGCAGTGAAATGCCATTCATCACAAGGCAGGAGGATGTGAAGTTCAGCCAGGCAGCATTTTCTTTAAAGCAGGATGTTGCAACACAAGAAATGCACCTGGAAATAGCCGTAACTGGGAGAATTATGTTAAGGAGGAGCAAAAACAGATCAGAACAAACTTTTTGTTCACCTTTGAGATCGATAACACTGGTCAGGGCTTTGAGCAGAACACCACCACTCTTCAGCTGGAGGCACAAATTGCAAATGCCAGTTTAAAAATATATCCCAATAGATTATCATACCACAAAATGGCTCAGCGGGTATAGCAGTTTTAAAAGCTACTCACACAACTTAGCATCAGTAAATTTAAGCTTGTAAATTTGGTTTATGAAATGACCTTAGTGGTTAGGATTGCAGGAGGCATCCTTCCCCGCCTTCTGAAAGTGCTGAGCTGTCTGTACACCCACTGAAGAACAGTTCACTTAGCTTTTTTTCCGTTGCATAGCTTAAAACCAGTAACAAAACTTCCCTGTAAAGACAACAGCAATTTCATTCACGGGATCTTTCTAAACATACCATCTCACAGAACCACCTCTAGTATATATAAGCATTAAAGAGTCTGAATCAGTCCTCAACATTGGAAAGATTGGGATCAACCCAGAACTCTCTTTAAAAGGATGAACTCTTTATTGGGTGTGTGATTTCTAGGCAATTCAGTACAATTTTGCCTTTTCAAACAACCCTCCAGGATGAGCAGATACTCATTACTGAAACGAAAGATGAGATTTTCATCCAGCCTCTTGATTTTAAAAAGTAGGGGTTTAAGAAAAGCCTCCTGCAGTAACCCTGTGAGAGGTAAGTGAAATTTGCAGTTTCTAAAACACAGCAGCCTTCTGACAGAAAATCTGCATCAGGCTTGAGGCATTAACACTAACATTCTGTTTCACTCACATCCATGTAAGCACAAAAAGCATCCTGGCACACAAAGCAGCTCACATCCCTGCTCCTTCCACATTAAAGATCCTTTAGTATTTAAAACAGAACCAAACCTTTCATGCCATGGGCTTATCCTGAGGAGCAGGGTAATTTGGACTCAGACAATCTGGATAAGGGTGCAGATTTTTGTCTTACGTTTCCAGGTCAAACCCATTTCTATTTATGACCCACACTTCAATTCATTTATGGCTCCGGTTGCTGTGACAGTGGCACAGCACAGAGTAAACACGCAACCTGTTTGCATAAGCTCAGCAATTCATCTGAGGAGCTCAAAGCAGCCAAGAACCTCTCACTGGTAAACATTACATCACCTATACTGTGACAGACAGAAGAGTTACAGTAAGGAAGCAGCAGTGAAATATGTGCATCTGGAACAAAAGTTGTTTTCCCCACTTAAAATTGAAAGCCTTTTTCCATGGTTTTGTCCTCCTTGTGACAAAAGAGAGCAATCGAGCCTGCACCCCTGTACAGGGAGAAGCTGCAAGATGGAGGGGGAAGGCACAATGCTGCTGGAGTTCCAGGAAGGTGACCAGGTTGGGAAGCTTTTACTCTTTTGTAAACAATGACTCTGCTCCTGTCGGAGCACTGGAAACAAGAGTGGCTGCACACTCTGGCCTTTGGGTTTAGAATGGGAATTTCTCCCCAGTTCTTCTCCTTCCTGGCCATGGCCCTCCTGAGTCCTACCTCTTCTCCCCTCCTCAACACTTGCAGGACTTTACACTAACATATTTCTTGACAAGATGGAAGTAGCAACTTTTTCCATCTTTGGATATGGTAGAATAAGTAAATGTAGGCAGAAGAGGTATTCCAGGAGTAAAGGCAGATGCCAGATTTGGGAGGCTTTCAAAAATAGGAGTAGGGAGGATTCTAAAGGAAAATCACAGAACCACAGAACAGTACAGTTAGGAACAATGTTCCCATCCCCCTGTCCCCTTTTGGTGATCCCTTGCTTCAGCCTGTGTGTTAGGACTCAGGCATCGTTTGAGAGGTACAGTCAGGCCAGAAAGGCAGCAGAGAGTGCTGAGAAGCAGATGCCCTGGGATCTTGCTGGAAATACCATGGTGCTCCTACATTATTTACAAGGTGTGCTGGCCTCAAAGGTGAGCCAGCAAGGCAGCACTGCTGCCAAAACCCTCAGCAAGTGCTTAAATCTCCAGGAAATTGGTGTAGAAACATTTTGAGGGCAGTAACTGGAATCTGAAGGAAATCTACTTCCTTTGCCTCCCTGTGGTAAACTCCTCATTTGGCACCTATGCCATGGAGCATGGAATTTTAGTTTTGGATTAAGAAATAGTGACTGCTAACATCTATTTCCTAAACTTCTGCAGGTGAGGGAGGCCCTAGCTACACAGCACCAGAAGAGAAACACAGGAGCCATGCAGACAATTTAAGGCAAACCTCTCTACAGCTGGTCCACAGACTGAAGGTACAGTGAGCAACCTATGCAATAAGGAAAGAGCAGCTCCAGTTCTGCTAGCCCAGGTGAAAATGTTTTGGCTAGCCACAGATTCATGTGTATCCAAGCTGTAATCAGTTGTCATCAGCTGACTCTGCAGCAGGTTTATAAACCTCAGGTAGCTATAAGGAAAATATTTTAGCCTTACTTTGCTACCTGGAGATTCCATTCTAATACTGGTGGGTGAAAATGCATCACTCTGCAGCCAAAGCAAACATTTGTACTGCCTTGCAAAGGTGGCAGGATGTGACAGCTGTTGCCTGCACAATACCTGTGCTGCCTTCTATTGCAGTTTGCTGCCCTTTGCCCCCCAGCTCTGTGGAATCATGGGACTGGATTAAAAATAACATCCATAGCATGTCATTTCCTCATGCAGGTCCATCAGCTACAGCAGAAACAGCAGCTCACAGTGTTGAGGGAGAAAGCAAAGAGAGAGCTTCAGGAAAGCGAGAGGTTTCTGAGTGACCTGCTTCAGCAGACTTCAGAGGTAAGTTATCATTTTGGATCCAGCCAAACATTCTTCTAGTGTTCCCTGGGATTTTTTTTTCCCTAACTCAGGATCCCTAAATCAAAAGAGTTGTTGTTTTTTAACTGATTAGAAAGTGTAGATCAGGTTAACTTTGTGGAGGAAATAGAGGTAATACAATCCCTTAGGCTGTGATTTGGTTCTGAAATCATCTTGTTACTGCAGTCTAGCCCTACTTTCTCTCAGCTTAAAACCATTCCCCCTTGTCCTACTGCTAGACACCCTTATGAAAAGTCCCTCTCAAGCATTTCTGTAGGATCCCTTTGGGTATTGGAAGGCAACTATAAGGTCCCATTACCTACAGAGAAGGGCTTTCCCCAGAGGCAAGGGAAGAAGGCTTGGAAGTTTTGCCTTTCAAGTAAATCATTCAGAGCTACAGACAATGTCTCTGTCTGCAGGAGTGCAGTGGCTCCAAAGGCAGTTGTCCTTCTGTGCCAAGATCAGACTCTGCAGAGCAAACACACAGAGGACACGGATCAGAAGGTGACAACAGAGCTGGCAGGTAGAGAAAGCACTACACAACCAGACACAAATGATGGTTTATCCTGTGGTTGACTATATGAATGGCTTGGGGCATTAAGTCATTGGTATTGTGTGTTTCTAAGATGGATGATCAGATCATGTCACTTAAGAACAATTTACACAGCTGTCACATTATCTTTAAGACCATGGCCAAACCATTTCATTCACTTAGATTTCTGCTGTGAAGATCTTTGTGGCCCAGTCTTTTTGCTCCAATGTATGCACAAGCCATACTGTAAACATCTTTCTAATGCTGTGGGAGATTTTGCATTGTTTAAAAGGTAAACCCCACTTCAAAACTTGTGGGAAAATCTAATTTTTCCTCCTTTTGCTTTGCCACCATATAGCTGGGCATGAATGAGAATATTGTATGTGCATGTCTTTAGGTTTGTTTAAAGTGCCACAGATGAAAGACTTGAGAATTAGATAGTGTTGGATGATAGGTTGGACTCGATGATCTCAAAGGTCTTTTCCAACCTGGCTGATTCTATTCTATTCTAATTGCTTCTTGGCCATAAGACTCTAAAAAAATTACCAGAAATTACTGGAATGGTCAGAATGTCCCCCCTTTCCAGAGGTCAAGTGGCCAACATTGTGGCCAACCACGTTCACAACATTTGGCCACACCAACCCCATGCAGTGCTACAGGCTGCGGTCAGAGTGGCTGGAGAGCGGCCAGGCAGAGAGGGACCTGAGGGTACTGGTCGATGGAAGGCTGAACATGAGCCTGCAGTGTGCCCAGGCGGCCAAGAGGGCCAATGGCATCCTGGCCTGCATCAGGAACAGTGTGGCCAGCAGGAGCAGGGAGGTCATTCTGCTCCTGTACACCACACTGGTTAGGCCACACGCTGAGTCCTGTGTCCAGTTCTGGGCCCCTCAGTTTAGGAAGGATGTTGACTTGCTGGAACGTGTCCAGAGAAGGGCAATGAAGTTGGTGAGGGGTTTGGAACACAAGCCCTATGAGGAGAGGCTGAGGGAGCTGGGGTTGCTTAGCCTGGAGAAGAGGAGACTCAAGGGTGACCCTATTGCTCTCTACAACTACCTTAAGGGAGGCTGTAGACAGGCAGAGGTTGGTCTCTTCTCCCAGGCAAGCAGCAGCAGAACAAGAGGACACAGTCTCAAGCTGCAGCAGGGGAGGTTTAGGTTGGAGGTTAGGAAGAAGTTCTACACAGAGAGAGTGATTGCCCATTGGAATGGGCTGCCCGAGGAGGTGGTGGAGTCACCATCATTGGAGGTGTTCAGGAGGAGACTTGATGGGGTGCTTGGTTGCATGGTTTAGTTGATTAGGTGGTGTTGGATGATAGGTTGGATGCAATGATCTTGAAGGTCTCTTCCAACCTGGTTGATTCTATTCTAACATTGCATAAAAACGAGCACCGCACCTGAAAAACACTCCGCCTCCACAGATGGCTTTGCTATGAAAGCTAGGAACTGAAACAGTATCTCTGACTGCAATAAGAAAATATTTCCTTTCCTTCTTACCTTCAGTAATCAAGAGATGGATTCCCTGAAGCTCTCTGCACGGAGGATAGGGAGAGATCAGAGCCCGGCGTACCCCAAAATGGCGGGAAAAAGAAATCCCCTGGGGGGAAGGGGTTCACGTTGCTCAACGCTTCAGGAAGGTGAGCACTGAGTTGCAGGATCTGGTGGTGTTGGCCAAACACCACCACTTTTTAGCACAGAACTGCAAATTTCACTCATTTTTCTAAGTGATGTTGAAAATGTTGACTTAAATATTTTTATTCACTACGTACGAGAAAGCTGGGGAGGGACTTTTTAGGGGGTCAGGGAGTGATAGGACACAGGGGAATAGGAAAAAAAAAATAGAAAGGGGTAGATTCGGATTGGATGTTAAGGAAGAAGTTCTTCCCCATGAGGGCGGTGAGGATGGCACAGGTTACCCAGGGAGGTGGTGGAAGCCTCATGCCTGGAGGATTTTAAGGCCAGGCTGGATGTGGCTCTGAGCAACCTGCTGTAACGTGAGGTGTGCCTGCCCATGGCAGGGGGCTTGGAACTGGATGATCCTTGAGGTCCCTTCCAAGCCTGACAATTCTGTGATTCTCTATTTAAAGCATAGCAATCTCCTTTTGCACTTCTGACCCAACTCTTGGGAGCTGAGAGTTATTTACCTTATTTATAGGTCCTTTTCTTTGTTTCTTTTTACCTTTTCACCATTATTTCAGTTGACAGTGAGGTCAATGTTCACATCTTGTTCCTGTAAGTGAGAGCTGTAGGGGGCCTCTCCCCAGGCTCCTGCCAAGGCCCCGCTGCCAAGGTGCTGGAAGATTCTGTGGGGATCATTTTGGGGGTCTTTTTTTTATTTTCTGTTACAGAGAAATATTTTACTTTACGTCTTCTCCTTAGGATCTTTGCCAGCAGAGCACAACCATCAGATCTTGAATCTATTGTCACCTCTAAATCTGCCCCATGGTGAGACCTGTTCAGGGCACAGCTCTGGGGTGAGCAGTGAAGGAGCCAGCTCTGAAAGTCAGGTACTGCCAGCTCCTGTGTTTTTTTGAGGGGATGATTCTTGGCTTTATTCCCCACGTTGAACTGATCACCCACACAGCACTTTTATGATAATCATGACACTCTCTTCTGTCCCCAGTGGAGCAAAGTTGGCCGGCACTACGGAGGCTCCAGCACCTTCTGCCACTTCAGCTTGGCCATGGCGGAGCAGTGTCTGAGGGGAGAAGAGCTGCGAGCTCGACACCAGGCTGCCCTCCTCAAGCTCCGCAAAAAGCTCTCCGGGAGAAAGCCAGAGCTGAGCTGGCCTGGCTGGACCACCAGAAATGGTGAGGGGGGCAAGATGTGGGACAGGAAACCCACAAGAGGGGGTCAGATCCTTTAGCCCTAGGTGGAGGTGCCTGATCAAAGGAAGAAAAACTGGCCCAGGTTGGAAAAAAGAGCAAATACAAAACAGTTCTCCTGCAGAGTAAGTGCAGGTGAAGCAGAGCAGCCTGCACTTTTGTTCTCTCCAGAGCACAGCTGAGCTCCCTGCTGCTGCCTCCTGAGGTGTGGTGTGAGGTGTCCCTCAGCACCGACTGGGCTGAGGGGCTCTTGGGGATGGTGTGATCCCCTCCCATGAGAGGTGTCCCTCAGCCCTCACTGGGCTGAGGTGTCTTTAAGGGCAGTGCAAGACCTGCCTTCACATGGTGTCCCTCGGCACTGGCTGTGCAGGGGCCCCACGAGGAGTTTGAGCTCTCCTGGGACATGGTTGCCCTCACCAGTTGGTTCTGAGTGCTTGGGAAATCTGGCTGCCTCGGGAGAGGTCCAAGTGACACAGCCCCATGGTGGTGGGATGTCCTCCTAGTCTAAGAGAGCTTTCTTCACAAGCTGCCATAGCTACTGCTGCTTTTACAGCTGCTTTGAGAGGAGCTTTGCTCCTGTCTTAGGCATTGTTTTCTGAAGAGCATTAAATCAATGGCATTTTAATTATCTGATTGTGATTCCCATCTTTCTCTGCTCTCCAGCTGTCTGGAAAACTTGCAAGACAGTAAGGGAGCCTCTGTCATGGCCGCAAAGCAGCACAAAATCCTAATGGAGCTGAAACAGGAGCAGGTAATACTGCAGCAAGGGGAGCTGGATTTCACCTACTAAACAGTGGGAGGAGGCAGCATGGGAGGTACTTGGAGCTGCTGGAGCAAATGGGGTTTGTTTTGTGAAAAAAAGAGGTCACTGGTGTAATTTCACACCCATTCTGCTTTGCTTCCTACGTTCTGTGAGATGGAGTTTTTGTGCCAAAGTCAGCAGTCTGTCTTAGACAAAACCCACTTATTTCTTTTTCTTTCTTTTTTTTTTTTTTCCTGTTACTCCACTGCTATTGTGGATTTTTTCTATTTGTGCCACAACAAACAGGTCATATAATGGAAGTTTCCACTGATTTATGCAGATTTATGCTTCTGATGTTGAAATATATTAAGTTTTTCTGTCAGCTAATTTTACAGTCTCAATGCTCCCGCTACAGAGGAATGCTGAGCTCATAGTTACACTTGGTAGACAGAAAATTGCTGTCCTGCTATTCATGTAGTACAAACTTCTCCTTTATTGCAAGGAATTCCTATGCAACCAAGAGTGCAAACCACAAGCTCCTTGTAGTTTTGAGTGACCTGAAGATAATCCACTTCCAGAGGTCTCGCCTCTCAGCAATGAAACATCCTCTTGTCTGTCGTTAGCTCTCAGAGGTAACCTCCCGTCAGCATTAGGGAAAAATAAAACTGCAAATATTTTCTTTTAAAAAAATAAAAGGAACAGAACCTGTTTATTGCATTTCCATGTTGCCTCATGGTCAGAAATACAATACACATTTTTAAAGTAGGTGTTTTTCATCTGTTATCTTGGCTCTCTTACACTCCTTTCTCTTTCTTCTCTGTGCAGGCAGAAATCCAGCACCTGCAGAACATCTACAGGGCAGCCCATCAGGAAAGAAAGCTTTTATTAAAGCAGCAAAGAGAAATCTTAATGATGAGACACTCAACAGCACAACTCCAGGAAAAGCTGCATAATTTGACTGGGAAGCAAGAGGTTAAGTCACAGTCATTAGATGTCTTGGTGGGTGTTTTGAGTAGATAATAGTTAAAGTCAGAACTGACACTAGAACTAAGGAATTCAGGTGAACCTTTGGATTACCTTTTTCCTTTTAGCTTACAAGGAATCCAGCAAGCGAAGAACCCACAGAGGTGAAGACAATGAGACTTATTTCTAGCCCGAAGTTACACTCCTCCTTAGCAAAGTCTACAGCTCACTCAGAAAGGCCTGATCCATCAGGGAACAAAGAGTGTTGTCTCCAGCTAAAGAATAAACAAAGCAGGAAATATGAGGGGTAAGTAAAATGCAATAGCTGAAGATCAAACCCAGTCCAGTGGAGGAGATCGAAGCAGTTAAGTCCTGGATAATTGTGTGAGCTTTAAATATTTCCAAGAGGGAGTTTTATAGGTTTGGAAAACCTCTGTGTTCAAGCAATTGGTGCGCCAAGATCACTGCTTAGCATTCTGACTAATACTGTCACTTTGTTACATTGTGCTCTCCACACATCCAACCTACAATCTGGTGTTCCAAAGGGTAAATTCCTCAGGGCAGGGACCAGCTTATTGAAAGGTATGTGAACAACTTCAGGTAAATTAAGTTGTCTGGATCCATATGTGGAGATCATTTCCATAGCACTTAGTGAATTCTTCAGCTAGAATGTATTCATCACTTCAGCATATCAGTAAAAGCCAGTGTATTTATTTCAGGTTTTCCTATTCTTTAAAGAGAAGCACCCTTCTGTGCAGGGGGAGAAAGTGTTTTAAGTGAAACCTTGGTTTTAATCAGAAAGTTCTTTGAGTTAGTATTGATACTAACTGTACTGTTTAGCAGAGACTGCTTCTGATGTTATAAAATACTCCTGGTGGTTACAGGGAATTACTTTATGATCTCAGCACTTCTGTGTGTCATAGATATTGATTCCTTCAATAGAAGAAGCTAAATCTGAGCCTTAATCCTGAAATTGAGCGAGTCTGTGACTATGTATATCTGTCTGTGTCTATACACAGCTATATATCTGTAATCATCTAGTGCTGTGATTGGGATTTATCATGAGAAGTTGCACAATATGTTTCATGCTGAAAAAAAAAAAGCCACATTGGTTTGCCATCATATTGCACGTGGAAGGGGCTGCACTGGGTAATAAACTATTTTATCCTGCATGCAAAAAAAAATGTAGAATAATATTTGCTCCCCAGGCATTTGTGCTTCCATTTAGAACAGCTCCATGCTCCTCTGTTGGGTGTTAGAATCCTCTGTGCTTTATGAAAGGCTTTATATATTAATTTTAAACTCTGCTGGTTTTGTTCAAGCAGGTAAACATATTTCATGATGATTATGTGCAGTATAAAATGCTCAGCAGCATTATCTAAGTCTGTAGGTCTGGGGTCAGTGACTGCAGTGTTAGAAACAAATGCACCATCGCCACCAGGCCCAGGGAAGTTCATTTACATAGCACTAATAACCAGGATATCTTTTAATGATGCCACACAGCTGCTAATGATAATTCACATTTTCTTGATGGCTTTTAACTACAAGCTGAAAAGACTTTGCAACTATATTAATTAGACTTCAAAACACTCATATGGAAGGAGCAGCAATGTATTGATTTAATTGGTAGAATTCACTCCTTTGTCATCCTCTGGCTCTAAGCCGACGTATCACTTAACCCCTCAGAGCAGGCTTGAGTTTCACTTAGGATTTAACCACAGAATGCTTTTGTACTACAACAGCCTTAATTTTATGCTTACACTGAAGGTGGAGGTGTCATGTGAAATGCCCATAGTCAGAAGTAATGCAGGAGCTCTGTCAGTATTCTGAGAAAGGGCTAAATCCCCATTTGCTTCCCACGGAGCCTGTGGAGCTGGGCAGTGCAGATGAGGACCCAGCAGTATCCACACTGTTCAGAACATTCTTCCAAAGCAGGCTCAGATGGATGAAAATCTAATTTGCTTCAGAACAAAACAAACAAACAGCAAATCCAGTCACAGATAAACACATCTATATGAATTAAACACTTCCTTTCATTCAGTGTTACCCAGACCTTCAGCAGACTGGGTAAGTCAGGTTTGTGCATTTACTTAAGTCCCCACAGGGAAAGGCTTTCAAATAAATCCCTGCATGGAGCTGATCTATAATTCATGGTGTTATTGATTGCAAGTCACAGAAATCTTTAAAAGGTTTCTTGGCTGTGCTTTCACTTCTCATTGCTGACAAGCATGCTCATAGGAGAACAGTGAATATTGGCATCAGTCTAGAGCAGACAGGGCCTAGAGAAACTTGCAACGTGCCCAAACTGGCTGCTGTGTGGTTGTGTGGAGATCTCTTTATCTGTGTGGGAGTTAATAAGTAGGGCTGGAAGGGGATGGAAAAGCCTGGGAAATCCTTTCCCCAAAAAAATGAAAGCAAACTGAAATAATAAACTAATTACCAACGTGCAGAAAAAGCTGCTGGTTTAGGGGATGTAAATGGATGTTGAATACTAGAAACAAGGAATACAGAAACTTGTAGTTGTTAGAAATGGACAAACTATTAGCTAAGAATTCAGAATACATCTTATACAGATTTGTCATGATAACTTGGAAACACAAAGCCAACTCCCAGTCATTAATTCCCTGTCTGTTTACAGCTTTTCTACTGAGAACAAGAACACGCCATTACAGCATCAGAGACAGGCAGAGAATGCCTCCAGTTTGCAGCTGTCCCTTGATGTGCAAGGTCCTAATGCATCTGAAATGGTGGCCAAGAAATTCTGTGATGCTACTGGTCAAACCACAGACTCGGTCTCTGTGACTAAAGATTGCAAAACCACAGGTACCAAATAAAGAAGACAAACCACGTTTGTGACCACTTAGTCAAGCTGAATGACTTAGGGCAGAAGTTGAAGTCTCAGCTGTTCTTTGGAACAGCTCAACTGATCTTTCAGAAGAGGACTGTTATGATAATTAGCTTATGAGAGAGAAATTGTGATGTTGATCTGTTCCTTGGTGGGTTTTGGCACCAGCACCTGCTCAGGATTAGCAAGAAGAAGGTGTAACAAGGGTGTGGAAAGGAAGGTGAAGCATTAAAAAAACCCAAAGCGTTAAGGGTGTTCTTTTTAACTGAACATAGATCAGTTGAAGATAGACTTTAATAGGACATGCTAGAGCTATTTTTGTTCCCAGGTTTTATCCTCAGTTCATATTTCACTTTCAGTAGGATGTCTTAAAAAAAATAATAAAACTGGACTAAAATTGTAGAGACTTTGATGAAAATATTTCATTCAAACTCTTAGCAGCTATTTTGGGCATTATTTTTGTGTTTGCTGGAGTACTGAGTCCCTCATCTTTATTTGATGTTGGTTGGGTTTCATGTATAAATGGTAATAAAAAAATAATTTTTAATAGTCCTAACTATATTTAATGATACTATCTTCTGAATGCAGTTTACATCTGAGGATTACTGAATTTGAACCCCAAATTACCTGTCAGCAACCCCTTCTCTAAAATATTTTTTAATGCTATCTTTATTTATTTATGTAAACATTTGAAATGTTCCAGTTAAAGAAGTGGAAGTGCCTATCCTTCATGAGATCCATCAGGTGGGGGGCAGTCAGTGTCTGAAGCATTTGGACCATATTTCTCATGAAGCTTCTGATGAAGAACTGAATTTGAAAGCATTTCCCCAAGGATTAGCTTCCACTGAATCATCCTGCAAGTCAGACAACTTCTGTCTGAGCTGTGAAAGTGCCAAATCAGACTCTTCTCTCCCAGAATTTCAGAAAGTGTCTGCAGCTTGGCTTGACATCTCAGAAAGCTCCACTTTAGACTCTGAATTAGAGCTGAGAAATGGAGAGGACACAGATGTCAGTATCCCAGAAGAGTTTGTCTGTGACAATGGTGCTGTGATTCCTCATGCTTCAAAAGAGACTCTAATTGAAATAAGTAATGGGAAGGAAATGTTACCCAGTGACAAACACAATGAATGTGAAGTGCCCAAAGATGACAGCACTGAGACTTCATTGTGCTCTCAGAAATGTCCTGGAGATGTTTCAGATCACAGCTGCACTGATGATTTGTTTTCCTTCATTCCATCAGACACAGCAAATGCCTTCAAAGCAAAGTCAGCAGACTCCTTCCAATCTGATAACCCTGCCAAGGAAGTGGATGAGCCACATCTGGATGCCTCAGAAATCTACAGTGGAAACAAAATGTCTTCTCAGGACAGCACAAAACAGGGCAAAGATGCAGTTGCCAGCTCCTCAGGGAGCACTGATATTTACTCACCTAAGATCTGTGAACAGCAGAAACCCAGGTCTACAACTAGCAGAGCGAAAGAGGATGGTGAAATTGACAGTTTTACTGTGTATCCACCAATGGGCTCTTTGAAACACCTAGATTTGGGTACTGACCCACTTAGGGACACTGTCTCTTTGCCACCTGACAAAGATACTGCAAATAATATATTATTAGCATGCCTGCCTTCAAGAAACTTACCAATTTCAGGAGGCAAAAGCAATCATGCACAGCTTTTGAATGATAGACTCACACCCAGCAAACTCACTGCATCTCTGTCTGCATCCACACCAGGGATTTCTGAGGAAGTCCATGCAGAAACCAATTCATTTGACTTTTTGCAAAGAGATCAGAATAACTCAAACACTGAGAAACAAGTCCTAGAGGAAGCAAGGAGTGGACTGCTTTCTTCTGTCTCATCAAAAACCCAATTGTTTCAAGCCAAGAACTGCTCTTCCAAAGGTGAAGATGATACAATTTGCATTAGTGATGAGGGTCTCCCTCCAGCTGATACCTTGTCAGAAATACTGTCTCCTGTTGATGAAGTGTTGTCCTATGGAAGTGCTGACTTGCCCTCCTCTAGTAAAAAGGATTTGTCATTTCCAAGTGAAGAACTTCCTCCTCCCTTTTTGGTGCAGATGTAATGAAAAATGATGGTTCTACCTTCAGTATGGATGATTTCCCACCTCCACCAGAACAAATGACAGTCTCAGAGTCTAGGCAGAGTAGGGATGAAGATATATCACTGAATATGGATGCATTACCCCCATTACCTGATAACACTCTGCCTGAGGAATTTCCACTGCTCAGTGGAGAGACAACAGATGCCTTTCCAGCTCAAGATGGTCGTCACTCAGAACAGTCTTTAGTTCAAGATATTTCCTGTGCAAGGGAGGCCTTATTAGAACACCGACAAGAATATGAGACATCATCACAGCATTTGGAGTTTCTGGTAGTTTCAGATCCTATTTCTTCTGGTCAGGCCAGTGAAAGTCCTAATTTTATGATGAAACAATGCAAAACATGCTTAACACTGCCCAAAGCTGAGGAGGACACTGATGACCCATTACTATCATTTGAAATTGGAGACAGAGTGTTAGTAAAGCAAACCAAGCCTGGAACCCTAATGTTCAAAGGACGGACTCGGTTTGATAGTGGCCATTGGGCTGGTGTTGCACTTGACAAAGCTGAAGGTGATCATTCTGGAACTTACAAAGGGGTGAAGTATTTTGAGTGTGCTCAAAACTGTGGTATCTTTGTCAGACCTGATGAGATTTCACACCTGATAGCAGCTAACAAAAATGGTTCCAAATCCACTAGGGATGAAGACTCTGACTCGTGTGATGATGAATCCTTCAGAGAAGAAGGCAAATACTCTGATGAGCAGGGAATAGGGCTTACAGAGAAGAAAGCAGAAGACACTAGCAGCACAGGAGGATCAGAGATGAAAGAAAACCAGTCCAGGTTACACACTGCCTTGCTGTCTGGAAAAGGGCAGAAGCTTCCACATTCTGACCAGTGCAAATGTAAGAAATTTCTCTGTCAAAATAACTTAACATGCTTGGGATCAGGCACATTAAAACCAGAACTGACACAACTAAACCAAAGGAGTCTTGCAGGTGTGTTCCCAACGAAAAGTAAGACTGGGAAACACAATGAGGTAAGCACAAGAAACAAACTTGCTGATGACATTGCAAGTGAACTCTGTAAAAAACTTCTGCTTGACACGTTAATTGCATTTTCTGAAACAGCTCAACACAAATATAAAAGTGCCTTTGAAAATGATGTGATGAATCGTGGCAAAGGCATAAGACAAGAAGACAATCAGAGACTGTTTGTCCTCAAAGAAAATTCAGTTGCAGCCTTATCTGAACAATCAGCCAAGGTTTCTGATGTACTGCTGTGTGATTTCGATGCGCTTGGCCTTCGTGGCTGTCACACAGCAGCAGAAAGAATTGTATCTAAATTCATAGATGATGCAGTTAAAGAATATAAGAAGATTAAAAGAAAGCATGGATCAAAAGCAGACAAGATATTTCATTCATCTTCAGAGGCTTCTCCAACCACTTTGCCAGTAAGTACAGTCAGACATTTTTTGTCTACTTAAGTGTTGGACCTGAAATTGGCTCTGGCGAAGCAAGCACTTGTGCTGCCCAGTTGTTTTTCATCATCCATAAAAAAACTGCACCACATCAACTTCTGTCACCTCATTGCTCACTTAATGATACCCATTCCTCACTGAAGGAATTACCCTGCAGCCAGTGGATAGTATGTGCAGGTGGGACAAGGGTAAGTCAGATCATAAGATCATAGAATGGCTTAGGTTGGAAGGGACCTCAGAGATCATCTACTCCAACCTCCCTGCCATAGGCAGGGATGAATCTCAACTACACTCAGCTGCTCAAGGCCTCAACCAATCTGCCCTTAAACAGTGCCAGACAGGAGGCATCCACAACCACTCTGGGCAGCCCATTCCAGAGTCTCACTACCCTCATACTGAAGAATTTTTTCCTAAGATCCAGTCCAACCCTGCTCTCCCTTAGCTTCAAACCATTCCCTTTTGTTCTGTCTCTAGATATCCTTATGAGAAATCCCTCCCCATCTTTCCTATAGGTTCCCTTCTGATATTGGAAGGCAGTATAGCCATAACAAGTACAGCTATGCTGAACAAAGCAAATGGAACATTTTGTTGGGGTTTGTAAGTAAAACCAGATAAATCTAGGGGGAAAATGGATTTTTTATTAATTTCAAAGCAATCTGGGGTGCCTGACAGCTCCTCTGCCTGACCCCTTTGCATCTCCTGGCTCCGAGACCTTCATCTTCCTGTGTTACCTCTGGAGGCAGCTTCTAGCAAAGTCAGGACTCAGAGCTGCCAGACTCTCACTTTTCATTCAGCTCTCTGGGAAACTGGAAGCCCAAATGAAATGGGAGCTTTTGACACCTGCTGCTTCTAGTCCCCACGGTGTCTTACTTCTTAAGTAGTCCATCAGGAACCCCCACCACAGAGAGTTTAAAACCAAACCAAACAAACAACTTAGCCCCCAAGCCCCAAGAAACTTGCTTTGGAGGTAGGGAGAGTAGTCCCAATTTAGAACTGAAAGGTTTCAAAATGTCAGTTATTCATAGAACTCCAAGTGTGGAACACTTTCTAATGCTGAATTCTACCAAACATAGTTGAAATAAGTTTGGGTTTTTTCAGCTGAGTTTCTTTGAGCCTGTGGATAACAAGATGTTCTTAAGTGGAACCTTAATCAGTTGCTGATAACCACAATGCCTTTAAAAACTGTGCAAACAGGCAGTGTGTTACCTGGATTTTTTGTTTCTGTTTTTTTCTCTCCTCTCTACTAAAGCTCCTCATAAAAATCCTTGATGCTGGTGTTTTTGGAAGTTCTGAAGACTTTGATCAGCCTAATTGTGAGCAGCACGTACTGGTGAGACAAACACAAAAGCAGTACCTGCACAACTTAGATCAGTGGCACTCAGCTCCTTGGAAGAAAACTGTGGAAGTTCCTCTTGTGATCCCACATCACAGTTCGTACATTAAGAAACTGTCTGCTCATGCTGTAGATGAATTATGGACCCCAGAAAACATCTGCTCACAGTTCAGGAGAATCAGTGTGCCAAAGCACTTTGAATGCAATGATCCCCCAGGGAATGATTTGGAAGCAGAAAGCAAGAGGATGTATAATCAGGTATTCTTAAAGCACTAATTGTTATTAAACTTGTCAAGTATTCTGACTCATAGTATTCACTACTGTTCAGTACTTAATGTTGTTCTAGCTGCTAACACTAAATACAACTAAAAGAACATTGAAAGGATTATTGCAGAATACTGGGTTTGGTAGTCAACTGCAAAATAATTCTATCACAGCAAGGACATCTAATCTAGTAGAAGACTTATGCCTGAACTTCTCGTTCACAACACCCTGAATGCCAACCCCAGTGTCTGATTTGGGTGTGTTCAGACAAAAACAAGCTTCTTGGAAAGCTGCTGTCTAAAGAGTCCAAGTCTCCTGCCTTGGATGTCTTGCTGAGTTTGGAGAGATCTTCATGTTCCCCAGCATCCTGAAACCAGGGAGTTTTAGGGTCCTTTAACCTCCTTCTGCAGGCAGAGGTCCACAGCAGAGTCTCTTGTATAAGCTATCCATGCTTAGTGTTAACACGTTGTCTACTGTTCTCTGCTGTACAGGTTTATGTGCTCTGTAGACAAGGCTTATCATGCCATCAGCCTCAGGAACATCAGTGATGCAGGTGATGGTAGGAACGTTTGCAGTGAGATACAAGCCTCTGCTGTCAGCAGCCAAACATCCTTTAGAAGCACTGAGAACTTCTGAATGGGCATCAGTGAGAAATTCAGTTGATGTCAGCACTGTGTCTTGGTTGTTACAGGTTATATTTGATTTGACTCGTGAGCTGCTATGTGCAGAATATCAGGTGACTGCAAAGACAAACACATTTCCCTGGATGAAGGAAAACTTGGGATCTCAGTGTTCCAGGCATCTCTGCAGAACAGATGTCAATGATGTCAAGGTACGTTCTGGGAAGTATAGCAACAAGAGTCAGTGAAGACAGCAGAATCCTAACACCAAGAAGACCAAAATGTGAACTTTAGGAAGATGATGGCAGTGATAAGGTGAAGAGAGGAGCAAACAGCATTGCTCTGAATGCTGGAATAAACACAGACTAAGACAATTAAATATTCCATGTCTCTAGAGTTCCTCTGTAGAGGAAAGGAAACTGGGCTTTTGCATCTCCTTGTTATGACTGTCTTTGGTCTAACCTCTAAATTAGTCTTTTGGTGTAATCTTGTCTTTAAAATGTGTTAGTTGCCCACTATTAATCAGCTGCTTCTGGACCACTTCCCTGAAATTTAGGCTGATTCTAGATTTCAAACTGGATCTTCACACTGCCACCTGTCACTCATTTGCAACCTTGACAGCAACAGAAATCCTGTGAGAATTAATTTCAGATTGTTTGGCTTTTTTTTTTTCTTTTGTAGATGTTTGTTCAGGGTGAAATTACTAAAATAATGAATCTGGAAAGAAATGACTTAGAAATTAAAAGAAAGTTCCTTAGTATGACTAAGTGTGGAAACTGTAAGAGAGACAGAGTGGACCTTATTCTGGTAAGCAAACTTCCAGAAGGTTTGTTTCCTTTCTCTAGGTTTAAAGCAGAAATTCTCCTGCTTCTGTGAGAATCAAGTTTAACTAAAATAACTTCAGAATCTCAAGTTATTGCCTTCCTTTTCCATGCACTTGCAGTACTAACCATGGAATGATTGAATCATTTTGATTGGAAAAGGCCTTTAGAGATCCACCATTCTCCAGAGCTACCAAGTCTGGTGCCGAAGCATGTTCCTCAGCACCACATCTCTGTGTCTATTAACCACATCTAGAGATAGGGATGCAGCCACCTCCCTGGGGAGCCTGTTTCAGTGTCTGAGAATCCTTTCAGTGAAGAAATTATTTTTTTACCCACCCAAAGTTCCCCTGGTGCAACTGGAGGCCACATCTTCTTGCCCTCCCTAGTTACTAAGGGAGAAATGACCAACACCCACCAACAGCCTCTTCAGGGAGTTGTAGAGAGCGAGGTCTCCCTACATCCTCCTTTCTCCCAGACTTAACCCCAGTTACCTCAGCTGTTCCTCATCAGATCTGTTCTTAAGACCATTCACCAGCTTTGATGCCCTCCTCTGGGCAATAATGCACTATTTCCAGTCCTTGTGAGTGGTTGAAGTTCAATAAATTACATTAACAATGCACATCTAAAATTGCTGGATTATGTACAGTGTCTTAGCACTTTTCAGAACCAGCCCTGCTCTTATTCTGGGAGGAAACATTCTTTTCCATGTTGTATTTTAGATTCAGGAGCTCTGCAGAGAAGAATCTCAGTGGACTCGCTATGATGATGATGAATTTACTGTGAAGATGAAAATGGCTGAAGACATATTTGATAGCTTGATCCTTGACACAATCAGAGTTCTCAACATGATTTACCTGAGAAAAAGCCTATGATTAGAAGCTTGTTCTGAAAGGCCCTGATGGAGGAATTTTGATCGATTTATATTTTTTTTTTTTTTTTAGACAAGAAATGCATGATTTAAGAATTTTTATTGTGGACTTGTATCCAATACCAGTGTGGCCTTGGCTAATTTGAATCTTCATGTTTACACTGAAGGGATGCAAGAGGGAACTTAATCAGACAAAATATTAGAGAAAATATTTTCCTTGTGTTTTCTGCTTTGGGAATGCTTTTCAGGATCAATGTTTTTGGGCTGATGTCACAGAAGGGTGCAAATCTTATTTTTATCTGGGATTTTTTTGTGTGTGTTTCAATACAGCACTTTACTCACATGCATTTTAAGAGCACAGCATGTGTACAGGGCTACACACACAGGATTCAAACCCATTCTGTGTGTAAATGTTTCTTTGTTGGCAGGTTCAGGTTGTGAATGATGACAGGTGGATCTACTTTGAAAACGGTGTTAAGACAGTTGTAGGTGACTGTTGTAAGAACCTAAACAGATGGAATTAAATCTCCTAGTAAATGAATTGCTGGGGATCTCTGCAGCCTGGAATAAACTCCTCTAATTGGAACAAAACATTTCGGGATGGATGCAGCAGAGTTAAAGTTGCCTGTGCACCATAATTATTTACTTTTTAATATGCTGTGGAGCTGGTTCAGAGTGGCCTGGAGACGGCTTCAGAGATGTGGCATATGGAATGATGTTGCCCTGTCAGGATCCTAGAGCTAGGCATTCAGTTTTAATGTCCACAGCTTTATGGAAAAGAGAGACGAATACTGATGTCGTGCACTTTATGTGGGATACTTTTCTACCAGAACTCAAAATGTCTGAAAACTAAAGATGTGGATGTGATTAGGTTATCTATCATGCAGTTCCCGTGAGCCCTTTGAATTCTTGCATCCAAACATAGGGTGCTGAGGATGTATTTTTAATTGACCAAATGGAGGGAATCAATAATCTTGTTTTGCATTGGCAAAATTGGAGAAATCAAGATTGTAACAAGAAAATGTAAGCACAACTGTGCCCTGTGTATATTGCTGTGGTCCCACCTCTTTGACAATGACAAGATCAACAATATATTTTTATTTGTTAGGGGGCTTAAAACAAACACTATGCAGATAGTTACTAAACCTCAAGCTGTTCATTATCCAATAGCTGAATGTCAGTAGCTCTGATGGAGCCAAATCCCATTCATTCAGGATGCCTTTCAAATAAAAGCCAAAGCAGAACGATTAAATGTAAAGTTTATATGTACTTAAAATCAAATTTCCAACCTGGTTTTGGTGGGAAACAAAATCTATTTTTAATTACTGATGATAGCTGAAGTGTTTTCATAGTGAAATGTTTGTTTTCTGAATGAATAAAATTAATTCTGTGTATCCTGGGTTCTTTTTTACTGAAATCAATTGGAATTGCAGATTAGATTGTACAGGTTCTTATTCTCATTAGTTTTGTTGTTCTGCAGCTAGCTCCTGGGGAGGTTATAAAGCCCTGTCCTTCTAGGTGCCATAGGAACAGAAACAAAGAGGCAGCTCCTGCCCCAAGCACATTAACTGTGGATCTTATCTGAGAAACTCTTCTCATGTCCCTCGTGGTCCATTTCCTGAAGTCTCTGACTTTTATCCTCATTGATTAATTAATCCAGATAAGTTATTTGATCCAAGATTAATGCTTTCTTGTTGTCAGTTTATAGTCGAATTTAACTCAATTTCTTTCTCCTGGACTTACAGACAGATTGTTGGATACAATGACAAATCTATATATTGAAGCACTACACTTTTTCAGTTTATTGTCACCATGCTTCTGCAGCAGCAGCAAGATCCTTGTGTTTGGAATGGAAGCTATTAAAAACATCACTGCTATAGGTGAATGAATAGATGAAGGACTCGTTTCATTTCAGACTGATGCCTTCTTGTTGAGCTATATGTTACACTAGAGGAAGATAACCATTATATTTGCAATTAGTTTTTTGAGTGAAGTCTGGACCCTTGCAAGGTGCTAGCTACAGAAGGATATACCTATAAAGTAACTATTGCTGATGAGAAGAAAAAGTCTGTACACATAACATGTCAGATATATTTAATATCCCCCACCATTCTGTGTTTAAAACCTTACCTTCTGGCACCCAGATATATTGACCTGTTCAGTCAGTGGCAAGACTTCAATATCAAGATTACTCTCCTTCAAGGTCTAATATTTTGTTTGCCTTGGGTTTGATCAATATTAACCTCCTGGGTCAATAAATCTTGATACCAGCCTCAAGAGGAGTCATTATCTTTCATAGAAAATGATTATTTCTCAGTTAAACCCTACATTTAATTTTCCTGTAATCCATCTCTTTCATCTTCATACATTTACCAATTCTTCTGAATAAAACACACTCTAAAATATCTTAGGCACTGCAGATATTCTTATTATTTTTTAATCCTAATTAGCAGCTGCCATAAGATTTTTTCAATTGTTTGAAGTGGTTGCACTCTGCTATTGTAACCATTGGATTTTGTTGCCTGCAGTACCCAGGAGAAAAAGAGACAAAATAACCCTCAGTGGGAGGTGATATGACCAAACACATCACTTGCAGATGGGGTTATGGATGAAAAAGACAGGAGAGCGCCACTTCAGTTATTAATGGTCAAGAAAAGAATCGGGAAAAGGCAAAGGTGGCAGAATCTGTTCCTCGGCTCTCAGAGAAGTGGATTTTTACTGTATATAAGATTCCTACTCTTGCACTGGCTGTGGATGGCTGTTTAGAAATGATGTCTAACCTCTGAATTTATACTGTAAGTAAGAATTTGGACCCATTTTCCCACCACCACTTTTGGATGATTCAAAGAAGCATTTGTGAGTAACACAAGCAAGAATTGTCTTTTGGGGGACCTCAGTCTTTCAATTACCCAACTTTTAAACTCCTCTTAAGTGATCCTCTGGGAATGTTTTCTCTGTTGGTTTTCTGCCCCTCTTAATGTAATGAAAATTGTTGAGCCTGTACTTACAAACGAAAGGAGACTTTCATACTGTGGCTACAGCTATAAAAGCTGCTAAAATCCATTTAGGCACAAAACCAATTTGAGTTTACTAAAAGGATAGCATTTCTAAGATCCTCTTCTGAGTTCACAGCGTCCTTCGTGCAGCCTTTCATCTCAGCTTCAGTTTTGAGGAGCAATGGCTTTTCCTCGCAGAGCGATGTGCTTTGGGGATGAAAACAAAAGGTCATGCTATTTTAATCTCTTTTCCTTGAGAAGCTACAAGACATTGAAGCTTCTCTTTCTGTAGCAGATTGCCCTATAAAATCAGCCACCAAACTACTACTTAAACCTCATCAGTTTTACTTCATTTCCTTGCAGTCCCCCTGGGGGAAATGTGGCTCTAAACACAACGGCCCAGAGTTTATTTGTGGTGTGTCCCTGTCACCAGAGTTTGGTAACACACTTAGCCACCAAGCCACACTGCTACCTCCACCTAGCTAACCTACTACCTCCTCCTGGCCTAGGGAATGAGCAAATAATATAAACTGTCATAAAAAGACCTCTCAAAAATGTGAACAAACCGCGTAAGGAGAGTATTTTAAAGAGCTACTGTTCTAGTTAACTCATTCTTTTCAGTTCCTCGCTGAAAAGGAACTGTAGTTACTAACCTCTGGCATTTTCTTTTACGAACCAGTGTCAGTAACAAGGGGAATTTTGTTTAGCATGTATGGGAGAATTTAAAAGTGAGAAATGGAAGAACCCTGGTTTTCACGAGGGGCACACGGATCTGAGATAGGAATTCTAGTGTTTTGCTCCAGTTCCTCCACCCCCAAGGCGATACTTTCTAACGGTTGGCTAATGATCTTAAAGGTTTTTCCCAAGCTAAACAATTCTATGATTCTACGACGCAGTGGCTGGTAAGGGGAGTTGCCTACAGGTGCTTCCCCACCTGGGGAATCAGCCACGGCCCCCTCAACGGTCGGCGTGACGCACAGCAAGCCACACTGCCTGACTCTCGGTAGGCAGGAACCGCTGCCTCCCCTTTGGAGGAAACCTCCCGGGCTTGCCCTGGGGCGGCGCAGCCCCGCGGCGGGCGGGCAGCAGGCGCCCTAGGCCGCGTCTCCAGGCCCAGCACGTTGCTATGGCGCGGCGCGACCCCGCCCCGCCCCTCGCCGCGCGCCGCTGGCGTCCCAACATGGCGGCGGCGAGCGGCAGCGGGCGGCTGGAGATGTTGCTGCTCCTCCTGCCGCTGCTGCCGCTGGTGGCGGCTCGGCTGTACCGGGCCGGGGAGGACCCGCTGACAGTGCTGACGGCAGGCTCGGTGCGGCAGGCGCTGCTCAACTCCTCGGCCGCCTGGGTGGTGCAGTTCTACAGCTCGTCCTGCAGCCACTGCATCGCCTTCGCCCCCACCTGGCGGGCCTTGGCCGGGGACGTCAAAGGTGAGGCGTAGCCGCCGACCCCTCCGCGGCGGGCTGTGGCCGGGCTCCCGCACCCCGGGAGTGGTCACCGCCACCGCCCGCCATAGCTCGGCTCCGGCCTGGCAGCCGCTGGCCTGACCCACTGGCTCGCAGCCCTCTGCTAGCGCGGCCTCCCTCGGTCCCTGGGCCGCGGCCATCTCTCCCTGATGCCGATGCTGGGACTGGGGCTGGAGGAGCGGGGCTGGGGCTCCGGTGCGGGCCGCGAAGGTGCCTCGTCGTATCTCTGTGCACGTGGTCACGCGTGGGGCGCTGGGCTGTGGTGGGGCTTTGGCACGTGTGGGTGGGTGACAGCGGAGCTTTGGTTTGTTGTGTCACTTGGGGCATCAGCAGGGCCTTAACACACGTGGGTGGCAGCGGGGCTTCGGCTCACTGTGTCACCCCTGGGTTTCAACAGAGCTTTGGTATCTGTGGGTGGCAGTGGGGCTTCGGCTCACTGTGTCACCCCTGGGTTTCAACAGGGCCTTGGCACATGTGGGTGGCAGCAGGACCACAGCTCGCCGTGTTGCCTGTGGGCTGCGGTGGTGTCTTGGCACACTTGGCCGTGCTCTGTGTGCACTGTGGTTCCTTGGTATGCATGGATCACCCTTGCCACAGTGCCAGAGTCACACAATGAGACATAAGTGATAGCAGCAAGACTCCAAATAAAGGTTTTCTGGGAATCTAGGGATAAACCACCACCACCACCTCTCCCACACAGAGATTCAGCTGTGGATTTACATGCAGGCATCTCTGTGTGTGTTGCAGCATGCAAATGAATGCACTGAGGCACAGCAGGTATGTTTGGTTTCTAAACTCTGAGGCAAGATCTTTATCTTCTGAATGTTTTGTAAAGAGTCTCATCTGTTTTAGAGGCTAAATGAAAAATAAATGTTGTACTGGAGAGGCCGTGCATGTGGTTGGTTTGCATTGTGCAAATTCAATATAGTGTGAATGGGGTAGGAGGAAAAGGAGTGCTAGGAAATAATGCAAGAATCAAAGTAAGTGGGAGTCAGATTTTCATCAAGCAATGACTTAAAAAGAATTAGAGGCCTCCATGGTTCATATTGAGGGAGGCCTGTCTTGTGCCTTAGTCTGCTCAGGGTTTTTGGAAGGTGCTTGTCTGTTACTCTGTAGATCCAAAGTAAGGAAACAAGCAGGCTCCTCTGGTATCAGTTAAATTAATAACTGTAGTGGGGAGGAGACTTGAGATCAGATTTGTAGGACATGTTATGTCTCATATAGTGGTGTTAAAGGGTTTTAAACTACTCTTAGTTTAACATTTGACTCAAGAGATATTTCCAGGATGGAGACAGTAGTTGTAATGCATTCATATGGTTTCAGTTTGAGGGGGAATGAAGAGCTCTGCCTTTTCTCTGGCAGCCTTGTATGTGAAAAGTGTTAACAATCCACATGAAATGTAAGTGCAGTATCAACTATACCTGGGTTAACGTTTACAGAAATGGAGGTCTACCCAGAAATAGGTCCTGATGAACTTGTCACATGCTGAGGATTTTATGAACAGAAACTCAAAAAGTGAGAAGCAGGAAGCAGCACTGATTTCAAAGCATTTCGTGTGCTCCTTGTTGGAGGGGTGTGTGTGGGTGGGATGGGGTGTGTTTATAAAAGCATTAGCTTCTCCCTGGTTTCTCTGCATGAATTTGTGTAACACTTTCACCTTCTGATTTGATTTGTTTCTGGGCAAAACAGTGTTAGATTTTATTTACTTCTGTTTTGAAGAAAGGTAAGAACATGGAGGTGTTTGAACACTGCAGCAAAGATTGTGAAGTGCCTGAACTGACCAGAGCTTTTGTCAGCATGAGACAGGGATGTGTTTATATAATGCCTCAGCAGCAGGATGCCTTTGTAGTCTCTCTTTTTTGTAGCTTGCAGTGACTTCTTCAAATACATGTTTACTTTCTCATCTGCACTCATGATAACTGCAAATGATGTTATGCACTTGTGTTGCTATAACCAGTTAAAGGCCTATCTGCTTTTTAATCCATTGATTTTTTTATGAAGGCTTTTCATTTTAAAAAGTGGATTTTGACGTTTGTGGACATTGGCACTACCGGCAGATGCAATTGGCTTCTGGTGTTATTTGTCAGCTAAATGTTTCCTTTTTTAAAGCTGGAATGAATGTCTTTTAGGAGGAGACTGAAAACACTCATACTTTCTGCTAGTAGCTTCATCCAAAAAACCCCAAACAAACGAGAAAGAACCAACCCAAATGTTTCTCTCACTTAGGCTGTGTCAATATTTATTTTTCAAAGGAAATTTACACATTTGCTGGGATATTACAGCTCTCCTTCAGGAGAGCCTTATGTTAGGGAAGTCTTAGATCACTGTGATTGTATTTGCTACAGTGCAGTTAAATTGGTGCAGCTACCTTGTCCATAAAAAAAAGCCTGTGCTAATATACTTAATTTTTATCTTTAAATCTTGGCAATACTGTCATTGCAAACTTCACAGCAGAACATAATCCTCCTGAAAAATAGGAGTGGTGCCTGCTGTTGTGTAATTTATGCTTTGGGTTTGGTACTCCCTCTCCTCTCAGAGCAGGCTTTAAGCTTACAGTCCTTGCTGCTACATTTCTAATCACACATTTAGTTTTATGACAGTAGTGTCCAAAGTGGCCATTAAAGTTAATTGTACTTTTTCTGTCTTAAAAGCTGATTGAATCTATCCACCAAAATGCCTGTGGGCTGGAATTATGTGTAGTAATTTTCTGTGTAGAACTAACAGACCCTTGCAAGTGCTGTGTGTGACAAGCCATGAATTATATGCAGAAGCAAATCCACTCCTCTGGATGTGGAGCAACCATTGTCAGTCTCACAATTGTTGTTCCAAACCCAGCAAGAATGGTTTCCTTCTAGAAATTGTTCTTTAAATATGTTTGGTGGGGAACTGCAGAAACCTTCTTGTTACTCAGGAAGCAGCCTACGTGCTAAAATACATAATTCTCAAGCAGCACACAGGGAGAGAGGTTCCTTGTGATGTGCCTCTTATCTCCCTGACTGAAACTTCATAATGGAAGATAACACACAGTGTTTCATCTGCCTGCTGGAGGGGATACACAAGGTTTATGCCAAGAAAGTATCTTTCTTGCAATGCACTGTGGCTGGTGTATTTGGGGAGGTTTAGGCTGGACATAAGGGAAAAATGTCTTCAACTGAAGAGTTGTCAAGCCCTGGACTGGCTGCCCAGGAAATTGGTGGAGTCCCCATACCTGGAGGGGTTTAAAAGCTGTTTAGATATGATGCTAAGGAACATAGGCAATGCTGGGTTGATGATTGGACTTGATGATCATAAGGGTCTTTTCTAGCCTAAACAATTCTGTGATTCTGTAATTCTATGGTGGTGTTATTACCCTGTGACTGGTGTGTTGCTATTACACCATGACTGGTGTGGTGGTTGTAGTGAGTCTTAAGTGGGAGGTTTGACCAACCTGTTGGATTTCCAGTGTGTCCCATACATTCCTATCATTCATTGAAACTTGTTCAGCATAAACAGAAGTAGTGTGGGTTGATGTGGTGTCATTCACCTACCCCTTTCATACAGTTTGTATGATTACTAATCCTAATAAAATCAGCAGCATTTGAAGAAACCAATCTAGCCTCCAGCTTAAACTCTCACAGCCCTGCCTGTGCACTGATGCAACTTTGGCATCCTTTGGAGGGGAAAAGCTCCTTGTTCAGCTGGAAGTGCTGAGCGGCACAGCCCAGCCCAGCTGGTGCTCTTTAACCCAGCCTTTAGCTGGGGCTGGGGCTGTATTGTTGTGAGCAGCCTATTTGCATGGGGGTCGTAGTGCTTCTATTCATTGTGTGGAGGAGGATGGAGACAGGTGGAAAGAGGAGGAGGAGTGGGGAAAGTTGAATGAGATAGATACCCAGAAGCCACTCTTCTATTTATTTATTTATTTTGCATTTTATTTGATGAAACAGACTGTTGTATCTATTGTGCTGCTGTGAATATGTGTCCATCTGCTCCAGCATGTTTGTAGTTCCTCCTGGTGCCTCTTTAGCTGTTGGCATGTTCAGCACAACTGAAATTCTCCATCAGCTGCCCCATCCTCCAAAGACAAATAAAGGTCAAGAGAGATTTGCAGACCATTGAGGCATGCAGCTGCCAATCAGATCTTGAACTTGATGAAGCTTTCATGCTCTTTGCTATAAAAGCAAGTTTAATTTTAGTGCTTTTTAAATTTTATTGATGCTTGGGAGTTGCAGTGTACCTTCAAATTCTGCCCACAGCTGGTTGGATTTAGCTGAGCTTTTAAAAGTAACTAAGGAATCTCTTGGAGCAGTTCTTGCTTAAAGTGAATGCTGCAGTGGAGCATGACTCAAAAAGATAAGTCCCTAGCAAAATGAGAAGGAGGGGGAAAAAAGCTATAGATGAGTTGAAAGCTTTTATTGAAGTTATATCAGCATATTTATGGAAATACTTGAACTCTTGTGGTTATTGCTGTGAAGCATTTATAAGGGAAACTTAAAGTGATACTCAAAATCAACTATTTAGCACTGTGCTTAAAACTCAGCTATTTTTTGAGGTCTATCTAATGTATTTATGAACAGGACTAAAAGATAAAGACAGCTTTGAGTAGACTCTGTGAGCCTTGAGTTGTGTGCAGCTCCGCAGGACTCAGAGAAAATCCTAAGTTCGGTAAATAGCAGCTAACAAGATGCATCCAGTGTATGGTTTTGTAACTGACAGCTGTGGGGATGAGTAATTGTTGGATTAATTTGATTCAGTTCTATATATTCTGCTTGTTTTGTTTTATTTTATGAGCTTAGCTAATGGGGAGAGCTCAGGAGTATAATCTGATGTCTTGCACTTGTTGGGTTGGCTCCTGTTTCATCTTCTGGAAGCAGTGAAATGTCTTCAGCCCTGGAAGTGCTGCACTGTGTGGTGGGATTCATGTTACTTAAGGGTGTTGAAAATACTGATGCAGCTTAAACAAAAAAGGAGGGAGATTTTAGTTATTGTATTACACTTGACAGCAGAAATGAGCAGCAAATAAGAATCGACCAGGGACTTAAATTTTTATGCCAGTGGAATCTCTCGGAGTTCAGTTGTTGATTTCCATGGGAAGCAGAGTAAGCCATCAGCTGGGATCTGTGATCACTGCTGCTGAGAACTGAAAGATCTCTTTTGTTTTCAGACTGGGAACCTGCAATTAGAGTTGGTGTGCTGGATTGTGGGGAAGAAGAGAACTATGAGACGTGCAAAGAATATGGTATTCACTATTACCCAACGTTCAGGGTAAGTAGCAGAGTGTATGGCTTAGGTAAATGATGCATGTTTTATAGTGACTCATGCCATAGCAAACTTACTTGTGCAGAGTATTACATGTAATTAGTTGTTCTTTAGTGGAACTTTACTTTTAGTGGGAAAGATAAAAGATTGATTTGAGTTCTTCATGCTGTGATGCAGTTCTTTATAATAGTAATTCAGTCCTCAGTTCTGAGTCGGAGTTGTTCTTAGTGGAAGAAGATACCAGTCTGGAAAGCACAATATTGTTACTTACATAGGACACCTGGTTGTGATGTGTTCATTAGATAATAACAATTTGCATAAATATTTCTAAAATGCAGATATTGATGGTTATTCATAGTGGGCTTAGTTTTTGGTATGTGAGAGTAAAGGTAGGACATTGACATCATACAGTGAATTTCATGACCAGGGCTCCAATTCAAAATTTACACTTGATTGATCCTTCACTGGTTTTCTAATTCATTTACTTATTTGCTTTAAGTGGCTTTTGAAAGGGATCTTGTGCTTGCCAGAAGTTATCTGCCATTGTTCATCTTCAGGTCTGAGTGCCATTTTCAACTTCTCTGTCAATCTGTGTAATCACATTATTAACTCTTAAGCGTGGGCAGGGTGTGATGGATGGAGGGAATTGAATAAAACTGTGTTATGACAAGAGAGGGAACTGGAGACATTGGTTATGTCCTACCCTGAGAGAAAGAACAATATTCTTTTTATTATTACTTTTTTCATCTTGAAAGCCCTGGGTGTAAATTGGAATACATTCCTTATTACAGACATTGAACCTTCTCTTGTTTTATAGCAGCAGGCAGTCAAGCTCCATTATATATCCTGTTTAACCACTGGAGGGAGTTGAGAAAATGTGATTAGTGTTCTAAAAAGATGCACAGTTGGTAGTGCTGATTTGGTAATCAGTTAATGTTTGCAGTAATGGAGCAATTATCCAGTATTGAATTATGTGTTGTGGTATCTCTCCTCTGAAAGTTGGCTTTATCATATAGCAGAATTTTGACTGGTACCTGTGAGCTACCCTCATAGAGTTGAGAAGCAGGTCTGTTGGACTTACAGGCTAAGAGGGAACACTTTCTGGTGGACAGATGGATAAAAACGTTTTGTAGTTAGAATTGTAAAAAGTAAACACTCTTGAAAGCCATTTTTGTTTCTAAACTGAGCTTTTATCTTACACAGTGGGTTACTTTCAAAGCAGTAATGGGTTTTTTCCTTCTCCTACACAGTACTTCCAAGCATTTACAAAGCAGTTTACTACTGGAGAAAATTACAAAGGTAAGAACATCCTACAGTAAGAAATCCCCAGAGCAGTTACCTTGTCATGCAGGAATATGTCACAGAGTAAGCAAAATACCTTTGCCTGTCTGTTAGTTGGGACAGCTAGAGATGGGATGGACACTAAATAGCTCTTTAGGATATAATGTTACAACTACTGTACCGAAATGGAATGTCAGGCAGAATTTTAGACAAGCAAAACATGATCCAGAACTTAGGGCTCACAGTCCTCATTGTTTTGAAACGTAGCTCTACATTTTTGCCACAACCGGGTAGGTAACTCTCTTAATTCCATTCTCTCACACACATCGTCAGCGTGAGATCCAATTTGCTCGATCCTGACTCTGGTGCCTTTTTGATCTGTTTAGCCACTTTCCAGGCATCCTGAATCTCCCTGGGAGAACCCCTATTCAGATGTTGACTAACTGAAAACAGGCTTAGCCTGTGTGTCTGAGGGGATCACAGCTTGAGGTAGTTTGTCTGGGGACAAAAGTAATGTTGTCTTTTTCAATGGATTAACATTTCAAAGGCCAGAGGTCAGAAAAGAGACCACCTGCATCATTAATCCTGCATGTAGAAAGAGGCTGTAGCTGTACCTGTTACTTTTTAGCATTTATGAGAATGTCTGCTTTTTCTTACTTCTTTCTTTTAAAGCAAATGAAATATTCTCCCACTCGGGTTGTTTCCTTATATTTTTACCCATTCGATAAGAGCAGGGCAAGGCCGCAGCTTTTTTAGTGTGTGATCAGTAGCCATACTGGGGGGAAAAAAGGCTGCTGGAGTTACCCACACCAACTATTGGGAAAAGAAACACAGGTGAAGAATGAAGCATTGTTTAAAAAGAAAATCAACAAGGCAGGCAGATGGTTTGGCTTGGGTAAAACTCTTGAGGTTTTACTCATTTTGGGGTGGGATGACAGCGTTTAAATACGATTCATCCCAACGTTAAAATGAACTCCTCCAACGAAATCCTTGGGTCCTGTTCTTCAGCCAAATTGTATTCTGCCTTTTAAGACCAAATCTGAACCCAAACCATGTCACAGAAAAGCATGAGACTCTAGGAAAAGCTGCCCATGAGTCTTTTTTTCCCGGTTTTCTCAAGCGCAGTGTGGTTTTTTTTGGTAACCTGTTCTCAGCAGGAGCAGATCGAGAGCTGCAAACGATTCGTCAGATGATGATTGACTTCTTACAGAACCATTCCCAAGAGCTGAGGCCACCTGCTTGCCCACCACTGGATCCAGTTTTGTAAGTCCCTTGTTTAAAGTACAGCTGGTGTACCCTTACTGTGGTGATGAGGTAAAGTGTAGAAGGGCCAGCTAAAGTTGAAATAAGCTTTTCTCTTAGTTCTGCTGTGAGATCATAAAATGAAATTCCATCACTAACAGGTGTATTGCATTCTGCCTGTGCTAAAGAGCTTTTCTTCTCTTACAAGGTCCAGTGACATCACTTCTCTTCTTGACAAGAGCAGCCAACATTACACTGCTGTTGTGTTTGAAAGCAATACCTCCTATGTTGGACGAGAGGTAGTGTATGAGTTATGAATGGCAGCATGAATATGAATGAATGTAATCAGAACACAGCTGAATTTTTTGTGTTACTTAACCAAGCAACAAAATTTGATTGAATTAAAGGGTCACAAAGGTCAGCTCATTGAGATACCACAGAGTCAAGGGATTACACTGGGCTGTTGTGTTTACTCACACAGAGGAACTCGCTTACAAATGAATGTGATGTGTTAACATCTTCCATTCACATTGTAGTGGAAGATTGATTTATCAATTTCATTGTTAGCACAATTCTTTCTTTCTCTCAAGACTTAGAATATCACAACAAAAATATTGTCAGATGATGTCACTGTTCTGTAACTCCTAGAGAACCATTCTTAATATTAGTTCTTTTGGGCAGCTTTTGTGATTTCAGCTGGTTTTAATAATCTGAATTCTCTGGTGCTCTTTTTTTCATGCATAGGGTTACATTCTAAATTATGATGATAGCATAAAATTATTGTCCCAGCTCTGAGGCACTGAGGAATTGAAATTCTGGGTTTTTGCTTCTCCCACCCCCACAATAAAATATTTGATTTGGCTTCATTTCACCATCTAATGAGCCTGCTGTTAGCTTAGACAACTGTTACTTTTCTCTTCCTGCCAAGATCTAGGATAAGTAAAGAAAATAAATTGCATAATTGTCTAGGCATAATCTGTGCAGAAACATCCAATGTCTGTGAAATGTTTCTAATTAGTTTTGCTGCTGAGATGGCCCAGTTGCATAAGTGGAGGTGAATGTGCTGCCAAAAGCGAGACTCACTTTGAGAAGCAGGCTGCTTCTAGGCATTTGTGTTCTGGAAGCTGCTGTGTTGATACATGTGGCCATTACTGAAGAGAAAAAGTGTGATGGTTCTAAAGTTTTTCAGCTTTTTATCACACACACTTTGATTTTATAACCTGCTGTTAGAGGGAAAGATTGTGTATTAACTGATTGTTTGACAGAGTCTGCTTCCAGAAGGGAAAATATTTGCTGATGTTATGTAGTACTTTAGCCTTATAGAATAGTGAGATAGAAAATACTTGTGTTTTCAAGTTTACAGCATGAGACAATATGGACAAGCCTAGTAGAAATCACAGTAGATGAAGTAAAAAAGGCCATGTGTTTATCAGTGATGGGAGAGGGGGTGAAGGGTCTGCCATAAGCCTGTTGGTTCCTGTGGAATATTCTTTTGGGCTATTCTGAGGTTTATGAGGACATTTTATCATTCATTCTCATGTTTTCTTCAGATGGTAGATATCAAAGGAAGAAGATCAGGGTAGATGAAGGAGAAAAGTGGACGATAGGAGGAGTGATTTCCAGAGAAGAGTAGATCTTTAACTGAAATTGTTAGTGTTCACAGAATACTCATAGATGTACTTCCTTGGTGACCAGCTTGATGATACCCTTAAAGGATGATGCACTTCACCTATTTATGTGTCTTGTGCTACCAGATTGGATATTGCTAGAACAATGTGTAATTCATGTCATCTTTTCATTACCCAGGTTATCTTAGACTTGATCCTGTATGAAAACATCATTGTAAAGAGAGCACTGAATTTTGATAAGCCTTTTCTTGAGAAACTTGGTGTTACCTCAGTCCCTTCATGCTACCTGATATATCCAAATGGGTCCCATGGGTTAATTAACATGTAAGTAATTACCTGTCTGAGGCATATAGGGAGGTTCACTTCAGCTATTAAACCAGTTTCCATAGCTTCCTTTCATAGAAAGCAAGTTATTCTATAAGCTGCTTTTGCATATGTATAAAGACATTGTGTCCTGGAATCACTACATTGTACTGACTGAAGTTGTTACCTGCATCATTAATAACAGACCTAACACTGTCTTTGCTTACTACTGTTGCTTGTTTATAGCTTTAAGCTATTACTGAGATAATTCTGAAATGAAAACTCTCTGGAATAAAAGTGGGAACAAATTAAAGAAGCACCAAACTTCTTTCAAAAAACTTGCTGTTGAGTGACAATGTTTGTTCCATGTGAGGTGGGAGAAGTGCCTGGCTAGGGCAGATTGACACGGTGGTGAACGTGATGTGTTCTGATTTTGAGTGGAGTTTCAAACCACTGATCCGAACGATTGTTGATATTATTTCATTTCTCTTTGTATCAAAACATAAGGAAAAACTGCTTTGCTGTGAGGGTGCAGGAGCCCTGGAGCAGGCTGCCCAGAGAAGGTGTGGAGTCTGCTTCTCTGGAGAGATTCCAGACCCACCTGGACGTTGTGATTCTGGGCACCATGCTCAGGGTGACCCTGCTTTAGCAGGGGATTTGGACTGCCTGCTGTCCAGAGGTCCCTTTCAACCCCCACCATGCTGTGATTCTGTGAAAACATAACAGGTGGCACTCAGGCTGAAAAACTTAAAGTGAATATCTCAATATATAAATACACTGATTTGCTTTGGATATTCACTTAAAAGTAATCCTCACTTTGTCCATTTATGTGCAGTTTGAAGCCTCTACGGTCTTTCTTTTCTTCGTATCTAAAATCACTGCCAGGTGTAAGAAAAAAACTTCTTTTACCACTTCAGCTGCCTGCTCAAGAAAACAAAGAGGAGAGTACAGAAGTGAAGGTGTGGAAAGAGTTCAACAAGTAAGTGATACCCTTGATTTTCAGATCAGTACTTGGTTATTAAAATTTGCTTGGTTTTTCTTGTGGGAAGCCGTGCTGTAATTCATTGTAAAATTCTAGTGCAGTTCAAAACTTGAATTCAGTCCATCTCAGATGATGCAGCTTGAGTTGAATAGGTTGGTCACTACTGAATAATCTTCATTCTTCTAATGAGTAAAATTAAAGACATTCATGCTTAGTACTGGAGAAATCACAGCATCAAAGGTGAGAGCAAAGCCTTCAGCTGCTGCTTCAGCTCCAATCTGTTTCTTAGTGTATTCAGGTGAGACTTGTGAATTAGTTCAGTTTCACCATTGAGGTTACAATCTCTTTACAATGGTGAGCAGGGTTTAAAACAATTCAGAGGTGAAATTATTGAGGGCTCCCAGTATTTTATTCATAGCAAAGGGCATCTACACTGCTATAGAAAAAGTGTTTTCCTCCCAAAGTATTGTTAAATGTTCAGCTGACTTAAATACACCAAAGACTTCTCACCCATTGCCTGAAATGTAGAGATTTCTTGGAAAACTTCAAGTGATCAATATCCCTTAAAAAATGAACACTAAAATAACATGCTGCAACAGGACATGAGAATTCTCTGTGTGTACAGCAGTGCCCACTAAAAAGTGCTTGTCAGATGCAAGTCTCATAGAAAACACTAAAGTCACTATAAAAGATGTTTATCATAGCAAATCCACTGAAGTTTGGCCTCACCCTCTTTCCCTCTTTGTTTGAGAGAAGGATGCAAAGGCTTTGCAGAGGGATAATCCCTTAGCATCTTTAGATGAAAAGATGTAGGACTGAGTGGTTCCATTTTGTACTCATTTTTTTCTTTCATAGATACCATTAGTGTCATCTTCAGTGACTATTATAAGATACTTGATATGAAACAGTCTGTTTTCAAAACAACTGAGTTAAATCCAGCTGCTTTCCAGCAAGACAAAAGTCTTGTTGATATGAATCTCTAGTCCAGGCATATTCTAAACAAGATCCTTTGGGAGAACCTCATACATTCATCTGGATGTCTCTAAGAAACTTGAAGCAGAATTTTGCTGGGTTTTTTCTTTACATTTAAGTGAGTACATTATTAATGAAGGCAATAAATTCAGAGTAAGTCTGTAGTTTGAGTTGTTAAGAATGTAGATTATTCTGTGTTCTAATGTGTTATTTCCTGCATGGGAGTGATGAGGTGGAGTCAGCCAGTTTCTGGGATGATTGGCTTTGTTAATTCTGTTTGGTTTCAGAAATGATAGTGCTGCTGAGCTCTTAGGAGAAGTGCTAGCTCTGTTGCTTGTGTTTGTTCAGTTCCATTGCTCTCATACTGTCTAAAGCTTGTACTCTGAAGGGTGGGTAAGGTGGTTTACTTGATGCATCTGTACTTTGTGAAGTGGTTTTTGTTATCATGAATATATGTGGTTGTGAGAAGGAACTCTTAAAATCTTGGTTTTGTTTTACATGTTTTAACTTGAGCCTGTCATAAGGGACCTAACCCTGTCTTAAGAGCTGGTGTGATTAAAATTGGCTGTTAAACTTGTCCACAAAGAACCTACAGCAGAAGTGCTGCATTGGGAGAGGATTTTTAGATTCAGTCCTCTCTCACGTTGACCTTTTTCTGTCTTGTTTGCACTCCTGCTTTGTGTATAATCTACTTTTGTTCAGCCAAAACCTCCCTTTTTTCATAGCCTGTCATTTCTCTGTTTGTGGTCAGCCCTGAGGAGAAGCTGTAATTTCTTTACACTGGCAATTTCCTTGCTGACAATCTCAGGGCTATGATTTCATTCCAAGGCAAAGCTGGCTGGGAGGCAAAAAGTTTAGTCAAATACAGAAGAAATTTTTGTGCTTGGTTATACTTCATTTGTCTACACTCTGAACAAACAAAAATGACTCTTTTTAAAAGACTGCAGTGGAAGTCATTGAACTTGACATTCACCATGCCTGAAGTAACTGCTGTGTTTGCCCATACTGGTGTAGGATGGACTGCAATCACTGCGGAGTGGCAAATGTGGAGGTTTTAATGACACCTACTATATATCAATTTTACCTTCATGACTAGTGAGAAAATGAGCAAAAGAAACCTGCCACTTGATACCATTATATATGTGTGTTTCAGATCCAAGCTGTACATGGCTGACCTTGAGTCTGGATTGCATTACCTGCTCAGGGTAGAGCTTGCTACACACAAGACACTTGAGGGAGCTGAGCTAAAGACCTTCAAGGATTTTGTTACCATCTCTGCCAAGGTATAAACTTCTAGTCTCTGATTATTTGTAAGAATACAGTGACTCTAGCATAAAATTTATTATCTCTCCAAATGCCTTACAGAATGTTTAAATGTACACTTCCTCACTAGCTTAAAAAAAAGCCCCAGTTTTGTGGGTTTCTTTAAATGCAATTTTGAAGTTATCATAGTGGCATTCTGGCATACTTACCAGGGTTGAAATGCATTTTAATTTAACCACAGAGGGCCTGAAATTAAATAAAGCTTAACTAGTCTGCAGCATATTGAACAACCACTGTAAATATAGTCCATTTATCAGATTTTCAGGATAAGTGGCTATTGCAACTGAGTGGGATTAAACAACCCTTTGGTTTTCATTCTTGCCTTTAGGATTTTGTTAATGCATACGTGACAAATGGTGCTCTATTTAGAAATGGTAGCAACCTCTGGCTGCATTTTGAAAACAACTGAGGTATTGAATGGCATTAATTATTTCAAACTCATTGAAGTATTGGATATGATTGATTATTTTAAAAAATAAAGATGCCCATGTCTCACATTGGGTTGAAGGGACAATATGTGTTGTGTAATGGAACATAACTTGAAAGAAACCCTGAAGTCATTTATCGTTATAATGTCAGCCAACTGAAATGGCCAATATCTCTTTATATTTACTTACTGAGCACCTAACACTGTATTTTAAAATAAAGAGGGTGAATCAAGAGCTGTTTATGGGACTAATAAGGCCTGTGTGAACTATCCCAAATATCTGGGTTTATCTGAAAATCAGACAGACATTTTCTTGCCCCACCCCCTCTCCCCCGCCCCTTCCCTCCCCTGCAGCCATCAGAGGTCAGAAATCTCTAGCTGGCCTCATTTCTTTAAGAAAGTGTAGTGGTAATCTTTCCATCATATTATCCCTAAAACATCCTCTGCTCTTCCTGATGGCTCCTGGCCAGCTGATGTCATTTGCTTCCCTGGCTATTAGAGCATAAATGGGGAATGCTCTCTTTTAGTTGCACGCTCATCTCCAGACTGCTGTTACACAAGAGGGGACTCTGCTGGCCTTCATCTACATTTTCCTGGTGTGTAACACTTCCCCTGTAGTTCTTATCCATGATTCCCTGGTGTTTCCAGGAGGAAACTTTTTACAATGTCCTCCTGTGTAACAGGATTTGTAATGATAAATTCAGAGTCACCGAGGTCTCCGATTCCCTGCTTGGGGAATTTTCGTCGTTGTAGTATTAGCTTTTTTGGCAATCAGAGCAAAGTCCTTTGTGTTTTGGATCCTCAGTGAGATCAACACCTACTCGAGACACAGTGCAACTATTGTTTTTGAGATGCTAATGCATGACACTCTGGGGCTCCTCCAGGAGTAAATGTACCTATAGTACGCCGTTCAGAGGTGTGCTAATTTTTCACAGCCTCTCTAAGAGTTGTCTTTGAACCCAAACAATACACAGGGCTTCTTGGGTTAGATACAATGCAGAAAATTAACAGCAGGGAGTTTCTGCCTGTCAGTTACAGGTAGCCAGGAAGCAGTCAGGAGTTAGAGATGCTATCAATATCTGGACAATGGCTGCAGAATCACCAGCATATGTATAGTATGGTCAGTCATGAATGCCTTTGTGTATTTAATGTAGCAGACACAGGGACTTTATTTCCCCATCTGTTGAAATGCTGCTCCTCTGGAAGAGTACTTGGAGGATGGGATGCATACTTTGGCTAATCCTGTAGTAATTGCAGCCATCATTAAAGCAAAATACCATTTCTAGTGTAAAATAATGGCATTGCCCTTGGTTTACAGTTCCTTGCACTCATCTGCCAGATTTTGACTTCTTGTAGCTGCGGGTTAAGGAAGTCGGTGTTTCCAAATCACTTTGCAAATCACCATTACACATAAGAAGAGGAAAATGCTCTTCTAGGTAACCAGCTTTGACACTTGGAGAAATCTGAACAAAAAGTTTTAGAAGAACTGAATTTTGTGTTTCATTTTCGAAGAGTGAGAAGGATTTTAGCCTCTGACTCACCTGGGTCTGAATGCTCCTTTCTGAGCTATACCCTGAGCTGAATTACCTTAATGAAAAAGTGATGGGATCTCTTGAAAGTTGTTTGTAGCATTTCTGCCTGCTGTTGAAGAGCTTCATTTTACTGCTTAGTATTTTGTGCCTGTAAACTTGTAAGCAACAGCTAGTGTGAGATGGCTTTTTATGGAAAGCAGAGCAGGTAATTAATTTGCTCATAACAAAACCCCAAAACCTGAAGCATTTCAAAGACAGGAAAGCTAAATTTAAATACAGATAAAAGTGTCTTGCTGATAATAAAATCTGTGCTTTAAAATGTGGGGGTTTTCTTCCCTTCCCCTCCCCCCCCTTTTTATTTTGTCTCCCCTCAGCTTTTTCCTGGCCGTCAGCCTGTGGTAAAGTTGTTAGAGACCTTGCAAGAGTGGCTGGTGAGCCTTCCATTAGACAAAATCCCCTATGATGCTATCCTCGATCTGGTCAACAACAAATTGCGGGTAAGCTGATACTAGTGTCCAGCATAAAATACAGCATTAGTAAAGGATAAGATTCTCTATAAATCTAAGACATCACTTAGTGATGGGGCCTCAGTCATAATGGAGTTCTAAGAAGGTTAAAATGGTAATAAAGTGAACTCATTACCGGGGGTGGAGGCTGGGGGTAAGAAGGAATCCACATGAAGGAACTGAAACGGGTGAGTGGAAATGCACAGTCCTGCCTCAGTTTTGTAATGAGCAAGCACTTGCTGACACACACATGTTCCTTAATGCCATCTTCAGATGATGCAAGATTCCCAGTGGATACCTTCTGAGTTGCCTTTTGTGGTAGCGAGACAGCCTAAAACTGTCTCACCTTTATTTGCCTGCTATCAACAGGATTCTCTTGAAGATCCCAGTTTAAGTGATGGGAAATTTACCTAGTGAATTGTTCCTGGGCATTGTTCCTGGAGAGTTTCCCCAAATACTCTTTCATTCCCTTGGTGGAAATCTTCCTTACTGTGGTAATGCAAAGCCCAGTGACATCTGTCTTGGTACAGAAGTTAACATGAGGTCTTTCTTCCCATGAGGTGGGATTGCTGTCTGCAAGTTAGGAACCTCCTCTGTGTTGAAGGGAGCAGTGAGCTAAGTCTCAGAAACCACAATCTTGCACTGCATTTTAGGTACAAGGATTAGGTAGTGGGTTTGTTTTAAGAAGTACTAATGAATTTTACATCTCAGCCTGTTAAGATCTGCCACTGGAAATAACGTCAATCTGGGTGAGTAACGTGGAGTTTTTAATGTGCCCAGGGAAACTGCAGCTCTCAGAGTTTGCAGCAGTGTTTGTGTGCTGCGTTCATACCCTGCTTTAAAAATACTGCACAAGTTAAGCTACTTAACTTCTGTCAGACTAATCAGACATTTGTGATGTGCTTTTTAGGAGGTCTGACATCAGTGACTGTACATCATGTGTCATGTAATGTGTTTGCAAGAGTTTTGTAATGGTGCATCAAAAAGTATCTCAGACTTAAAGATTGAGTTTAAAATTTCTTTGCCTTAAGCATGAATTCATTAGCCACAAGTGCAGAGAAAGTAATTTGCTACTCTCTGTCCTTGGATCACCACCATTTCAAGCCAGGATCAGCTGTGACTGCTGTTATGTTTGGTAGTGAATTTTGAGCTGCCTGTATCTTAAATACTTGATTTCTTTCAGATTTCTGGGATATTTCTCCCTAAGAAAGTCCAGTGGGTCGGATGTCAGGGCAGCAGACCAGAGCTGAGAGGTTATACCTGCTCCCTTTGGAAGCTGTTCCATACCTTGACTGTTCAAGCTGCACTGCAACCAAAAGCTTTGATAAATACAGGTAAATAGCAGCTGTGGGAGGTACCTGAGGGGCAAGACAAATATGCACAGCAGTTCTAGTGTGCCATAGAAAAAAGATGAGAGCCATTTTTAGCGTGTATAAATACCCAACTAATGCATTGCTGGGGGAGAGCGTCAAGGCTTAGCTTTCGGGTTTGTACCAGCAGAGGTCAGAGCGTAGCTTTACTGCAGCAGGAAGGCTGGGAAAGCAAAGCTGTCAGCTTATCCGTGCTTAGAAACGTGATAAATAAAGTGTGTGGCCCTAAAGATGGGAGCAATAAAACAGAAAAAAGGAGAGCAGTCCAATCAGAGAATTTTGTAAGTCCCTCAAAAGGGATGAAAATTGTTTAGGTTCCTTGAGGTTGCTTCTAATTTAATTTGAGAAGAATGAGGTTTAGCAGCACAGTTATGTAGTGATGAAAGATGTGCAGCCATTAGCCAGTCCTTCTGTAATGACAGTGCTTAAATACTCCATGTTATGACTGGGTTGGGGCTTTTTTTTTCAGCTAGTGTCCATTAATCTGTGCAGTGATACACTGCTTTGCAAGCACTCTGTAAAATTGCTGATTTTTAACTTGCAGCATCTCGTGAAGCAGAGTGTTAATGTTCTGGTGATGGTTCATATTTAAGAAACATGTTGACTATCTAATCTATTTTCCTTGAGCAATGGAAGTAAAATCTGGGCCTTTAGGTGGTTTTGTTCTCACCAAGACAGTGCTTAATTTGCCTATAGTTTGGTTTAGCTTTCATTTAAAGCCCTTTGACTGTCTTTTCCAATGAATAGAAATATTCTTATATCATGCTGCAAGATGGACTGGTAGCAGATAGAAACATAGAATCAATAAGGTTGGAAAAGACCTCAAAGATCATCAAGTCCAACCTGCTTGAGAAGGGCAAGACCCCCCACTCTCTCTATGCCACACCACTCCCCAGCATAGACATGTAAATGTGTGGGCTTGAAATCCAAACTTTCACACACCTTCTGACAGCCACGTGGGCAGAAGTTATGACTGAGCACTGAGGCACGGCATGGCTGCAAGGGCAAGAAAGAAGTGTGGCAGTGGCTAGGCAGTAGTGGTGGGAGTGTGAGCTTTAGATGAGCCATTGGGGTCAATGCTCTCAAAAGTCTCTTCCAACCTCAGTGGTTCCATGGTTCTAAGCCAGAGCAGGATGGAGTCCTTGTGGCCTCGTTTTCTCCCTGCTGCTGTACCCAAATCCTGAGAGCAAGTAAAGCTGGAATGCAGCTGTTGAGAAGAATTGTGCCTACAGAGGAGACACTAAAGTGAAGCAATACCCTGAGAGCTCATCCACCCAATGCTGACATATTTGCCTGAATTTAAACAATTCTTACAGGCAAGGACTGTTGTTCCTTGGCACTAGTCACTGTGTGAAGCTCTCAACAAGTGAATAGATCATAAAACCTAGACATTTGCAATTTGTCAGTTGTTGTGGTAGTATGTTTAAAAAAACCCACACAACACACCCAAACCCTTACCATTTAATAATTTCCAATTAGGGATACATAAATCCAGCATTCCTTGGCATCACAGTGAGAATCTTTCCATTCTTCATACTGATTCTGCTGCAGAATAGTTGGGGTTTGGGGGTTTTGTTGTTGTTTTTCTTCTGGATAGCTGACCATCCTGTTGTTGGTTTGTTTGTGTTTTGTCCTGTTTGGTTTGTTCATCGTGGCACAGGAGGTTGATTGAATGCATTTAATTTAGTGCTGGTGAGCTTGGGCTGTTCTGCCCTGGGTGATGATGCCTCAGCTGCTCACCAGGATGGCGCAGAAGTTAAATGTCTCCTTTTGTCCCAGCTGCTGAATTCAAACAAAATGGGGGGGAGAAACCACAGTCTTAATATTGAACTCTGCTAAACTGCATCTTCCATTCCTCCCACACTTCAGGCACGAGCTCCAGTGGGTCTGAAGTTAAAAAATACATTGCAGGGACCTGAAAACTCTTTGGCACACTTAGCCATCGCTTTAAATCGGGACAGATATGCGATGATCACTTCTTATGGTGAAAGAATTGGGTCAGTCTGAGACCGTCGGATTATGTCTTGGGAGGTTTTCCTCTCCTTATTGCTTGTTTAAATCCCATCTACTAAAAAGCATGATGTACTCCCTAATCCTTCCCACCACAGGTAGGGTTTTATGGTTCTTGTCCACTTTAAAGATTAGGGTTACCCTGAATTGCAGTAGTTTGGGAGGAAAGAGAAAAGGAGGATTACACAATGATACATGGCAGATGTTAATAGAAGATTCATCTCTGGGCTGATAAAAGAAAAACAAACAAAATGAGCCATTTTGCAATTGTTTGTTTTTCTTTGGAAAGCCAGCTGTATTTTTCTTGGTAGTTTCCTCTGCATGCAGGGCCTGGCAGTCAGTGTGAACTTGCTGTGGGTTTCTCGGTAGGCTGTTTTGTATTGGTTTGTATTTGCCACCTTGTAGTGTTGAACGGTGAAATTTGAACCTGCAGCCTAAGTGAATCCAAAGGAACTCTGAACAGAACTGCTCACACCCAGGGATGTACAAAATCAACGTGGAAATCTTGTCCTGAGCATGCTTAATTATATGAAACATGGGTTTAGGTAATAGGATCTATTGGTGTGTACCAAAAAACCTGATCTCGATTCTTTTTCATCTGTTGCTGAAGTTGAAAAGCCTCCCCATAAAATGAATTTTCAAGAGCCAGACATTACACAGGAGAGCAGATCTAATTAAATTTGTGTATGAATTGCTGGATCTCCATAAAGAGCTTATTTGCTGAGGGTTACTTTTGTTGTCTTTGCTGGGTTTGTTTGGTTTGGTTGGGGGTTTTGTGTCTCAGTACCTATTTTGGGACACGTGGTAAAACTGTTTTGCCCAAAGTTCCTTTCAACTTTCCCAAATTGTTTTGTTTTTTTTTTCAGCCTTTTCTTTTAATACTGTAATTTAATCTGCTTTAATCTCATTGCTTTTATTTATACATGCCCATTCAATCACAGATATTGAATGTCTGGGCAGAGATTGTTTGCTTTTTAGGATATCTTTTTGCCTTTAAATACATTTTTTTTCCCTTCTGCCACGTTTAAGAATATAATGTTGCTCTTCTACATAAAGATGTTTGTGACAGTCTTCCTGCATTTATGAGATCCACAACAAGTGACAGTTTTGAACAGGTTTTATTGATGTTGTGGGTTGAAATTACCCCTTCTCCCTCCCAGCTAGTTTGGAGAAAATTACAATACAATACAATACAATACACCAGGTTGGAAGAGACCTTCAAGATCATCGCGTCCAACCCATCAAACAATCCAACCCACCCAAAATAAAAATTCCAGTTTGGGATGGAAGCAAATGAAGCTCTCTTTACAAGCCAACAAAAATCTAGAAATGTGAAATGCAAGGAATATGCACAAAATATATGTACACAACATATTTGCAGTTTATAAACAACACAGAAATTCCTCAGACCCCCTGGACGGATGCAGGGGACCCAGTCACCTCCTCCCCCTGGACGGATGCAGGGGACCCAGTCACCTCCTCCCCCCTGGACGGATGCAGGGGACCCAGTCACCTCCTCCCCCTGGACGGATGCAGGGGACCCAGTCACCTCCTCCCCCTGGACGGATGCAGGGGACCCAGTCACCTCCTCCCGCCTGGACGGATGCAGGGGACCCAGTCATCTCCTCCCCCTGGACGGATGCAGGGGACCCAGTCACCTCCTCCCCCTGGACGGATGCAGGGGACCCAGTCACCTCCTCCCCCTTCTCCCTCCCTCCTTCCCGTTACCTCACCCAGTAGTCAAAACAGATATCCTGGCAAGGACACAAGAGAGAGAAAGAGAGAAGTGGCAAGCAGAAGTGACAGAAGAAGAAAAGAGAGAGAAAGAACTGTTTATGCCTCTGCTCTAGCAGCAATCCAATGATTTATGTAGACCTTGTCGTTATTTTCCTTTTGCATCCAATGGTAATTTATTTTCAGTCTTTGCAGTCAGGGACTCCAGGCTAAAGCTCCCCCTTCAAACTGTAACAATTGAGGATTATTTTTTCCCCCAGACAATGCCTGTGCAGAGGGAGTATGGCCCCCAAACTGTTTGTTATTCAAACAGAATACCAGAATAGGACAGCGAGTGAAGCACTGTAACCCTTTACTACAGAACCTACAAACCCTGCACTGTAAATTACTCGTGGTGGAGGAGTTGAGCTGCAGGAGTAGGTAATTTTGATCAATCTGCATCATAAAATGTGTTTCATTTGACAAGGGTAACGTATAGTACATTTGTAAATACATTTTGGTGTAATTTACAAGGTCAATTAAGCATGAATCAAAAAACCCGTGAGACAGAGATGAAGCCATTAAGATTTCAAACGAGTTGTATCAGGTTTTCAAGCCACTTAGAGATGTGGGGACTACCTGCTGTCACAGGAAAGACCCAGGACAGGCTTCTTCATCTGCAAAGCCCTTAGAATCACAGAATCACAATTTAGCTTCCTGCTGAATAAAATAATAATGATTCTTCTGCATTTTCTTTATTGTTTGAGTGTGAATGTGGCAGAATAATGTGCTTGGGTTTATTTTAGGGGGATTGCTGAGTTATTCTTGCAAGTTCAGATGTTGCTAAGTAGCTGCTAAGTGTGTTCATTAAATGCCTGCCAAAAAAGCCATGGAATTAATAACTGTAATGAGATTCTGGTGTTCTGTAATACCTCAAGAGTTCTGGAGGAACAACCCAGGCACCTTGGGAAAGACCAGAGGGGTTTTGACTCTTTGCTTTTCAGTAGCAAGGTCACTGTAAGTTTAGTGCCAGAGCATAAATGGATTGGTGAATGTGTGAGATAAATTGTCATTTAGTTATTGGCCAAGATGTTGGACCAAGTCTCTTACTTCCAGAGGAACTGAGTGGAGTGGAGACAGCATGGGCTGTGCATGTTGGAACGATTTCAAAATGCACTCTGATAATGGGCTCCTGGGGAAAAAAAAGTTAATGTCTGATTTTTCATGTAGCTGGGTTTGTTCCCCCTCCAGTTGTAAGGAGAGAGGAGAAGCTTCACTGTGAAGAACTCTTGACCTTTAATTTGTATTTTAAATATGTTGTTCAGGGTACCTCTGAACGCAGTCGTACAGACTGTGTTGGTGTGCCTTGGTGTGAGTAGCTACTTTGCATTGTGAGTAACACCATCACTCACCTGGCATTGTTTGAATTTAGGGTGTTTGAAATAATTCCCTTGTAGTTGTGCCTGATACTGCTTGAAAGGTTATCTCAGGTATGTTTTGCATCACACTGTTTCAGATCACTTTAAGCTCTCCGTTATTTATGGCCAAATAATTTGGTTTCTAAACGTCTCACCTCAACTACCCAGGGATGAAATTATGTGTGGATTTTGGTGGGGAGGGTTTTTCTTCTGAACAACTGTGTGAAGCTTTTAATGCCTCTGATGCCTTTATGACTTAGAGAGGTGTAGGTCCTATATGCTGGCACATGTGCTATGCATATCTTTAAATCACACAAGTGACTAGTTCCTTACCTCTGAAGCGGAGGGGTAAAACTGCCTGAAACAAGAAGGCAGCAACACTTCCTTTCTCCTGTTCCACTTTTCCTCTTGTCCCATGGTTCACTTTTATGTATGTTGAAGTGCCTGTGTGGAAGCTTCATTTCTCCATGCCTCTGTCGTCCTCTCTTCCTAGGTCTAGAAGACAACCCCCAGGTAGTTCTTCAGACCATGCGGAGATACGTTCACCACTTTTTTGGATGCCAGGCTTGCGCTCAGCATTTTGAGGAGATGGCCAAAGAGTCCATGGATTCTGTGAAGACCTTGGACAAGGCTGTTCTCTGGCTCTGGGAGAAGCACAACGTGGTGAATAACAGGCTTGCAGGTACGGAAGGCCTTGCCCAGGAAACCCTCCAGCGGTGTGGGTGTCTGGAAGGCAAGGCTGTGGCATTTTAGACAGCGTGGCTTGTGTCTGAACAGAGAGGGGTGCAAGTTAGGCTCTGTAATGTGAGTTTAAAACAGCAGTGACAGCTGTTGTGGTTTGACGGGCCTTTATTAAACTGACTTCAGAGGGTTAACTCCACATTTACACTGGTGTACTATGGAAGGAACTTGTGTACAGAGCAAAACCAAGAGGATCCCACTCAGTTCTGACTCCAGACAGCAGCACATTAACGTTTGCATGAGTGAGAAATACACACTTGAACAGAATAAACCAGATTGGAAAAGACCTTTGAGATCGAGTCCAATCTATCGTTCAACACAATCTAATCAACTAAACCATGGCACCAAGCACCCCATCAAGTCTCTTCCTAAACACCTCCAGTGATGGTGACTCCACCACCTCCCTGGGCAGCACATTCCAATGGCAAATCTCTCTTTCTGTGAAGAACTTCTTCCTAACAGCCAGCCTAAACCTCCCCTGACGCAGCTTGAGACTGTGTCCTCTTGTTCTGGTGCTGGTTGCCTGGGAGAAGAGACCAACCCCCACCTGGCTGCAACTTCCCTTCAGGTGGTTGTAGACAGCAATAAGGTCTCCCTGAGCCTCCTCTTCTCCAGGCTAAGCAACCCCAGCTCCCTCAGCCTCTCCTCACAGGGCTGTGCTCCAGACCCCTCCCCACCTTTGTTGCCCTTCTCTGGACACCTTCCACCATCTCAACATCTTTCCTAAACTGAGGGGCCCAGAACTGGACACAGGACTCAAGCTGTGGCCTAACCAGTGCTGAGTCCAGGGGCAAAATGACTTCCCTGCTCCTGCTGGCCACACTGTTCCTGATCCAGGCCGGGATGCCATTGGCCTTCTTGGCCACCTGGGCACTCATTCCCTATCGTGACACAGAATGAAAAATCATTCTCAAAGATAGTGTTTCTTTGGAGAGTTCACCTGTTCCTTGATAGGACAATCTGTCTGGAGTACAAATCCAAGCCTTTTCAGAAAGGAGCAAGTACAGTTCAGCTACTTATCGGTGGATAAAAACCAGTTCAGTTAAAACCTGTCTTCATTTTGTTCTGGAGGAAAATGATGATAATTGAACAGGAGACTTACCTCAGGATAAAAGAGCCTGAACTATTAGCAGATCAGCAACTGAGTAAAATAAAATGACTGTATGAAGAAAATCTTGTTCCCACTCGATTGCTGTGTTCTCAGTTAGACTGAAAGGACCCTTAAAATACTGGTTGTATTTAATCCCTTCTGTTATGGGGATATCAAGTAACTAAAGCACTAAAGAAAATTGGTTTCTCTTTGCACTTAATCCCTGTCTGCTGTTATGGATCTGTGTAATGTAGCACTAGTTACCATTTAAATATGCTATATTGTGTTTATATTATGATTCTGCTGAATTCCCAAGATCTGTGAAGTATTAAATACTGTTGTGAGTATAACCAGTCAGTCTCTTTCCTCCAAGGAGGGAAACAAAAGTAAATGATGAGATATTAAATAAAGACATCCCCTCATGTTTGTTATTACTGCCAGGTTGAAGCCAGGGAAAGGTAACTGCTGTTGGCTTGGAGTTGCTAAGTAGTGGAGCAATACACTTATTTAGAACATTAAGTTATTGGAAATCTCACAGGGATATTGATTTAGATGATGCAACAGCCAGCTAAAATACCCTTTTAGTAAGAAGTATAAACACACTGGAATAAATAATAATGCTAAATTATGCTTTTTAAGTTGGCTAAAATTTCTCCTTGGGACAGTGACTTATTTTAATCCTTAAAAGCTGCCTGTGTATTGCTGGTAATAGATGTACCTCCAGTGAGAAATGGTGTTTGACTGGTCAATGAAAATGCCATGGCACAGCCTCCAAGTGTGGGTCATGAGATCTGCTCTATTTAATTCTTTCCTGTTGCTTTAGAATGCACAGAATTTAGAGTGGCCTTCCCTTTGGCAGGGAAACATGAAGTACAGCACAGTTTTCTGGGTGTAATCTTACCACCAGACCTTTTGTATCTACTTTCTCTACTGAAAGAAATTGATTCTGGGTGGTCTTTGTTTCAGACAGCTGAAATGCAGGCTTGCTCCCCTGTAACTATCAAGGAGACAAATATTTTTGAAGCATCCTTTGAATCCCTCAGCAATATTTTGCTCAAAATCCTGGGGAAGTTTCCTGCCTTTAGAAAGGATAATAATAACGCAGTAAGACTCTGTATTTATTTCTGAAGTATTTTAAGCATCAGTGTGCTAGTAACAACCAAATGAATAAATCAGGTATACATTTTTGTTCCTCAGCTGACCTTCATCCACATGTTAAAATGTTTGGGGGCTGTTTTTTAGAGCCAAATGCAGCACTGGCTACGGTGCTCAGCGTTTTGCCATCAGGCAGAGAGGTGGCCAGAGCTGTGAGCAACAGGAAGGTTAACATTTGGTGTGGTTCAAGGCAGCATCATATGTTGAAATGCTAAAAAGCAAGCTGGAAAATACAACTCAAATAGCAGAATGGCTTTTGAAGCACTGAAAATCATTTGCTGTAGTAATAGTGCAAGCTAGGAAGAAGCAGACTTAGGGTGGAACAGCTCACAATGCAGAAACATGAAAATACCTGCAAGTCTTTTGCCTTGAAAGTGCTTGCAGCAAGCCAGGCTTTGGGATTAGAGAGTATTGAGAGAGAGAGCAGTTTGTTCTGAACCACCACTCACTTTAACCCCTGAAAGGCCCAGATGGTGCTTTCCTGCCTTCTAAACACACAGCAGTTGTAGTTATCCTCTTGTATTAGAGTTGGAATGCTGAGGGAAAAGGAAAATAATTGTGATTAGTGCTTGGCCTGTTGAAAGAAGAAGCAATACTTAAGAACATCATTGATAGATCCATAAGGAAGCTTAGGAATACCCAAGTTTGTTCATGATTGTCTTCAGTTTAATACAAACATTATGGTGCTGTTGGCTGGTTTTGCCAGCCTCACTATTTCTAGGTGAGAAATACTGTCTCTGGTTTACAGTGCAGTGTCTGATGTTCAGCTTGCCCAGGTCATTCCCTTCTGATATTTTGTTTCTTTGCTTTCTATTATTTTTTCCCCCCTCCTCCCAATTAGGTGATTTGACTGAGGATCCAAAATTTCCCAAAGTTCAGTGGCCAACTCCAGACATTTGTCCTGCATGTCATGAAGAAATTAAAGGATTGCACAGCTGGAATGAAGCCCAAGTCCTACAGTTCATGAAGCATCACTACAGCAGTGAAAATATTCTGTATAAATACACAGAAAGCCAGACTGACTCCACTGAAACAGACCAGGGAGACACAAGGGAGGGGAAAGACAAAAGCCTACAGAAGAAACCAAGTGGCAGCAGAGCAAATAAGATCCAGGATAAAGAGAACACACTCGATTCAGGATCGAAGGCATTAGAGAAGCTAATAGCAAATCGTGGACCTGTCAGAGATAGCGGTAAAAGCGCAGCTGGATCAGCCAGCCTTAAAGAGACCAAGCAGGCTGTGTTCTTCTTAGGGATTGGCTTTTCCAACCTAGACATGAGTCTGTGTGTCATCCTCTATGTTGCATCCTCCTTGTTTTTGATGATCATGTACTTCTTTTTCCGCGTGAGGTCGAAGCGGTGGAAGGTGAAGAATTATCGCTCGTCTGTGTAGAGCTTTGAACCGAGTTTTCATTGTCCGTGGCTGTTCAGTACCAGATACAGCTTTACTATTTATGATCAGGGATTTTATATGCAGTATTCCTTGTTTCAAAACCCTTCCTTCCCAAGTCATTTCACAAGTGTTCTAGCTTGATACGTGGAGCTCCCTATAAGAACCCTCCTCTGACTTGAGGCACACAGAGCTGTCCTACAGTGGCCCCTGAAGGAAGCATTGCATCTTTCAGTTAAGACTTTTTCCATCCCTTACCACCTCCATCCTTTACTCACTTTCAGAGTAAACATTGCATTATGCAATCAGCTGTGCCTGGTTGAGAGGGAAATTGGATATTGGTCTGTGTACTTCAGGTTTTGGTTTTTAATTTATCCAGAGCTGATTTTTTGTGTGCCTCCCAGAGCACTGAACGGTTTCTGCTGTTACCTTGGCTGCTTCATTTGGAGAAGCAAGATTTCTGATGTTGTTTTTTTTCTTCCTGTTTTTTTTTGCCTTTCCACCCCCACAGAAAGTAAGAATTCTATTCTGATTAAATCAATTCCAAACCTCTGTGACTTTCTGAAAGATTATTCACACTGCATATGTAAAGGAGAAAGCATTATGTGTTCAAATAAGTCTTCCATTCTCTTGCGTGTTCCAGCAGGAGAATGTAAGCACCAGGAGGTGTGTGTCTCTACTAGGAGGAGAGTTTGGGGCAATTTGTATCTCTAAGCACCTCTTTCATGTCATAAGCACCCTGATCCTGACTGCTGGTGCTGTCATCCAGTTTAGTAAGGTTTAAATGGGAGCAAGGACAGTCTGGGGTCCGGTGCTCTACTTGCTTCACTATTGGATGCATTAGATAGCTTGCCTCACTTGGTCATCAACCAGAAAAGTAGCTGAGTAATTACTGTTATCCAGATGGAAGCCAACTCTGATGAGCTCTAGTAAAAGAAACTGTGTTTAGTGAAGGACAGTGAGATTTGCAGTGTGGCAGAAGAAATGGACAGCTCTGGAAGTACCAAATTCCTTGTGATAATCCCAATATGATACTACAACAACGATGTTTTTCTTATGATGACTACAGTGCAGTAATTGTCTTCTTGTAAGGCGGAGTAAACACTTCACTTGGCCTTTCCAGTTCTGAGCTCACAGAGAGCATCACCTGCTTGCTGTGAAGTTGTCTGTGCAGTCCTGGGGAGAACAGCCTGTTTCTCCTGCCCTCCTGCTGGAGTGCTCCTCTCTTTGGGTCAAGAAGGGTTTAACTGCTGGCTAAGTCCAAGAGCTGCTCTTCTGGGATGTGGCACCATTGGGAATATGACCATTGCCTTTATGGATCTCTCTGGGGTCCTGGCTGGCAGCAATTAGAAGCAAGCATGAAAACAGTTACAACATTACTCTTTGGAATAGGAGTTCCATTCTGATGCTGGCTGGGGGAGATAATTCACGTCCTGGATAGTGAAGTTTATAATCCTATCCAATGTAATTGAGCATGTTCTAGTTATCCATTACCTAATCTTTAGTTAATCCTAATAGGTTTTGGCCTCAATGTTTTCTTGTGGCAGTGAGTTCTACAGATTAATTATGTTATATAAAAAGGCTTTTCCTTTCAATTCTACATTTGCAACTTGTAATTTAATTGAGTGTTCACTAGCTCTCCTGGTAGGTGAGAAGGTATAAATAGTCCCTGGCCCATTCATTATGTTGATACCATTAGTGTCTCCTCCTCTTATTTCCATCCCCAAGCCCTTGCATAAAAAGTTCAAAGCCTAGCAACAAGAGTGGTCTAAAAGCACAAAAAAACTCCATGGGGATATTTTCTCATAATCCAATCCTGTTTGTTCATAGAACTTCTGACACGGGTTTCTGGAGCTTCCGCTTGGAGTAACAAAACTGAGCCTCAAAGATGTTACTGTCCCTCGTTCCTTAAGTTTCTCACAATCACACACACACAAAGGAATAACCTTGTGTGGTGGTTGTAAACGTGTCAGAGGAGAAAACCTCCCTTCACATCACACTGTCAGTCAGGTGTCCATGAAGAGGGGAGTTTTGGTGCCTCTTCAGGACCACCTTTACTTCTGTACGCACACAGTGGCCCCTTGCTCCACCGTGAGAACTTTGTATTCTCCGTGACGCTGGAACCAGTTCCAGCCTTCTGCCATGTGCTGCCCCATGGAGCTAAGAGCTGCCAGTAGCACCTATGGGCAGCTGCTGCTGCCTGTGATCCAACAGGAAACCTCTATTTTAATTTGAACATTAAATCTATGACATCAATGTTGTGCTTCTGAAGGACCCTCACTGTTCAGGGGTACTTGCACAAGGAGCCATTGTGGGTCTGCTTAGGTATTTGTAAGTCTCTGCATTTATCTTTGTGGCACCAGGGCTTGAATGTTAAAACAACTTTCTAGTAACTTGCAAGTAATGAAGAACCAGTGATGGAGAGAGGTCCAAGCTGGCCTGTCAGTGCCACTGGCTTTGTGCTGGAATCCAGTGGGAGGGCCCAGGAGGAGGAGAGTTGAGAGGCAAGCCCAGAATTTACAAATGTAGTTCTGGAAATCAGGGAACTTTAAAGTGACCTCATCTGTGGAGATGCTGATGTCAGGCAAGCAGAAGGGACATTGAGCTCCTCAGAAAGCCCAAAGCACAGCATGACAAGTGCTGGGTCTGGAGAACATGGCCATTTTCTGTGGGACTTCAGTTGCCTACTGCCAGTATTGTTGCACGCTTTGAAGTTGCAGTCAGTCATTGCTGTTGTGGTTTAAAACTCTACCAAACCTTGAGACCTTTGGAGGTTTGTGGGGATTATTTTTGCCACTGAAACAGCAGCAAATGGGGATCTGGAATACAGTGTATACACCATTAACTCTTCTGTTGCTGTGAGCCTGCTGGAAATGACAAAATGAACCAATCCCAACCCTCAGTTTTGTTTCTTAAGAGCGTAAAAGCAGGAGGCGAGGATGTTGATTATCCATGGTGCTCTAACCCTGCTGCCAGCTAACTGGCCAAGGCTTACCCTTCAGTGTTGGTAGTGACCTCATCTGGGAAAGTTTTCATGACTTGGAGTTCAGTTGGTTTGCCTGTTCTTATTTTCTGTCTTCATAATGACAAGTGACATCATTCTGTGTGTTCTGCCTGTAAAGATGCATTCCACCTGCTGGGGAGTGTGTGATGCTGCTTTGCCCTGGTGCATTGTTGATGGGTGAGCTACACCAAGAGTTTCCTTTTAAAAGCTGCCTCAAAGCCACCATCTCCTTACTCTTGGAAGCTTTATTTGTGCGTTGTGTTGCACCACGGAAGTTCCCGCAGTGCCTCCTTCATCTGTGGACTGGGGCCTGTCGTTTCCAAGGAGGATGTTGTGGCCCTGTGTAATTCACGAAGCCTGCTTTGCTCTTGGGGTATTCTTAAATCTGTGTAGAATACAAAAGGTGGAATGTGCCAGGAGAGAAAGAAAAGCTACAAGTGCTGAAGAAACCTAATGAAGTTGTTCCTCAGAATTCCTAATCTTTACTTTCCAGTGGTGTATCCATTATCCATCCTGTTGTTCCCGCTCAGAACTGGGTGGAACCATCCTCGCAAGAGGTCCCAGGGTGTCCTTGGGTCTGTGCATCGCTTATGAGGTGTGAAAATAGTGACTGCACCACTTCAGGAACTTAAGTGTTTTATTTATTTTCATTCAATGACTTGACATTTCCCAGTCTGTTCTGGTTTGGTTGGTTTGGTTTGCACTCAGTCTCATACCTCTCCAGGAAAGAAAAGTGACTGTTTTGTACTAAATTGTAAACTAATGTGCTTGTCTTAAAATAAATTGCAACTGTTTGGGCAAAGTGGTGTCTGTGGCCTTTTTTCACTTGTGTTTTCAAGTTCTTTCGTAGTTCAGCTGTGCTGCAGGCATTGCTGGTGCACAGCTTTCAAAGCAGATTGGCCGTTTAATGTGGAGGGTTAGTTCTAGGAAGTAGCAGCAACAGGGAAACTTTTACTCCACTGCTTTTTCTTCCTCTGTTAGCCCTTAAGTTTATAAACTGTCAGTGGGGAAAATTGTCCCTTGCTGAGCAATGATCTGCACATTATCTCTCTACACACAAACCAGCCTTCCTTTCCCTTAAACCTGGACATCTATTTGCCTAGGCTGGTGCTGACCTCCACTGGGTACTTCTGAACCTTTCCACCACTTCTGCTGGTGTCCACGGTGCCAGGGAGGAGGTGGGACAAGTGACTTGTACTATGACTTGTTACAAAGTGCATCAAGCTTAAAAGAGACCATGGAGGTCAATCCCTGCCCCCCACCCCCTCCCAAAGCTGTTCATGACCCTGGGGAGGGTCAAGCTGTCCCGCTGCAGCCACTGTTAGTGCTACACAGCAGAATTTGCCACAGCATCCAGGGACAACTTCTGGTACTGGTGATGGTCAACCAGAGCTCTACCAATACCCCAGCTGTGGTCCATCCAGCCTGGCATTTCTAAGTACTGCAGTCAGGGACCTCAGATTGTGGTCTTCAGACGGACTTCCTACATTGTTTCCCAGCTATACAGGTCTGAGCTGTCCCCCAGGCTGGGACCTGTCCTGTGGACAGATGAATCACTGAAGAGGACAGTCCTGACCCAGATGTCAGCCTCCACAGCCCCATGCTGTGCAGGACCTGGAACAAGCGGGACAGCAGCCTGGTACCTGGGGGTGCTCCATAGTGGTGTGGGGCCAAGGCGGGTGCCAGGAGGTGAGGACCCTCGGGATCTTAGTGCTGGGGCTACCCCCAGAGGCGGGCGAAAGTCCCCGTGCTGCTGTCCTGCAGGAACATATGTGTGCTTGGAGGCTCCTGCCCCTAAGCTGCTTTTATTAATTTGTAATCCCCCGCGAGCAGGAGGTAAAGGGATTGGGAGGATTAACAGGCTCACAGTAACAACCACAATTATCAGCTCCGGCTGCCGGGGCAGGCGCGGAGCGCACGCACGGGGCTGGCCCCAGAGCACGCACACACAGACACAGGGACACGCAGACAAACACATGGACGTGCAGACATGCATGGACACATCCACACATAGATGCACATGCAGACACACTGACATACAGACATGTACAGACAGACATGCACAGGCACACATACACAAACAGATGCACACAGGGAGACACAGATACACAGAGACATGCAAAGACACACACGGACACACAAACACGGTGACATACAGACACAATAGGTTGCCCAGGGAGGTGATAGAAGCCCCAACCCCAGAGGTTTTAAGGCCAGGTCAGATGTGGCTCTGAGCAACCTGACCTAGTGTGAGAAGTCCCTGCCCATGGAACTAGATGATCCTTGAGGCCCCTTCCAACCCTGACAATTCTATGGTTCTATGACATCCACACATGGACATAGACATGCACAGACACACTGATGCACACAAACACACACATGGAGACAGAAAGCACACAGAGATGCACAGACAGACAGGCACAGCCAAGCACAGACACACAGACATAGATGGACACACACAGACACACCGACACAGACATGCACACACATGTCCACATGCCAACATCTTCATACATGCACAAATGCCCATGGAACAGAGCACAAGAGCAGGAGTACAGGCAGAGGAGCACATGAGGGACCCTGCACACCCCTATGGGTGCACAGGCTGGCACAGACCATACCCATGGCTGTGCATATGCTCACCCCTGTATCCTTTGTGCACACATGTGTTAGTGCACGTGGGAGCTGGTTGAGTGTGTTCGAAAGCCCTCTGGATGTGGTGCTTGAGGATATGGCTTAGTGGTGCACTTGGTAGAGAAGTGTTAATGGTGGGACTCGATGATCTTAAACGTCTCTTCCAACCTAAATGATCTGATTATTCTGTGACTCTCTGTGCTCATCCCTGCACCCTGAGTGCACACACATGCTCACACACACACACGCATGCAAATACACGCATGCTCGCACACACACACGCACACAGCCATGTCTGCCCATCCTCAGTGAGTACAATTAACCTCCTCCAACCCCATGGCCCTGATTGCCGGGGTCAGACACGAGTCCTCACCTGTTACCTCTCCGTGCTCATTAATTAATTAGCGAAGGGGAACGAGCACCCAGCGCTCCCTACGGGCAGTGTCAGGGCAGACCCGCACAAACGAAATCCGTGTGCAGAGGAGGTCAGGGGGCGGCTGGTCCCGGGGGAAGCCTCCTTCTGGCGGCGACTCCCCCGACTCCCACCCAGTGCCGCCGTCGGGGGCTTCGCGGGGGCCCCGGGACCTCCTGAGCACCCGCGGGCGGCCACTGCAGGCTGAGCCCTACCGTCCACGGCCACGGGTGAGACGTTGGGAAACGGTGTGCGTGTGACACCCCACGCCCCCGGCTCTTTCGCTTTTGTGATGCTAAAGAGCCCCGCGGTGAACCGCGGCCCATCTGCGGCCCGGCCCGACGGCACGGTGCCGCCCCCGGCCCGCCCCCGCGCCGGCCCCGCTCCGCCCCGGGCGCGGCCAGTCCTCGCACCGCTCCCTGCGCTCCCCTCCGCGCCGGTCCGCCACTCCTCCGCAGCCACCCGCGCACCTCGCACCGGCGCGCCCTCGGAAGCAGCGATGTTGCTGGAGCGGGTCCGAGCCGGCTCCGAAAAGGCAGCGGAGCTCTGCCCCTTCCCGCGGAGCCCAGGTGAGGAGCGGGGAAAGGAGCACGCGAACCTCCGCGTTTCCCCGCGGAGGAACCGGTGCCAACTCTGGGAGCCCCGTCGGGAGCCGGTCCGGCCGCGCCTGCTCCGCGCTCCCCGGGGCACCGTCGGGGCTGGCAGCAGGGGAGAGCAGGCGGCCCGACGGCACCGGGAGGTCCATCCCGGTCCATCCTGCCCTCCCCCCACTTCCTTTCGTTCTCTCCTGCCTCGTTTCCCCGACAGCAGAGACCACCCCGCTGCCCGCCGCTCACCGGCGGCTCCGGGCGCCCATTTGGGTCCCTTTGGGTCTGGACTGGGGCTCCTCGCCCGCTCCCGGGGAAAAAGGAGGCAGCTGTCTCCATCTTCTACCGCTGCCCAGCCCCAGCTGGAGTTCAGTCCGGCAAGGCGGTAGAGCAGCTCCAGACCAGGGGTCCTGCCGCTCCCCGTGCAACGAGAGCAGGGACAAACCGGGGAGTTTCTGCCCGGTTTACCCTCGACGGCATGTACCCCCAGCGCCGCTCCGCCCGGCTCCCACCCAGCTTCTGCCCCACTTTGGAAAAACTCTCGTTAATTCCTTTCCTAATTTTCCCCCCCTCCCGTTTAACGAAGCCTGCTCTATCGGGGCAGGGAGAACCGAGCCGGGCTCCCCTAAGATATCTGGGGCACGGAGAATCTCACAGGGGATGGCAGAGCTGGGTCCCCGGTGCAGTGGGTCTGATCCCGGTGCGGACCCGTCCTGGTTTTCAGCATCATCGACCGTGGCCAGCGGCGGTATAAAACCAAAACAACGAGAAACTGGGGCGGGGGACCCGCCGGTGTCCGGGGACCCAGGCGTCACCGGGAGCGGGACCGATCCTGTAGCCCGGCAGCACCCTACTCTTGGGATGGTGTCTCTGGTTCGTCTTTCTGTGCCCCTCCGCGGCGCGGACATCGCAGCCGCTGTAGCTGCGCTTTTGACCCAATAATCCGGAGATGCTTTTGCTACCGAGGGGAGGAAGCAACACTAACCATAACGAGCCCCCGGAACAAGGAACTACGCGAAAACTCCGGTTTTCTGCAGAACGCGATGCCCGTGAATGGCGGTAATCCCTGTCCGGGCTCCGTCGGGGCCTGGGGAGACAGTGGGAAAGGAGCAGAAAGGCTCAGCAGGGCTCTACCGGCGCTCAGCGGCTCTTACCATGGCCGGGGAACGGGGCAGGGTGGCGGCAGAACCCGGACTGGTAGGAGTTTCGTGCCACCCGAAGGGTCGAGAGGCTCTGTGCTTTGCCCGGGCCGGGGGCAGGTCCAGATTTTGCGGCTCACGACGAGCTCGGGGCCGCGGCCGGCGAGGCCTCTCGCCGGCACCCCGGCTAGGTGTCCTACTCGTCACCGGTTTCATCGGTGCGCAACAGCCCCCCGGGTCTGGTTTCCGGAGCCATCTCCTTGTCGCCGTGCCTGCCCGGGAAGGGATGGCGGGGGTAGGATTAAACACAGCAAAACGCGGTACGCTGCCCGGCTGTTCAGACTGGCACCGGCGGGGAGGGCCGGGGCTAAAAATAACCCTCTTTAGCGAATTAAATCCCCGACGAGGCGGGGGTGGCAGCGGCCGGGGGAGGAGAGAGCCTGCCGGGGTGTTTTGGAAGGCTGGGGAGAACCGGCGAGGGGGTTCCGCACCCGGGCCCGGCCTCGGCGGCGACAGAGCAGGAGGCTGGGGAGGCAGTGGACGCAGGGCTGACGGGGGACAGCGGCAGAGACTAGGCCTGCAGCCCCGCGGAAGGTGCGCCAGTGCCTGCGGCCTGACTGAGGGATCGGCTATGCAGCGTAAGATCCGCGGGCCGGGCTGTACCGGAGCTGTTGCCGTGTCACTTGGCCGGTGACGGTGTCAGAGCTCGGTCCTTCCCGGGCAGCCCGGGCCGGAGCCGCTGCCTTTAGAGCTGCCGTTATTGGGGTGATTCGTTTGGCCGATGAATACGTATAGCGATACCATCTCCACCTCTGCTCCCAGGCACAGCTATACATCTCTAGATAGCTATATACAGTTATCTTTGCATTGAGATTCTCTTCTGTGTGCATCTATCAATATGTACGGAGCCGCCTGTGTTTATTCCGATACATTTATGTCCCTCTCTATCCCCATTTTTACTTACCTATCCAGTCCTGCGCCTACCTACCGATCTCTATGCATTTATCTCTATGTGTCTGTGCATTTTCGTTCTCTGTTTACTGTATCTCTTTATTTTTATGTTTGTCTATGGCTGCATCATTATGTCACTTCTTTCTCTATCATCTCTTTCTGTATCTGCAAAGCGACAGGACAAACCCACTGCGTTTTTATCTTCAGAATAATTCCGGTAATTTGGGACAGTTTATTTCCCCACCCTGCCCAGGCTGCCGCGCCGTTATTTGCGGGTGAATTTTGGACGTGTAGGAAAAGGGAAAAGAGCCCAGAATGAATAATTGCTTTGCAACTTTGCCGGAGACGCTGCCCGGGGGTTAATTCTGTGCCCATAACTTCCCTTCCCATTTTTCCTGACGTCTCCGAGCGTTTCTCCCGGTGTGCGCAGCCCCGGAGTTTGCTGCTGCTCTCCGCAGCGCGGGAGGAGGCTCACACGGCGCCGCACCAACGAATTTGAACGAATACTATTATTTTTCGGGCCGTTTTTCGGGCCACCCCCTCTCTCCTCGGGGCCGCTGTCGGGCGGAAGCGACTGTGAGGGAAGCGGTCTCGGAAGGCACCGGGGCTCTCGGGACGGAGGCTGACGGGGGCTAACGAGAACTGACGGGAGCTGCCTCTCTGCAGAGATCCCGCTGTGCGCCGGCTGCAACCAGCACATCGTGGACAGGTTCATCCTCAAGGTCTTGGATCGGCACTGGCACAGCAAGTGCCTGAAATGCTCCGACTGCCAGACGCAGCTGGCCGAGAAGTGCTTCAGCCGTGGGGACGGCGTGTACTGCAAGGACGACTTCTTCAAGTGCGTGGGGACGGGACAGGGTGGCTTGGGACGGGACGGAAGCCGGCGGGGGCGGGTAGACAGGGATGGAACAGAGGGGCTGCTGGGGACGGGAGGTTCCCGGAATGGGGAGAAGTAGGGACAGGGAGAAACCGGGGAGGGACCGAGGCCGGGAATAAGCTAGGGGCGGGGGGAGCGGTGGTCCTTTTGGGGTTCACACTGATCACGGATTCAAGCGTGGGATAAGCACTGTGGGGAGTGACTTCAGAACTGCGAACAGCGGCGAGCATGGCGGGTTCAGGACCACGGACAGCGCGAGGCCCCTGCCGCGTTCAGGAGCCGCCGCTTGTCCTCCCCCATCCTCATCCTCCTCTTCCCCTTCAGGCGCTTCGGGACGAAGTGTGCCGCCTGCCAGCAAGGCATCCCCCGACCCAGGTGGTGCGGCGGGCCCAGGACTTCGTTTACCACCTGCACTGCTTTGCGTGTATCGTCTGCAAACGGCAGCTGGCTACCGGCGACGAGTTCTACCTCATGGAGGACAGCAGGCTGGTCTGCAAGGCGGACTACGAGACAGCCAAGCAGAGAGGTACCCTTTTACCCCATCCTTCCCAACCTCCGAAGCAAAGAGGGAGGCCTAAGGCCCTCCTGCCCTCCGGGACATGTTCATGCAGCGGGCGGGAGGCATGCAGGGAGCATCTGCCGTCGGGGGGTGGCTGGAGGGAGGACGAGGGGTTCCCGAGGACGCTCCGTGATAAGTTCACCGCTAATTTGCACCGTGTCGGCAGAGGCTGAGTCGACGGCCAAGAGGCCCCGCACCACCATTACAGCCAAGCAGCTGGAAACCCTCAAAAACGCCTACAACAACTCGCCCAAACCAGCGCGGCACGTCCGGGAGCAGCTTTCATCCGAGACGGGGCTGGACATGCGGGTGGTGCAGGTGAGATGGCGCAGCCATCAAGAGGGATCTGGTCGGGGCGGGGGCGGCAGAAAAGGAGATAGGCCGACAGAGATGGAGCTCTCCGGCCTGTCCTGTTTGCAGGTCTGGTTCCAGAACCGCAGAGCCAAGGAGAAAAGACTGAAGAAGGACGCGGGGAGGCAGCGGTGGGGTCAGTACTTCAGAAACATGAAGCGATCCCGAGGGACCTCCAAGTCCGACAAGGACAGCATCCAGGAGGAGGGGCCCGACAGCGATGCCGAGGTGTCCTTCACAGGTCGGTCCCCAAAGCCCCGAATCCAGCCGGGGCTTTGCCGAGGGCTGTGCCCTCCCTGCAGAGCTGCTGCCCGGTGCTACGTTCATAATTTTCAGCCCTAATACAAGCGAGTGAAAGCAAATGCTCGGGACGGGAGAGGTGCAGAGCTGCGGCGGTTACCGCGGCGCGGCCCCGCTGCCCGGTCCTGGCAGGGCTGCGGCACTGGGTGGGGACGGGAGCGGCAGCAGCAGCAGCGAGGGGCAGCGGTGGCAGAGGAAGTTGAGAGCAAATTCCGCTGTTGCTCGCGGGGGTGGCACGTGGGGTTCAAAACAGTGCCGGGAGAGCACGGAGGGCTCTCCTGGCAGGCACGGCAGGTGCCGGAGCCGCTGCTCAGCCTCTGTGAGGGACTTTTGGAAATACAAACCCCATAGAGTCTGGAGTCACTGAACATGTCTGTACAAAAAATGTGTAGAAAAATGTAATTTTTTTCATCCCATTTCGGGGTGATTTTATTTATGGAGTTACTCGTTAGGCCTCTGCTCCCAGTTTGGTGGGAGCTGCTCCGTCTCTATGCTGTAAAAGGGAGATCACTGAGTGTTAGGAAGTTTCTGCATTGGTGGTGGGTGTGTGTATGTGTCCCGTTTTTGGAGCCAAGATTTCTGTTGACAAACCCAGGGACATGCCTATCCTATCTCTTGCCTTGTGTAGCCTCATCCCACATTCTCCAGACCCAGGGCACCTGCTGCAGGAGTAGGCTCTGTCCCCGTGCTGGATGGAGATGTTGATGCCTGTGTGGGGACACATTTTGCATGACCCCAGCTCCAGCCAGAGCTGCCCTGGGGCCGAATGGTCTCTGCAGCATTATCTGGTCTGTGCCCAAAGGTGTGTGCATGGTTTTTAGGAGAGAAGCTGAAAGGCAAAACTCTGTAGCTATTTACGCCGACACACATCCACGATGCACACACAGCTTTGCATCTCAGCTCTTCTCCTGTGTCCCTAAAACCCACTTGATTTTCAAGCCCCTTCAGACACGCCGTGCATTGGCATCATTAAATATGAATATCCTGTAAATAACAACTCAAAAAATGTGGAACAATTATTGATAGCTCGATGCCACAGGCTGGTTTGTATCCCAGGCAACGGAACAGCTCCTGCTGCCTGTAGAGCCTCTAACGAATGCAAACAATTTTTGCTGGTAACTTAAACAAATATTGTTCATTTTCCAGAAGTGTTCTGAAACTGCACAAATACATTTCATTAGCAGAGAAATACTGCTTGGATTTAATCGATTTTGATGTTTGTTCCTTCCTTCCCCCCCCCGCCCCCGGGAGTTTCTCTTGCATTTTGGAGTGCTCAGGTAGCTCCCAAAATACAATACCCCAATGCAAGACAAACCTCAAAGCCAAACAGAAATGCACGTGAAAGGTATAAAGACATTGAACTCACATTCCACTTAAAAGGAGTGGGTTTGTGTCACGGTTTTATATTGGTAATAAGTACTTCTCGTGCATATTTTTGAAATCCAAACTCTATTAGATGCCTGTACTCAAGAAAAATAATAATTCCCATGGCCTTCCATGAAGATCCATCAACAAGGATGGGAATAATAAGGAAGTTACGAGCGTGTGGCTGCTCAGCTCCCATCCATCTACTCATTTATAACAGAGTTTGCAGGAGCTCTCATGCCACTGCTGCCAGCCATGACCATTGCTCTCCCAGTAAAACCAGTCCATTTCCCTTTCAGATGAGCCCTCTATGTCTGAGATGAGCCATTCCAATGGGATTTACAGCAATCTCAATGAAGCATCCCCTGCTCTGGGAAGACAGGCTGGGACCAATGGGAGCTTTGCTCTGGATCACAGTGGCATCCCAGCTCAGGACCAGTACCATGACCTGCGATCCAACAGCCCCTACGGGATACCCCAATCACCAGCTTCCTTGCAAGCACTGCCAGGCCACCAGCCTTTAATCTCCAGCTTGGTTTACCCAGACAACGGCTTGGGCATCATGGGACAAAGTGGACAAGGGGTGCCCCAGTCCATGAGGGTCCTGGCTGGGAATGGACCTAGCTCTGACCTCTCCACTGGCAGCAGCGGGGGTACCCAGATTTCCCAGCCAGCCCGGCCTCTTGGCTGGATGAAGTTGACCACGCTCAGTTTTGATAAAGGACCCACCACCGTGCAGTGTGGAGGGAAAGGACTCGGTGCTGTTAAACATCATCTGCTCTTGGAACTAAGGGAAGGACAAACTGTGAGCACCGAGCGGGCAGAGAGGGCAGCATTGCCGAGGGAGCAGCTGCGCTCTCCGAGGGTCAGCAGAGGACGGTGGGCAAAGGCAGTTGTGCAGCAGTGATTCCGTGTACAGAGAGACCAAATGCAACTGATTCTTGTGTCTTTACTAAACACCGAGACTTGTGCTTTACAGATTTGATAGGAGGTATTTTGCTTTCTGTTGTCAGTGCATTCTCCAAAGCAAGGACTTTGCTTCATCATCCATCCACACCGAGACCTTTTTCAGAGAAAAATAAAGCCCTCATCCACAGTCAAAGGTGTGGCAATGTCTGTACTTCTGTAGGAGACATGTCAATAGTCAATCACTTCACAAATCCATGGTAGAAAACTCCTCTGTTCTTCCAGCAGGCTTTTGGCAAAGCTCACCGACAGGGTACGTTTGGTTCAGTTTTGGGGGTTCGTTTGGTCGATTTTTTTTGGGGGGTTACGTTTGGTTTCTTTTGGATACATTTGGGTTTTTATTGGTTTTGTTTGGTTTTGTTTTCTCTCCCCCTTCCCCTCCCCCCTTTTTTTTATACATATATTCGGTTTCTTTTGGATTTACATTAACTTTTGTAAGAGGAAATGCTCTTGGACATGCCAACCATTTCTCCAGCAGTCCCTTTCTTTCCTTTGTACAATGACCAAAAAGAAAGTATAATAATAATCCTATGTTAACTCTGCTTCTCACCTCTTTAGTTTGTAGATGGCTAGTTTTGCTCTTCCACATAAGCATTAAACCCTGACTTAGATGTATTTATTACCAAATGGCTCCACTTTCATCACGAGGTCAAGAGGTGATTTTTTTTCCCCCCTGCCTTGTGCCTCTGGGTTGTGACTCTGACGCTTTCCTTTCAGATTCCTTTGCAACACTTTTACTGCAAAGTGTCTCTCCAAAATCACCCTGATGTCTTGTTGCCAAATCCCTTCTCGGGGCGGGGGCGGGGGCACGGGGGAGGGAGGGGATGTCTCTCAGCAGGGTGAGGGGGGTGGGGGTGGTGGTTGGGCTGGGTTAGTCCCAAGCTGTTCTCCAGCTCTGCTGGGAGCGTGTGGGAGCGAGGACGCTTTTTCCTGGGGAAGCTTTTTGTTCCAGGCGTTTGTGTGTTTCTGGAGGCGTAGCGGGAGCGGGTTGTGAGGAAAGGCAAGACGATGTGTATATTGTTCTCTGTAAAAAGAAAAACCCTAATAATACCGAATTAACTGTAGATGATGTGAATGTCCAGTGTCTTTTATTTTATTTATATTCTTGCTTCCTCTCTGATGATCAAAATACTTCAAGACTAACAAATAAATTTGTCAGCTCAACTTTAAACAGCCTTCTGCTAACTCCACGTCGTTAGAGGTCAATGCAACACCTGACATTAAAGCTCTCGAAACTCGATGCCATGATCCAACAAAGTGCTCTTCCCTTTAAAATGCAGGAGCAAACCCACCGAGGGAAAAACGTTTTGGTAAGCTAAAACAGCAACAACAACTAAAAAGACAGGTTTGGCTCAGAACAAAAAACGACAAGTTTGGATAGAAACAAACAAACAAACGAGACAGTTTTGGAGTGAAACAAACAAAAAAGAAGAGTTTTGGAGTGATTAAAAAAAATGTGGAGTGAAACAAACAAAAATTAACAGCTTTTTCAGCATCTCAAACATCCAGGTTTGGGCATTGGGGATGCTTGGACGATCCAAGCAGCATTGCTCTGTGCATGCACAAGCTTTAGTCATAGCCAAGCTATTTTTTGATGGGGTGTGTTTAATTTCCAGCGTTTGTGGCAAAGGTAGAAATGTGTCAAGAAAAAGCCGTGCTGATGTAGCAGGAGAAAGTGGTAGAGCCTGGTGCTGCCTGTCTGTGAACATGAAGTTTAAGCACATGAAGCATTGGAAGTCTGATATTGGAATGTTTCAAGGAGAAATTGGAAAGGGGGGGGGGAACACTGCAGGAATTAAGCTCGACTGAACGTTTGCAGCCCATGTGAGGTGTGCAGACACATCTCTGTGTGTACAAATGTCTCTGGTCACACTCCCCAGAGCAGGGTGAAGCACTTTGCTGAAGTCTCTGATTTAAGAATCAGATGGAGACACTTTTTGAAGCGTGTGGGCTTTGAGGCTCTCTCTCCCTGAAAGTCAGGGAATATCTGTGTTGTTTTTTTTCTGTGTTCCAAGCATCTTTGAGACTGTGCGAGTCTGGGCTCAGGGTGCAGCTGCCTCTAGCCCTAGTGGGATACTCTGATCCAAACTGTCCCATGTTTCGTTAAGGACCCTGCGGGAAGAGTCATGCTGGCCCTAGGAGGCTGCCAGCACCATGGCATCGTGTCCCAGGGACTCACCAGATGCCAGGTGGGGACACCTGGGATGTCCAGGCTTTTATTCCTCATCTTTTCTAAAGGACACATCACCACTGCTGAACAGGGTGACATATCCTTGTCCCCAGACCCTCACTGAAATCCCCCTCACTGTTCTGCAGCTGCAGGGGAGGGGGCATGCTCACCAGAATCATTGCTCTCTGGGCCTGTCCTCGGCAAGGATGGGACACTGATGTGTCTCCAGAAGCGAGCAGAGATTGAGAATGTTTGCAGAAAGATTCAGATTTGCACAGCCTTTGTTAACTACCAACACTGTATAAGCATCACTACAGTTTCCCCCTCCTGTTACACACTTGAGGAGCAGAAATGTGTCCAGTTTCTGCTCTCAGTGAGTTAACAAAGCAAAATGGGGAGGTGTATGCTGCCTTAGTGCTCCAATATTCACTCAACAGAGAAACTCTTTTTTTTTCCAGCAGACCCAATCCAAGAGCTACAGCAGGGAAAGGAGAAACTCCAATGCATGACACCATGGGGCTTCTGGTGTAAGAACACCAAGCCAGTTTGGATCCAGGGGTGACAGAAGTAAATTTGCTTCTGTCTCTGCTCCTGGGAGATTTTCTGGGGGTTAATGCTGCATCTTCTGGGGCCAAGGCAGAAATTTGCCTCGTTCAGGTCTGAGCCCTCAAGTCTGAGCCCCAAGCTGGGCTCAGCAGCAAGAATCTGGAGCTGCTTTTTCTTCCTTCTCTAGAACACAGTAATAAAAATACAATTGTTGCTGCTAGCCCGTGGGTACATCACAAGGATGGTGAAACTCATGGAAAAATTAGAAAATCGTGGGATATCAAGAAGTAGAAGGCAAAACTTCACCCAAACAGGAAGCAAGAGGTTGTGTTTCCAAGAGTTCTGGGTTTTCTGCTCTCTTGCACTGTGATCCAAAATACCCCCACCAAATCCAGGTATTTTACATCAACACTTTGGTTGGCTGGTTTTTGACTGCCAATTTTTGGCAATTCAGTAATAAAGAATATTTTTTTATATACAAAAGACTAAAGAAGACTCTAAACCATAATATAACATAACAAAATATAAACGCAATAAAGAAGGAAATAAGGGCAGAAAGACACAACTGCTGCTGATTTTAGGCTAGCCCTGCCGTTATAAAACCCACTGTCTAGAAACTGTAGCGACTGAACACCTAATTCGTCGATATTCTTTCCCTCCCAGCACATAACTGGCCGTTGTTCCTCTCACGCCGGGGAATTCCCAGCGGATTCCTGAATTTAAGAGAGGCAGAGATGCAAATTCCACCCCCGGCCTTTGTGCTCGGCTCTGAAAAGCAGAACGAGCTGCAAGTTGCGGGGGCTTGCGCTGCTCTGAACGCGGCGGAGGAGCGCCCGAACGTCCTGATAGAAAATTCAGGGATCGCGTTTCAGCCTCTCCTTTCAGGGCTGAGGCTCAGCCATTCCATTAATATAAATGCTTTCTTCCTGTTAAAAACAGAAAACCAATTTGAAAGGAGCAAATAAAACCGACACTTCTCCACCTGAGTGACGGCTTGTAAAACCCAAACGGAATTAAGAAGAGAGGGGTTTGTTCTTGTTGTTTTGCTCAGTTTGCAGGTGAGTTTTACAGCCTTGCTGATCCGAGTGAGAGCGTGGGGTGGGATGCAGGACAATTTTGTGCTCCCGGTGAGGAAAATCTAATGCAGGAATAGCTTTTCCAAACAGATGTTCGTCTTCTAGAAGCAGCTGTGCCTAAACTCGCACCCCTCTAGGTGGAGGAAATAATTTTGCAGCAAACAGTGAAAATAACTTTTTTGTTTGCTTAAATTTTTTCCCACTCGTTCAGTTTTCATGCATGAAGTCAGTGAAAGCAACCCCCTCATGCCAGGAGGGACAGACCCCACCTCACTGTCGGGTATCATCTGCAGTTCCGGCAGGGTGTCAGCTCCGCAAGGGAACCTGTTTATCACCGTGGCCGCCGGAGCTCACAGCGGGCAGAAACCCAACGCCTGTGAACCCGGCTGGGAGCAGCGAGGCCACGTACTGGGAAGGCATCTAATCCACCCAGCTCTGCTCACACAGCTCCTACAGGGACTACAGGTGGAGGAGCTGGTGCAAGCCAAACCAACTGGCGCTGGGGCAGGAGGGTTTTATCCAGCCTGCTCCAGGGGAATGAGGTGGTGAAAGGGGGGGCTGTCCCCAGCTGGGGTCCTAGGGCTGGCCTGGGGACAGCCTGCTTCCTCAGCATGCAGGGCTCGGGGACCTCAGTGCCGCTTTAGGGACTTTAATACCCCCTTTGGGAACGTTAGTGCCCCTCCGGGGATGTTGCCCAGGTGAGACTCCTCGCTCGCAGAGAGCCAGGGAGTGTGGCAGGGGTGGATCATCCTTCTCTGGTGGCTTCTCCCAGGTGGGCCAGAGCCTCTGAGCAAAGGGGTTCTCACCACCCTGTGCCTCCCACCTTGCCTCTCCCTGCTTGCACCAAGATGTGTGGGAACAAGGCAGGAACACAGAGCCCTGTGTCATTTACACACTGAAATAACATCTGAAAGCAGCAAATGACTTTGTTAAGACCTGGCAAGAAAACCAAGCTAGCAAAAATATGCTAGGGGCAGGGGGGAGGGGGAAAGGCAAAGTTGTTTTAATTAGATTTTCATTCCAGCAAAGATGCTGCATTTTCACAGGCAGCTTTGGTCACCAGCAGCTCCCAGTTCAGACAGACCCTTTTTTCCAATTGTTTTTAGCCCTCTGGTTATTTTTTCCACCATGACCTGAAGAGTGCCTCTGTCTCCCTGGGGAGGGCAGAGCCACTTGCTGCCAGAATCTGGCTGGACACATGTCCCGTGTCCCACTCCCACCTGAGCACTGGGTTGTTCCATCTCCTACACAGGAGCCTGTAAAAAGTCTCTGAGTCAGCTGGAGGCGAGTAAATCATTGCTGACAGCTACATCTCTACAGGGCAGTTAGAATTAATGTAACAATTTGGCGTTTAATGAAGCAACAACATGCTGGGCTGCAGAGAATAGCTGGGACCTGCTGCAGTCAAATTCTAATCCCTGAGGGACCCAAACGGCAGAGACTTCATCAGATGCTGACTTGTTAGGCTGAGCAAAGAGCCATGTGGGAGGAAAAGCAGCGTGGCCGGGGCTGACAGGAGCTGGCAGCCCCTTCCAGCTGGGAGCCAGCCAGCGTGGGCCAGCTGAGCGTGGCTCAGGGGGACCAACCTGCGGCCCTGAGCCCAGACCCAGGTGGCCTTGTGCTGAAGGGATGGGCACTGGTCAGAGGAGAAGCACAGATCACAGAATGGCCTAGACTGGAAAAGATTTTTAAGATCATTGAGTCCAATCATTAGCCTAACACTGACAAGTTCTTGACTAAACCATATCCCTAAGCACTACATCTACACTGCCAGGCCACCACTAAACCACGTCCCTCAGCACCACATCTACATGGCTTTTCAATCCCTCCAGGGACAGAGGCTCTTCCACTGCCCTGGGCAGCCTATTCCAATGTCTGAGAACCCTTTCAGTAAAGAAATTCTTCCTAATATCCAAAAGTAAACCTCCCCTGGTGCAGAATGAGGCCATTTCCTTTTGTCCTATTGCTCTTTCCTTGGTTAAACTGACTGACCCTCATTTGGCTTCCACCTCCTTTCAGGGAGCTATAGAGAGCTGAAGGTCTCCCCTCACCCTCCTTTTCTTCAGACTAAACACCCCCAGTGCCCTCAGCTGTTCCTCACCAGCCCTGTTCTCCAGACCCTTCACCAGCTTTGCTGCCTTTCTCTGAGCACACTCCAGCACCTCAGTATCCATCTTGTAAAGAGCAGCCCAGGGCATCTGAGGGCACACTGGCTGCACATTGCCCATGCTGGGAGCTCTGTGCTGAGGCTTGTGGGGAGCTGTCATCCTGAGACAGGTCACAGCAGCTTGTTGGAAGGGCAGAGGCAATAAGTCAGCATTGGAGGTGCCGGCCAGGGGGAACTGGCTGAACAATGTGTTTTGTAAATGAAACCCAGCTTGATCAGGTGCTCTGCACCCACAAGTCTCCGATTTCTGGAGAAGTTGCTGGTATTCCAGACACCTCCAGGGTAAGGCCCTTTAAAGATACCGATTGCAAGAGGGAGGGAAGGGACAAATGCAAATGTTGGAGACAATCTCCTGTTTCTGCTGTACATATGCTCTCAAAGCACTGCAGTTTGCAGCAGCTTGGCTGCTTTAAAATAAATCATGCAGCGTGGGGTGGTTTGTTTTGTTTTGTTATGTTTTGTTTTTCTCTCCCTTCTTCCTTTTAAATGAAGCTGCAGCACAAACCAAACCTCCCTGGCTTCCAAACCCAGCCCTGCTGGTTCTCCTCTCATAGCTGGCCGGGGTGTGTGTGGCCATAAACCTCACCACGTTTTGTTGTGAAGCCTCACGGTCACCAGCTTTAAGGGCTTGACAGGTTTATAAAGTGCTGAGTGTCCCAGAGGGAGCAGGGCAGTGTTTGCAGAGAAGATGAAGCGTGCCATCTCCAGCTGGCCTAACAAGGCAGCGGGAAATCTGAATTAATTCAGGAATGGCTTCTGGTTTGCCGAGGCAGGAGGCTGCTCTCCGGCTACGGGAAGAGCTCATTGGAATATTAACAGCAGGCATGGGGGGGTGGGGGGGTGGTGGTGTGTGCAACGCCTGACTCCCCCTCCTATCAGAGTGTAAATCAGGGGGCACTTAACAGAAATGCCAAGATGCAGAGCAAAATGGGGGCCCCAGAGCTGTCCCAGTCCCCCCCCTCCTCCCTCCCAGACACCTCGTGGGGCTGGCAGGGTTTGGGGTGGAATGTTAATTTCCCCTTGAAACAGCTGAGTCACTCAAATCTGCCTCTAAAGAGGGATCAGCCTCAACAAGCCCCACTTGAGCTCTGGAGGTGAGGCCAGAGGTGAGTTATTTACCGTCTCTTGCTGCCTCTTCTCCATGGTTGTGCCCTTTCTTGTTCCCAGCTTCTTTCAAACTCCATGGGGTCACTCTGAATTGGCCATCTGGGACGTGGGATTGAGCCTTCCCCCCGTGCTGAAGCTCTGTTGTGTGGGCTCTGGGGCTGGGCTGGGGAGAGGTTGCTGTAAGCTCATGGGATGTCTTGATGAACTTGTCTCTAGAACACCGTGCTTGCTGTTTCCCTGCAATTGTTCCTGGTGTTTGTGTGGACCATAGACAAGCAGCGTGTGCTTTTCATATCCAGAGGGAGGTTTGCTCCCAACAAGTGATTATTTTCTGAAGTGTGATTCTGTGGAAACACCACAGAAACCCTGCAGGTGACCTCAGCTTGATTGTTCAAGAAACCTTTACTTTAACAGAGCCTGGATTTGAGGAGCTGGAGTTGTTTGCTGGTTCCTTTTTGTGAGGCCGTACAGTGTTGAGCTGTGGCTGCTTTTTCCCTTTGAGTGCTGCAGACTGGACTTGGACTTGTTGGGATTTGCTTTGCTTTCTGAAATGTGAATTATAATTTGAAAGGCAGAGAATTTTATGGTGAGAGAATGAAATTCCTGCTCCTGGAGGTAGTCCTGCTCTGGGTCTGCTGCTGCTGCCGCCTTGTCTCTGGATGGGGCTCTCTGTGTGCTAGGAATGGGAGAGTCCTGGCAAAGAAGAGAGACCAACCAGGTTGTGTCTGTGTGTGCAGAAAGGGAGGGCTGGTAAAGGCCTTCTGGCCAAGGAGGAGCTAAACATTGAGTGTCCTTGCACCAGAGCCATTGCTTTCTCAGGTATGGTGGGATTGATGCCTCACAGCCCAGGCAGTGCCTGATGGGCTTCTCTGAGGACAGAATCATAGAATTGTTTTGGTTGAGACCACTGAGTCCAACAGCTGGCCTAACACCACCGTGGCCATTCAACCATGTGCTGAAATGCCACATCTACATGGTTCTTTGAACACCACCAGGGATGGAGCCTCCAGCACCTCCCTGGGCAGCCTGTTCCAGTGCCTGACCAGCCTTTCAGTGGGGCAAAGCCAGGCTGTGAGTGCTGAGCAGACCCAGGCTGATAGGTGGCTGGCAGGCAGGGGGATGTGTGGTGGTAGTGGCATGAAAAAGATAGTTGCTGTGCTCTTTGGAAAGTTCAGTTAAATACCTAGCGGCGTCCTCAGTACCCTGCTGGCGTCAGTCATTGCTCAGCCTCTTCTTTAGCAGCAACTGCTCTGGTGGCTCTGAGCAGCCCAAACCGAGAGCCACAGGGAGCCTTTAGCTAAATGAGGGAGGATTTGGACAGCAGGCCTCCACGTTTGGGAACTGGGCTTCGGTTGCCGAGTTTATCATGTCGAATTGGCTTCATATTAAATGGGGCTATTATGAGAGTGATTGAGAAGGAGCAGAGCCAGCTCCTGCCTCTGTTCCTTGCCACCAGCAGTACTTAGCACAGCCTTTTCATTTCCATTTTCTGAACATGTCTTCCTCACTGTGGCTGCTTCTGACAGGAGGTTGCCATGAACTTCCTAATTAATTTTCCTGGCCTATCCTAATCGTTCTGCTTGAAACCTCCCCTTGTTATGCTCTTACTGGGCCTTGGCTCTAGGGGATAAGGGTGTTTTGATGAACCTGCCTGATCTAGCAAAATTAAAACTTATTCTGGTTTTAATTTGTACTAATCACACCTTCTCAGAAATAAAGTATTGGTCCCCCAAGTGTCTTTCTGGACTGGAGGACCAGGCTCGTTTATTCACATGGATTAATGAGCAACATGCCAGTCGTGGGAGGCTGATGTTGGCCAAGCTGCAGCAATGGGGCACTGTGACCACCCTGAGGCTGTCTGGAGACAGAGCTGTAGCCCTGATCCATTGAAATACAGATCTGGGCAGGGTTTGGTTGTTTTTATCACTAGATTTGCCAACAGGAAAATCATCATTTTCAGAACTAAATTCCCTTGTGTTAGCTGAAGCATCTCATTAACTTGGAAGAACACTAATTGGACATGCTTTGATCAGGTGGGAGATCTCTTTCCCATTTCAATATAAAGGGCAGTGGGTTATGTCCCATGTGCAAGTTTAACTGTTCAGACCAAATGCAGCATGAAGAGTGCACTCCTGGGCAACCCCATGAAGAGCAGGGCTCACAGGAGTTGTCACTGTCAAGGGCTGAGTTCTCAGTTCAGATCTTTGCAGGCTGGTGTCAGGCTTGGCTGTGATGTGTAGCTGTATGACCTGTCCTTGTGCCTCAGTGCTTGTCCTGGGGGGAAGTCCCTCCATGCTTGGGAAGAGGTGCAGGGCTGAGTGAGGTCCCCCTGTTCCACCTGAGCTGTCTGCACCATTCCTTGCAGCGGCAAGAGGCTTGGTGCTGTGGGGAGGAAGAGGCAGGAGAGCTGGGGCTGCGGGTGTGAGTTGCTGCTACACTCTTGTGTGTTCACAGGGGGTTTGGGTCCTGGCATGGTCCTGGAGCCAAGGTGAGCCCATGCTTCTCCTGTAGATAGAGCACAGCTGGAGTGTCATTACTTTTGTGGCTCTGGGGGTTAACACATTGCTTACCATTAACATTCTAGCAAGCAAAGCAGAGATTGGGTTGCAGTGCGAGGAGCCTTGATGTGGTTCTGCCTTCCCTGCTGTGTCTAATGGGCTGCAGTGGGGCAATTGGGATACCTGCTGCAGGACTGGGATAGCTGGTGTGGACTGGCAGTAGGAATGCAATGGCAGTCTGTTGAAGGCTTATGAGCCAGGACTGAGGCTGGCCCCATCAGCCCTGGCACACTGCGTCTGTGAGGACAGGAGTCACTTGGCAGTCACCTTCCAGCAAGGCAGATGCTTTACTTTCTGCTGTTCTCTCCAGAAAGACCCCATCCCTGGAGATGTTCAAGGTCAGGTCTGAAGGGGTTCTGGGCAACCTCATCTAGTTGCGGGTGTCCCTACTCACTGCAGGGGGCTGGACTAGATGAGCTTTGAAGGTCTCTTCCAATCCAAGCCGTTCTGTGGTCTCATGAAAGTGGAGTTGAAGGCACACACGAGTCAGACACTGGTGGTTAGAGCCAACCCTACAGGTGGCATTAGCTGTGTTTTGGGGAGCTGTGTCACCTCTCCCAGATCAGTGAGAGGTGACATCAGAACGAGAAGGCTGGCTCTGAAATCACCTCTCCTCCATTAATTAGAGCTGATTGGTGTGAAGCAGGGAAGAGGGATCGAGGAAGGGCCCTTGATGCAGTTCCACTTCCCACAGATGCTGCCGAGTATCCATTAGGGCCTGTGAAAGCCTTGTCAACATTTTTCCAAGGAAGGATGAAAATGTAAATAACTTGAAAATGATTCAATGTCAGTGTGGTATGGAAAAAGGTCATGCTGCTGGGGACCATTTATCTTTTGGCCCATTTAAAGAGCTTTTCTCCTATTACATGTTTTGAAATTAATGTTTTTTAAACATTACCCAAAGTAATGTTAAACAAGCAGGGGGGGGGTTTGGTTTGGGGGATTGATCACTGCACAGGCTGGGATTGGTTTGGGGGATTGATCACTGCACAGGCTGGGATTTTAAATTGGAAAAGATTTGTTTTAGGTAGTTGCTGCTGGGGGGGGGGGGTGGTTTAGCAGGCTTTCTGATTTCTTGCTTATAAAAAAAAGGTTTGCAGGGCTTAATGAAAAGACAAAACCAGAGCTTGAGTTGTCACACAGACAGGAGGGTAGAAAATTCTCTGGGAATGAGTTTGGGATTATGGAAGCAGAGCTGGAATGTGCATGTGAACGTTAAAACATAAATCTGACGTGAACCTGAAGGGTCAAGGTCCTTGTTTGCAGATTGAGGGTTGGAGGGAAGACAGGTCAGAGACTTGGCTTCTCTTTAGCCCCATACAGCGCTGCTCCTCACTGCTGTGAGGGCACTTGGACCCCTGACAGTGTAGCACAAAGCTCTGGGACAGGCTGCCCAGGGAAGTGGCTGAATTGTCATCCCTGGTAACATTTAGAAGCTGTGTGGATGTGATGCTGGGGGACATGGTTTAGCAGGAGACTTGGTAGTGTTGGGTTAATGCTCAGAGTTGATGATCTTAAAGGTCTTTTCCAGCCTAAATGATTCTATAATTCTAAGTCTACCTGCTGATGCTTGCGGCAAAGACCCAGTGCGAAGCTGGAGTTGAGATGTGAGCCTGGTGTCCTGGTCAGCCAGGACATGAATAGTCTGTTGTGGAATTTTGGAACCTGTTACCTACCAAGCATAGCTACCAGTGCAAAACACAGGATGGACACCAAAGATGAAGTCCCTGGTCTTAGGTGGATGACCCAGCAGGGACTTCAGAAAAATGGCTGGGTGTGGAAAATAAAGCTTCGGGCTTGTCAGTGTGGTTTGAAATACAACCCCTGGAAAGAAGGCTGTAAAGATGCTCTTTGTGAGGAAGAGCCCCAGCTCTGTTCCACCAAGGGTGATGGAGCCAGCAGTGACAGGCTGTCAGAGGTGATGGGACATGGCTACCTGCAGTGACTGAGCACAGCCCACATAACAAGGTGGGCCAAGACCTTCTTGTTAGCTTGTCTGCTCCAGCTGTCCTGCAGCAAAACTGACATGGAGCTAATCTCCCCTCAAGTCATTTCTGGCTGTGAAAATAGGTGACATGTGTGAAAGGCTTTCTGCTCCTCTGTCCAGGGAGAATTTCAACAGTACTACACCTTGGGTTTGAGGGGGAAAAATAGCTCTGCTCTTAATAGAAATGCTTGGCCTGCTGAGCTGTACTCACATTTTTCACCTCTGTTGCCCCTGCTACATCAAGTGTGAGGGAGCAGGGGATGCCACAGCTGGTGCTTTGCATGTAATTTTCACCCTCTTGCTAATGACCTTGCAGGGATTAGCATGGCCTTCTCCATATGCCAGTAGATTATGTCTGTTGGCAGCTGCTACTACTGGAGCAAAATGGGATAGTTTTCATTAGGAGTGCTTGACACGAGGTTGCCCTGGGTGTCGTCAATCCTAAACTGTCAGTGCCTTTGAATAAAGCAGTGTGCAGATGTGATTTATTAGATGTGCTGTTGCTCTGCTGAAAATGTGGCATTTTCGAGTCAGCAAGGTCTTGCAGAAGTGTGAAAGGGCCCTTCTTGCTCTTCCCTACTCACCCTTCCACCCTGCAGGCTCTCTGGGCTGGCAAGCAGTGCTGAGAGGAAAATATGCCCTGAAATGTCTGAGTGTCATGAGGACTGGGATGGACCCCCCCCGCCCCCTCTCCCTAGGCTGTTCAGTGTAGCTACTCACCAGTAAATCCATGTGTGCTTGTGTGCAGTGGAGGGAAACTGTATTTTTCAACAGCTTGAGCTTGCAAGTCTGTTCTGAATGAGCATTTCTAGCCAACTTGCATGGGGATGGGAGGAGTAAAGACTCTCCTCCTTGGGGCTGAAATATGGCTTGACCTTGAAGTGATTTTATTTTGGTGATTAAGAAAATATTCAGATTTACCACAGAGACCTCTCCCCCTCTAATCCAAGCAAAGTCAAGTTTCAGTTTTGCCTTATTCCTAAAACTGTATCAGGGAAGTATCCTGAGCCTGTGGAACACTTCTGCAGACCAAAGAGGGGAACAGCTCACTTCTGGGGGAGCACACTTTCTAAGGTTCAGGACAGGAGGAGGAGGAGATCCTCGCTCAGCTGTTGGGGAGGGAATCTGCAGAGGCTTCCCTTTGCCCTGGGAGGAACCAGGCTCTCTGTGTTTGCAAGGTTATTAATCCTCTGTTTATCCTGTTTTAAAATAAGCAGTTTAAAGGAGGCTGTCAAAGATGATAGGCCACAAATCCATGTCATTCTTTTGATTTGCAACAGCAAAGCTAAACCCTCATGTGTCCCCTCCCTCCTCGCTGCCAGACTGAGGGCTTGTGCTCCCAGCATGCTGCAGCCACGACCCAGCCCACCCAAGTCAGAGAGCTGTTGCTGTTCCCCAGGCAGGGCTGCTCGTTGGAAAGAGCCTAAGTCTGTCCTGATGACACAGTGAGTATCCAGACAACTAGGACACAGATTCCATGGTGCTGTGTAGGGCTTGTATCCACCTGACAGACCCATCCATCACTGATGCGATCTGGCTTTATTGAACTGCAAGCTTGGGTAAGGCACCAGCTGCTGCAGGAGAGTCCTGAAGCTCTTTGCTCTGCTTGACTTGGTGTCCATGCTCAAGAACAGCTCCCCCAGCCCTTCTGAGCAATGCTCAGCAGAGCAGCTTCATTGCAGCCTAACTGCTGTGCAAATTCAGTAACCACCAATTGACTCTTTAAGGCAGGACAGAGGAGGGTTGACAGCCATGCAAAATGCCAGCATATTATTCTCTTCTGTAACTGTCTCTTATGATCAGTGGTTAATTATTGCATTAACAATAGTTCTGATTAAAGCTAAATTAATAGTGCTGTGGGAGATCAGATTTAAAACTGATAATGTAATTTTAAGTGATTTTTCCTCTTTTATTGCAACACAAAAGCTGGTGTTTGTAACAGAGCAGCACAGCTGAAGCAGCACAAGTACCCAAGAGGCACTGCCAAAAAAAAAAAACAGCTGAGGAAAACCCTCGAATTGGAATCAGATTGTTGTCCCATAGTAGGCTGAAAACGTTCACAAATATGGGAAAAATTCTCCCTCCCCTGGGGCTGAGGGAGGCCTTTGTGCAAGTCTCTATGAGCTGGGCACTGGGGCAACCCTTTTGTGCCCAGGCTACCCAGGGACAGGCGGGGTGGGGGCCTGGCAGCCCTGGAGAGCAACTTGCTCTGAGCCCCTGAGCAATTTCCTAGTCAGAAGACGACACTGGGGAGTGATGAAAGGTTGTGGGCAGGGGATGATAAATGAGGGAGGAGGGAAAAGAGAAGCAAGAATGGAGAATGTGAAAAGAAGTGCTTGAACTCTGACTGCAGCAGCATTACACCACAGATGGGTTTGACTTTTGTGTTCCGCAGAAGGGATAAAACATCACCCCTGACAATTAGAGGCAGGATCAGCACAACCAGTTCTTGGGAGAGAAAAGTAAACCAGGTTAGTTAACAGTGAGAACACTAGAAAGCCCAGGGGGATTAGAGCAGTCTCTCTCATATGTAAAAACTAAACTCCAGTGCCACATAACTACAGAATTAAAAGTAACCTTCATCACTATTTTCTTGTCATGTATCCCAGCACTGACTGTACAAATCCCATCAGCACATGACTGTCTAGCAAGGATGCAAGGATTACACGAACAAGACTGCAGCTGGGATCCTCACCAGCTCTGGGCTTTCTCCTCTTTGTGGCTTTTGCTGGTTTGTGCCCAGGTTGGGGAAGACTCTCATCTAGTGTGGGGTGACTGACCCACAGTCGTCACCACCTGGTGTCTGCCAGCTGGGCAGTGCCCACGGTGCAATCCCCACATTTAAGAAAGAGACTGTTCCTTTTCCCTGGATTTCTCCTTGCTGGAAGTCCCCCAGAGGTGCCAGGGCCCCAGCAAACCCACCTGCTGCTCTCATGCCTGGAAATTTCTCTTTGCAGCCGTGTTGAAATCTTTTACTGAAAGAGTGGTCAGAAATTGGAGCAGGCCCAGGAGGTGGAGCCACCATCCCTGGAGATGTTCAAGAAACGTGCAGACATGGCACTCTGGGACGTGGTTTAATGGCCATGGTGGTGTCAGGTTGATGGCTGGACTCAATGATCTTAGAGGTCTTTTTCAGCTGAAACAATTCTGTGATTCTTAAAATAAGAAGGTATTTGCAAAAGGATAGTTAATACTCATGGTAGCAAAGACTTACTGCTCCCCTCCCCCTCCCCTCCCCCCCCCCCCCTTCATTCTGCTCTCATTACAGAAAAGCTCGTTCCAAAGTTGAGTTAATTTAGACTACTGTTGTAAACCTTGCTGCAAACATTCTCCTGACATCCTAAGTCTAAATTAGAGAGAGAATTGACATGAAAACAGCTTTAGCACATTGGTTGTCTACACCTACTCAATATATGATGTGATTTTTGGCGTGGTTAACCTTCTTGGTACCAGCATTGCCATCTCCTGCAGTGTGACATCAGGAAGGTGTTGCTGATGAGACTGAAATACCAGCTTAAAGCTGTGGAGTGCAACTGGTGACCACAGCCTGGCCCAGAAGCTGGCTGGGCTCTCCTGTGGCAGATCAAGGCATGCAGGAAAGGAGTAGAGAGATGGAGCCAGGGCAGGATGACTTCTGCTGGTGCAGCCATGTGCCTCGCAGCTCCTGCACCCCTCAGCTTCCCTTGGGCTGCTCAGTCATGCTCTGTGCTCCCCTGGCACCAGCTTCCCGTGCCTACCCTCACCAATCCTACCCCAGCAGCTTGGCACTGCGATGGCCTCAGCCTGGCATGGGTTTAATGTGGTGCCAGTTTGGGCTGTGCGGTTTTTTTCTGGCACTTTGCACACTCGTCTGCCCTTTGTGATACCCATGGATGTGTTGGGGCTCACTGGGAGGGTGATTGGCTTCTCCCTTTGTATCCCAGAGAGTGAGGTTTGCGTTGATGTGGAAGCAGACTCTTTGCTGCAGTGTTCAGGAATGATGCTTCAAATGCTTCCTTTCCCTGAATTCAGGACATTCTGCACCCAAGTTTATCGGAATGAAAAATATTTGTTAGAATATTAGGGTAGTGCCACAACCCCAAAAAGTAGAGAACCTTTCCCTGGGGCACTGCCAGGTTAAAACCTACCCCAAGATCTCCTGACAGGGTGAAGACCTGGCTCACCTGGGCCTGCAGAGAGCAGTTCCTTACTTAGCAAGGGGCAGAGGTCCCAGTTTCAGGGATTAATTAACTGTAATAACCTCTGGATTAAGGTTAGCAGCAAACGTGCTGAGGAGTGGATCTCTCTGGATAGGAGCAGAACCAGAGGGTTGAAAAGCTACTTTCAAAACCACCCAAAGACCACCAAGTTAGTCAGGGTGCTGTTGATTCTTCTTCATTTAGCGAGGTGGAAGTCTGTAACCAGAAGACACTAAAAAGCAATTGCATTAAATCAAGAGCTACATCTGACTTCATGGATGGTTTATGGGATCTTTCTTTTATTAATTCTTTATCCTCTAATATTAGAAAGGATTTGTGTCCCACAATAAATAATGTGAAGTTACCTTGCGTCCTCTTTGGCTTAAAATTTTAATATTCCTATTGCCCATCTCCATAAAGAAATTGTATTTGAGGTCATTGCATATGTACAGCTGCAGTCAGAACCCTAATGGAATTACTATTCGAGCACAGGCAAGATTAGTGTGAACACCAAGAAACTACCCGGCTGTCAGGGGAAAAGGTAAAAGTTCAGAGTTCAGCTTGCATCCAAATTATTTATCTCCCTAATAACTTAATAGATTGAATATATTACTTGTCAGTGACCTTGATGTGCACCCATGAAGACCCCTTGGTTGTGTCAGAAAATATATGAGACTATAATAAGTAGTACTTATGTAGGGGAATAAAAACATATTCTTTATGATAATGAAGTTTCTTCCCACAAGGACGCCGCAAGGACATGAAACCTTGTAAATACAAACACCAACTTGTGTTTGCCTGCAGCTGGAGAGTGGCTCCTCTCCTAAAGGCAGCTGCTGTAGGAGGCTGCACCCTGCAGATGCCCCAGTGGTGCCACGGGTCTCTCCCCACATGTGGCAAGGGCCGGCTTTGCTCTTTGCCGTTTGATCAGGCACGTTCCATCCTACATCTCATACAACCCCCTTCTGCAGAGCCAGTGCCTTGCTTTTTCAAAGTCCCCTTGACTTCATGCCATTTCTAATTATTTCCATTCTGGATCTTCCAGCATTTAAAAGAATCATTTAAATGAGAGCTTAGGATCAGAGGTAATACTGCGAATAGGCATGTTGTAAACATGCCTAAAACCAGGGAGGTAATTTCCCTGAGTGCCGTGCTCCCTGTGGCACTGCCACACAATGGCTCCGATCCTTTCTGTTTCCATGTCTGTCTTTCAAGGCTTCACATTATCTAAAGGGGAAAACAAAGCCCTCAAAGGATATTGTTCTTTAATAAAGCTTATGATTATGGATTTTTTTTTCTTCCTCAGCCAGCAACAGAATCACTATTAATATACTCAAATGGAACGAGTCTCTCCCCTCTAATAGGTCATTTTAATCATGTATTCAAAGTTTTACTTGGAGATGGAGGAGGAGGGTGAGAGGGAAGGTGGGGGGGGGAGAAAAGGGGAACTGGTTTTATCCATTTGTTTTCCAATTAATCCTCAGGCTGTGCCCCTCCCACCCCCATGGTGCCTAAGGCAAGTGGAGTGCCATGGTGACTGTGCTGCTGGCTTTGACACATGGCAGGGCAGTTTTCCCTGCCTCTGGGAACAGGCTGGATGCAGACTCGAAGAGACGTGAAGGAGTCCCACATCGAAGCCTGCACAGTGATCCTTGAAAAGAGCATGGCATCATGTCTCTGAGCTTCTTGATGCTACACACTCTCCTTCCTCTCTCCATCAGTGGTGCTCAATGCTGGGCTGAGCCTTCAGCTTGCTCCCCAAAAGCACAGGACCAGACCTGGGTTGAGGAAGCACCATCAGGCTGGTCCTTGCGCCCAGAAAGCCCACCAGAGCTGGCATGTGTGTGGCTGTGCTCCCATTCCCCAGCCACTTACCCCAGAAGCCTCACATTTTTGATTGTATTTATGGCCATTTAATCTGTGCTAGCAGCCAGGATCAAATATATCTCCAAGTATTGATCAGCTTTAGGCTGATAGAAGTTCAAGCTCATGAGGTCTCGGTCTTTGACCCTCAAATAGGATATGAATCTCAATCCAATAGACTGATATTCACACGCAGTGGCTGCCCAGGGTTGCAGGCTGCAAGGGAAAAATCAATGAAGAGTGCTAATGATTCACAATTTATAGAGCAGCTGCCATTTTAATATTAGAATAAATGTTATATTGCAAAGGGATGGGAACATAGGTGGTGGCATGGAAAATATTTCTTTGGTGCCTTTTCTGCGAGAAAATGATGTGCACAGGATTTTATGAAGTATAATTTATTGGCCTCATTTAGACTTATAATTTAAAACTCCTTATGAAAAAGGTATTTAACTAGAGTGGATTGGGTAAGGAAATGGCAAGGGCAGAGCAGTCTTAGAGTGCTTCAGGAGCACGCTGGTGGGGAGAAGGAAGCAATATCCTAATACATGAAATTGGACTTGAGAATTCCCCTTCTGCTTTAAACAGCCCTGCAGCATCTGGCAACAGAGAGGCCCCATTCCCTGCCCCAGCTCTTCTGAGCACACTTGTAAGTGAAAAAACGTGCTGATGAGGTGTATGGAGCACATTAGGATTAAATAATGGATCATGTCAGAGTGGAGTAGTAGGGCAGAAAACTCTGCTGAACTGGAGTGTGAGGGCTGGAGAGAATTATTGAAGCCAAAGAGAAGGGGCAGGCTGGAAGACAGATTTGAAAGCACAGCAGCATAAGAGCTCTCTGTCTGGATCACCGCAGGTTTGGTTGTATTCTCAAATCACTCATTTCTGTTTGCACTGAATTACAGTTCCCTTTGCTGAGGTTTTTGTAAAATAGCTCACGGGGACAGGTAATTTCCAGACCACGGCAGAGAGACTGGAATGGCAGGGGAAGCTGTCAGGAGAAAACAGAAGGTAAACTCGGGCATCTTGCCTTTCCCTTGATTGTGATACACTGTGGGCTGGAGCTGTGAGAGCAGTGGGGAAGGAATGAAGTATCTTCAGCCACTGCAGTGGCTGGACCAGGCTGGTTGTGAGCTTGGACCCTTCCATATTCCATACTTCCATGAAGAACTGTCCTCGAAAGCAGTGCTGCTCCCGATCCCCCGGTGAGGTGTATCGGAGGATGGCTGCCAGAGCTCTTCGCTAGGAGCTGGGGCTTTTCACTTGTCTGTGAGGAGCAGCATCCCCATGTTGGTGTGCAAGCCACCCTTACTGGACAAGAAAAGGCTTCAACCGCTTCTTTCCCTCCAGCTTCCAGCCAGAACTGCATGTTTCTGCTTCTCACTTCTCATGTGTAGTAAGCCTTCATCTGTAAGTCCAGTTCCTGGGACACTATTTCAGTGCATCATAATGTCTTTCCCTGCATGGATGCAAATGATAAAAGGATTTTCAGTACAAAGAACCCAGGCTTTTTAGAACAGACAAGAAAAGATGGAAATCCTACATCAGGCCCACGATTTATAGCGTCTGTTTTGACCATCTCTGTATTTATTTTTTATAGAAGTGAAAAGAACTTAAATAATTCATCTGCCTGAGAGCTCATAACTCTCTGGCCTGTGTAGAATATCTTTCATATATCTCATAACCTGGAGCCTATTGACAAACTGCATGAAGAATCACAGCCCTTTCACTTGCAAAAGCAAAATCCAATTTATTGATTGTGATAGCCTAAATAATGGCACTTCTATTGACCAAAAGGTGTTGCCCAAACAGCTTAGAGTTTACTTAACTCAGGCCATGAAATCTCCCACACATACCATCATAACCCCCAAATTTACTCAGTGCTTTTCCTTCCTTGGTTGTGCTGCTGCTGCTGCAAGCAAACTGCTTTACAAGGGGACTTGTGATAGTTGCTTAACATTAAACACAAGGTCTTTGGGGGATGGTGTGGTATGAGAGGAGAAATAGATCTTTGACAGACCTTTGGAAGCCACATTTATTTGCATGAAGACATTTAATTTTTGTAGTGACAATGTATAGCAAAGGCTTATCCACAGTGTGCACACACAGCTGCTTTGGTAACCATGAAATGATCTCAACTGATGCTGGGGCTCCAGGGGACCACCTGTGGCTACTGGGTACCATCACTGGTCTTGGAGGATCCCATGAACAAGGTGCAGTTTGAGTCGAGACAGTTGGATGTGCCTGATGGAGTCCTTAAACTTCCTCTGGGAAGGGCCATGGAAAAGCTCACAGTGATTTTGCAAGGCTGTGAGTGGGTATCATATGCTCGTGTGTGGATTCAGGAAGAGGGATCAGAGGAAGAGCCAAGGGATGGAGAGTTTACAGCTATGGCTTAGCAAGGATGATGATTCTCACTGCCTCCTCCACACTCCTGTGGTGTCTGTGCTGTCTAAGCCCACCAAGTAAGGCTTTGAACTGCACTGGTCGAGTCATCATTGGTTTTCAGCTCTCTGGTGTTACGTTTTATCAGTGCTTGGACAGGATTTTGGTGCCATACTAATAACAGAGCCCAGTGGAAGCAAGAACTGCTGCTGCCATTAGGGTGACAGATGCAAGTCCCAGAGTCTGCACCCACCTTCAAACTATCTGAAGTTCAGTGTAGGTTTGTTCCACCCTCCCAAATTTGTGCAAAATTTTACTTTCTCCCCGCCCTGCTGGATTTCTGCTTTCCTTTGCGTGTTTCTTCCTCGCTCTCTGTCGGATTCTGCCTTCTAATTGGGCAGCAAAGAGACTGTTAGAGCCTCGTAAAAATACTGAAAGCTCCTCGCCATCAATTCTGCCTGTTGGAAAATGCTGTTCTCCAATCCCAGCCTTGCATACATTCTGTTATTTAATTCCTAAATGCTTAAATGGGGGGCTAAGAGATCCCAACTGTGTCTTTTTACATAATGAAATTACAAGGAGTCATATGCCGCTACCATCCATAAACTTATTGTGCACTTTACATAAAATTCCGAGGGGGTGGCCCTGCATGAATGCATATTTTACATCTCCAACTTTATTAAAGAAATGAGCAGAGTGCTGGAAGGGCTGCTCTGCTGCACGGTCAATTCAGATCCTGGGGGCCATAAATCTGAAAGCCTGTGATTTGTTGTTCTTTGCCCACCATAAATTAAGTCTTTCCTGATGGAAAGGTTGGCTATGTTTGGTGTAGTTTAGGTCACAGTGTTGAGACGAAGATGCATCTGGGTGTGCCGGGAAGAGAGTTTGTGCTGGGTCCAGCGAGGCAGGGAGAATGTCTTCATCTTCGTTGAGTTGCTGGAGCTGGAATCCACACTGATGCTGTAGCACAGGTTTTTCAGGTCAAGAAACTCAGATGATTTTAAGCTGAAGGCTGATTGTGTTTTAAAGACTTCTGATTTATTCCTTGGGTATTTTTTTTTAGTCTGGATGAAGCAATGGATTAACCAACAGGGAGAACCATATAGCTGGATGCAGGTGTGGTGGCCCAGGCAGCATCTCTGCCCTCCTTGCCTGACCACAAAGATGCCACCAGGGCAACTCTGAGGACAAAACAAAAGACAGGGCAGCACTGTCTCTTGGGTAAGGCAGCCCTGTGTAGTATGCAAGCGCTGGCATGGGAGGGACACGTGGGCATTATAGAGATAACATCAGGTAATTGTATCTCTATTGCTCGTAATAAGTGTCCCCAATTGCTACTTAATGGTGTCTCCACTGGGTAAAGAATGGGTTGATATGCAGGGTCTGGTGAAGCAGAAAGGATTACCATTTCCACCACCAAATCATAATATCATTTAAAAACAAATCATTTCAAAGTGCTTAAGTCTGTCGTGTCTAGCATGAAGGATGATTTAGCTGATAGTTCCTTCTGTTTTTCCATTAAGAAAAAATAATCACTATTCCTAGGTTTTTACCCTTCCTCATTGAGATTTAAACCACCTTTTAGCCAGGAAGGAAAAGGCTTCTTGCCACTGCACAAGACAAAGGGCTGCTGAAATAGAAGCTAACTGAGAAATCACCTCCAAGCAGTGCTGAAATAATCAGCTCTTCTGCAAAGACTAAGCCCAGAGTCAGTATCCTCCCCTCCCAGAGAGAGAGGTTAGCTCACTGGAGTATGCTTTTCTTTTCCCTTTCCAAGCACCAGATTTTTTAATCAGTAAGGCAAAATGAACTACAAAAACACAAAGGAAATGGTGCAGTTACCAAAGTGTTAGGCTCTGTTTAAAGGAAGTAAAAGTAATCCAAGAAGTGACTTCTTTTCCCAACATTGGGAAAGGTGACACTGTACAAATGCAGCTTTTGCCTCTTTGTGTTTGGTTGCTTTTGAGACCAATGAGTCAGTCACAACTGCTGAAAAATTGGCACTTAATATTCCTAGGAATCATTTGATGGAGACAGAATTATGTCAATCCCTATATACTAGGTGCAGGAACATCGATGAGAACTTAGAGCTGTTTAAGAATTCACTAAACAGCTCAGGGATATTGGCATTAATTTTACCTCTCTAAAACATAAAGGAGTTTAATCTCTTCTGTTATATTACCATAGCAAAAGATTGGTAGGTGTGGGTGGCACATTCCAAATCTGCTCTGAATAAATCTTGAGTGAGGACAATAAATTTTGTTCAAGAGAGGAATATATTTCACATTTAATAGCAGAGTGGCCAGGTCATGTCTATCTTCCAGCCTGGACCTCACCCTCCCAGAAAGGCAGTGCTGTCAACAGAATGTTAATCTGTGTTAGATCCCACATCAGCTCCTTATCAGCACATATACTTCTCTTGAATTAAAATTTAGCCTTGACCCCTTGCCCCCAGTGCCTGTGCTGAGGTCTGGCCATCCTGTGCTGCTCAGTGTGTTCAGTGGTTGACTCCCCATCCCTGGAGATGTTTAAAAGCCACAGTGATGTGGTGATGAGGGATGTGGTTTAGCACCAGGCTTGGTAGAGTTTTTCCAGTGGTTTTATGGTGTGGGTGTCTGATCACTGCTAAAGTTTGCAGGGCTTTCCAGGTGTCTTCTCCAGCTCATGCTTCACTACCTAAAACTCCCTGACTGATGTGTTGTGTGGAAGGATTCAGCTGAGAGCTGTCCAGCCGTGGCTGTGAGGTGCTGACATGGCAGCGTCTGTATTTCAGTCCTGGACGAAGGTTTTGCCCATTTATTGGCAGGTAGTAATTGCCTGGCAGGTGCCTGCCGATGTTACTGTGGGCAGATTGAAGAAGAGGAAAATGGGAAACCTGAGCTAGTACCTATGAAATGTTCCTGAACTTATCGTATCCCCCGTGCCAAGGGAAAGCTGCTCTGACCTCTGCAGTCTGCATACCTCCAGTGCTAGCACAAAGGACCTGACAAACTCTTCCCAACACCACCCCGAACTTGAGAGGAATTGCTTTTGCTGAAGGGCGATTATAATCCCTGCTGTATATCCAGATTTTGACAAGTAAATCTCATATTTTAAACACAGGATTAAAAATTTTTATTACTACAGTGGGGATTAAGTAGCAAAGCCTCAGAATGTAAGTCTGCAAAGTAGAAAACACGGGAAAATCAAGTGAAATCTATTGTTCAGAATAACTCGGCTTAACCCTTTGTCACCTGGTGCTGACCCAGACTGCAGTCGGTGCAGCCCTGTCATAATTATCCCCAGGTCTCTTGTAACATTTCACAGGACAGGGAGAGGACATGGAATTTCTTCCTGTTGTTTCTCAAATCCCTCCATTTCCAGATTTGGCTGCACCATCATGCACAGAAATAACAGAGGCATTGAAGAGCAGCCGAGTGAGAAACTCAAGCCAGTCTCATTTGCCGCACCGACTTGTCGGATTACAAAGGGCTTCATTTCCCTTCCCTGTTTGTTTTTAGAGGAAAGTCTCTTTGTGAAGAGCTCCATTGTGAAGGTGCTGCAAATACAATAACTTGTCAGCTGACAAGGTTTCAAGCCTTTAGGTGAAACCCCACAGGAGCCAGCAGATATTTGGTCCTTGTTGTCAGAGAGCCTGGTTTTGAACCAGTTTCCCCAACAAGGGTGATCTTGGGAATGAAGCAGAGGAGATGGAGCTGGGAAGGGAGGCTGTTCCCTAGCTGTGCATTGCCTCCAAATATCCCTTTCCTAAAATGATGGATAATGACATTTCTGTACCTGCCAGGTGGGGGTTTAATTCATCTGGGGCTAGCAGCTGATTTGAAATCCTGTTATGGAAATGGAAATAAATTCTTTCAGGATGATTTGAATGCAGGAATTTAAGGCCTGCCACCTCACCCCTCCAACTTCAGAAAGTGAACTCACAAAAGGCGTGCTCGTCACGCCACTCAAATTTTCCCTCTAAAATTTCTATCCAGAACAGTGAAATGCTCCTTAAGAGAACAGAGAGCTTTTGCCATGGGGGAAACTTCAGCTTGAACAGGTACCAGAAATAACCCTCTAATGGAAATAACATTCCCGTTTTGGATAGATAAGGATTCTGTTTGATGTTTGCTGGGTCCTTTCTTCTCTCCTCCAGCTCACACACACTGGATGGATTGCATCTCTCCCAGAAACGCTGGATAGCAGCAGGGCAGCTGTAGAATTTAGAGCTAGGTGCTGTGATATATTGTGTGACACTCTGCGAAGCCACCAGCTCCCGCAGTCCCTGGGATTCAGTTATTTTCTACCAATATTGCTTTGCTGAACAACTAATGAACACCTAATATCCAATTAGCTGTCTGTTCCTTCAGATACAGCTTAGGAATCTGATCAAGTCACAGGAACAACCCTAAATCTTGTGCATCTTGGAATCCTTACTCTCTGTTCTTCCAGACTGTGAGAATTCTGACAGTTCTTTCAGTGACTTCCCAAATGAACATTCCTGTGTCTCCAGCAAGGCCACGTGAGCTTTTGACTTGTTTTGAGGATTAACAGTGAAATTGTTGATAAATGTAAGCCTTCAAGAGTCCCCTGCTTGGCTAAGGGAGGTAAATCTATCTAACCATGGGTTAATTACCAGCTATTTTCACACCACCAGAGCATTCTTTAAAAACAAATCAATGTCTAATAAACGATTTGTGTGTGTCCAATAATTAAAACCTTAATGCTCAACACTCGCCTTTCACCATGCTGAAGCTGTCAGAAGATGTGATTTTCTTCTCGAGGTAGCAGCAGCACAACCCTGTTCCATAACCCACTGCTTCTTGCTTCAGGAAACCAAATTATGGAACATATGACTATTTAAACCCTCTCCATGCTAAGGAGCTGTAATAATTGTTGGTAAATGAACACAGAGTTATTTTGCCTGCTGGAAGTATCAGCTGCATTCCTATTTCTCCAGGCAAGGAACATGCAGAGATTTGGCTACACCAACCACAAAAGAGAGCTGTAGGCAGAAGCAGAGGTCACTCAGGGGCCAGAGAATTTAAAGTTTTAATTCCCATGTAATTTTAGCCTTCTTTTGATATGGTTCTTAATTAACTAGTAAACTCATCTTTTCATTTCCAATTAAGTGTATTGACGGTGCATTCTGACTTGGCTAGCTATCTGCTATTTTCCCTTTGGTGTAATCAATACAGGGATGCCACAAAGCTACAGGTGACATTAAAAAGAACTTTTCTTTATCCCACATAATTAATTGCCTCTCTATCTCCATTCCATTATATAATCAGTGTAACAGAATAGCCCAGAAAGCTGCCTCAGAGGGAAGGTGGGTCTAATTTTTTTGGTAGGAATGGGCTTCTTTGGATGAAGCAGAGCTGAGGTCCCGCAGCCTGGGGAAACAAAGCTTGTTGGTTTGTGTTTGAGAGGGGCTTTTAAGAGAAATACACAAAAAATCAGGGAATCCTTCATCTCTGCTCGCCCTACAATTTTTGTGCTAGTGGAACATCCCTTTATTGCCTCAAAAGAAATGCAAAGCCATCGAGTCTGGGCTCCTGCATTTGTTTCAGGAGCCTGAACTTATTGCAGAGCTTATGCTAATTTCCTACAGGTGAAGTGTGTCTGGGGGGAGTGGAAAGAGGTGTGAAGCTTAAGGTCATTCTTCAGGATGAAATATTTTTGCCATTTATTTTGCCTGACTAAGCAGCTGTGGCTGTAACCTAGAGACTGAAATTCGGTGGCAGTGCTGGATGCTGTGTTGCTGGAGCTGAAGCTCAGGGTAGCTGCAATTGAAAAACTGTTGGAAAAACTTCCAATTCAGACATCCTTTGCTTCGAGAGTGACTGGGTCATGCTCACTGGGGTGCTACAGACACAGTTGCACCACTCTTCAGAAAGGTCATACACATGAGATGGAGCTGAATCAAGTTGTTCAACAGGTTGACTTCACACCGCTTCTCTTGTCAACTCTAAAAGTACTTGCTGGTAAATAATAGATAAATACTGGAGGATAATGTTGCTCCACTGTCGTGAATTGCACAGAGCTTTTATCATCTCTTAATGCAGACTATGCAGTGGGGCTGTTATTTGGGTAAAAGCTTTGGGATTTGGCACAATAGGAGGAAAGAACAAAAGATGACAGAAAAGGCAAATGCAGGTTGTAGGTTTTGTTAATTAACTTCCTTCCTGGCTTTTACTTTCACTGCTGCCAGCAGTCCCATTGCCTGCTTTGTCCATAAAGCCCCTGTAGTCACAGGTGACTGAGCCTGGGGGCAGTTTATGTTACATTTAAGACAAGCATAAGGCCACAGGTAAGCCAGAAGTAACGAGTTTGGAACCACTCCCTGAGCAGCTGGGCAAGGGGGAGCTCCACCACCAGGTACGGTGGGGTAAGATTATCCACCAGTAATAACGAAGGCTTGTTGAAGAGTTGAGCCATGGTGACCAGAGAGGACAGGCAGAACCTGAGAAAAGAGACCAGGAGGGCTTGGAACCTGATGGGGCAGATGGATGTGCTGTGGAAACGGAGGGTCCAGTTTTGGGGGGAGGGTTCTCTTCCTCTTTGGTGCAGGGCTGGGAGTGTGGTGTGGTCCCTGCTGTCACCATGCCAGCAACTGGAGTGCTGAGGGCATGTCCCCAGCAGCCTCAGAGGCGGTGGCAGCTGGCAAAATGTGACAATGGGGAGCAAGCAGGCTGCTGGCAGCTCTGTCGCCATACTTCTCACAAAACCTCTGAGAGAGCAGCCAGGCAGTGCCTCAGTTGTCATTTGCACAACCCTTACTTCTGCCCCTGTACTCAGCACTGGTTAGACCACACCTTGAGTACAGTATCCAGTTCTGGGCCCCTCCATTTAGGGAAGGACATTGCGACTCTTGAATGTGTCCAGAGAAGGGCAACGAGGCTGGGGAGAGGCCTCAAGCACAAGCCCTACAAGGAGAGGATGAGGGAGCTGGGATTGTTTAGCCTGGAGGAGGCTCAGGGGAGAACTTATGGCTCTCTACAACTACCTGAAGGGAGGTTGTAGCCAGGTGGGGGTTGGTCTCTTCTCCCAGGCAACCAGTACCAGAACAAGAGGACACAGTCCTGCCAGTGCCAGGGGAGGTTTAGGCTGGAGGTGAGAAGAAAGTTCTTCCCGGAGAGAGTTGTTAGCCATTGGAATGTGCTGCCCAGGGTGGTGGTGGAGTCCCCATCCCTGGAGGTGTTCAAGAGGGGATTGGATGTGGCACTTGGTGCCATGGTTTAGTTGTCAGGTTGGGCTTGATGATCCTTGAGGTCTTTTCCAACCTTATTGATTCTATGACCTTGAAGTGCTGGAGTGTGCCCAAAGAAGGGCAACAAAGCTGGTGAAGGGTCTGGCAAACAGGGCTGGTGAGGAGCGTGGAGGCAGTGCTGGGCTGGTGCTTGGGCTTACAGATTCATAGAACCACCGAGGTGGGAAGATCGCAGAGTCAGCACCGCCACTGCCCTGGGCAGCCTGTTCCAGGGTTTTGACAACTCTTTCCGGGGAGAAATCGTTCCTCATGTCCAATCTAAACCTCCCTGGTGCAACTTGAGGCTGTTCCCTCTTGTCCTGTTGGGGGCTAAAGGTCTTTCCCAACTTAAATGATCCTGCGACAATCCCTCCGGGGACAGCGGCGATGTGCCTGGAGAGGGCCGGGGCTGGGGCTGGTGCCGAGAGTGGCAGGGATAAAACGGAGAGGGGACCGTGTGGCGGGGAAGGGCGCAGCCGCCGCCGCCTCCTCCGCGGGCTGTGGCCCCGGGGCGGCCGCTGCCCGGCGCCGCAGGCTCGTGCCGTAACGGCCCTAACGGCTGCAACGGCCGCGCCGAGCCGCCCGCCGTCCTGCAGCCTCTGCTGCCCCCTGTCGGCTCTAGTCCGCGCCGCAGGCGGGCGGGCCCCGCCATGCCCCATCGATCGGGGCCGTATATTAACCGCGGTGCGCTGGCTGCCGGGGGCCAAAGCTCGGGGTTTGAGAACAGGTTCACCAAATTGTCAATTAAGTGCAAATCAATCCTCGGCCATTTATCACGGTGTTAATCCGTCCACGCAAGTCCGAGGTGAAAAATCGATCGGTTCTTGTCACCGGGGACCAATCGAGGAGTGCTGGAAGACCAACATCTGCTGTATCAGGGCAACAGCTGAAATTTATAATCCCGGAGAAAAATTGCTGCTTGCCAAGAGGCCCATTAGGAAGTTGGGGAAGTTGAGCGAGTGCTGGGGGGGGGGGGGGGGGAAGGGGCTGTGACAAAGAGCCCGTGTGGGGGGCACGGTGCAGCGAGGAGGGGGCTTGCCCGGCCCCTGAGGAGATGCTGGCTTGAGGAGCCGCTGATTTATCAAGGAGACATAAATAAAGATTACTGTTAAGTCGGAGATCGATGTGTTAGCGCGTGTGGCTGTGAGGGTTCCGGGGGTACTGTCAGTGCTGGTGCAGGTATGGGAGCAGCGAGGGGCTCCTCCGGGCTCCCCTGTCAGCTCCAGGCTGGGGAAGGGGCAACAAAGATACTTCTGCTGTTCGCTGGCAGGTGTTTGCAGCCCCAGAATGGATCCCCCTCAATGACATCCCCTGTTCTCAAGTGTATTTAAGGACATTGAGACTCTTGAACGTGGCCAGAGAAGGGCAACGAGGTTGGGGAGGGGTCTGGAGCACAGCCCTGTGAGGAGAGGCTGAGGGAGCTGGGGTTGCTTAGCCTGGAGAAGAGGAGGCTCAGGGAGACCTTCTTGCTCTCTCCAACTCCCTGAAGGGAGGTTGTAGCCAGGTGGGGGTTGGTCTCTTCTCCCAGGCAATGAGCACTAGAACAAGAGGACACAGTCTCAAGCTGTGCCAGGGGAAGTTTAGGCTGGAGGTGAGGAGAAAGTTCTTCCCAGCAAGAGCAATTGGGCATTGGAATGTGCTGCCCAGGGAGGTGGTGGAGTCACTGTCCCTGGAGGTGTTCAAAAAAGGATTGCACATGGCACCTGAAGCCATGATTTAGTTAGTCATGAGGTGTTAGGTAATAGGTTGGACTTGATGGTGTCTCAGGTATTTTCTAACCTGGTTGATCCTATGATTCTCATTGTCACTTCTGTCATGAATTTTGCCTGAAAAGCCTGTGCAGTAACCTCCCACTGATGGCTGGGAGACCTGACCATGCCTGCAGCAGACCATGTCTTTGCTATGTACCACTTTGAAGTCCTGCAGAAACCTGTCTCCAATTACTAGGGATATCTTAAGGGCTCTTCCAAAACCAGCTGCTGCTTTTAACACAGAGCAGGGCTAGGAGCATCATTGTGGTTACTTTTTTAAATGCTTAGGAAACAAACAGCTTTTGTGAGGAGAAATAAAAACATCTCAATTATTCTTACCTGGAGCTGCCAGGTTTGTTAGAAAGGGCATCACAAAGCCCTTCTTGGAGACTTGCCAATGGTGAATGTAGGCAGAGTTCACAAAAAGAAGTGACTGTATTGGGGAGCTCATTTCTTGAGCTTCCTTTAGGGTCTTACTGAATGCAAAGCTTGAAATCATAAGCACAAGCCAAGAGCTGGGGAATTAAAATAGTGAAGTGATTATTAGCTTAAAGAAGTGAAGACACAGTTATTTCCTCTGAAAAGAAGGGCTGTGTGCTGGACATCAGGCTGTGACTGAAGATGCAGGGTTGGCTCTGCCACAGGACTTTGGGGCTGTCATTTCTTCTTTCACAACTGAAGCTGAAACAATTTCCTCTGGCTGCTTTTTCATGGTGGTGTCGCTTCTCACAAGGAGTGCAGAGCAGGTAGCATAACTGTGCTCTCCTGCCACCTGGGTTTCCCTTGGTACAACACTGAGAATAAGAGAGAGAATCTCAGCTCCTAAAGGGAAATGAAATCAGACAATAAAAAATGTAGTCAAAACCTTTGCAAGTTTTATTCCCTTAATCTGAGTGAAAGGGGGGAAAAAAAATCTACCCTTTTTGTTTACAGCTTCGTGAAGGTCAAGAAATTTGCTTCAAGGCTCAGATAAACAATTACAACCCAAAATTCTGGTTTAAAATTTTATGTCAGCAATTTTCACAGCTGTGATCACACTGTTCCAACATGAACCTAATTGAAAACTGCCGTTAGGACTCTTGGTTTGTCCCTTGCCAGAATCATAACGGGTTGGGCACAGTTTTCTTGCAGAAGGGAAATGGATGTTGGTGATGCCAGCATATGGGATATGGACTAAAAAAGTCCAGCTGCTGAATGTATCATTGAGCTATTTAGAAACTGCTGTATTTCAGCTAAATGAAAAGGTGTTTGCTAGCCTCTACAGCTACTCAGATGCTTTTTAATCCATAATGCTGGGCAGTCATTGGGGTTAATGGGAGGAAGAGAGAGTTGTGTAGATCTCACCTCCAGTACCTTTCATTTGGATGAAAAATATTGACAAGAAATCAAACTCTGTTGGTCTCTCTCTCTCTCTCTCTGTGTTACATTTTTCTTCTAAAGTCTGGTAAAATACCACTCAGAATCAGGTTGGTTGGTCTTGGTTCCCAGATTAAGGAATTAAAGATCGACTAAACTCTTCTCAAGTATTTAAGAAATGAACCATCTGTATAAGAATCTAGGACAGATTACACTTAACCTTATTCTGAAGCAAGAGATTAAGATGAGAACAGCTACTGTAATTAAGATGCTGCAGATGCTGTCCACTAAATATTCAGTAAAGGAGATCCTGGAGCCTTGTACTGCAAGAGAGTGAAAAATACCACAGGGTCTTTTCTGAAAAACCCTCAATATTTTGTCTGCAAAAATCATCTCACTCCAATCACTCTTGATTGAGCTTGGTATCTTTGTCAGGCAGTGCTGTGCTGATGATTCACTGCTGGGCTTCAGCACTGAAGTCTCTGAAACAAGGCCAGGTGCCTGTCAGAATATTGTTCTCTTGCTCAACCACTGCAAAAGCTTCTGGAAAGGGGCTTTCATCCTTTTGTATCAGGTCAGAGGAAATGGGGCTTTACAGCCTAGCTTTATTTGGGGGGGGGGGGGGGGGTCCCAGCTATAACAGATACTTCTCTCACCTTTTATTAGGCAAAATTTACTGTTTATAAAGAGGGTTGTGATTCAGACAGGAGTAAGGACCCCTGGGAGATGAGGAAGATGAGTTGAAGGTTGGGTTGGGGTTTTTTGGTTTTCGGGTTTGAAAGGTTAATGCAATAAAAGGGGTGTCCTGAAACCTTTCTGGAGAGTAAAGTCACTAATCAAGTGACAGCATGAAATATTGCATGCCATGTCTAGAATCTGTCTATCTTGTATTTTGCTGGACAAAAGGATTCCTTGCTGATGCCTGCAATAAGTCCAGGCTCCTCCTGAATGTAGAGCTAGATGGAACACCTCAAACCGGGGAGTACATGGATATTGCTGATTCAGGGATTTTTCATGGGTGCACATGAAAGCCATTTTCTATGTGACTTTTGTATCTGATAGCTAAGGAAAGATTTTTGGCTATTATGACTCTTGGGCATAAGGTGAAATACCAGAGCAGCAATTTAACTGGCCTCGAGAGAACCACAGCAGAGACCTGGTTCCCATTGGGAAGCCCAGGCCTGGAAGTGAGCACTCATCAGTGTAAACTGTGTCATATTGCATCAGTCTGATGTTTAATGAGGTGTTTATTACACAGCAGTAAGAGACAACTACATCCCTAACAGTCTGCAGGCAACTCGGGCTCCCCAGTGAGGCAGGAAGTAGAAATAAACCCCAAATGCATTTTTTAAGCATGTTTAGCAGCACTGGTGCAGAGACACAACTATTAGGGGTTAGAATTTTCTTTCACTTCCCTAGTGGGAGGTTTTCATTCAAAAAGAGAAAAGATGGTGAAGTGATCCCTGAAGGAATTGGTGTTATTTATCATCAGGTGAGTGAAACTGAGAGACATCCATTGCACACTAGTGAAATCAACCTGGGAGAATGCCTACAGGCTTGTGCCCAGGTGAAATTGTCTGGCATGCTCACATTTATCAAGTGGAGTTATCTAGTTAAGCATCGCCTGTCCTGCTAGCAGGAGGGCCTTTCCTGCTCCTCTTCCTTTTCCAATTGACTTGATCTACTAGGATATTGTCAAGGAGCAAGTATTTTCCTAGTCTTTTCCCAGTTCAACAGCAACCATTTGCCTCTAGGCCAAATCACCTTCCTGGAGCAGAGATGATCCACCCCCAGCTGCTTCTAGAAGCGCCTGCTGTGATCTTTGTGTTTGTGTGGTGCTTATCACACACTGGTATTTCTGCAAACACTGCTCCCTGGTAAAAATCAGGTGCCTCTCAAATGGGGTGGAGTAGCTGCTGTACCAGCACATGGAACTAGGGAGTAGTTCTTCCAGCTGCCTTTAAACCAAGCACAGAACTTCTGCGGTCCTGCCTGTGCTTCGTGGGTGTTTGCCCAGCCAGGCCTTGGTCCACACTGTGTCAGGCAGACCTGTGCTCTTCTGCTTTGCTATTCCAAAAGCTTCACCTGAAAGGAGGGGAAACATCTTCAGAATATTATCTGCACTTAATAGAAGCAACACATTTGAAAATGCTCCAGAAATGAGTTGTGCATTATTTAGGAAGGGAAGAGCATTACCACCTTCCTCAGATCTCACTCTTCTTGCCTATCAAATATTATTTTTTTTTCCCCCTGGGCTGGCAGGGAGCTGCTTAAAATGAAAAATTGATCACAGTGAACAGCTGAAAACTGGTTTGCATAAGTCACAGTTATTATTCAGATATTACAATGCAAGGCAGTGAGACCCCTGAATACTTGCATGGAAGCATTTAAATATAAAAGCTCAGTACTTCCAACCCCAAACAATCCCTGCAGCCTGCCAACAAACGAGAATCTTACTGGAATACACATAAATCATCTTGTTTCTGACAAATCCTGAAGAAGCAGGGGGAGGGGGAACAGAATCCCTTGCTAATTCCCCCAAGCTGCTGTTTATTGAAATTAGGCAGCAAGGATAAACTATAGCTGGATCAATAATTATCTGTCTAATATAATCAAGTGCCTCCTATGAGAGTCTGCCGTTAAGCACAACTTCCTGCCAAACCTCCTGGACAATGTTTCATGCAATGAACTCTCTGATGATTCAAATGACAGGAATACAAACTAAGAAGCATCTCACTGGATCCCTGCCTTCCTGGAGAGGGGAGCTCCCTTAAGCTGTTGACTGCTTGCTTTGTGCTGCTTCTTCAGTGGCTCTTGCTCCTCGTTTGCACGGTGACTGCACGGTGCTGGGTGGCATTGAGGAAGAGTCAGGCAAAGTCTGAACTCACAGGCTATGGATCACCTTGGCCCTGCAACAGGCTTGCAGTTGGAGTGGGCAACCCCTTCTCACAACACAAAAGGCACATTTTTTGTGGTTGGGGTTTTTTTTTGCATTGCAACCCTTCTTCTGTCCATTTCTGCTCAAAGTCTATGGTTCTCCTCCCACCAGCTACCTTGTGTGCTCACTCAGAAGGTAGTTTTGGAGGCCTTGAGTGACTGGGGACTCTGACAGAGAGCAACTTCATCTGCAGAGATGAGGATAGAACCAGGGAGTACAGCCACGAATCCCAAAGCACAGCACAGCTAACCAGCGCTCCCATCAAAACAAATGAACTGTGAAATAGAAGTAAGGAAGAAACACTTCCTACAGCAAGAAAATGAAGGGCAGAATCCATTTGGCCACATTCTGCCCCCAAAGCTGTCACTTGAAACAACTGTATTTGGAGTTGCTAGGAGTGCAGGGAAGCCTGTGATTAGATAGCTGTACAGGCAGGGCTAATTGCAACTCTCCCTGATGAGGCTGAAAGCAGAAAAGTGTTCTGTTAGTTTTCCCCTTCTCTAAAATGCTTTTAACATTGATCAAGAAGTTCCTTGGATTTATTTATTTACTTTTCCTTCTGCTTTTTAGGCTTCCGACTCAAAGTTCCACATCCCAGAGGTGTTTTGCCAGGCAGCCCAGTTAAACTCTGAGTTAGGCATTTGCCAGCAACTTTCTTCTGTTCCCACAGTTCAGCTGCAGAATATTAAAGGCTTGTAGGTGTTACCGATAGTCATATATCGCAGCAATAATGTGTCCTACTGCTCTGAACGTCACTGCAGAATTCATCAGCTCCATGAAAAATAGTTCCAGGTGCACGGGTGTGTAAGTTCACTGCAGTACTTGTGCCTGGGCTGTGCCAAAGCTGCTGATGGCAATAGACATAGATCACTCCCTGACGCTGCTGAACGCTTCCCCACATGCATATGGAAATGTCTCTTTGAAATGGAATTCACCATTTTGGACCCTCCCCATCACCCCCATGGGTATATATGTTCTTGGAACCACTTAGTGTATGTTCTTCTGATAGGCACAGCCTTGTCTTTAATATCTTGTCTCCCTGTCCTTGGCACAGGTGAAACTGCACCTCAAGTAGTGGGTTCAGTTTTGGGCCCCTCACCGCAGGAAAGACATGGAGTTGCTGGAGCTTGCCCAGAGAAGGGCAACAAAACTGGCGAAGGGTCTTGAGAACAAGTGTAATGAGCTGCTGAGGCAACTAGGATTGTTTAGTGTGGAGAACAGGAGGCTGAGGGGCGACCTCATTGCTCTCTGCAAGACCCTTGAGACCAGCAGGCAAGGGCAGCTTTGTCCTCTGCGGAGGCTTCTGTAGCCTTTCCTTCCTGAGTAGATACTGACTAAACCAAATATTCGTGGCTGCAGGGGCTGGCTCTACTGGGAGGTGCAGTCTTAGAAGGATTTCAAGAAGGGTATTTCTTTTGAAGGAGCACAAATGGGCACCCTAGATACTGCTGGCAGATATGTTAGCTTATAGAAATAGCCTACAGTCACTCTAAGCTACAGTTGCCTCTAAAGGAAGAATTACTGCTGAATAAAAACTTGCATTCAGGAAAAAAGCTCTTTAAAATCTGTCAAGAATAGGAGACTTTAATACCTGAGCAGATAAAATCAGCTGGCAGCTAGTGAAATCTGCCTTCAGAAATTACCTACCAAATGAGTGTGGGAAATATTTAAGATTCTGATGCTCTAGGACTACCTTCTGATCTGGTTTTACACTTAGCTGAATAAGTTGAGCTGCTTTGAATGTAGCCAAGTGTAATTCAGATCATGGTTTGTGCCCCGACCCCTTCCACAAAAGGGTGAGGGACAAACCTGTGAGGGACAGGACAACCACAGCTGTCTGAATGAATTCATGTGGGATGTGTGGATATCACCTGTGCTTTGCAAGCTTTTCTTTTATCTCTTAGCTTTAGTTATGAAAAGCTCTGGCAATAAAGAGCTAATCAACTTTTGGTAGGTATCTATGATTAAAAAGAAATTAAATTGCTCTTTGAGAGGGAGAACAATAAACTTAGATCTCTCCAATGAAAACAGCAGTTTGCCTGTATAGATTTTCCATGGGGAAATAGCCTCAGAACTGTTTGTAGTACTTAGACCTGGTGATTTGTGGTTCTGCTCTTCTGAAAGCTCTTATGCTCAAAGTGCTTTACACAGCCAGAGGTCAATTCTGGCTGACTTCTAAGAATATAAGTCAGCAGCAGTAATATTTAATCTGAGAAAGATTTGACCTCTGGACTGTATTTACTGCTATGCAGAGGGCATCTTCAGCTGTATCTCAGAGTAAGAATGGGCAAATAATAAGATATGTTAAATTAAAGCCTGGCAGTCTTTCACTGCCAGATCTCTCTGCTGGCTTCTACTGAAAAACCCTCTGCAAACAGAAGTCCTCTTAACAACAAAATAACCGAGCTCAGTAAGAATATGTGTAAAGTCAAACATGCACACATGTATTTAGAGGGTTGGAGCCCTCCACAAACACCCTGCTCAGTGAATGCAGTACTTGAAGCCATGAATAAAAGATCTCCATTTGGCTCAGTGGTCTCTCCAGGGTAGGTTCATTTCTACTTACTGATTATTACTCACCAAATGTACAGTCTATGGAAATCTAACTAATTTGTTGTTGTTTTCTGGTAGCTGCATCCTGCTGAGTTATTGATTGTCTGGACTGAAGGTATGCATGTTATTATAATAGGCTCCTGAGCTGTTAGCACAGCACTGAGTCAATATTTCTCTGGAGCAGAAGCCCACTGCCAAGGAATTTCCAGGCATTGGGAGGCTGTAGCTGTTCCTCTATAAATTTTATTCTTAGGACTTTGTACTCAGAGAGAACTCCTCCAGTTGTTGCCAGAACAACAGTTCTCGTTATTAGCAGCAGAAGTGGGAAGCTGATGAAAAAATGAGAGCAAGAGAGAGCTAGCAGTTTCCCACAGAAGTGGGGCAGGGATAGGACTAGGGGGAATGGAGCAAAACTGGAAGTGGGTAGATTCAGATTGGATATTAGGAAGAAGTTCTTCCCTGTGAGGGTGGTGAGACACTGGAACAGGTTGCCCAGGGAGGTGGTGGAAGCCTCATCCCTGGAAGTTTTTAAGGCCAGGCTGGATGTGGCTCTGAGCAGCCTGATCTAGTGTGAGGTGTTGCTGGCCATGGCAGGGGGTTGGAACCAGATAATCCTTGAGGTCTCTTCCAACCCTGACAGTTCGATAATTCTATGGTTCTAAGTGCTAGTCCTGTTTTACAGGATCACATGCAGAGTTTTTCCTCACTGAGTAAGGATTGAATAAGGAGGCTGAGCAGCCCATCTGCACCATCTTCTTAATTGTTAGTGAGGTACACAGGCAACCCAGAAACAGGTCGAAAAGGAGCATGTGTATTACCTTGCCGTGCATCAGCTGAGCGCAGGGCTCTGTGGGATGGTGGCTGGGGATTCTCTGACTCCTCGCATCCACACTCGTGTTCATTTATGTGCTTGACTTTCCCCCTTTTTTTTTTGGTTGGCAGAGCTCTTCTTGCAGGGGATGTTACATCTCCCCTGGAACAAGTGACGATGGGTGGGGTGAGGGCTTTATAACCACAAGTAAGGATCAGGCTGTATTTGTCGGCACGGCTAATCCCTTGCCTGTTTCATCACCGATTCTCTCAGCTGAGCAACAAAGCCTGCCAGGAACCAACTTTAAAAGAAAAAAAACCAACCCACAACCTGCATGAAACTAAAGGAAATCAAAAGCAAATTATTTTCCAGATTATAGCCCTCCAGAGCTGCTGAGATACTGCCCATTTTTCACAGCAGACAAAAACATTTTCCTGGGGATCAATTTAGCTTCCAGAAGTCGGCTCCTTTCAACCCATAATCCATCATATTTCCCCATTTGCAATCTCTCTGTGTCTGAGTGTTTTAAGTTTCCTATGAATTATTTTATAAAGAGTATAAAGAGGCCTTTCTTCCTGCTGAAATGAGGGAGTTGCCTTTCTGCCCTATCAGGTCAGATACCATTAGACTGTTGTACAAGGGGGCCCTGCCATCCATACCTCCATATTGGCAACTACCTTAGTAGGCTCATCTGTCAAAGAGATCTAGTAATCAATCACTGCAGTGATCAATATGCAGCTTATGCATTCATCATTCCTTTGAGGAGACTATTAGGATGAAGTTGTCAGTGAAACAGGAACAAAGGGAGAAATATACTGAGGTGGCTGAGGGGTGTGAATGTGTGCTGGGGCAAGACGGAGCAGCTTGAAAAAGAGGAAACGCAGCCCTACTGAAAAAGGGAGAGAATTTTGCACCTTGAGGGAAGGAGAAGTTTGTGACAGATTTATCTGCATGCCCAGGAAAGTGGTGCAGAAGGTGACTCATCTTTCAAGTGGCAGAGTGGTGTAAAATTTTCCAGATCTCTTGATTGGTGTGTCACTATGATTTGTGGGCTGCTCTGCCAAGGTAAAATGGGTACCACAAGAAGCTGGGCACAAGCAAGCCAAGGAGGAAGGCGCAGGAAAGCTTGAGAATGAATCCATGAGATGCATGTTGAGGCAGGGAGAGGACTGTTTATTTATTGCTCTGAACCTGTGCCTTTATTCCATTTAATCTCAGCCCAGGACTTATTGCAAACGTTGACGATCACTTCTGCCTTGAAAAGAACACCAGGGTCCCTCCAGGTCTCAGCATCACAGACACTTGGAGACATTTCTGATGAGCATAAGCTCCCTGCCTGGGACACTCTGATCACAGACCCCAAAAAACACACATTAAATCTGCCCCTGAGACAGGACTACAGCTCTATGTTTGTCTTCTCTGTATCCTCTTTGAGCTCCATCTCCACAGGGCTAGGGCATGTTTTGCACGCTGGTGACAGGTCTATGCATTGGTGGTGCCAGAGTCAACGCTTTCTGCCTGTGTTCTCTGGGAGGTGGGTGGCCAATTCAGACTAGCTCCATGCCTTGGAGAGTGGGAAATAAAGAACACATCCCTGTGTTCCTGAACGTGTCCCTCCTTAGTCCAGTGAAATGCTGGCCCCTCTGGGCGAGTACCCCAGCATATTTCTCTTCTTCCACTGCTCCACCCACATCCTTGCCTGATGTAACAGATAACTTGTCACTCTCCTGCCCTTGCTGGAGCAGTTTGGGGTCTTTGCCCTCCTGTCAGAGTGTCTCCCATTGAGGCAGTGGAGCCCAGCATGAGATGGAGGGAGAAGTCTTTCCTGGTGACTGGAAGGACAGAAGCTGTGTTTGTTGGTAGGCAGCTGCAGGTACCATTGTTGGTCTGGAGTTACCCAGACCAGCTCTGGGTCAGGCAGACTGGTCTCCTGCAGTTGAAGGAGTAGGGCTGGTACACAGATCTCACAACAGGTCCAGTGGCATCAGAGGAAAGGGTTAATTCTGTTGGACCTTGGGAAGTTGTAGGCTCACTTAGGATTATTTCCTTATCCAACACCAGAGCCATTATTTAGTCACTGTAATAATTTACATTAATTGGATGTAATGCATAACAAATTTATGAGACTGTGGGGCTAGGCTCTGCTTTTGCACAAAACTCATCATTGTGATGTGCTGACCAAGCACAATGGGCTCACATCTGCCAGGCAAAGGAGAAGTGGTTGGCCCACCTTGCCCAGGGACAGGAGACATGATGGGCCCTGGGCTGGTTTGCAAACATCTCTGTGTAGCAAGGTCATGGCCTCTGCATGGTCATCCCAGGACAAACACAGGCAAGGAATCCAGCCTCGGCATACATTTGGGTGTTGCTAAATCCTTTTAGCTGTGGTTGCTGTGGGGCTTTTGCCACCATTACCAGTTAGAGATGTGTGTCTCCAGCAAACAGCAGCAGTATGTGAGAGCCCATAAGAAAATAATAAGCAAACAAATGCAATAGGTAAATGAGAGTGTGTATCCCCATGGCCTTCCACATGCCCGTGGAAGTCTTTTGATGATCCCTGAAGCTCTGATGTTCTGCATAGCTGAGCAGCATCAGCTTCATCACATGGCAGATCAGGACTGAGTGGCCCATCTGATGTCCTCACAAGGGAGTGAGCACAGCTAAAAAAACATATAAGGTAATGAGCTGTAACACTGAGCTCCTGGTTTCTTGTTCTCTAAATGTTCAAGACAACTCCACACAGATCATTTCTAGCTATCAGTGTGGATGTCGTGAGGACTGCCATGAAGAAGCGGTGTGCCTGATTTGGGGGATCTTATTTCCTTCCCAGGTCTCCACATCCCTTTGTCCTCCTACCTGTGCTGAGCTGCAGGCACAGCTTACACTGCTTGGAGAGAGGGAAACTGCTGTGTTTGCTGTAGGTTGTCTCCTGTCTGATTGAAGATTGAACTGAAAGAAGAAACTCGGAGGTTTCTTCAGCTGAGTGTCCAAGCTAAGCCAGGACTCTGTCAGCCAGACGCCTGCAGACAAGTGGTGGCTGCAAGGCTCTGAGCAGGGGTCAGAGAGGACTCAGAAACAAAGAGAAAAGGGAAAAGCCTGTGATGTGATCCCTGGTACTAATTAGCTTGACCCCAGTGATTGTGTCTTAAAGCAACACTGGTGACCTCTGACCGTGAGGTTCTTCAACTGTGATCCAATAAAAGTTGCAGGAATGAATTTTGCTTTGCCTGCGGCCCCAGGCTATTTGTCTCTTAACTAATTTGTAAGAAACCTGGGAAAACATAGAATCCTCCCATTAACCTTCACATCCTTACTTTACAAGAGACAGTTTCCTTCTCAGACCTAAAGACCACTCATAAAAACATCAGTCACCTCTAACCTCACAGCTCAGCACCAACACATGTGCTCAGGCCTGGGATGCTCTGCTCTGAGAGCCATGTGGATGGGACAGGCTCCAGCCTGCTCACCCAGAGAAAACCCCTCCAGAGGCTCTAAACTAACTTTTAAAGGAGACAGCTGCTGGCAGAGCTGTATGCCTCTACCCTGAAGTCCTGCATGCCCCAGGGGCCACGTCCTGCTTTCTTGGGTGCTTTCTTTCCCTGGTAGTTCTACTCTTTTCCATCCTGGGTTCTCCCTGCGTGGGCTGTTGTCCCCAAGGTTAAGTCACTGTACACTGGGACTAGCAGGAGCTGACTCTGTGGTCAGGTCATTCTGGAGGAGCTGTAGCTGCCAGTATTGCTGTATTCTCCTGTAGTCTTCCCCAAGTAGTTTAAGGAGCTAAGTGATTGTTTTGCAACTTTATGCTAACCGTAAACCTAACCCTCATCTCTCCCTGACCTTCATGCACTGATTTCATGGGCTTGTTTTTGTACTTTGTGTTGGCTTCTCTGAAGCAGATGCTGAGTGAGGAGCAAGGAGCACCCAGTTTAGCAGCAACTATCCAGATCTTAAAAACTGGTGCAGGCAAATCCCTCATGTGTGAAACAGATTAGGGAAACAACAGGTAAATCATAGAATCATTTCAGCTGAAAAAGACCTCAATGATCATCAGCCCAACATCACAATTACCCTTAAACCGTGTCCCAAAGTGCCATTTTGAACACCTAAAATGCCTCCAGGTCAAGCAGTACAAAGTATCCAGCTTTTGGGGACACTTGTGCTGAGGTACAGAAATGTCACCCTGGCACTTCTCCAGGCAGGGTACCTGGAAAGCAATGGAGGAGCTGATTTGGCTGCCTCTGAGGTCTGGAACAGATATGCCATTTTCAAAGGCACCAGTGTCCCTGCAGGGACAGACACTGTCCCTGCTGCAGAGCACCACAGAAACTGAGGAAAGGATCTGGCATCTTTTCTGCTCTGTGGTGGTCCAACCAGCGACCAGGAGTCTGAAGTCCTCTCTTGTCAGTCTGTTCCAGGGTGCAGTGTGTCTTAGTCATTTGTGCTAATAATTTATTACAGAATTAAGTGTATTGCCCAGGAAGGCTGCCAGTAATGCTGTGCCAGGCTGTGTACAACACTTTGTTAATTAAAAGTATTAGGCAATATAGACTCCATTGATGTGAATTAATCAGTTTAATTATGAAAAGGATTAAGTATCATAGTTAAAATAACACCACACACCAAGGTGGATGTCTTGCATGTGGCTGGCTGTTTTTCCTCTAAACAGCAAATGATTGCCCACATTCATGTTTGCCTTCCCCACTGCGCTGTGTGGTTACCAAGCTGCTGCCAGGGCAGGAGCAAAAGGGATCATGCTCCAGTTTGCCCCCATCTTTAGCCCACCCAAAGTCTCTCTGGGGTTTTTTTTCTGCCTGTTTTCAGGGACCAGGCTGAAGGCTCAAAGGTTTCTGAATGTGTTGCCTATTCCAGTGAGGTGGATATGAGTCTGCGCTTGGGGGTGAAGAGGCTCACACAGAGAGCTCCTCACCTGTGCTCTACCGTGGAGGGCTGCTCTTTCCCTGGCCCCTTCTCTTTTGTCCACCCTCCTTCTAACCCAGTAATCATGGCCATAGACCTGTTTGATTTGGAATAGTGAGATCTTCTTTGCTCTAAGAGGAAAAGATCAATTTGGTCTCTTCATTTAAAAAATGATTTATTCTCCTTTTATTTCCCTCTCATAAATCAACCCTGGCCCAGGCTCCAGGAGGACAGGCTCTGGAAAGCAAAAAACGCTGAAGCTTGGGGATGTAAATAAAAACTGCATCCCAAACAGATTCCAAGCGTCCTCTGGAGCCAAAGATTCATCTCAAAGAAAAATAACAGGAGGGCAGGGGCTGGGGGAAGTGAGGAGCTCCTGAGCTGTGATGTTGCATTGCTTGCATGTGCAGCATAGAGCTGCAGTGGCTTGGTGCTAACCCTGCTGTCAGTCACTCTGGAGCCACCCTGCTGTCCCCTTCAGGTACGAGTGAGACAGAAAATGACTCTTGGTGTGAGTGAGCAGCACTGTGGACCCTACTGCCCCCCAGACCATGGCACTACAGCCAGCAGATGCCCTGCGGATGCTGCTGTGCTCAAGCCCCACTTCACCCAGGAGATTCGTTTGCTTGGGCAGACAGACAGAGGGAATGACAGACACCAGCTGTGCAGCAGCAGTCCCAGGACTCCCTGATGGGAGCTGCGTGTGCCTGAGATGCAGACAAGCGTGGGAACAGGGAGTGATCCCAGGGCTGGTACAAAACCGGAGGCTGCCGCAGCCAGGAAGCGCAAGTGCCACACGCAGCACGGAGCTCTCGCTCCTCCTGCCCTGTCTCCAGCCCTGCCGGTGCTGGGGTGGAGGACTGGGAGCCCCCGTGACAACCTCCCAGGGCTGCTGGAGGTTTCAAAATCCATTTCCCTTATTTATTTGGGGGATTACTCCTTTCTCTCATGTAGGAGTGGAGCGCAGGGGGGTTGGAGGAGGTTTAATCCCCGAGACAAGAGGAAACCTTCCAAAAGGTTAATTGCTGGGCTTTGCGTGTTGTGTCGTGGGGCTGCTCAGGTTACTCAGCGATGCCATCTGCTCAGCACCACTGCCCTGCATAATTCACCAGTCTGCGTGGGTGTGCGGGTGAGTGCTCCTGGGCTATTCATGAGGAAGTTACCTTCAGGCAGAGCTCAGGTAACCGGTTACCTGACACCCCAGACTGACTTCTGCTCTCTTGTCCTTTTGCCCTTCTTGTTCCTGCCCTCAGGTTGTGGGAGTTAATAGCCAGGGAGGAGGTGATGGAGAGGAGCCTGCTGGGTGGTCTGTCCCAGCCCCCTCCCGCAAAGGCGCAGGTCACTGTCCTGTCCCCACCTTGCCCTGCTCACCACAGCAGCACCTGAATCACTCTTTTGGGCTGGAATAGCAGGTCTGATGCTATTCTGTACCCATCCCTTCTCCTTGCCCTGTGCATGTGGATGTGGACGCAGGCCACACAAGGACAATTCATTCTTTCTCAACCCCTCTGGAAATTCCTTCTTGCTTCTTTAATGGCCAAAGGCTCACACAGGACTTCCTCTGCTGCCAGAGATGTTCTTTAGGGCTCCAATATGCCACTTTACTGATCACTGTGAGGTAATTAACACACATCAGCAGCACAGTGTGATTGGGATTTATTCCTACCTCTCCATGCCCAGGCCTTACATAGGGTAAGTTGTTTCCATGAGAGTTTTTAACTTGATAGTAAGTTGTTCTGCTCTGCCAGCACACCCTTTTCATCTCTGCTGTGTAACCTGAGTTCTCACCCCTAGTTTAATACTTACCTCTCCATGAATATTTAACCAAGGATCTTAGCAGATGAGCTCCAGGTAACATGTGGCAAACAGATTTCCAGTACAATAGAGCTTACTAAAATGATGATGCATAAAAGAAACCCTGGAAGGAAAGGGAAGGTTCACATTCTGGAAGTGGAAAGGCAGTTTGTACACAGTGAGCTCCAATTAGGTGAGCAAGAGGAGAAAGAGGAGCAATGGAAGCTCTGGCAGAGCATGCAAGGAGTGCATTGGGACAGAGTCAGCTTGGGAAAAATAAGCTGGAGCTCTTTTGGTTGGCCTAAAGCCTTATCTACAGGAGCTTGGAGTGGTTTAATTGATGGCCCTGCAAGACATTGCAGCCTGCCCTGTCGGCCAGACCCCAGGAGTATCCACAGTGGTCCCTCTCGCCCAGGAGCCATCTCTAATGAGGCAGCAGTAAATGTGTTGGGAAGACTTTGACAAAAGGGCAATCATGGAATGGTTTGGGTTGGAAGGGACCTTTAAATGTCAGTCAGCAGGGGCATCTGCAACTAGAGCAGGCTGCTCAGAGGCCCAAACAACCTGACCTGGAACAGTCCTAGGGATAGGGCATCTCCCACCTCTCTGGGCACCTTGGGCCAGTGTCTCACCACCTTCAGTGTAAAGAGTTTTTTTCTTCTGCCTAGTCTAAATCTCCCCCTTTTAGTTTAAGAGCATCACCCCTTGTCCTGTCACAACAGCCCCTGATAAAAAGATTGTCCCTATCCTTCTGCTGTGCATTGTAGCTCCTCCAGCCCCTCCAGCATACAACAACCCACTGACCCCCTTCTGGGCTGAAAGCAATAGATGGATATATCATGCACAAAGCTGCAATCTTTTTCTAGCTCCTGCATAGTGAAAACTTAGACAGCATCCTCCATCAGTGAGTTTTACAGTTCATTAATGCTGTGGGGCACAAAAAGAATCAGCCTGCTGGCTGATAATTTCACTGTGCCACTTAATTCTTCCAGAGAGAAGGACCAAGAATAATTAGGTTTTGCTCCTTCCCTTGGCTACAGCCTTGATTATTTGCAGACATCTACTGCATACAACTTCTCAATACACTCTACCCAGGTATATCTGTGGTCCTGAGGTTCATTAAACATGAAATTGAGGATTTCTGGTCTAATGAGAGATTAATTTGGCAATTTTCATTCACCAACGAGGTGAAAACCAGCAGTGCTGTCAACAGCAAAAGAGCCTTCTGCTCTACTGAACAGCCTGAATATTCACAATAATCTCTGCTGCTCTCTTCAGCCAAAAAAAAAAACTCAGAAGAGATGGTCTGACCCTCACCCCCCAGGGACTCATTAATGGTAAAGGACCCAGATTACCAAATTAAACAGAATTACTTTGACCCAAGTAAGGGCAACAGGTTAATTTTTGCATAAACCATGGCTGTGAATTACTCTCCAGTCCCAGGCTGAGGTATGGGGCTTGGAGGACACTGAGAGGTGAAGGTCTCCAGAAGTCTGTGTGCTGCTGAAATATTGCTTATTTCACCAGGGTTCCCTCCTGAGAGGGATGAGCAGGATTTACAAGGCAGGGCTGATTTGAACTGAAGCAGCCATTTGCACAGAATAATTTCCCTTTCAAGACTTAAATTCAGATTTTATGGCTTCCTCTGCTCCTTTCGGTCTGCTGGGTGTTCTCTCTCTGTTCCCACTTGCCATTCACACAGCTCAGAGCTGGTAGGGCCAAGGAGAGGTGGCAATAGCTTGGAAAATGTAAACTGGGACACTCATTCCAGTTTGTAATCCCTGTATGTGCTTACATTTCAAGAAGAAATGGACCAGCAAAGGCAGGCAGGGGGAGCTGGGCTGCACTGGATCCAGCTGGGGGCTTGAAGCTCTTAACAGAGCTGGGCTTTGGGTCTGTGAGTAAAGACACAGCTTCTTGGGAGACAGATCCAACAACTGATGAGATGAAGGCTTGGCCACCTCTTAGCAAACCTGGCACAAAGCCTGGTTTAACTTCTACCCTCCTGGGACCAACAGGACTCCCTCTCCTAATGCACACTTAGGAATTAAAAACAAACCAAAAGGGTCAAAAAATCCCTCAGGGAAACATGTGAGGCTTTGAAAAAGAAGCCTCTTGCTCCAGACTAAGGAGCAGGGGCTGTCTGGCCCAGCCTGCTCCCACCCACTTCTTCTCCCAGGGTCTCACTGCTCCTTCCCAGCTTGGTTTCCCCAGTGCAGGGCAGGGTTTCTCAACATTCCAGAGCCTGGGGTGCTGCTGGAGGTGGTCCCAAGGCAAGTGAGGTGCAGGCTGCTCCATGAGTAACTTCTCACTTTGTGCTAAGCTCTGCAATTTATTTGTGTTTGTCAGGTTAATGCACTAATACTTTGCATATTAATAATATCTTATTACATTTGTTCTTAAGAGTGGTATCATGTTGAGGCAAGGAGGATTAATGGCACCTCAGTAATATTTACATATTTACATTATTAAAAAGCAATACATCTTTCAGACAGCCCTGGGCATGGGCTGGAATTACAGATGCTGTTCCTAAGCCCACTGCAGTCCTCACCCCTGATACCTGCCCTGCTCACAGCTGTCCATCCTGGGTGTTCAGCACAAGGCAGGAGATATGAGCACCACCTCCTGCTAAGGCCACCCATCTGCCTGGCCACACCTCTCACACCTGCCTCCTACTCCATGGTCTCTGTGAAGACCTCAGCTCCCCTACATGTCTGAGCAAAGGGTTCCCAAACCCCTCACCCCCTCAGTGGTGAGGAGAGGGTGTTTGGACTCGATGATCATAGAAAGATAGGATGCTGCAGAGACATCCACAAACACCCACACCATCACCAGCAGCAGCCAGAAGAGGCAAGAGCTTTATTGCTCACATTGGTGGCTGGCCCTGGAACAGGACCCAGCTCCCAGGGCAGATTGTGATGGATTGCAGCTGAAGAAACGAAAGTTTTGCAATTTTACAACATATAAAAGGGAGCAGTTTCAGAAGGATGGGGCTTTTCCTGTGGAAGTGTCTCAGCCCCAGTGCCCTCTCCTCACCCTGAAGTCCTTTGAGTCAGCAGGAAGGTTGGCAGGCTCTGTGGGCAGGACGTTGGTGGCTGCTGGCTGCTGCAGAGAGTTGCACTGGCGTTTTCTCTGCGCATCAGAGATGTTTGCAGGAGCTTTCTAAAGGCAGCAATGAGGGAAAAACACAGCAGGGAGATGTCAAGAGCCTCCCGTGTTCCCAGTGAATAGACATTGTGAGAACAACCTAGGGAAAAAAGCCTGCAACACCTCACAGCGGGGGAAGTGCTGAGCATTGTGGATTCAGCTTCCAGCCTGGAAGTTAATGTGACCTGGCTGGGGCTGCTCAGGGCTTGGTCACTCAAGTTTATGGTCTCCACTCTGGTGTATTGTGTTCCTTTCCCCTTCATTTCCACAGATTACTGCGGGGAGCGGCTCTTTTGACTAAGCAATTTGTCCTTCCGTTAAGAAAAGAGTTCATGAAAAGTGCATTTGCTTAAAGAGGTCAACAAGGAGGAGCAGGAGGCACCTTCACCCACTGCATGTCTGCAGAGGGGCCCAAGGGTAGCCTGCCTCCAGCTTTGCCTTGACAGAGGCAGTGCTGGAAACCTGCTTCCTTGTGCTGCTCCCTGCCACCCCCTTGCACAGTTGAGCTCAGTCTGCAGGGCTGGCAGGGAGCCCCTCTCCAGCCTCACCCAGCGCTGCCAGTCCCTGAGGCACACGGGCAGCATCTCAGAAGGGCCAGGAGCTGTGGTCTGCTCTCCTGTGGGTGCAGCTCAGGAACTGCCCCCAGCTAGCCCAGCTCCTGACACCGTTGCAGCTCTGTGGGTGCTGGTTAGCTTGAACAGCTCGGGGTGAAGGGATGGATGGATGGATGGATGGATGGGTGGATGGATGTATGGATGGACGGATGGATGGATGGATGGATGCCCTTACTGTCTGCTTTCCCAATACCCATGATCAAACCTGATGCAGTTGAAAGTCTCTAGAGCAGGTCAGAAACAGCCTGCAGTGCCTTGGCCAGCTAGAGCCCATGGTTAGCAACCTCTCCTGTCCTCCCAGCCCATTTCCAGCAATCCATACAGGTCCCATCAGTCCTGGCCACAGCCAGCTCCCTCCTAGCCAGCCAGCTAAGGCCATTAGTGTGATTACTGGAGGTCGTGAAGTTCAAACCAAAATGTCAATTTTCATTTGGAGGAATGGTCCCATTTGAGGAGCAAAGGGATTATTTTTCCCTCTCTCTCAGAGACCCTGGCTGTGAAATCATTGCTCCCCAAAGACTTGCAAATTTCTGGCCAGCAAAAGGTGCCAATAGCTGCTGGAGCCAATAAAAAGATTAACAAGGGTCACTGGTGCTTTCCTCTTTCCCTGCACTCAAAGGCTCTGGGGCCCATTTTGAAGATATTAACCATTGCCTTTACCTTCTGCACGTTCATCACCGGCTTGGGGGTCTGTATGGATTTACTGACAAGACATTGCCATTAATCTTACCCACAGATGCCAGCCTGGGAGTCACTTAGGTTACATCACCCCTTCAGACAGGAGGATCTAGCCAGAGAAATTCTAAAAAGAAGATGGAAATAAGACAAAGTAGCTGGTGGGTGAAGTGAGGTGCTGCACAGCGAGGACCTGGGCAGGGAGAGCATCCACCAAGCAGCCTCTGTGAGTTTGTGAAGGCAAAGACCTGACCTTGGGGAGGCAGCTGGGTTCTGCTCATTAATTCATCGGGGTCAAGATGCCACTCCTGTGCTCCAGGGTTAATGATCCACATCTAGGGGTGATTTGGGAGGGTGCAGGGTCAGTAAGAAGACAAGTGCTGGCCCCCTGGGAGCAGCCCGGGTAGGGGTGGTACCGTGTGGTTGCTGGAAATTTCAGATGTCTCCTTTCTGAGGAAACTCCAAGTAGCTCCAAAAGACCTTGCTCACATCAGGCTGCTGCTGGGAAGGTTGGCTGGGCTGCTGGGAAGGTTGGCTGGGTTGCTGGGAAGGTTGGCAGGGCTGCTGGCACCACGGGGTGGCACAGGGCAAGGCTGGGTGGGCTCCTACCCGTCTAGGAGGTGTCACGCTTTTAAAGTGGGGTTTTTCTTCAGTGTCATTGTGTTAAATAATTAAGTCTGCTCCATCTTTACCTACTGACAATGTGGCACTTAATTAAGTGGTTTAATTAGAAGCTGGCAGCTTTAATTAAGTTTAGGACTGTAGAGGTGACTGGGAGCCTCCGGCTGAGTTGTGAAGCTTTTCCCTGGGGGAGAGTGAAAGGAGCTGCTGGTGAAGGAGAAACCTTTGCTCCCTTGTCCATTGTCCTTAGCCACACCAGGGAGGCAGTCACCATCCCACTGTGACACAGAGTCATTTTGGTTGGAAAAGACTTTTGAGGTGAGACACTGGTTGCCCAGGGAAGTTGTGGATGCCCTCTCCCTGGAGGTGCTCAACTCCAGGTTGGATAAGACCTTCAGCAACCTGGCCTAGGGGAAGGTGTCCGTGCTGGTGGCCAGGGGGTTGGAACTAGATGATCTTTAAGGTCCCTTCCAACCCAAACCATTCTGTGAAATCCCCAGAGCCAGCACACTGCTGTTACCCACCTGCGTTCTGGGAGTCAGGAACTGGCAGTAACTGAGGATGCAAGAGGGTCCTCTTGGCTTATTTTTTTTTAATACCTCATCTAGCAGGTTAATATTTGATGTTATTTTAGGCTTCTTTCCCCATACATCTGCCACCCAAGCCCGTACAGATGTTTTAGGATGCTTTAATCCTGACAAAGGACTTAGCGTTAAGGAAAAAGGGGTTACATAAAGATCCTTATCTCCTTAAGAAATAAAGCATCTTTGGGGCATATTGTGTACAAAACAAGACTAAAATAGAGGCAGAACATTCTGGGGCCACTTACCAGATGTCCAGGCTGGAGGATGTGGGTCTGGTTTGTCTGCAGTTTTCCTGCTTGGTTCCTTGGGTGCCCCATGGCAGAGCGCTGCCCAGCAGAAGCCTAGGACAGAGGCTGCTGGGGAAGAGTGAGGCATGAGGTGCTGGAGCATGCCCAGAGAAGGTCAGCAAAGCTGGTGAAGGGTCTGGAGAAGACACCTTGTGAGGAGCAGCTGAGGGAATGGAGTTGTGTAGCCTGGAGAAAAGGAGGCTGAGGGGAGACCTCATCGTTCTCTACAACTCTCTGAAGGGAAGTTGGGGAGACGTGAGGGTTGGTATCTTTTCCCTAGTGTCAGGAGATAGAATGAGAGGAAATGGCCTGAAATTGTGTCAGGGGAGGCTTAGGTTGGAGATTATGAACATTTTCTTTACTGAAAGACTGGTCAGGCGCTGGAGCAGGCTGCCCAGGGCGGTGGTGGAGTTGGGACTCATGTGGACGTAGCACTTTGTGACGCGGTTTAATGGCATAGCGGTGTTAGGTCAATGGTTGGACTTGGTGATCTTAGAGGTCTTTTCCATCCCAAACAATTCTGTGCTTCTATGGGAAGCAGAAGAAGCATCTCTGACACGGCACAGGGGAATTGCTGAGTTCGTGTCACTTCCTGCTAACAGCAGCCTCCTGGATTTGCCAGCAGGACTTTTGCCTGCGAGAGGATTTTTCCCAGGACAGTACCAGTTTAGGCTGCTGCTTGTTCCTCTCTGCTGAGGGCAGGAAAGGTCACCCCAAGCTACAGCCTCTCCCAGCCCTGAGCTGCTGGAGTTTCCAGGCTGCTGCCCAGTGTTTCATGCTGGACAACTGACAAAGTTCTCACGTTTTCGTGACTCCGGTGATTGATCCAGGCCGTGGCAATGACAAAAAGGAGTTGCAATCCTCTGGGATCTGAGGCAGAATATCAAAAGAGCATGGGCTCATGCTGCTTTAATTAAAACTTAGTTTAATTAAAAACCTTGAGAGCTTTATTAGACTCAGTAATTGATTTAATTTTCTTGTGGAATTCTATTACAAAACACTTCCAGCACGTTTGGTTTGGGATCCTGGCTCCAGAACCATCTTCCTCCCTGCATGGCACCTTTGCCCTCTCCAAGGGGCAAAACAGAAGCTCCCTCTTGGCCAGCCAAATTCCTGAGCCTCATGGGGCATTCCTAGTCAGGGGGAGTCTAATGGCTGTTCCCAGATGTAACAGGCAGCAGCCTCAAAGCTCTCACCCGTGGAAAATAAAGTCATTCCCTGCCTGTCATCTATCAGGGCAGCCAAACTGATCTCCTCCTTCAAAAAGGATCTGGAGTAATGGCTGTAGGTGGGTCTCTTGCCCTCAGATACACTCTGATCTCTCCAAGAAGACACAAAACCCTCTCTGGGTTCTCTCTAGGGCTGTGAATACTTTGGGTGTCTTGGATAACTACTGTTAGCAGGGTGAGGGTAGGAAGACCTAACCCACGCTATGAAAGATTTTGTGGCAGTAACTAAAGGTGAAGGTGCCCAATGCCTGGCTACCCAGACAGGCTGGCACATTAACGCTGAACTCCCTTCTTGCTCCCAGCTCTGCTTTTTACTTACTACCTTAAACTAAAGTTGCTGAGTGCTAGGAATCAGCTGCCACACCTCACCCCAGCCCAGGCTCAATTCCTGGGGGAAAAGCACTTTGAATTGCCCCAGTGCTACAGGCTGGGGTCAGAGTGGCTGGAGAGCAGACAGGCACAATGGGACCTGGAGGTACTGGTTGATAGTAGGCTGAGCATGAGTCAGAAGTGTGCCCAGGTGGCCAAGAAGGCCAATGGCATCCTGGCCTGGATCAGGAGCATGGAGGTCATTCTGCCCTGTACTCAGCACTGGTTAGGCCACAGCTGGAGTCCTATGTCCAGTTCTGGGCTCCTCAGTTTAGGAAGGATGTTGAGTTGCTGGAAGGTATCCAGAGAAGGACAACAAAGGTGGGGAGGGGTCTGGAGCACAGCCCTGTGAGGAGAGGCTGAGGGAGCTGGAGTTGCTTAGCCTGGAGAAGAGGAGGCTCAGGGGAGACCTTGCTGCTACCTGAAGGGAGGTTGCAGCCAAGTGGGGATTGGTCTCTTCTGCCAGGCAAGCAGGACCAGAACAAGAGGACACAGTCTCAAGCTGTGCCAGGGGAGGTTTATGATGGAGGTGAGGAAGAAATTCTTCCCAGAAAGAGAGACTGGCCATTGGGACGTGCTGCCCAGGGAGGTGGCGGAGTCACCATCACTGGAGGTGTTTAGGAAGAGACTGGTTGGGGCACTTGGTGCCATGGTTTAGTTGATTAGGTGGTGTTGGGTGATGGATTGGATTTGATGATCTTGAAGGTCTTTTCCAACCTGGTCTATTCTATTCTATTCTATTCTATTCTATTCTATTCTATTCTATTCTATTCTATTCTATTCTAATCACCTCCCCAGCCATCTGGCAGTGGGTGCTCTGGGAAGATGCCTGGTGTTAAAGCCTTCCTGGCCAGGACACAGGGAATCAAACTGTAAAATCAGAATAATTTTTAAAGCCCCCACAAGCCCACCACACAATGACTGTCTGCTCTGCATTTATTTCATAACATCCAGAATTAATAGGATACAGGAGTTAAAGCAACCATGGCAACTGAATGCAGAAAGGGCTGTCCTTGTAAATAAATGAATTCATAAATAACTCACAAGTGCTGATATAAAAAGTCATGGGAATCTAATGCAATGCTAATGCAATTCAAGCCTTCCCTTTTTTACATGCAGCATTATGATATCAGGTGCACCTCGCCTTGCTCCGTGCTACAAGTGTCATTCTTAAGATAATAGAACTTGCTAATTGTACCCGGAGCCAGGCTGTGATTGATGAGGGCTTGGGGGTTTTGTTCTTCTCCATGTTCTTGCTGCCAGAACCTGTGGCCCCGTTGAGCTGCAGGCTGCTCTGCCAGCGAGGAACGCAGGAAAGTTAGGGAGATAGGAGAAGGATTCACCTTGCTGTGGCCCCTGAGCAGGGACCCCCACTAGGTGGGCACAGGGCTCTTGGTTGTGTATTTATTTGCACACAGTTTTGTCTTCTAACTCTCACACTGTTCCTGATGCAGGCCAGGATGCCTTTGGCCTTCTTGGCCGCCTGGGCACACTGCTGGCTTGTGTTCAGCCTACTGTCAACCAGTACCCCCAGGTCCCATTCTGCCTGGCCACTCTCCAGCCACTCTGACCCCAGCCTGCAGCACTGCATGGGGTTGTTGTGGACAGTGTGTAGAACCTGGCACTTAGATGTGTTAAATCTCATGCCCTTGGACTCTGCTCGTCTGTCCAGCCTGTCCTACCTGAAGGGAGGTTGTAGGCAGGTGGGGATTGGTCTTTTCTCCCAGGCAACCACCAACAGAACAAAAGGACACAGTCTCAAGCTGCACCAGGGGAAGTTTGGGCTGGATGTTAGGAAGTTCTTCACAGAAAGAGAGATTGGCCTTTGGAATGTGCTGCCCAGGGAGGTGGTGGAGTCACCATCACTGGAGGTGTCTAGCAAGAGCCTGGATGAGGCACTTGGTGCCATGGTTTAGTTGATTAGATGGTGTTGGATGATAGGTTGGACTCGATGATCTTGAAGGTCTTTTCCAACATGGTCTATTCTATTCTATTCTATTCTATTCTATTCTATTCTATTCTATTCTATTCTATTCTATTCTATTCTATTCTATTCTTTGGTTGTTGGCTGTTTGGTTTTTTTTTTCCTTTTTTTTTTTTTCCCTTGAGCATCTGCTGCTCTTCTGATGCTGGAAAGTGATTTTCTCCTTTGCACAACCCAATCTAAGCAGAAGCGATGTCAAGAAGACTCACAACATGTATGAAGCACCAGAAGCTTCTCTCAAACTGTCACCAGAGCATTTTTGCATTTTTCAAAACTGAGGCCAAAGTCTTCTTCAGACTCCTTGGGCAGCCTGCACTCGGTGCCCTGTGACTGCAGGGGCAAAATTCAGCTTAGCAAAAGGTGCAGTTTGCTCCCCACAAATGACAGGGTTTGGTTTATCCCCCAGGAACCAGAGGCAGAGGTAGCTCAGGAGACTGCAGGGATGATGCAGAGGATTCCCACTGAGGTTCCTTTCCTGCATGCACCCCATTCTCAAATCTTTGGTACTCAGCACTGGTGAGGTCACACCTTGAATACTGGGGTCACTTTGGGGCCCCTCACTCCAAGAAGGATACTGACGTGCTGGACGGGGTCTGGAGAGGGGCAACGAAGGTGAAGGGTGTGGAGGATAAGCCTTTAAGGAGCAGCTGAGGGAACTGGGGTTGTTTAGCCTCGAGAAGGGAAGGGGAAGACCTTCTGGCTCTCTACAAGTCCCTGAAAGGAGGTTGGAGCCAGGTGGGGTTCATTCTCTTCTCCCTAGGAACAAGTGATAGGATGAGAGGAAACGGCCTCAAGTCGCACCAGGAGGTTTAGGTTGGACATGTGGAACAATTTCTTCCCTGAATGGGGTTGTCAAGCCAAGGGCAGTAGTGGAGTCCCCATCAGTGGAGGGATTAAAAAGCTGTGTAGATGTGGTGCTGTGGGACATGGTTTAGTGGTGACCTGGCAGTGCTGGGTTACGGGTTGGACTGGATGATCTGAAAGGTCTCTTTCAATCTAAACGATTCTATGATTCTCTCAGGAGGGACCAGCCAGGACACCCACCACCCTGGGGCCAAAGGAGGGAGAACACGCCTGGTTAACATCTCTTTGCAGGGAAGCTCTGCGCTGAACTGCATCCAAAGCTTTGCATTTTCTGGAGCCGCTTTCCCCCCACCCTGCTGCTGCCTGGCCGCTGCGGGCTCCGCAGCAGCCGCAGCAGCATCCCTGGGGCAGCAGCACCGCCAGGCGGGACGCAGCCGCAGGCACAGCCCCGCGCTCACCCACGCTGTGGGAGGACCCTGGGGCTGTCCACCCGTCCCGGGGTGACACCGGGGGACACTCACACGGGGGGACACACATCATTGCAATGCGCCTCCTGAGAGGGGAAGGGGTTTGAGGGTGGGGGTTAGGTGGGGGAGTCGCTGACCTGCTCTTCCCAGATAGTTTGAAACAGTAAAAAAACCTAATAATGACAGGAAGAGCTCTTGGAGTAATTCACCTTAAAATATTGTGTATTTGGTGACCCTGGAGAAAAGCACTGGGGGATTCGTGGCCCAGTGAATCCCCTAGTGCTGAGAATGCTGCCAGCACAGCTAATCCTGGTGAGCAGGGGCTGGAGCACTGACTGATGCTCTGTAAGGATGCTGGAGAAATATGGGCAAAGTCTGCTCTCCATTGATCTCAGAAAAATGAACCTTGTCTCTAAATTTGACATTTAGCCAATAGCTGGAGTAGATGGCTTCATTGATTCACACTAGAGGGATGGAAGCAGGGGGAAGCTGGGGGAAAACACACCTTTGCCAAATGATGGTTTATCTCCTCTCTTGTCGCTCCCCATCTTTCCCTGAATGCAGGTGTTGGATAACTGGGGCTTAGGCATTGGGAAATGGATGGAAGAAGAAGTGGCTGGAGTAAAAATCTGGATGTCTGCCTGGATGTCTCGGTGATGTAAGTGTTTTCTTTCCTCATCATCTGTTTTTCTCCAGGAAATTGTTGGGGAATTAGGAGTGAGATGGGTCTGTGTTTCCTCACTGAGGAGCTCCATCCATGTCCTCACATTTCACCCAGCACAGGGCTCCCAGGGCTGTTACTAGTGCTTAGCTGATGGTGGTGCTGCTATTTATCTGCATGTGTGCTCCTGAGGAAAAACTTCTTTATTGTGAGGGTGCTGGAGCCCTGGAACAGGCTGCTCAGAGAGGTTGTGGAGTCCTCTTCTCTGGAGACTTGCAAAACCTGCCTGGATGTGTTCCTGGGTGGCCTGCCCTAGGGTGATCCTGCTTTGGCAGGGGGTAGGACTAGGTGATCTCCAGAGGTCCCTTCCACCCCCCACCATTCTATGATTCTGTAATTCTATTGCAAACGCCCTGCTCCCAAAGCCTTTCTGGTGCATGCTGAGCACCTTCCTGGGATGTTAAAATACCTCTCAAAATAGAGACAGGGGTAATGTAAATGCTGGAGATTAGACATGACCCAGCTCTGCTACTGACCGGGGCAGGGGGCTGTTGCTAAAATGACCCCAGAGCAGATACACCTTCCCTGCACAGACCTGATGGATCTACATGATGACTTTAAGAGGATTCTTCTGTTACTGCCATGATACAATCTGAGACACATTATTAATGAATGGAGAAACAGGGAACTGAGGTTCCCAGAGAAAAGGTGTTACTTTGCCCTGAAATATCCCCTTCTGAGGAGTGTTTGGCAGAGCCAGAGGAACTGGAAGGCTTCCTGAGCCTCCCTGCCAAACCCCAGCTTCACCAGGCAGATCTGGATTGGGTCTGTTTTAACACCTCCTGCTTGCATGAGACCTAGCCTGTGAGTGAACAGAAGGCAGCAATGACACTTCTCTGGGAGAGTTTTCTGCATAATAGGCAGTTTCTGACATCAGCCAGATCGGGACCAGCCAACATGATGCAGCAACAAGCTTTGGCAGGAGTCCTGTCCCTGGCAGAGTGGCTGATTCTATTTTCATTTGTTTTAGAGACAGTTTCTCACCCACCATATGTGTGCAGCTGGCTCCTGCTCCAGCCCCCACAGGTCAGCAGGAATCTTTCCATGACTCCAGCATTTCTAAAATAACTCTTCTTCCCCTTCTCCCAGGCTGGGGGGCGACAGCCAGGCTGGTGAGGCTCTGTCTTGCACTGTGCTGTCGGGGCAGTTAAGTGTCCTCACTACAGGATGACACGTTTCAATGTCTATCAACCATGTGTGGGTTCACTGGGATTCCATCCATCCTGCTGCTAGGCTTTTCAGTTTGCTTTTCCAGTTTCCTGCAATAGAGAGGAAATGGTTTGGGGCAGAAAGGAGGCAGGACAGCCCCATCAAACAGCCCCCAGGCCTGGCTGGTTTTTCATAGAATCATAGAATTAGCTGGGATTGCTTAGCCTGGAGAAGAGGAGGCTCAGGGGAGACCTCATTGCTCTCTACAACTACCTGAAGGAGATTGTAGCCAGAAGGGGGTTGGTCTCTTCTCACAGGCAATCAGCACCAGAACAAGAGGACAAAGTCTCAAGCCTCCCCTGGCACAATTTCAGGCCACTTCCTCTCATTCTATCACCTGAAACTAGGGAGAAGAGACCAATCCTCACCTCACTCCAACCTCCTTTCAGGGAGTTGTAGAGAGCAATGAGGTCTCCCCTCAGACTCCTTTACTCCAGGCTGAACAATCCCAGTTCCCTCAGCAAATCCTTACCAGACCTGTTCTCTAGACCCTTCACAGGTGGTGTTGTCCTTTCCTGGACACTTTAGTGCAGCAAAGGCTGGTGGCAGCAGCAGGCAGGTCATTGTGCCAGCAAGCATGCTGTATATTGAATACATCAAACATCACTGTCTCACCATGCCTCACACGAGCCATTTATTTCTTTAGAAGCTGCAGATTGGTCTAGTTTTAGATTTCACAAGTCACCTGTAAAATATCTATGTATAAAAGTATTACAGGAGAAAGGATTCCTGCAGGGACATGCAGCCTGCCCTCATTGTGCTCTGCAGCCTGACCATCTGTGCTGGGACTTCCATTTGTCCCTGGCACTGCCACGTTCCAGCACCACAGTGTGTAGCTGAGTTGGGAGCAAACTGGGTACATCACTCACTGCTTCCTCTGGACATTAGGAAGAAGTTCTTTACTTTGAGGGTGATGGAACACTGGAGCAGGTTGCTCAGGGAGGTGGTGGAGGCCTCATCCCTGGAGATATTCGACATCTGTTTAGAAGAGCTTGTAGAGATAGGACAAGGGGCAGTGGTTTGAAACTGGAGCAGGGGAGATTTAGGTTGGACATATGGAAAAAGTTCTTTAATATGAAGGTGGTAGAACACTGGAGCAGGTTGCCCAGAGAAGTGGTGGAGGCACTCAAATCAAGCCTGATGGGGCTCTGTGCAACCTGATCTAGTTGAGGATATCCCTGCCTACTGCAGGGGGTTGGACTAGATGACCTTTGAACATCCCTTTCAACCTGATGCATTCTGTGATTTCCAGTGCTACTGAAACCCCACAAGCCCCAAATAACTCCACAATACTCCAAATGACTTCTCCATACCCCAAATAACACCACAATACCCCAAATAACTTCTCAATACCCCACATAACTCCACAATACTCCAAACAACTTCTCAATACCCCAAATAACTCCACAATACTCCAAACAACTTCTCAATACCCCAAACAACTCCACAATACTCCAAACAACTTCTCAATACCCCAAATAACTCCACAATACTCCAAACAACTTCTCAATACCCCAAATAACTCCACAATACTCCAAACAACTTCTCAATACCCCAAATAACTCCACAATACTCCAAACAACTTCTCAATACTCCAAATAACTCCACAATACTCCAAATAACTCCACAATACTCCAAATAACTTCTTAATACCCCAAATAACTCCACAATACCCAAAATAACTCCACAATACTCCAAATAAAGCTGAGGCTGCCGCTTTCCACCCCTGCTGCCTTCCTGGAGCTCCAAGAGCTGCTCATGGGCTGCAGGTGGGAATTGCAGTGCTGCAGAAGTGGGAATTAGTTCCACTTTCTGCTACACATATTTTTATCTGATTAGTCTAATATACTGCATTATTATTTACCACATGCAAATCTCTGCAAGCTGATTAGAGCTGACAGTTCAGCTAAGAGATGAGACCTGGAAAGAAGTAATAAGGAAAAATTATTTCCCGAGCTTTTGCACTTTAGATTTGCAGGGAGGATCGATTACATTTAAAATTTAAGGCCCAGACATGACCCTAAATCTCCTTTAAGGAAAAGGAAAGGATTAATTCCTTAATTTGTTATATTTTAGCTTTACAGGCTGGCTCAGCAAAACCCAAGGGAGTTTGCACAAGATGCTGGTGGTTGTGAATGGTGGTTTTGGATACCAAGTGGAAGGCAGCAGTGAATGCTAGTTTGAAAAATATCATGTTAACACCTTTATTATCCCTGAGACCTGAAGAGTTATGGCTGGAGAATGACTGCAGTGGTTGTTTCTGGGTCACTGAAGGAAACTTGTTCGCTCTCTCTCTGGTTACACTTCCCAGCACGCAGATTTTTATTTGCTGACTTCTGTCGGGGACCAAATAGTGGTGGGTGCTCTACATTGCTAAAGAACCATCCCAATTTCAACTAAAAGGGCACAAAACGGTCAGCTAGCCTCTGGAAAATGTGTTTTGCAGAGAGAGAGGGAAGAAAAAGAAAGAGAGAGAGGAGAGTTTTGGAATGATGAGTTCATCCCTACAGCAGCTATATGGGCTCTGTCATTTTTCTGTAAACCAGGTGAAGAATGGTTCAAGACCAAATAAAGGTGTGATTTTCAGAGGTCCAGGTGTTCTATAGGGCCAAATACCTCACAGCCTTCTTCACATGAACCTGTGAATGAACCTGCTCCATAAAACCTCGCTTATGTTGGCAAAAAATGCAGTCTTCAGCTCTCCACAAGTAATAGGACTGAAAGCTTGTTCTAGACAGGGGTCAGACCCATTTTACTGTAAGTGCAGATCCATTCAAGGTGCAAAAGGACTGAGCTAAAGGACATCTCAGCACTACAGGGTTATTACTCCAGCTCCAGCCTAAATGGCTTGACCAAGGCTAAAGTATGAATCAGTGCCAGAAGCTGGGCTGAAACTTGCAGTTCTCAGCCTTGTGATCAGAGCAAAAGATCACAGCCACAAAATGAGTTAAAAAGTTGGGGGAAAGTCAAAGCAGGTTTGACTTCTTCCTTCGTCTCCAACTGAAATGAGATTGACTCCCTGGGCTAACGTTGAAGTCTTTCACACGAACAAGGTCTGTCCATGGTGAGCTTTTAAAGTCTTCACTGGGGAAGATTCACAAACACACCCCAAATGGGAATGAGATGAGATGTTTCCACTATCCAATGACTGTGACAACTCCACTGTTACTTTTTTTGCCTTCAACCCAGGAAGCATTTCATGCATTCTTCTCTCAGCACGCCCCCTCGGCGACCCTTCATGCGCAGCACCACAGCCATTCATCATTACCCAGCCTCCAAATTATTCTAGTGTTGATTAAATTAGTAGATGCAATCACAATCTGAAGCCAGTTAATTGAGAGAATTTATTTGGCCCTGACAGCTTTATGCATGTTTGATTAAGTATTATAAGGTTTGGTTTTGATTTTGCATAATTTAACTTTAAATCCTGCGCTGGGGGTTCGGAGGGGGAGGGAGGGATGGGGGGGGGGAAGGCATCAACTATTAATGACCAAAATAAACTCTTTGAAGATGCAGCTCTTTATGATTTATTTCTCAGCACAAGATCTTCCAGATTTGGGGGGGGTGGGGGGGTGGGTAGGGGTAGGGGGGTAGTGGTTGGTGTTGTGTTGCCAAAGTGACAAATACGTTTAAGGGAATAGTTGGAGCCATTCAGCTCGTGCCATAAATCTTGTGAAGGGCCTACAATTCATTAAAAGTTTTGAAAGAGGTACAAGTTAGCATTTATATTGCAACAAGTGACATATAAATGTGTGTGTTTGTCTTTGAAGGGGGCCATAAAATATATCGGCGCTGCCCGGCCGCTCTGACTGGGACTAATGGCTCGCTCTCGGGGCTGATGATAAGTTTCCTCACAAATCTTCGAGGCTGTCAAGACAAAAGTGTTCAATCAACAGGAATATGAGTTGTGTCTTTAGGAAAATTAGCAACAAGGAAGAAATACAGCCCCCAGCGCTGGCGGAGTGCTGTGGGCGGCTCCCCCTCGGGCTGAACCCGCAGCCGCTCCTTCAGGATCTTACCTCCCTGAACGTCAAAGCTTCGATTCATGCCTGCCCCCAGGAGGGTTTGGTTTGTATGGAGATGCGCATTCATCGAAGCAGCAAAAGGGTTGAAAGAGTTCTGGCAGGAAACTGAATAGGGCCATCTATTAGGAAGGCTCCAGGGAGACCTTACAGCAGCTTTCCAGTATCTGAAGCGGGCCGACAAGGAAGCCAGGATGAGACTTTTCGCAAGGGCTTGTAGTGACAGAACAAGAGGGAATGGAATCACAGAATCACAAAATCACCACGGTTGGAAGAGACCTCAAAGATCATCAAGTCCAACCTGTCACCACAGACCTCATGACTAAACCATGGCACCAAGTGCCACATCCAGTCCCCTCTTGAACACCCCCAGGGATGGGGACTCCACCACCTCCCTGGGCAGCACATTCAATGGGCTGAAGCTAGAGGATGGTAAGAGATTAGGAAGAGATTCTTTACAGTGAGGGTGGTGAGACACTGGAACAGGTTGCCCAGCGAGGTCATGGATGCCTGGACATCTCCAAAGCCAGGTTGGATGAGGCCTTGAGCAACCTGGTGTAGTGGAAGGTGTCCCTGCCCATGGCAGGGGGATTGGAACTAGATGATGTTTAAGGTCCCTTCCAACCCAAAACATTCTATGAATCTATAAATCTTGATTTCTTTTTGTCATCCTAAGAAGTCAGAAGAGTCAGGCTCATCACTGATGTTGCCACATCACACCCTTGCGCATGTATGTGGTGGGGGCATTGTTCTGTGGAGCTCCCTGGGTTTTACTAGAGGCAAGGAAAGACCTCCAGACCTCTTTTCCTACCCTAAGGGGTTCCTGCAGGCTGCCAAGAGCCCCCTGCATTCAGCAGCACCCCTTCATCCTCCGTGGCCAAGCTGGAAAGCCAAAGTACCCTCATTATTTTGTTGCTTGGGATGAAATTCCTATCTCTGGGCTGTGGCTCTAGGCCCAGGCAACGGTGGAGGGAAATAAATGGGATGTGTCTCTCCTGCTTATCTTTCCTACTTAACTTAGTTATAAACAGATGTTGCCAGTTTCATGCTACTGGGAAAATCTACCAGCTTCACACCTCCCCTTCTCCCTCCCACCAGAAGGTCTGTGGGAGACAGAGATGGCAGTCTGCTAGGAGCACCCCACCTCTCATTACCTTCCCATAATTTCTCCTTGATGTGTGCCCTGCAGCTCAGGCCCCTCCCTGTATTTGTGGAACAAAAACAGCTCTGAGGGGCAGCAGGTGAACGGGGAGGAACCAAAACTGAGTTTGAGCACCAGGTGGGATGCTGGGAGGTATCTGGCCTGGCGCCTCAGCCTCCTGTGCAGGTCTCAGCACTGGCAGATGGTTTGAGTTATTATTATTTAATGTTTTTCCACCACAGCAGTGCCTTGATGGCAAGCAGGGCAGGGAGCCAGTGAACAAGTTCTGTATTATTTCCATTATGGAAAGCAATTCCTGATTACATCTAAGGGAAAACAGCAGGAAGTTTCCTTTCCCTATTTTAATATATATTGCTTCTGCATTTTCCTCCACCTGTTTGATTTTTGTGTGTGTGCTGCTGGCCTCCTCAGAAGTCTGGATCTCTGACATTTGTGATTTTACCACTTTACCTCTCTAAAAGTGTTTGAGCTCCATCAGCAGGTTAAGGCCCTGGGAGAGGCACAGTCCCTCCTAGGAGCACCAGCTGGAGTGCCACAGGTTCTCCCAGAACATGGACTCCCAAATGTAACCATCTGCACCACTCCATGTGCTCAGCAAGCCTGGATCTGACCCTTGAGACCGCACGTGCTATCTGTCACAAAACCAGCTCAGTGCCATGACAGGTCCAACTGACGAGTGACTTGGAGAAAGCTTGGCCACACTCTTGTTTCATAGAATCATTTTAAAATTGAGTCCAACTGTTAATCCAGCACTGCTGATTCAAATGAATTGACTCACAGATAGACTATAAGCCACAGCACCTTTATTTTTGCTAGCAGGGAGAGCATAAGGGTCTGAACCCTACCAAACTGCATCTCCATCAAGTCATAATTTCAGTCAATATAACATTTTTATCAAACACTCTATTCATTCTGTGGTTCACCCATGATAAGCAAGCAGTCTTCAGTGCTCTATTGTGGCTGATTTTATAGTTTTCTAGAGAGCAAAGCTCACATGCAGCTGTTTGGGTACATATCATACCCCTGCAGATGGGTCGGCCTCTCCCAGGTTAAAAACCCCAAGAATTCTGCTAGCTCACACTTATGCTACAAGCAGCCCAGTGCTGTCAGGCGAACTTTAACTCCATTCTTTAATTCACTGCCAGGTCACCACTAAACCGTGTCCCCCGGCACCACATCTGCATGTGATTTTAATCCCTCCAGGGATGGGAACACCACCAGTGCCCCGGGCAGGCTGTTCGAGGGCTTGCCAACCCTTCTGGGGAATGAACTATTCATAATGTCCAGTCTAAACCACCCCGGCACAACTTGAGGCCGTTTCCTCTTGTCCTGTCGCCCGTGACAAGGGAACACAGGCCGGCCTCCACCTCGCCACAACCTCCTTTCAGAGAGCTGTTGAGAATTTCAGGCTTTGGCGTAGCCCTGCGAGGAATCCTTTCGCTGGGGATGTCCCAACACCCTCACCACTCGGCCCAACCCCAGCTGAGACCCCGAGCCGAGCTCGACTCTCCATTCCCGCAGCGCGGTTCGCCGCCGGCCCGCTGGAAACGACCTTCCCGGCTCCATCTCGCCAAGGCTGGTCCCTCCCGGGCTGGCTCCAGGGCCGGAGGAGGGCCCGGCGGCCGCCCCCAGCCCAGGCCGCCGCTTGCCGTAGCTGGGGCAACGCAGCGCGCTCCTCACTTCCGGCGGGGGCGGGAGGCGTCATGACGTCATCGCCGTGCGCCTCCGCGGCCGCTCCCCGACCTCCGCCGCCGCCGCCGCCACGGGCCGGAACCGGAGCGTCGCTGGCCCCTGCACATGCGCATCGCGGCGCTCGCCCGTAGGCCCGGGCCTTCCATCAGCCCGGGCCCGCGGCGCCTGGCCTCGGCGGCCGCCGCCTGGAACGGAGCGATGGGCAGGACGGTGAGTGTAGGGCGACGCCCTGGGGCTGGGGACGGCGGGAGGAGGTGGCGGGGACGGCGGCCCGGGCCTCGCCCTGTTGTCGCTGCTGCCGTCTCCGCCCTGGGCCGCTTCCATGCTGCGGCCCGGTGTGAGGGGCGGCGGGTGCGTTGGCCGCGACAGTGGCCGCTCACCGCCCGCTCGGGCCTGTGAGGGTCGGGCCCGGGGACTCCTATAATCGGTCGCTCCCGCCCAGGCGTTGCCTGGCAGGGCTCTCTCTGCCCTGAGGTAGGTCGCGGCTGTGTCCCGGTGGCCGTGCGGGGCTGTCACCGCCAGCCCGGTCGGCGGGGCTCCACGCTGTCTGCGCTGGGCTCTCGACCTCGCAGGCCGAGAAGTCCTGGCTGAGCTTCCTGCTTTCGGTGCCTTTCTCAAGTCGCTGCTGTTTAATTTAGCGTCTGGTAGGATGTAGGAGGAGTTCGGATTTCCCCTCTTTCCGGTTCTCCCTGCTTTCATTTATCAGCACTAACCTTTATTTGTCATTGTCCCTAACCTTGTTTGGCTCTTTCTGGAACACTTTGGTCTTGCTCGTCCTGACGGATGGTCCTGTCAGCTGAGAACGCTGCGGTTTTTCTGCCATCCCTTCTCCTCCGTGAATGATGAGTACCCTGAGCACCAGCAGACCTTGCCTGGAGTGTGTGATAGATGAAGTAGCTCTGGGTTGCTGCAGCTCTCTCATCAAACGCTCCATTTTCAAAGGAGAAAGAGTGAAAGCTCACCAAAGTGAAGAGTTACTCAGATTTTTGACTTCCTGATAAAGCCATCATTAACATGATGCTTGGGGCAATGGCAGCAAAGCTGACAGCAAGTTTCCTAGGCCTTGAAGCTGAAATCTTTCAGCTGCAGGATGATACCCAGCAGAGACCAACTCAACTGTGCAGCCTGAGAGCACTGTGCTTTAAAACAGGAAGACCCCAAAAAATGACCTTGAGGAATGGGTGTCCAAATCTGGTTTGAGGCATCACATGCCCAACAAACAGCTTTGGGGGCAGCTCCTCCATGGTTCTGTGAGTGGTGTCTTGCATCACGTTTCATCCACCCTGGTTGAGCAGTGATGGCTCAGCGCTGGGAGAAGGTGACTAGTGAGTTCTGTGTGATGTTTCTCCTCCCAATTTTTGTGTATGGCTTTGAGCACAAGCAAGCTGAATTTCCCAGCATGTATCAGTCAGCTGGAATGCCTTTATGGTTGAGTGTGTGATTCTTCATGGGGGTAAAAATTCATGCTTGGGGAGAGGCCACTTCTGAACTTGTTAACACACAAAATGAGCAAATTGAAACTTTCTCATCTTATCTTTTAGATCAACTCCTATGTAGAGTCTTATGAGGCTGTGAAGCACCTCAGCTGTGTCCTTCCCTCCTGCTAGAAGGCCAGGTGCCACAGGAAAACGTCACTTGTTACAAGAATTAAGTGGCATCCAGAAACAGCAGCAGATGACCAACCTCCTGCTGAGTAGATGGCAGCACCGTTAACAATGTAATCTTTCAGAAAGTTCACTTTATTCTTGCAGTTTCCCTCTGCTCATGGCTGTTCTGTGGTGGTATTTGAGTTTAGATAGAGTGAACCTACTGAAGGCTGTTTGTGTGGTGAGTGCAGTTAATGGGGGAGCAAGCTGGTGCTCTTCACAAGGACAAAATCTCTGCAGCTGAGCTGTTGGGAGTGGTCCTCGTGGGTTCCTCTAGTGAAGGTTTTGTCAGAGTCAAAACTCCTCTAAAACAGGGCTCAGATGTGAAGCTGGCATGTTGAGTTTGCCCCCACAAACTACAGCTTAATGCAGGTGGGGTTTGTGCTCTGTCACCAAGGTGTGATCTTGTCAAGTGCTCTGATTTCCCTGTGGCAGCTTGAGGAGTCAGGCTGAGAAGCTCTGTTAAGAGTTTGCTGGAAAATCACAGAATCTTAGAATTCTTTCAGTTGGAAAAGACCTCTAGGATGATGAAGTCCAACCATCAACCTGACACCGGCATGGCCTCTAAACCGAGTCCCAGAGTGCCATGTCCACGCGTTTCTTGAACACCCTGAGGGACAGTGACTCCACCACCTCCCTGGGCAGCCTGTGCCAATGCCTGACCAATCTTGCAGTAAAAAAAATTGCTCCTAATCTCCAGCCTAAACCTCCCCTGGCCCAATTTCAGGCAGTTTTTCTCTCATTCTATCACCTGGTACTAGGGAGAAGAGACCAACCCCCACCTCACTCCAGCCTCCTTCCAGGGAGTCGTAGTCTGCCCTCAGTCTCCTTTTCTCCAGCTATGTTGAGTGTCATGGTGGAAGGGGTTGTATGTGTAGTCTGCATCATCAGAAATGGAGTGCTCTGAGTCCAGAGTGTGTGAATTTTAACCTATCTTGCTAATTTAGTCCTCCAAAAATCTCTCTGAAGATAAACACTTCGCAGTATGTGCACAGCATGTGGGAAGAGTGTTCTGTTGCATGCTCCAGGAACAAAAGTGGTGTTTTTAAGTAGTGTTGGTTCAGTGTCTGACCAGTTTGTGTCTTACAAGAGGCATCACTGAAGCACTCTTCCAAGCTGCTCAGTATTTCTTTTCTGCAGACAGGAAATTATGGCATAGAGGCACCTAAAATGATGAGGGTCTCTGATATTGAGAACAGACCTTGATTTCCTAAATCCCTTAATCATAATTTAACCCATTGCTCCTTTTTTGTTAATCCCAGACAGGTTGCCTGCAAATTTCTGCAACAGCAGGGGGGAAAAAAAGGGAATTTGAACCTGGGGCTAGGCAGAGGAGATCAGAGCTGCAATTTCCATGGACGTGTAATTGGAGGCAGGAAGCAGTGAAGGACCTTTACCCAATGATGCATAGTGTGTCAGAGAGGGGTTTTGATAGCAAAGCACAAGTTTTCTGCTGGCTGTACTGCTTACTCTGTGATTAGTTTTGTTAGGAACAAGGTAAAATGTTCTTGAAATAACTTTTGAATCACTTCAGTTTTAAGAGTAATAGGATTCAGAAATCCTGTTCAACAAAGAAGGACATTGAGGTGCTGGAGTGAGTCTAGCAAAGAGCAACAAAGGTGAAGAAGTGTCTAGAGCACAAGTCTTGTGAGGAGCAGCTGAGGGAGCTGGGGTTGTTCAGCCTGGACAAAAGGAGGGTGAGGAGAGACCTTCTGCTCTGTACAATTCCCTAAAAGGAGGTTGGAGCCAGGTGGAGATTGGCCTTTTCTCCCAAGGAGCAAGCAATAGAACAAGAGGAAATGGCCTCAAGTTGCACCAGAGGAGGCTTAGGTTGGACATGAAGGACAATTTCTTCCCTAAAAGGGTTGTCAGGCCTTGTAAAGAGGCTGCCCAGGGCAGTGGTGGAGTCCTCATCCCTGGAGGGATTGAAAAGCCAGGAGATGTGGTGTTAAGAGACGTGAGTTAGCAGCAGCCTTGGTAGTGTTGGGTTAGTGTTGGTCTGGATCTTAAAGGACTTTTCCAGCCTGAATGATTCTAGGAAAGGCAAGTTCTGAGCAGCAGGGTCTGAGTGCCTGGGTGTGTGAGGAGGCTGGGGAAGTCCCTGTTGTTCTCCAGCATTATCTGATGATTGTCATTTCATAATTCCCGGAATTTGGCACATCATAAGCCTGGGGTGAAACAGGGAGCAGTGGACAGGCTACTGCTCATCACTCACAGAACAACAATGGGTGTGTGGAAGGATGTTAAGATTATAAATCCTAAACACTCCAGAAGATCAAGATAGTCCACTTATCTCTGCAGGTCCCAGGGAGCTAGGAGGTGTCTTTGAAAGGTGCCTTGCCATGGAGTGCAGTGACAGCGAGTCCTCAAGGCTTGGCTGAGTGAGGGGAGGTGCATCCTGTGGAGTGTGAAAAACATGACTGCCTCATTGTTCTTGCAGGGCCTTCCTTTATTTTCCATTTGTTTATTTGCTGAAGCTTTGCCAGGTTTTGAAATGAGCAGAAATCAAGAATCACCACTGTGGCTGGGCTGTGGAATTCACTTCCAAAAGTACTTGGAGGACCTTTTCCTTTTTTCCTTTGTCTTTAAAGAAATAGGTGTGCAGACACACATCATTGTCCCTGCTCACATGAGTGCACTGTTGCAGGGTGGCTGTTTTATTAAGAAGGGTCTGTCAGCTAGCTGGGATTAATTCCAGAATGAAGTTCTGGGCTTCCCTGCATTAACACTGCAGTGTTAATGATGTTAATCTCTCCTTTTCTAGAAACTTTCAAGACCCATCTGGGATGCATTCCTCTTTGGCCTGCCCTAGTGATTCCTGCATTGGCAGGGCAGGTTGGACTTGATGATCTTCAGAGATCCCTTCCAACCCCTACCATTCTATGATGATGTAGTGTTGATGCTTATGACAGGTTATGACTAGTGCTGACATCCCATGCTGCTGGGGAGCTGGCTGGGTTGGACTGGGTGATGCTGGAACCATAGAATGGTGGGGATTGGAAGGGACCTCTAGAGGTCATCTGGTCAAACCTCCGTGCCAAAGCAAGATCACCTAGGGCAGGCCATACAGGAATGCATCCAGATGGGCTTTGAAAGTCTCCAGTGAAGGAGACTCCACAACCTCTCTGAGCAGCCTGCTCCAGGCTCCAGCACTCTCACAGTAAAGAATTTTCTCATGTTGAGGTGGAACTTCCTGTGTTCCAGTTTACACCCATTGTTCCTTGTCCTGTTACTAGGAGCCACCAAAAAGGGAAAAAGAGCCTGGCACCTTTATCCTGACACCCACCCCTCAGATATTTGTAATGTATAGAATAGAATAGAATAGAATAGAATAGAATAGAATAGAATAGAATAGACCAGGTTGGAAAAGACCTCACTGAGTCCAACCTATCACCCAACACTATCCAATCAACTAAACCATGGCACCAAGTGCCTCATCCAGCCTCCTCTGAAATACCTCCAGTGATGGTGACTCCACCACCTCCCTGGGCAGCTCATTCCAAAAGATCCCCTCTCAGCCTTCTTTTCTCAAGACTAAACAGCCCCAGTTCTCTCAGTCTTTCTTCACAGGAGAGATGTTCAAGCAGGCTTGTATTTCTGTGTGTCTGCTTGGTAAACAATAAGGAAAGCCAAGTGGTTTCAAGCAAAAAAAGTTGAGTTTTTAAAGCAGTAGTAATCCCTATGAAGCCAGAGATTATCTCCCTCTCAGCACTGGTTAGGCCACACCTTGAGTACTGTGTCCAGTTCTGGGCCCCTCAATTTAAGAAGGACATTGAGACTCTTGAACGTGTCCAGAGAAGGGCAACGAGGCTGGGGAGAGGTCTCGAGCACAAGGCCTACGAGGAGAGGCTGAGGGAAGTGGGATTGTTTAGCCTGGAGAAGAGGAGGCTCAGAGGAGACCTTATTGTTGTCTACAACTATCTGAAGGGAGGTTGTAGCCAGGAGGGAGTCGGTCTCTTCTCCCAGGCAACCAGAACAAGAGGACACAGTCTCAAGCTGTGCCAGGGGAAGTTTAGCCTGGAGGTGAGGAGAAAGTTCTTCACCGAGAGAGTTGTTAGCTCTTGGAATGTGCTGCCCAAGGAGGTGGTGGAGTCATCATCCCTGGAGGTGTTCAAGAGGGGATTGGACGTGGCACTTGGTGCCGTGGTTTAGTAGTCATGAGGCCTTGGGTGACAGGTTGGACTTTGATGGTCCTTGAGGTCTTTTCCAACCTTATTGATTCTATGATTCCTCCTGCCAGGGCTACTTAAATGTGCTTTCCTTCTCTGTCTCCCTGCAGGTCTCTTCCTCCCTGGAAATTCAGCAGAGAGTTCCCTTTCCCAGGCTGTCGGATCTCTTCCACCTCTCTGGATAATATTTGCTATGTGCCCTGTAGCTCCTGCCCTGGGACTCGGTGAGCGGTGGGGTGCCCGATGCCTGTAATCCCCATTCCCCGCCGGGTCCGTTCGTTCCACGGCCCCCACACCACCTGCCTGCACTCGGCCTGCGGCCCGGTGAGGACCACTCACTTGGTGCGCACCAAGTACAACAACTTTGACATCTATCTCAAATCCCGGTGGATGTATGGATTCATCCGGTTCCTGCTGTACTTCAGCTGCAGCCTCTTTACCTCCATCCTCTGGGTGGCACTCTCTATCCTCTTTTGCCTTCAGTACCTCGGCATCCGCATCTTTCTGCGTTTCCAGTACAAACTCTCCATCATCCTCCTCCTGCTGGGGCGAAGGAGGGTAGACTTCAGCCTCATGAATGAACTGCTCATCTATGGAATTCATGTCACCATGCTGCTAGTGGGGGGGCTGGGATGGTGTTTCATGGTGTTTGTGGATATGTAAATAAAACAAGAGCATGTGGGCCAAGAAGGTGGCTTTTCTTCTGCCCCCAGATGTGTCAACAGCTTTCCTTTTTTTTTTATATATTATTATATATATATATAAATTTAATTTATTTACCAGTACTACTTTTTATTGATAATGTATCTGTCTCTGGAATTTGGGGCTTGGTTGGTTGGTTGTTTTCTTTTGGGGGGGGGGGGAGGAGGGGAGGGCTGAGGTGCCAGTTTGGTTATCCAAGTGCCACATTTGATTCAGTTGGGTTTGGGGTTTCTTTGCACAGTGTGAGTTAATGGAAGTTTTGCTGCTGTTCCTGCATGCCAGTGGGCAGGAAAAGGCAGTGGTTGGTCTGGAGGACAGAAACCAGATGATTGTGGGCCCCCACACACACTTAATCTGTCCTCCCCCTTTTTCTGAAGCTATTCCATGATGGCTCAGACCTGTAACATGTACCTGCTGAACCCCTGGTGTCCCTTCCTCTATGGTTTGCACTTTGCACATTCCCTGCTGAGAATATGGAGCCAAATTCAGCAGGCTGTAGGGTTGTGGTGGTTTGGTTTTAATTCCTGGTTTGGTTTTAGATTTCTTCAGGCCATGCTTTTGAGCCACTGTGCTGTTCTGATCACTGCAAAATAATTACACAACTATCAATGACTTTGTGTTTTTCAGGCAGTTAGTATCGTTTGAGTCTTGCCCTGGCAGAACAAATCCATGGGAGAGTGATGGCAGCAGAATTGGGTCTCCTGTGTTCCCAAAACCCCCATTCATGGCAAATATGTTACCATTTTGCAGTGATTAAGGGGAACACATTGCTGTGCTCCATATCGTTTAGATCTTGACATTTGGTTCTACTTTTTGCTGAACTGATTAGTTCCAGTTTTCTGGTGAGATCAGACTGCTCTGCTTTTAACCTTTCCTAGGTGAGACGCTGTCTGAGAAGGCAGATTGCAGCAAAGTCTGTGGTTGCAGAAAACATTCTCTCAGCAGCAGTGAGAGTGGGGTCACTGGAGAGCTTTACCAGCAGCTCTAAGTAGGGAGTTAAGCATTGAGCTCAGTTTTAGTGGGCTTGATCTAAGATCTCAGGCTGTTCCTTTGCAGTCAGTCAAGTGACTCTATTTATGGAGTCTAGAAGTTGGCCTAGAGTTTATTTCTGTTCTGGGTTTTGTTTGTTTGTTTTTCCTTAGAATGAAATATTGCTCTTTCCCCCCAAATTCTTTAAAGAAAAACAAGTTGGTGAGAATGATGGAGACTTATTTTTGGTGGCTTTTTTTCCCTCCCCACTGTGAAATCAATGGAGTTGATCATAATGGAATGGGACTGGAAATATTTGACTGCTCTGTTAGGATCTCTTTGGTCTGAGCTATGAATGTGGCTGAGTACAAAACCAGTTTGCACACTGGGAAGGATGCTTCATTTTTCAGCTTGTGAGTGCTGCAGTCTTGCACTGTGACATACTTTGATTTGTGGGCTTATGGATGCAAAGTAGAGAAGCTTCTGTCTGCAGTCCAAAGCTAAAGCAAACCCAGAAGTTATCTCATTATCAAGTGGTACAGATAATGCAGGCTGAACTCGCAGCACTGAATAAATAATGGGCCATGGTGGTGTGAACTTTAGATGAGCCCCACGAGAGCCAAAGGCTTTTTCTGCAGGAAAGATGTGGTGTCAGCATATGTCACAAACTGGTGTCTGGAAGTTTCCTCCCAACTGTGCAGCTCCCCAGAGCCTTTGTCTGGGATTACTTTCTGGACTGCAGGGCCTCGGTGTCCTGCAGGTCCAAGCTCCAGCTTGTGCTGTATGCAAAGGGCATTCCCGGCCCAGTGCTTTCCTCCCCAGTGCAGCTGTCAGCCTGGGGCGCCGTGGCTCTGGTGTGCAGACTCTGGGACTCCTGGGATGGCTGTGCTCAAGAATTTGTGCAGGAAGCATGGCCAGATGGCCAGCAAACAGCCCTGGTGCAAGCTGAGAGACCAGCTGGGACCCCAGTCAGCTGCAGCCAGGAGCAGCTGTCTCTCACCTTTTGCGGGAGGCACAAAGTGGAGACTGGTTGGTTGGTAGGACCTTGTGTCACCTTGGAGTGGCTGTACTTCAGCACTCCTTTTAATGATGAGTAAAAGGTGATTTGTGCTCCATCTGGGTGCTGCTGCACTTCCTATCCATGCCTGTGCCAGCTGGTGGGTGCTCTTCATGACTGCTTGGCCAAACCTGGGGTAGTTTGGTTCAGGCTCTGAAGAAAGCAAAGGTCAAAGCTGTGAGCAGGTCATGAACTTGTCCATTTCCAACCTGTTCTTTGAAAGCCCACACAGGAGCAGGGTGACATGGTGAGCTTTGATGTGTGTGAGCTGGGGAGGGAACCAGAGCACCGATCATGCGATTACCACATGAATAGCAGTGCTGCCAAGGCTGATTTGGTCAAGGAACAAAGGAGGCTGTGGGTACAAGGAGTCTCATACTTACCTTTTCCACCACACGTAATTTGACTGTGAGCCAGCCACTTGATTCCACAAATATGACAGCCTGAGTGAGCTTTGTTTGAGCTCTCCCTGCTAAGCAGCTGGCTGCACGGTGGTGATCTGTTGAGTTGGGACACCTCTCAAGGGTTCTTCTTGAGGCTGAGAGACCCCTTGCCAGCTGCAGTGGATGACAGGTTGTGTGTAACCTTGTATCGCAGGGCATTTAAATCATCTGTTGGTGACTTTGAATCGTTATTGCATCCTCTGTGCAGTAAGTCATAGATTGAGCCTTGCCACCAGCCTTTGTTAAGCCTCACTGTCACAAGATCTTTCTTCAATAAACCCACTTTTGCTGCTACCTTTGGCAGTGGTTCTTTATGCAGTTCAGGTGTACTCTGGGAACCAGCGAAGGTCTCTGTGTTGCAGCTCATTGCTTTGCTGCACAGAGCTCCCATCAGCCCTCTGCACCCGGGCTCAGTGGTGCATGCTGAGGAAAATGAACATGTCCTTAGCAAATCACAAAAGTGAACCTTTGCCAGGTGCCCAAATGTTCCTCGAGAGAGGCCTTGGGGCTAAGTTGCTCGGAAGACACCAGGAAGTGATTCCTGATTCTTCTATTACAAAGGTAGCCAAGTAGCTGCTGTCAGAGCGCCCTGAATCCCAAGGTTGCAATTGCAGAGAGGCAAGCCCAAGATGAGATCATCAAGAGCCTGGTCTAGTTGAGGATGCCCTTGCTTACTGCAGGGCAGGGGGTGGACTAGATGACCTTTGGGAGTCCCTTCCAGCCCAGCCCATTCTCAGAGTGGGGGGCCTCAAAGGCATTGTGATGTTCAAAATCCTCTCATTCTTGGGCATGACCAGCAAATTGGACACCTTGCAGTGCTCCAGTGGTACGATCCTACCAGCTGAGTGGGGGAAGTGAGGTCCCTTTGAGGTCATGTTGGCAAGGAAGAGGAATTAATTTTCAAATGGTTTGTTTTATGATGTAATGATTTGAACATTTTAGTTCTCCATGAGCGGAGCAGGATTTGGCACCTGTGTGGCACTTCCTCTCCAAAGGGTTTTTTTTTTTCCAACTAGAGCTAATTAAACCTCACAACATCCCCAGGAGAATTGCAGAATAAGTAAGATCTTGGTAATGGTTCAGGATTTAAATTCAGGAGGTTTAAATTTGAGATTTACATGTGGGTTGTTTTTTTTTTTTCTTTCTTTCTTAAAAGCTTTTAGGGTTACTTTGCCAAAAGGTTTCTTTTCTCCAGGAGCTGGGAGTCTGCAACTTTCTTTACAAGCTCTCAGGGAGCCAAGCCGCAACTGAGGGAGGGAGAAAGAGGCAGAATAAATGTTGTAGTGAGTACATGCAGAGAGTAATCTGCTGGGGTTTTGTTTCCCCCATTTCTTTTAATTGAAAAACTTGGCAGTTCTAATAGGGGTGGGGAAGCAAAACTTTGTAGGATACAAATAAGGAAACAGAGGAAGCTGAGCTTCCTGCTTTTCAAGAGTCAAATAATACTTGCCAGGAATGCTTCATGGTGAGCAGGTACTTGCAACCTGTGCTTCACTGGGGAAGTTCAGAGTCTTTTACATGTTGGTGGTGGTTGTTGTTGTGGATTTTTTGTTTGGTTTGGTTTTTACTCTTTCCAAATTCATCAGTGCTGGGAGGGATGGATCAGGCTCCAAAATGTGTTACATCTTCCCTTCTTGCTAGGTAGAGGGATCTAACTCTAAAACGTTGGTGATTTTTTTTTTTTTGTTTCAGCATTCCTTCCTGCCAATGTCATGCTGAACAGCCAGAGCAGCTGATTTGCAGTCACAGAATTGTCAGGGCTGGAAGGATCAGCCCATTCCAACCCCACTGCCATGGGCAGGGACACCTCACACTAGATCAGGCTGCTCAGAGCCACATCCAGTCTGGCCTTAAAAACTTCCAGGGATGAGGCTTCTACCACCTCCCTGGGCAACCTGTGCCAGTGCCTCATGGGAAGAACTTCCTAACATCCAATCTGAATCTACCCATTTCTAGTTTTGTTCCATTCCCTCCAGTCCTATCACTCCCTGGCACCTAAAAAGTCCCTTCCCAGCTTTCTTGCAGCCCCCTTCAGATACTGGAAGGCCACAGTAAGGTGTCCTCAGAGCCTTCTCCTCTCCAGACTGAACAGCCCCAACTCTCTCAGTCTGTCTGCCTGTCTTTTTCCCTGTCTGTTCCAGGTCTTTTTGTTTTGGTTTGGGGGTTTTTTTGTTTGTTTGGGGTTTTTTGCTGTTGTTGTTTGTTATTTTGGTCCCTTGGGTTTGTTGGTTTGGGTTTTTTTATTGTTGTTGTCATTTGTTTTTCTTTCCATGTTTGGATTTTAAATGTTGCTGTCACACTTACTGGGTTAAAAATGACCTCAAGAGCAATTGAGAAAAATACTAGAAATCCTGATTTGGGAAAGTGGGTCCATGCTAGACTCCTGCCAACCCTTCCAGGGAGCTTCCCCATGAGTCCTGCTCACTCCAGAGCTTTCCAGACATTTGGGCATCAGAGAGGCTCCGACTGCATTGTGCAGACTTAAGGCCAAGGGGTGATGGTATGTGTGGTGCTCAAGCTGCCTTGGCCTCTTGTGTAGCCTGTGAATGCATGAACGAGACTGAAGTGTTGGAGTTTCACCTTGTTAACTCTTCAGAACATGACACCAGCTGGTGTTTTGGGTGCCTGTTAAATTCTGTATGAAACATGCCACCTACATTCAACTTATCTTTTAAACATGTTGATGGATTGCTTGCTTGGGAGGAAAAAGGAAGCATTTTATCTAACGAAGCTGGTCTCATTCTGTTGTGGGGATGTCCTAGACCTTCCTTCTCTGTTTGCACTGGTGCAAATAGTCAGGGCAAAGGAGTCAGGCCTTCTGGGGTTGTACTTCACTGAAAGTTGGGTAAAAAGCCTCTTGTTACCTCCTTCTAGGGTCATTAAGAAATTATTTATGAGGAGACCCAGGAGTACCCCAGAGCCTTCTAGCTCCTAGGTTTTGGCTCTAGTAAGCAGAGTGCATTGCCCACCATGGGTGTTGGGAGTGACTGAAAGAAGCTGCCACTTCCCACGGAGGTGGACATCAGTTAATTACTAGAAGGTGCTGGGTTTCCTCCTGCTGAGCTTGCAGTGCAGAGCTGTGTTGTTTCAGGATACGCTTGTGATGCTTCCTATGGGAATAAAGACTTCCTCATGCCTATTGTTCTTACATGGAAAGTGCCACACTGATGTGCAGTAGCATAAACCCTGAAAGAGATGCTGGACAGAAGTTGTTCTCCAGTGAGTAGCAAAGTTTGGGTCAGTGGAGGCACAGGCTTTAGAGAACCAGCACAGAGAGGACTGCTGCTGACTGAGCTGGAGATGTATTTGAGTGGATAGAGCAACCCACGTCCCCGTGATGCTCCCTTCTGTTATCCCAGCTTCCCAACTGAAGAGTCATGGTGGGAGACTTGAAAGAAAGGGGAAGGAGGAGTCCAAAGGAGAGAATTATTTGGGCGAGGATGGATATTTTCATCATTACTTAGGAAACTGTAAGCTCAGAAATGTGGCTGGTGCTGCTAGCAGAGTGGCAGATGGCAAAGCTGGTTGAATGCTGTGGGCTCCTTGACAGCAAAAGGTTCAGCTGTGTGCTCTGGAAATGGGCATTTTCTATTACAAAGTTATTTTTAAAGACCATCTCTTGAGCCTTTGCTATCTCCTAGAGAAGGACTTGTTTGCTCAGTTCTTAGAGTAAGCTTCTACCCTAGGCACCTCCCCATGCCCAGACTGGGAAGCTGAATGACCTGGTGCCCCAGCCTGAGGGGTCTCCAGGGAGCAGCCTTAGGCTTCCTCAAAGGCAGGCACTGTGCCATGCCTGAAAACTCACCTTGTTCCCAGAGTGTGCTCTGAAAGCTGAGCCTTCTCCTTCTGTCTGTACAGCTTCAGGATCAGGATTGCCATTTTTCCTAAACCAAGCTGGGGGCAGGCTGTGACCCACCTATGGCTGTGAGTGTCATAGAGACGCTGGGAGAAGACTGGAGACCAGCCCCTTACCCTGAAGGGCCTTACCTGGCTGAGATCTCATTTCAGTTCTTCACAGGGTTCTCATAAGTCACTGATTTTTCTTTCTCTCCTTCCCGGGGGAGGCAGGAGATGACATTTACTACCAGTTGTGGAAAATAACAGTTTACTTTCAGGAGTGGTTTTAGCTGTTCTGGAGCCTCTAGCACACGCAGATATCGTGCTGTTCCCATGAAGACATTGCTGGAAAATATGAAGCTTTGTAATCTTTTTTTGTGTGTGTGTGTGTGTTTTTATTTAGCCAAACAAGGTTTCCATAGCTCCTGGACAGCTCTGCTGCTGAGGAATAAAAAGAAAAAAATAAAACCCCTCTCATTTCTTCACCTGCCAACTCTCTGCACTAATTTTGTCTTCCTGCTTCAAAGCAGCCACCGTGCCCAGAAAATGTCAGTTCAAAGCGAAGTTTTGTCCAGTAATGAGCCAGTGAAAATTGTTTAGTGTAAGATCTTCTTGTGCAGCTATCAAAAACTCGGCTGAGGTGAGAGCAGAGCTGGGCTGCTGGGCTCTGCTCTGAGCTCCCTGCTCAGGTGGCTCAAAATCAAGGCTCGGTGTGTGCAGGTGCAGCAGAGGAGCAGCTTTAAGTTAATGCAGATGGAAGGAGCATCCCTGCATCTCCTGCATCTTTCTCAAGGGTAAATTCACCTCCTGTGGCAGGTGAAAAACCACATAACTTGCACAAGGGCTGTAAAAACGCAGCACTTTTCCGAGCTGCAGCCCTGGAGGTGTTTAAAAGAAGCAGAGATGTGGTGCTGAGGGACTTGGTGTTGTGTTAGAGAATGGTTGGACTCGATGATCTTAAAAGTCTCTTCCAACCAAAACAATTCTATGATTCTATGTTGGGTTTTGGAGAGCCTCTTCCCCTGTGACCTCCACCCCACACTCCACTGGTTGCAGAGAGCATGCGCCAAAAATGTGTGATGTTCCCTCAAGTGTGTGAAAGGGAGCTGCTCCCCCTGCCAGCTCTCCTCTTGCCAGCGCACAGCCACGTGAGAGGGGCTCCAAGGGCCACATCCTGACCTTGAATGCGCAAGGCTGTAGTAAATCACAGTCTCTGGTACATCCAAAAGCCAACTTTCCCCTGCATGGAAAATGCTCTAACACCAAGAGACAAATACCAGAGTCCTTAGCTGGTTCTTTTGGGGGGGGGGGGGGATGGAAAATCTCCCATTGGCCCTGGTGAGAGTTTTGCCTGAGTAAGGACGTCGAGATTATGCATGCTAATTAAATGAACCACCCATCCCTTCAGAGTCTGCTCTCTGCTGGGAATTCCCCTCTGAGTAACTTGCTCCCAGTGAGGAAAGGAGTTGCATGAAAAATTTCCCAGATGGTGAATCTGTTAGAGAAAAATCACAATCTGTTTGTGGCTTTTTCAAACAAAAAAGAGCACAGGAGACACTGCGGAATAAATTTGTTGTTGCAAACCATTTGCTCAGTAATGGGGAGAATTTAGATGGGCAAAGAGCTGCCTTTTTTCTTCTTCTTCTTCTTCTTCTTTCTCCCCTTTTTCCTATTTTATTTCAGTTTTTTTATTTTTTTTTCCAGAGGAGTCTTCTCTGCCTGCCTCTCAAAATGAGCAATGACTTGAAAAATAAGCCGCAGCGATGTGTGTTTTCAGAGCCTGGTGTGGCTGCTTTAATGCTGCCCGTTCGTTTGTTCTGACATCAAGGGTGTCTGAAGCTGCCGGGGGGACAGTGGCCTTGTCCAGGCAAAGCCTCCCAAGGAACAATGGCTGCTGTGTGCTGTGCCTGCTTTGTGTGCCCGCCCGGCACAAAGGAGCTGTTTCATGCAGAGCCACCGCGTCCTGGTGAGTGTCCTGCCAGCGTCCCCGGGCACAGGGACCCACGCAACCCCAGGACCGTGGTCCCTGGCCAGCTGGGTGAGCGCATTGCTGACCCTGACGCCATCTGTGATTTGGGGCCAAAACCCACCCCAGCCAGGGGAAGGGACTTGGAGGGGTTATGGAACAACAGCTTTTGGCTGGGCAAAGGTGTTTGGGCGAGGGCAGGCCTTGGCAGAGCCCAGCGGCAGCCCCAGGCAGGAGCTGCCTGCAGGTCCTGGGGATAGATGGTGCCACCTCGTTGCAGGCTCAGCAGAAGGAACTTGTGCCATGTGCCTGCCTGCCCCTTTGCCATTACTGCATGGGATTGCATTGAGGTGCCAGGCTCTGCCCTGGGGGCTGTGATCCCCAAACACTCAGCAGCCCCTTAGCCATCACTGCTTGGGGTGGGAATGTGCTGGAGATGCCAACCCTGCTGTAATGGGACAGTGGCCAGGGAGGGGCTGAGCTGGTGTCTGGCACTGGGGAGCACTTGGATCTGCGCTTCATCCATCAGAGCCTGAGCTCCCAACTCAGTGTAAGGCTTTGCTGCATTACTGATACTGCCTGGACACATTTCACTTGAAATCTGAATTTCATACAAAGCTCTGAGCCAAGAAAAAGTCTTCCAAGGCTTTTACTTTTTTTTTCTTTTTTTTTTCTTTCTTTCATTTCAACTTCAAATGAACACTGCTTAATAGTTTCTTGGAAACACATTTGCTTGCAGTTCTGTGCAATGTAGGCACTGTTACTTCCTTCTTTTCCATGTGAGGCTGGCTGCAAACTGTCTGGTGGCAAACATGAAACCTGGCATTGTGCAATGCAAGCAGGGCTGGGGGCGAGGCAGGGCGAGGGGGAGCAGCATTCAGGGCAAGGAGGAACCAGATTGTAAAGGTGAGGCTTTCCTAGCAGAGCTGATGGTCAATTCTTCTTGTGCATATGTTGATTTAATCAGCCCATGTCCTTTTAGTAACCCAGTCCTGGTATTGCTCCATAAACACGTGCTGGCTGGGTTTTGCCAGGTTCAGCTGAGGAGAGATTTATGTGCCTTCAGGATCTGAACAACTTGCTGAGCTTCAAGGACTGAGAGTCCAGCGTGAGTCACACCAGGGACATGCACACAGTTCTCTTGTACTCCAGCCTTTCCTAATGAACCAAGCTGGTGGTGCTGATTTGCCAACAAATTTCCTATTTACTGTTCACCAGAGCATCAGTTGTGACAAATAAACAGAAGAAGGCAGCATTTCACTGAAAGCATTTTATGTACTGATTAAGACACCGTACAAAGAGAGCTCCTCTGGGTACGTGGGCAGGCTTGGTTGCAAAGTAGCTGTTGCTGTGTTAAGAGGGCTGCTGTGAGGGCTTTGCAGCAGTAGCCAGGTCAGAAATCACAGAGATACCTGAATCCCTGAAATCTGGCTGCCCAGGGGAATGCACTTCTCTTTGCAATAGCACAGGGGAGTGCCTTCAACAGGGGTTGTTTGTTTAGGTTCTGCCTATATTTACAGGCTTGTGAATGCCTTCAGAAAGGGATGGACCCAGTGCCTGCTTCTCAGGAAGCACAGGATAATTTTTATGATCAGAAACAACATGATGGCAACGTGCTACAAAAAGGGCAAGCACATTTCACACTTCAAGGACTCTAAGTGCTTAGCAGGGAGGGCAGGAGGGGAGCAGTGCTGCTTTCTCCATTCTGTGGGCCTGTTGGGCATGCATGAAAGGGCTACAGGATTTTTGGTCTCTTCCTTTAAAGCAACAAAGAACTGAAACAAGAACCAAGACCTGAAGCCTAGTTAGAGCTCTGGTTCTGCTGGAGTCAATGGCAAACTCGCAGCACTTTCAGCGAGGTCAGGATTTCACCTTGTGTTCCTCTCAAACAAAACTGCCTGTTCTTGGGGAAATAAATAAAACATTTGAAAGCAATGCTCCTGAGGTCAGGCTGCGATGGGCGTACATATGGGAGATGTGTGGCGCTTCGTGTCAGGGTGTAGCACAAGAAATGTGAGGCCAAATCCTGAAGCCCCTCGTGTCAGGCCACTGCTGTGGGTTTGGGGTTTTTCTCCCCCAGACTGACTGTGCTGCTGTTGCTGCTCCCACATTGCTGTCGTGCTTTCCAGCACTGAAACACCCCTTTGAGAGCAGCACCAAACGGGCCCATCAGGGAGACGGTTTTGCTTTTCCCATGCGAACAGCGACCACGAGGGATTGAATTCACCCCAAGTGTGCAAGCTATGCCTCCCTTGAGGAGTCCAAAAGCCCCCAGCATAATAAAGAAGCAGGGACAACCACTGTGGCTCAGCCCCTTTGGAGAAATCACCTCGCTGGGGGTGGTCTAAAAAACCCTAGCCTCCTACGAAGTGAACAGGGCCAACCCCTGAGGCTCAGCCCCTTTGGAGCAAGCACTGCACTGCCCACTGTGCAAACCCACCCGCTGCCCACTGTGCAAACCCACCCACTGCCCTCAGCTGGTGCTCCGTGTTGGTTGACATGGTGCAGTGAAACCACAGAGGCAGGAGATGGGCAATGGCTGGGTTTGTTCACAGCCTACCCATGACCTTGAACATTTCTTGCATCCTCCCGGCGCATGATTCGGGGGGAGCAAGCAGGGGCGGGGGCACAGCGTTGAAACGTTTGTTCAGCAATTGCTGCAGAAAAGAAAACTTGCTTCAATCTGCAGAGATGCCAACTGATTTTTTTTTTTTTGTTTTGTTTTGGTCTTTTGGAGGCGAGCCAAAAGCAGGATGTTGTGAAGTCTTCAGCAGCTACTGCCTGCTTGTTCCATACCAAGCATAACTTTGTATATATTTTTATCGGCAAACTCGGTCCCACGCATCCCGATGCGCAAACGAGAGCCCTCGCTGCAGGGCTGCTCTTCCAGGGATCTGGGGAGGGCTGAGCCCTTTCCTTTCCCTCTTTTCTTCACTCAGAGTGGCAGGAGCCGGCCTGCAAAGGTAGCTTTTTCTTTTTTTTTTTTTTCCCCTCCCTGCCAGCTGTCAGCTGCTAAGAGGAATAGCAAGTGGTTGATTTGAGAGGGAGGGGGAAACAAGTTCTGTGCCCTCTGGGGTCCCCGCTCCTCGGTCTCAGCAGAGGGGAGGTTTCAGCGCAGTGGTGGCTGCGGTTCTGCAGCAGTTGCAGGGAATTTAGGGTTTTACTTTTTGTACTGAAGTGGGGATGAGGCAGTTTCTGCTTCGTCAGCAGAAGGGCCTGTTCTCTCCCTTGCACAATAGAAAGCCGCTGGGTATAAATAGCCTTTCACGCCTGTCACCTCGCTGACTTTAATGGCGAGGCTCTGATTTAAGCCCTGACTCCAGAAGATGCTTCAGGTGTGTGCTGGCCCCGCGGGACTGAGCACGCACTCCAATTAAACGCCTGTTTAAGAGGCTCTGAGCAGCCAGGTACTCAGCCCATGCTTTAGCACTCTCCGGAGCTGGGACTGGCAGGAGGGGGAGAACCGAGCCCATTGTCGCTGTTTAAGTGCTACAAGTGTTGCCTTCACAAAGGATCAGTGCTCAGAACCGGGAGACATCTTAAGAGTGTCTGACAAATATATGTACATTCGGGGACCACAAGCCTTGAATTAGTAATCCAGTGAAGGGTATTGAACATGACAGAGCTCCGTGGAGGATAGAGCTGGGCTCTACCTGCCTGCCTCAGCGCGTCTGCCTTGAACAAGTCCCCGACAGCTCTGGGGTGGGATGGCAGCCGCTGGGGGTGGGGGGCAGGATGGGTACCCAGCACCCAGCAGGTGTGGAGCCAATGAGTGCTCTCTCCTGTCTCCCTTTCTCATCTGCCTCTTCATGGAGAGCCTCACAGGTAGCTCTCGTCAGTGTTTTCCAGTGCCGACCGCATCGCAGCCCTGGTATCCCTGGGGGTCAGGAAGTGTTATCAATTTAACAGTAATAATTAAATGATTTATCTCGGGGCATTTAATGTGCGGAATCCTGACCCCAGCGACAGGAGATCTGTGTTGTGACAAGCTGAGCACAAGCACCCTGACAGGATGGCCCCATCCCACCTCCTCCCTTGCCCTGTTTGCCCTGCCTGCATCCTGGTTGCCCCTTTGTTCCTAAGAAAAGCATCCAAGGGGGCTGTGGATGCCTTTCCGAATGCTCATCGTCACATTATCCATCAGATCCATATTTACAATCATTCATTAAATTAGGATGTACGTTTCATTCTTCTTTCTTAGAATATTAATGCCTACTCCTGGTTGAAATGCCATATGAATATTCATTAAAAAATCAATCAATTCCCGTGCCAGGAATGATGTCATTTGAGCAATAACTGAAGCAGTAATCGAGCATGCTATGAAAAAACAATGAATGCCATCAGATCTAATGTTTATTGAACTCAGTGTGGGTAAATCACAGAAGGTTTTTTTTTCACATGCTTTTGTGTGCATTAACTGGTGCTCCAGTTCCTCCTTCTGCCTGGCGCCAGTTAGCCCTGCCCAGTCCAGCCTGGCCAGGAGCGGGGAGCACCTCGGAGCAGGTAGGAGACATCCCTGCAAGGATGGATGAGCCTGGGGGCCGGGCGGGATGTCACATGGCAGTAGAGCTCCTAATGAAGAGTGGATTGGAGATTTGTCTTAGAACAATGGGAAACAAAAGCTCACGAAAGTGGTGAGAAGCCTGGAGAATGAATAGGCTGAAGTCTTCTTTCCAAGAGATCTTCAGCAGGTGAAGCTCTGTCTCATCTCTTAGAGCATTGTCTTGAGGGAGTTGAAGTGATGGCTTGAAGTGATGGCTTTTCTTGGGTTGACCTCTCCATTTTTGATAGTGGAGTTATCAGGGCAAATCACAGTATCATAGAAATGCTTGAGTTGGAAGGGACCTTAAATTCCAACCCCTGTGCCACGGGCAGGGACACCTCACACTAGGCCTGCTTGCTCAAAGCCTCATCCAGCCTGGTCTTAAACACTTCCAGGGTGAGATGTCTGCAACTTCTCTAGGCAACCTGTTCCAGTGTCTCACCACCCTCACAGTAAATAACTTCTTCCTATTGTTCAATACAAATACAGACCAGCAAGTATCAATAGGTAGAGGGTTCGTTGTCACTCTGAAATTTCTCAGATCAAGACTTTTTCAATAATAGCAAAGCAGCTGTGTCAATGCAGGGCCTCTGGCTGTGGCTCCTGTGATAAGATCACACTCTGGTTCGGTGGGGAATGTTAAGAGTTTTGGCTTGACTTCAGCAGCAAGAGTCACTTTTGGAAATCTTTTGTGTGCAATGCACCAGCCTCGAAAGGGAGAGGTCATCTTCAGGATCTGCTTTTTGCCGTAGCTGCCGTATTAAACCCATCCGTCAGGTCTGCAGAACAAGTGACACGGAGCATTTGTCCTGGGGAGAAGCTGGCTTGATTGTAATTAAATGTATTTTCCAAGATCATTTAAATAGGTGAGATTGTCACCTGAAGAAATGCACATTTTTCCTTTGCAGCAGAGGCAGGCATCAAACCAATATATTTTCTTTCTTTTACCCCCCCCCCCCCCTTCCTGATTTCTGCCAAAAGAGATACTGAAATAGCCTGAGTTTGAAAAATGAGCACAACTTTGCTTGGCACTGGGAGTCAGCCATGGGTTCTGTTCTGCCGAGAGCAGTAAGAGCAGCATGAGCTCCTGGCTGCAGCCATGCTGCTTCAGGGGCTGCTCTGTGCACTCAGTTGATCTCCTCCTGGGAGTTCAGCCCAGGCAGTAACCAGAGCAAGTAAGAGGCTCCTCCAGAGTAGAAAGGAGAATGAAAATGTGTTTTCTGACTGGACTCAGGGGTGTTGGAGCCATTTTCGCGGGGTGATGTGATGCAGTGGAACACATGGACATAATTGTTTCCTCAAAAGCTCTTCTGTGTTGTTTGGATGCTCCTGATTTGAGGGTGAAGAGGTCAGGCTTGGTGCTGCTGCCCAGGAGGAGCATGAGCATGGCCGTCGTGGCTTGTAGACATAGTGCTTAGTGATGTGATTTAGTGAAGGGCTTGTCAATAGTTTGACTTGATGGTCTTAAAAGGTCTTTTCCAGTCTAGGCAGTTTTGTGTGGCAGGGGGATTGGGGAATGGCCATCGGATGATGCCAGCAGGCCAATACCTGGCTCCTCATGGCTTTTTTCTGAGTATTTGGAGGGTCGTACCACATTTTCTTGTTTACACCCAGCCAGCCTCCGCAGAGCATCCTCTGCCTGCATCACTATGCAGGTGTGAAGGCACCCCACGATGCAGGGTGTTTCCCCACTCATCATTTCTCACTGCTGAAGAGCAGATGTTTGATCCTGTAATTTGCTGAGTGCTTCCCGATTCCCATCCTCTCCTCTCCTGGGAGAGGCTGGGATGGGTGGGCAGGGGAGGTGGGAAGGAAGCTGACAGCCGGATGCTGTTTCCTCGGGACATTCTCACAGTAAGTTAGTGCTAAATATTTAGGAAATTTCACAGTCATGAGGCATTAAAATTCTTACCATGAATTAAGTTATCGCTTAGTCATTCAGAAGATCACCTCCATCACTCAGAATAAAAATCCAGACTAGCTCACGTCCAGCAGCAATATTTCAAGAGGCCTTGGGGCCAAGCCCAGAGCTACAGAGAGGCAGGGCTGCCCCACTCCCCTCTGCTCCAGCCCTTTGTCACTGGCTGTCACGGGAGAAGACAGCAGCCCAGGGCTGCTGGTTTAGCCGCCCGTGTGCTAACGTTAGCAGATAACATCTCCAGTGGGTGTCAGGATTAGCATTAGCCCTTTTCCAGTGGTGAAAGAGCCACTTCCCAGCAGCAGCTGCCGGTGACACCGGATCCGGGGCTCCTGGCAGAGGAGGAGCAGGGAGCCAAGGTTACCCACTTCCACCTCCAGCACTGCAGCATCAGCTCATGAATCATGGCTCTGACAGCAGTGACTTGCTGTATCAGTCACAGCACAGACACTTCAACTCAAAATGTTCTTCTGCAGAAAGGAGGGGGAAACACAGACCGGTGATGCCAGCCTCATTTGCATGCTTAACTTAGAAGAATTAAATGCCTGACGTCGTCTCAGGCAGTTTCACACTCTCATTGAGGGCATCACTCTCTCCCACAGAGCAAATATGTGGCCACCTCATCCCCTTTCCAGCTGGCCAGAATTATTTGCCCCTCCGAAGGTGACCTGAGCTGCTTGATTTAAGGAACCTTGCTTGTGTTCTTGTGCATTTAAATCCCAAAATGGTGAGGGAGGGAAGGGCATCTGTAGGGAGAGGCTGAACACTATCTGTTTGCTCAGTGGCCAGCTGAATGGTCAACTTTAAACTCTTTAAAATCATTGTCCAAGAAAGACATTGAGAAAGTGATGATTGTATTCAAACCAAACGAAAACAAAACAAGAGAGAGACTGTGACAAGCCTAGGATTGATCTGCTGGGAGTTCTGGTTTGAGAAACGTTACAGAGTGTTGCTAGGGGTCCCCAAAAGCTCCAGGATGACTGCAGACACTGCTCCACGATATGAGGGGCACAGAGTCCAGCTTCACGTCTGCTAAACCAGCAAGGAGAGTTTCAAGCTCTTTAAAGCAAACAGGTGACCTCAAAGGCAGCACCTTGCAGCAGGGCTGATCCAAATGAGGGTAGCTGAGTCACCCAGCTTGCTTGGTGCAGTAGCTCCTGTGCTAAGGAGACATATGCCTCCACAGCCAAGAGAAAGATGATGCATCTGGGAGCAGGAACTATGGTCAGGCCTTAGAAAGAAAGCTGTTGGCCTGAGAAGTGCTTGTGAAGTGCTGTGAACGGTGCCAGTTCAAGCTGTATACAATTCCTGAGCAGTAAAGGCAATTAAACATCAAGATGGTTTGCAAGGAGATGTTCTCTCTGCCAACGTGTTGAGTCTTTAAGATGAAAGCAAATCTTCTTTTTTTTTTTTTTTTTTTCCTGAAAATTGTATTTAATGCTGCTCCTGGGAAAAGAGCCTGCAGGCTGTGTCTGGGGAGGTCAGGAGCCCTCCAGCACCTGAGCCCAGCAGCCTCAGCTAAGTCAAGGCATTTAGTCCCTGCACGTGAATTCACAGCCAGAGGGAAAATGCCTCTTGGGACTGGATTTTCTCTTCTCCTCTTTGCACAGTCACCATGCCATTATGTAATAAATAACTATGAAAACAGGCCATTGATGCCTTATTTCTGCTGGTTTGTCCTGCTCTCACCTCGTGGGAGGCCTAGCTGGATACGAGCGGTGCCTTGAGCTTCTGCAGCAATTCTCAGGACAGGATCTAAAGGATTTCTCTGTTTACAAACAAGCAAAGCCTTTTTGCACACAACCTTGTACCACTTCACTTAAGAGAGCGTGGCCACCTTGGAGACACTCTCATTTCTCTCTGCTTTAACTCCTTTTTTTAATCGTTTTCATGTAAGCCAGATCAGCCTGGCTGTAGTTAAAGTAGCATCCATTTGATGCAGTTAAAATAACAACCACTTGCACCCTGTTGACTGGGTTGTGTAGGGTGATGGTCAAGCCTTGTGTAGATGCTTAATCTAAAGAATTCAGATTCTTTGTTTGTAGAACATAACTCTAACCTGGACAGGATAGAAAGCTGGGTGGAGTGGAACCTCATGAAGTTCAACAAGGGCAAGTGTAGGGTCCTGCACCTAAGGAGGAATAACCTCCTGCACCAGTACAGGGGAGGGGTTGGCTGATTTGAAAGCAGCTCTGCAGAGAAAGTCCTGGGAGTGTTGATGAACAGCAAGTTCACCATGAGCTAGCAATGTGCTCTTGTGGCCAAGGAAGATAATGGCATCCTGGGTGCATTAAGATTGTGGCCAGCAGGTCAAGTTTGCTTCGTCTCCTCGTACACTCTGCTCTAGAAAAGCCACATCTGGAATACTGGGTCTAGTTCTGGGCTCCCCGCTTCAGGAGAGATAGCAACGTGCTCTGGGTGGTCCTGCTTTAGCAGGGGGCTTGGACTAGATGATCCTCAGATGTCCTTTCCAACCTTCACCATGCTGGGATTCTGCGACAGCTGATTCTGGCTCATGGGCTCACTCTGAGCAGTGTCTTATCCAACAATTGACTTCCTCTTGTCGCTGGGGATGCTGATGTAGAAAAGCCCTGCCCAGAGCAGCAAGGTGGTAGATCTTGCTGGTGCTGTTTCCTGATTTCTGGTCAGCAGTATGTGAGCTGGAGCAGATGGAAGGTTGAGATAGCTGGGGTCATCACGCCGTGTTCAAAGCTGGAAAGGAGACTATTTCAGAGGAGAAATAACTGAGCTGAGCAGCCATCAAACACAACAAGCCAAAGACTTAATTGGGTAAGAAATGGTGTCACTGGTTCATGAAGCTTTGGCTGAGCAATGATTTGGGGGGTTGTCCCATAATGTGGTGTTAGCACCTCGTCCCTCCTCAGGTGTGATGGGTAACAGCAGGGTGTGGTGGATGCTTGGTCACTGTCCCATCACAGCTGCTCATGCCTGGCCATCACAACTCCCGGTGTGACAAGTGAGCTGCAATGGCAGTTATCTCCCAGGGTCATGGTCTGGTTCAGAGAACTCAGACACCATCAAAATGCCAATTCTGAGCCCTGTGCCTCCTGGGAGATCTCTGCAGGGTTGACATTAAAACATTACTGGGCTGGAACGAGACCCCCAGTGACCCAGGAGAAATTTACTGTGTCAGCTTTCCCAGTGAAATACATGCTAGCGAGGCTCCCTAATGGGAGCAGAGTGGAATTCTGGAGTGGGAAGTGAAATGAAGACACCACAAAGTGATTGAGGAACAGAGGAGCGAGAAACTAACAGGGGAGAGCCAGCAGATAAATTCCTGAGATGGCCATAGGTTGTCAATTTTCCAAAGGGAAAGGCAGGTGGAATGCTTCCCTTTAGACCTGTGCTGAGCTTCGTGGCCAAGAGGTGTGTGCCTAGAGAGTTACTGCTCTGTGTGGCCAGAATCTGTGTGTCACAGAATCATAGTATGATAGAGGCTGGAAGGGCCCTCTGAAGATCATAGTATCATAGTATTAGTCAGGGTTGGAAGGGACCACAAGGATCATCCAGTCCAACCCCCCTGCTAAAGCAGGGTCACCCAGAGCAGGTTACCCAGGATCACAATGTCCAGGTGGGTTTGGAGCCTCTCCAAAGGAGACTCCACAACTTCTCTTAGCAACCTGCTCCTGTGCTCTGCCACTCTCCAAGTGAGGAGTTTTTTCCTCCTGTTCAGATGGAACCTTGTGTATTCCAGTTTGTACCCATTGCCCCGTGTCCTGTCACTGGACACCACTGAGAAGAGTCTGGCTCCATCCTCCCACACCACTCAGCTCTACTGCACTGATTACAACAAATCCCCCAAGGAGCCAACTCTTCCCTCAGTTTGGTTGTTTTAGTTTTGTACAAGGACATTGAGGCTTTTCTCTGTTCCTGCAGGCTGGAGCACAATGAGCGCAGCTCCTCATCTGGCAAAGTTCATTTGGCTGGTACAATGGGGAGAGGAAAAGGCAAATCCCTCTGCCATAAATAAATAAAGAATGTAAACAAGGGTTTCTGATACATTTTGTTTTGCCATTTGCTGCTGTTCATGATGGTATGTTAATGTCAATGAACTTCAGATGGCTGCTGTGTCCTCTCCTCTCCCCTGTGAATACCAATGATGCTGAAGTGTTTGCTAAATGTACCAGCAAAGGAGAGGTTTCTGGTAGCAGGTAATTTTCCCTCCCTACCAGATTGCTTTGTGGTTCATAGCACAGTGCAAATATGGCTTGCATGGGTTGGACTGGGTGGATAATGCTGCTACTAGAGAGAAAATGTTTGTCAAAATGCATCCCAATATGACAACCTTTCTGCTTTGCAAAGTCCTCTGAAGGTTTGCTGCAGAAAAAGGAGTCTCTCGGGAAGACCTCTTCATTTCTCCATTTCTTATAGCGCCCTTTTCCAACCTGGAGCTGCTCCACTGGGTGTTTAAGGTGATTCCCACAGCCATCAAGTGCTGGGGAGCACCCAGCCTGGCCCACAGTATTCCTTGGCTCTGTTGATGGCCATTCTAGTGGTAGCAAGTCTGGAGGAAGGAAGATTAGAAAGATCTTGCAAGTCATGTTCACGCTTGAGTGCGCTGGAAAATTGTGTCTCCTGCTCACTAGTTCCACCAGAGACTGGTGCAGTGTTGCTTTGCTGTGGGATTCCTGTGGGTCTGGTCCCAGCTGGGCCAGCTCCCTCATTCTGGTATTCAGAAATGCAGCTGGGGAGCAAGATGCAAAGCGTGTTTTAACCATTCCATTGGCCTTAGAGCCTGGGATTTGGAGAAGGAACCAAATCTCTAAAGCTTTGCAGTGATGAGGACAGACTGGAAGAGTTGGGGTTGTTCAGTCTGGAGAAAAGAAGGCTCCAAGGTGACCTTATTGTGGCCTTCCAGTGTCTGAAGGGGGCCTACAAGAAGGCTGGGGAGGGACTTCTCAGGACATCAGGTAGTGATAGGACTAGGAGGAATAGAATGAAGCTGGAGGTGGGGAGATTCAGGCTGGACGTGAGGAAGTAGTTCTTCACCATGAGAGTGGTGAAGCCCTGGAATGGGTTGTCCAGGGTGGCAGTTGAGGCCCCATCCCTGGAGGTGTTTAAGAGCAGGCTGGATGAGGCTCTGGCTGGCCTGATCTAGTGTGGGGTGTCCCTGCCCATGGTAGGGGGGTTGGAACTGGATGACCCTAGGGACTAGGGTCCTTTCCAACCCTGACTGATACTATGATGTTTCGCCGGAGTGCTGCAGCCAAGAAGGGTTAAACAGAGGTGGGATACTGCAGGATCCTTTCTTCTGCTTCACTACACCACTGGGGAAAAAAAAAAAAAAAAAAGAGAAAAAAAGAAAGAAAAAGAAGTTAGCTTTTCTGCTGCAAGAATGTAAATGTTGGGTATTTTATCAAGTGATTTCTGCAGCCCTCTAGCCATTCTTCAATTTGAAATGCTAGATTAAAAAAAAAAAAATGCAGGGAAGAAGAGAGAGAAAGAAAGAAAATATTTTTGTCAGCCCACAACCACTTTGCAGACATTATGGAAAATGTTGCCTGTTTTGTTTCCTCTCCTCGCTGAACCAATCTTTTGCATTAAAATCAGCATAGTAGTAAATAAACATGTTTTCTCTAGCCCTGCAGCCATTCCAAGACATCAAATGGTACTTAAGAAACGTTTCTTTCTCCATCACAGAGCATTTTTTAAATGTCCATGGCTGAAGGGAGGGAAGAGGCTCTTGTGGCTGAAGCATTAGCAAGCTTTCTGCTCTCAAAGCTGGGGGAGGCCCTGGGCGAGCCACTGAGCTCGGATTTTCTGTCCTGCTGAAGTACTTGGAGAAGAGCAGGAGTTCTCCAGCATCTCACAGTGGATGTGGCTGGGTTTCATGGAATCACAGATTGGTTTTGGGTTGGAAGGGACCTTTAAAGGTCACCTTGTCCAAAACCCCCCTGCAGTCAGCAGGGACTTCTGCAACTAGAGCAGGCTGCTCAGAGCCCCAACCAACCTGACCTGGAATGTTTCCAGGGATGGGGCATCCACCACCTCTTTGGGCAACCTGGGCCACGGTCTCACCATTCTCAGAGTTAAAAAAAAAAATATGCTTTCTCTCTAGTCTAAATCTTCCTCTTTCAGTTTAAAATTGTCACCTCTTTGTCCATAGAGTGGCCCCCTGGGCTGTGAAATGACAAGGGGGTGTCCATGCAGGGGGCTGAAGTGTTTGTAGGACCATGTTGAGGTGCTCCAATGGAAAACATGGGAGGGGAGCAGAGCCTGTCACAAGTGATGGGTGGTAAAACTGCTCCATCTCAGAGTGGGCTTGGGGACACCTTCCTCAAGCATCATTTCTAACAAATCCCCAGTTTTTCTCTCATGCAGCAAAAGGAACATGTTTGTCCTGACCTGACACTGTGTTTGAAGTGTCAAGTGCTAATGAAATTCCTCAGCCTTGAGCAGTTGGAGGCATCCAGTGCTGGGTTTTAAAATATGGGGATATTTCGCCACAGATTTTTAAGGCAGCCTCAAAGTGATGAATGTTGGAGAGCAAGAGAGGAAAGAAACTTCCGGAGTCAAAGAAGTTCTGACACAAAATAGCCAGGAAGAAGCTCAAGGCTTGAAAGACAGTTTGGTGGTTGTTTTGAGGATGTGTGTTTGGGAGCCACAGAGCTAACACCGTGTGCTTCAGTCATGCAAATGGGGCAGCTCTTCTTAATATTTTGGGCTTAGAGAAGCAACAAAGCAAAGGGATATTATTATTATTATTATTATTATTATTATTATTATTATTATTATTATTGCCATAGGATGAGATTTGGAGTGAAAATTCACAGGTCTTGAGCAGCCCCACCTCAAGTAACTCTGCTTTTGTAGGGACATTTCAAAGGGGATGCAGAAGGGGATGGGAGAGGAGAAGGGGATGGGAGAGGAGAAAGGGATAGGAGAGGATAAGGGGATGGTAGATGATAAGGGGATGGGAGATTACCACAGGATGGGAGCGGAGAAGGGGAATAGGAGAAAGGGATGTGGTAGGACAAGGGATGGGTGAGGAGAGCAGGGCTGGTGGTAAATGGGGGTGTGGCAGGTCCCATGTGTGGAAAATGAAGGAAAAAAAGGAATAGTAAAATGAAAAAATAAAATAGCAAAATAAAATAAAGAAAAATAATATTTTTTAAAAATGCAATATAAAAGTTAAAAAGGAAAGAATAATAAAAGAAAGAAAAATAAAGCATAAACAATACAATTAATTTAAATAAAAGTGAGAACCAAAATAAAGTAAAATAGAATAAGTAAAATAAAATAAGATTTAAAAAATAAAGTAACATTTAAAAAAAAAGAAAAAAATAGACCTAAGTAAAATAAAATTTAAAATAAAATCATAAAAACAAAATAATAAAATAAAATAAAATAAAATAAAATAAAATAAAATAAAATAAACCTGATTGAGATGAAAAGACATGAAGTGACATGAGGTGACCGGACGGAGGTTTCCGCCCTGTGCCCCGCCCGTGCCCGTGCCCGCACCTCGTCCCTCCTGGCGATGCCCCGTGGGTCGGCGGGGCTGGGGGCTGCCGGTGCTGGTCCCTCCCCTCCCGCAGTCCCTCCCCAGGCGGGGGCATCCCCGGGGGCGCGGCGGCGGGAGGTGTGACCGGGCCCCCCCCCATCCCAATCTCCGCTCGGGTCCCACCTCCCGCCGCTCCCGCCCCTCTCCCCCCCGCCCCCGGCCCGGCCCGGTGCCGTCGGGGCCGGCAGTGAGCGGCGGCCGCGCTGCTGCTGCCGGCGCTGCTGGGCGAGGTCAGGGAAAGTCCATGTGAGGAGCGGCTGGAATCACTTCCTGCCGCCGCCGCCGGGACCGCGGCTCCCGCCGCCGCTAGGCCCAGGGCAGCGTCCGGGGGCCGGGCCCCGCAGGTGAGCGCTGGGACCCTGGCGGGAGGGCACGGGGAGGGTGCAGGGCAGGCCCCGCGGGGCAGTGCGACCACCATCCCCCTCTCTTGCATTTTAATAAGTAGCAACCCCCTCCGGGTTCAAACTCGGGGAAAGCCACGCGAGCCGCCTCACCCCGCTATGGAGCGGGGGTAACCCGAATGTTCCGAGCACGCTGCGGCTACCGGTGGGAAGGTTTGGCTCGGGGAAGCGGGGGGCAAGGGGGATTTTGGGGAAGGGGCGAACCAGGGGGCTGGGGTTCTCTCGTCCCGGCCGTGGGAAGGGGTTTCGGGGGTGATTTGGGTCAGTCGCTGCTGCGTTTGCAAATCCGGCAGCAACGTGGGGAGGAGGCTGTCAGGGGCCGTTCCTGGCTGGGGAGCTGCGCTGGGGCTGCATGGGTCGGGCTCTGAAGGCTCCCGCAGGCTCCTGCCTTCTCTCCCTAGGGGAGTAAAACGCTGGGAAAGGGGAGGCATTAAGCCTCCCCCACTCCTCAACCCAGCCCAATGCCTCAACCCGGAGTTCAGGAGCCATCCCAAAGGTCATTGGGGTGCCTGCTGGGTGCCCTCCTCGCGTGGTCGGGGGTTTGCGGTGGGATAGGCAGCTGTGTGTCCGTCCTCCCCCCATCCCCACGAGACCCAGGGCAGGTTGTTCATTTGCTGGTTGGTGTCTGAAGAGGGAAGAAGTGGGGGAGATGGTTGGGTTTTCCTTGGGGCAGGGCTGTCGGAGCGCCGGCGCGTTCCCCTGCCTGCTGCAGTCTGCAGCCTGCGGTGGTTAAAGTGCGTTTGCTGTGCTCAAGGACTTCTCCAAACACCTTCCCTGCTGTAGGAAAATAAAACGCCAGCGGCACGTCGCGGGCTCGCCCGTACCCACCACCAGCGAAGTGCAGGATCTCTTCCAGCCCAGGCTCCATTACCCGCTGAGTCTTTCATTTGAATAGTCCCTTTTTTTTTTTTTTTTTTTTTTTTTTTTTTTCCTTCTTTCGGGAGGCATTGGCGAGGTTTGTGGGCAGCTTGATGTGCTCGGTGCCTGCCAAGTGTTTGCCTCGCACCCTGTGTAATTGAGGGGCTGGCGTGCTGGTTTACCTCCTCCAGCTGAAATATTAAACAGGAGGAGAAGCTGGAATGGGTAAATAACCCGGAATGATTGCTGCCCTGCACCTTGGCTGCTCGGCGGCGGCGGGGCCGACGGTGGCTGTGTGAACTCCGCGGGGTCCCCGGTGCCCGAGAGAACCCGTCCTGCTCCAAAGCTAACCCCAGATTATCTGCCCTCCTCTTAGCCTGCTATTAAATCGACCCCTCCAACCCCGAGGAGTAAAAGCTGAGCCTGTCCTTATGAGTTGAGTTGCTGTTGTTTGCCCAGACTGGGACAGTAAGTCTGTGACCTCAAGGTGTGGGTAATGGAGGTAATAATAGTTTGATCTCAAGTAACCAGCAAACAGAAAATAATTAGGGATTTTCTCCTCCTCCTCCTGAGAATTTGGCCTTCTGTAGCTACAACTGCTGGGGAGGTGAAGGTTTTCCTGCTTAGAATTAAGGCTTCCTGGGAGAAAAGTTGTCCTGTTTGAACACTAAAGAATTTCCAGAACGTAAAATTCCTCAAAGAAAGCTTCCAAAGCTTGCTGAATACTGCAGTTAGTTGAGTAGGAGTCAGACATCTGTAAGCACAGATGCAGGTTCTCCACATTGTTTAAAGGACCTTTTTGGGGTGAAACCCATGACTTGTGTTTAGACCAGAGTAGCATTCCCCAAAATCCTGTTGGTTCCCATACATAGAGCCCCTTCCCTAGGGATCACCCTCTGGGCCAGGCCATGCTTCCTCCACTGTCAAGGAACTGTGTTCTGGAGAAACTGGGGTTGTTTGGGTCTCCTGAAGCTTTTCCCAGAGTTGTTTTCTGTTCGTAGAAGCTGGACCCCTTTGGTTAGGATGCACGTGCTGGTACTGTTGCTGTAGAGGGGATGTTTTCAGTGCCCTCATGCAATACAAAAGCCTTTTCACTCCCCCAGCTGTAACTCTGTGCTATCCTGAGGGATATCTCTTTGGGTTTGGAGCAGGGCAGGGAGGATTTTTGGTTCCTCTCAGCAGGTGCCAGTGTCAGGTCAGCATCACTGGATGCATCTGCATGGAGTGGTCATGCTGCCATTGTGGGCATCGTGGAACATTATTACTGCCAGTAAGTCCTGAAAAGAAAAATCTCTCCTCGAGGCTGAAGGAACCTGTCTGTACAGTCCAGGTTAGTCCTTCCTGGACTTGTTTTGGTTCAGATCCCAAGCCCAGGTGTCAGGAGAGGCTTAGTGACATTGTCTGTTGGGGAAGATGCGCCAAGATAACTCTTTGCAGAGCCCATTCTGCTCTGGGTTCTCTTCAGAGAAGCCTCCAGACGGGTGCCTGCTTCCCCAGCTGGGGACACAGCCCATCTCCCCTCAGAAGGGAGTTATTTTATCCTGGTTTGTACAGTCTGCTTTCCCTGCCAGACCTTCTGGAGGGCTGCATTGCTCCACAGGGATGTGCCGTGCATGAGAGCTGCCTTTATTGACATCCCAGGACTGAAACTGGTTGGGGGCTCTGGGGTGTGCAGCGATGGGTGGTGTGGATTGGGGATAAAGACAACAAAGCACCCTGCACAAAGGGGATGTGGCTCTGCTCCCGCTTTGCTCTGCATGATGCCTGTGTTTAAAAATACCCAGGCCTGACAAAATGGGGTTAGAAGGAGGCTTCATCCACGGGTTTGAATTTTCCCAGGTTTGCTGAGCCAGCCAGCTTCTTTGGTCAGCAAATAAGGATGGAACTGGTCCTAGAGAGCTTCAGGGATGCTGAGGAGCTGGGGGGCTGCACTTGAATTACTTCTCCCCCCCCTTATTTTCCTCCATTTCCTTGAGTTTAGTTGAATGAAATAGGAAGAATAAAATACAGGCATTCATCTGGAGGAAATTAAATTGGAAGTTCTCAGCCATACCTAATGGCCAGCAAGAATCCTGCTGCAGTTAGCCTTCAAATCGAGCCAAATGAGCAAAAGACTCCAATTGCCACCCAAAAAGCAGCCTCCCACCCTGTCTCTTATCTGGGGCAGTGGAAGCAGGTCTTACAGCTTCAGCCCCCATCTGGGACAGGCACACCTAAAGGAGATGGTTTGGGGTTGGGTTTTTGGGGTGGTGGATTTTTTTCTTCTCAAATCAAGCCTGTGGAGCAATTGAGAACTAGGTGAAGCGTGCTCAAAAGAGGGCGAGGCTGTTGGTTTTTCTCTACCTGACTTTATTTGTGAAGTGACAGGAATTTTGACAGGCTTTGTGTCTTTTTTAGCAAATCAAGTGTCATGCCAGGTTTGCCTGTGGATGAGATCATTTGCAAAATATGTTTCCCAGCTTGCTTCAGGCATAATTCATTGTGTCAACTGCAATTGCTCATTTGCTAGGAGCTGTGATTCATTAGCCCTCTCTTATTTATTTATTTGGGAAGTTTAACTTGGTTTTGGTGTGGGTTTGTGTTGTTTTGGTTTGGGTTTGTTTTTTTTTTTTTTTTTAAGCAAATGTTTGGAGGCAGAACAGAAATCAAAAATAAAGTAATATATTCAGTCTTAACAGCCTTTGTAGCCACAAATGCTGCTGTTAAGGGAAAAGTTGCTAAAATGCTTTGGTCCCGTGGAGGGAGAGGCAATCCCTGGGCGAGCTCCCCTGTGCTCGGGTTTGTCATGTGGTTGCTCCTAAATGGGGATGGAGGTAATAAAAACTGGACTGCTGGGACACAGCCTGCCACGTAGAGCCCTGGGTGATGGAAGGAGAATGTGGAGCTTCCTCCTCTTTCTCCCTAGTGGGAGGTTTCATCCCACTGGAGGGACCACACTCCTCCTCACAGCCGCATTTGGCTGGGGTGGAGGCTGCTCTGCGGATGGACTGAGAGACAGCGAGGGCAGGAGGGCTGTGGGTCTGCGGTTGTTCGCAGCCCGTGCACAACAGCAGCTTTTCCTCCTCACCTCTCCCTGGAGGAAGCATTAGGGCTGGTGGTGACGGGAGCAATTACTTGGTACGGTGACCGAGACCCCCGAAAGCTGGCGGCTCAATGGGATAAAATGAAGATAAATAGCGCTTGGCACGCGCGTTGCGCTGTGCGTGTTCCCAGGGCTGCTCACAGACATCACTGCTTGGCTTCAGTCTTTTCTAGAGGTCCTCACGGCAGACTTTTTAAAACAATTTGCATGTCAAGTACATTTTTTCGTGTTTCATTTCCTATGCAGACAAATATTTCAGTGCATATCTTTTTTTCTTCCCCCTGAAGTGGGTGGATGGATGGCGGGGGGGGGGGGGGGAGGGGAAGGGGGGAAAAGAGGGGGAGCAGAAATCACTGCTACTGCTTCAGCAGCCACAAACTACCCTCCAATAACAAGTCACTGTGTGTGGGCTGCAAAAATTGATACACTTTTCACAGAAGGATTGATGTTATATATTTTTTATTTTATTTCATTATATTTTTTTTTAACTTCTGAGCTATTATGAACTGTGCATTTGAACAGAAGTGCAGCTGGCAGGTTTGGGGTTTTTTTTTCCCCCACACCCCCCCCCGTGCAACAACTCTCTCTAAAGTACCATTAAAATATTTCAGGCTTTCTTTCTGAGCATTTGTGTGTTCTCTCTTGGTTTTCCTCTCAATTTAAGATTTTTAAAGTTATAAGAAAGGGAAAAAAAAAAAAAAAGAAATAAAACCAACACCCAAAAACTGGGAAAGGGGAAGAGTGAAAGCAGAGTACCACGGGGAGTCTGCTGACTTCTGGCTCGCCGGCGCCGTGCCCGAGTCCTGCCAGTTCGCTGCGGACGCCAGTGCCAGGAGCGAAGGGCAGCAGAGCGTGAGCTGAGGGAGGTGACTCCATCCCAGTGACCATATATAGTCACTGGGATGAGATTAAATACTTCACCTCCCGGTGTCATCCCCCCAGCAATCAAGCCAATATCAGGATCTATTAATCATTTGCAAAAACAGGAGAAGGAAAAAAAATGAATCCTCGTTTCCTTGCAGCATCTCATTTGTAGCAATCAGAGCTCTTCTGGGTCTATCGATTGGGGGAGAGGAGCCAGATGTTTTTCATCCCTGGGTGTCTGGAGACCGAGTTTCGGCAGCGCAGCGAAGAGCAGCAGCGTGTGTGAAGAATTGCAAGTGCAGTGTGCCCTGAGTTTGTGCTTCCTCAGGCTCATGGGCTCGGTGGCAGAGCAGTTGTGTGGAAAGGGTCCTGTGTTCGGGTGCCAGCGCTGGCTCGGCTCCACGCGCGCGTTCCTCTCATGGTATCCACTGGGGAAGCATATGGCAGCCTTGGTTATATATATATTGTGTGGGGGTACATGTTTTACATGCCAGTTCTCTCTGTCATAGGACAAACATTTACGCTCCGATTCTATGAAGCATTAGGAGAAGGAAAGCTGGGTTGGGAAAGAACATAATTCCTTGCTGAGATGTTTAGTGATGACATGGCAAAGGAGTGCTAATGTTTCGTTGCTCGGTGCTTTCCAGGGTGCTAAGCTCTGAAGGGATTATGCTGCATCGAGGTGGAACGTGCAGGTGTATAAATAAAGGGTTGGCATTTCAAGGTGTGCCGTACAGAAGGTGATGGCCAGGTGCCCAAAAGACATGGGGAATGAGGTTTTAGACATTTGAAGGTGATTAAACGTCTTGATTTCCAAAGGAAGAGGCAGAGGGGTCTGGCCAGCGTTGGATAGGAGACTGCAGCATTGGGTGCAAGACCCTTTCCAGCAGAAGAACCCCCTCTGGCAGGATGGGTTGTGCCTATCTGCCTTGTTTCCCTATGAACCCTTCCTGGGGAGGGCTCTTGTGTATAAAGCTCGTGGTTGAGATCCTGCTGGAATGAAATTCCTACAAACAGGGGTAACTACTTTTCAAAGGTGCCCTGGTGTGCTGGAATCCTGCCTCAGTGCTGCAGTGTCTGTAGCAACCTTCACAAGACTGTATCTGCATCAGATAATGTTCTTTTTGGTTATGTTCTGTTCTAGTTCTGGTTGGAATCACATTCTCATTGCAAACCTAAGGTTTTATGGTTTCCTAACGATTGTGTGGAGGCTTTTTATCGCTCTGCCTAGATCTTCTCCCTTCTAACAAGTTCTGATGGACTGTGAAGTAAAATGCTGTGGGTTTTGCGTTGCTCTTGTAGCTGCAGCCCATACTCACAGGCAGTGGAAGCATCTGTATCGCTCGCCACTCACTCCTACAAAGAAAAGTTGCTTGAAACTTCATCTGTTAGCCCTGCAATTATCTTCTCCTTTTCTGCCGCCCTCCGTTTTTACATGCTAACAGCATCAGTACCTGCCCATGCTTAATGAAACCTTGCTGCTCAGGTTTAACTGTCTTCTAATTAAGGAAAATACATTTTTGCACGGTGGTTGTAGCTGCATCCTTCATGCCTAAGGATGCTGCTGTGTCCATGGTACCTGAGCCTGCTGAGTGGGGACAGCAGAGTCAGTGTCCCTCATCAAGAGAATGATGGACAAGAGCAGCAGCAGAAGCCTCCTGGATCTGCTGCTCTGGTAAATCACTCTGGTTACAACTACCTGAAGGGAGGTTGTAGCCAGGTGGGGGTTGGTCTCTTCTCCCAGGCACCCAGCACTAGAACAAGAGGACACAGTCTCAAGCTGCACCAGGGGAGGTTTAGGCTGCCGGTTGGGACGAAGTTCTTCATAGAAAGAGAGACTGGCCATTGCAATGGGCTGCCCAGGGAGGTGGTGGAGTTGCCATCATTGGAGGTGTTTAGGAAGAGACTTGATGGGGTGCTTGGTGCCATGGTTTAGTAGATTAGATGGTGTTGGGTGATAGGTTGGACTCAATGATCTCAAAGGTCTCTTCCAACCTGGTTAATTCTATTTGATTCCAGATTAATTGCCCAGTTTAAAGTGTTTGGTGGGGGGAGAGCTAAATCCATGCATCCATTTGGGAATGCTGCCTGGGTCGTAGCTTCAGCACAGCCTGGTTGAAAAATATATCTGGGGTCATGCTGAGTACTTTTGGAAGGCAAAGAGAGGACATGCAGCTGTAGCACTGAATTTTTGACTCTTGTCTGTGTACAATTCCTGCTCTTAATGCATCATTAACACGGGTTTCTGCATTTCATTCTGTTCCCATTACAGCCCCTCGGTTCCCTCTGCTAATTTTGGTGTGTTGATATTTTTGTTGTCAGCAGTTTTGGGCTTTTTCTTTTTCTTTTTTTTTTCCCCCTTTTTTTCTTTCTTTATTTTTTTTAAAAAGCATATAAAACTGTTAGTGTGAAAGGAGATTAAAAAGATACATTACAATTAAAATGTTAATGCAATTGGCAACATACAACTTTTGAAACCATTTAGGCATTAATCTTTCTTGGTCCCTGTGTCCATTAACTTGGGCGATTCTTATTCCACACTGACCCCTGCTGAGAGACTCCTGCTATAATTGGATTTTAAAAAACTGGGGGGGGAAGGAGGGAGAAAGAGGAAGGAAAAGGAGAGAGAAGAAAAGGAGGGAAAGAGAAAAGCCTTCTGAAAAAGTAGAAGTCGGGAAGCTTGCTTTAACCTCTCCGTGTGCGTGTCCGTGGAAGTGAAGCCAACAGAAGACAGCCTCGTGGCTCCATCACTCCCCCTGCCTGCATCCTGCCCGTGCTCTTCCCACCATGGGAAGGTCTTGCCCATGAAGTGCTGCTGCTTCGCAGCCCAGGAGCATTGGTGGTGGGGGCAGAGCCCTAGGAGGCACCAGGCTGGGCTCCTCCTGGGCGGCTTGGCTGTCGCCGTGACCTTGGGCAGGACGCGAGCACCATGCTCCACTTGGGTTTATCCCAGTGAAACGTGAGAAGGGCCAGAGGAGGATGGTGGGAGGAAGGCTTTTAAGGCTCTTGGGGAGAACAGCAGGTAATTATTTGCCGTTAGGGCTTCAGCTTCCCCCATTCCTCCGAAATAGTAATTTCTGCAGATTAACTGTTTTGAGAGGTTTTTAAGTAGTGTTTTTGCAGCTTGCACAATATTTGGATGGGGGCCAGTCCGTCCCCCCCCCCGCCCCCCCAAGCTTGCGGGGTAGGCAAAAGAGGAGGATTGACTAATTCACAGGCTGTGTAGTGAATCGAGCAGTGGGACTTCTTGACTCATCAGACGGCTCCCAGGATCTGTGCCATGGCTCCATCGCGCCACAGGCTGCACTTGGCTGCTCCCACCTCGCCAAGCCTCCAGCCCATCCAGAACACTCTGAACACTCTGTGCTGGGCAGCCTGAGGCTGAGACTTGCTTGGCTCCTGGACACCATCTCCAGAGCTTTGCCCTGTGCTGTCCAAGAGCTTCACATCTGCACCTTTTACAGGGTGCTGGAGAGGCTGGGAAGGACAGGTCCTTTAGTGTGAGGACCACAAATACCCCTCCTAGCATGGGGATGGGACAATGACTTACTAATGGGGTGGGTGTGCTGCTAACAAGGCAGTGATGTGGACAATAGGAAGAAGTTTTTTATTATGAGGGTGGTGAAACACTGGATCAGGTTGCCCCATCCCTGGAGATATTCAAGGTCAGGCTTGGTGAGGCTCTGAGCAACCTGATCTAGTTGGTGATGTCCCAGCTACTGCAATGGTGTTGGACTAGGTGACTTTTAAAGGTCCCTTCCAACCCAATGCATTCTGTGATTCTGTGTGCCTCATGAGGCAATGAGCTGTAAATCCAAGGATGAGCTGTAACTTGAAAACAGAGCACATGCTGATGAGGGAGGAGTGGAGTACCAGCCCAGCTTGCCTTTCTGCTGCAAGCATGAATTTAAGAATAATAATTAAAAAAAGCTAAATAGAAATTGGGAAGCTGCAGAGCTGCTCTGCTGTCCTCGAGCTCCTGGTGCCATCACATGGTGCTCTGCTGCACGGCATGAAAGCAAGGGAGTGGATGTTGGTGTGCTGGCCAGGAGGCTTGCTTAAGCTGAAAGGTCTGCAGTGGCTGGAGAAAACGATGGTGGATTCTTGAGGCTGGGTTCATGCCTTGTGAAGTGAGCTGTGAGGCACAGAGCGTGCTGCTGGCACCTCATCACAGGGCTTTGGGTGTTGGACGGCTGGGGCGATGGAAGGGTTTTTTGGGAGGTCTGAACCAGCTATTCACACACAGCAGAGGCTGAGGTTTGACTGTTTCATTCCTTTTCTTATGTGGGTAAAAAGATAGTTTAAGCTGTTGTTGTCTTGAGTCAAGCATTCAAATGTCTCATAGATTAATAGCCTGAGAGGATTTGGGTCAAGGATTCAGGGTGAATGGAGAAGACCTCACTGGAGTGTGACCTATCTATGTCCCAGCTCTGCTGGTCAGGTGAACTGGGGGTGTGTTGGTGACATAGGTGTATGCCAGGGTGCTGTTGTGTGCCCTTGGGTGAAACCAACAGCATTTATTGCAGTCAGGATAAACTGCTTTAGGGGGTGTGAAGGGATATTGACCCACCAGAGTGACAAAGACCAACAGAAACATCCTGGTGTGCAACCTCTGTCTCTGCCCTCCCACCCTACAGTCCCATGGGAATACTGCACCAGGAGGGAGTTCCTGAGGGATGGGAGGCTCCCATGGTGTACCTGAACATCTGGTCCAGAAGCTCTCAGAGGCTGAGCCAGGTGATGGCCACCATGGAGTTGACCACCCAGGAAAGGGATCTGTGGCATCTGTGCTTCACGCTCCTTTTCCTGCGAGGGCACTGAGGCTTCCCATGCCCTTGCATCTCTCAGCACGGCAGCAGGCATGCAGGCAGGGAACAAAGAAATGACTGTTTGAAATTCCTGGCTGATTTTATTGATGTGCACTGGCAGTTGTAGGCCAAGGAAGAGGGAGCAACACAAAGCAACCCCAAACATTCCCAAATGTGTGCTCCTGGCCCAGCACGCAGGTGAGATTTGCAGCAAGGCGAATTTCTGTGTTGCAGACTGAGCAAGAAGCTCACCAGGATCAATACCTGAGCAGCCCAATAAAATCTGTGGGAATTTAATTTCAAGTAGTTTCAAGCAATCTAATAACTGGTCTTTCAGATGACTGTTGGTTGGTTTGATTTTTTTTTTTGTGTTGGTGTGGGGTTTTTTTTGGTGGTGCTTTTGATTGTGCAGTAATAAATATGTCGACTGAGCCCAGTGTACACATACAGTGCTTTGGGTCTGCAGCATGTCAAGGCCAAGGCTGGTTTAACCTGGAGCTGGGCAGTGAGAGCTGGAGACCTTTTGCTGCCAGCTGAGATGGCTTGGCTCTGGGTGGCTTTCAGATCCAGTAATAGTGGCAGCCGTTCTGCTTCCAGGTCACAGGATGTTAGGGGTTGGAAGGGACCTCCAGAGGTCGTAGAATCCAAACCCCTATCTTACTGCAGTGCTGATGTCAGCCCAAAGCAATTTTTCTGTCCTTGCATGGCGTTATTAAGATTTGAAGTCCCCTATCCTTGAAGATTCATGAACCGGTCTTGGGAAGAGCCCATAACACACTGTCCCATTCTGCTCCCCAGCGAGCAGCAGCCTGGAGAGGAGCATGGGAGTTGAGTGCATCTCAAGCTGTTGCCTTTTCAGAGCCCATCGTTGCTGTGGGTAAGGTCAGTTGATAGCCTGCTGTCAGTAATACTCATGTCAGTGTCCATCCTTCTCTCTGGGCTTAGGTGAGCTTCCCAACAGGCCCCACTTAAGACCCTTCACAGGCTTGGCAAGCCTCGGGAGTCGGTGGGCACTTCTGCAGAGAGCAGCTGAAGGTGTCCAGGCCACTTGGTATCTTCCTAAATGTTTTTTTTTTTTTTTTTTTTTTTTTTTTTTTAATAATCAAATGTAGGAAGTTTCCTCATTTATTTCCCCCTTACATTCCTGGACTGGCTGTTGTCTTATTTGTGATGGCCACGGGGAGGTGTGTCCTGCACTATTTGCAGACTGCTCTGCGTTTGGCATGCGGAACAACACAGAAGGGAGGCCTTAACTTCCTGTTCTTTGGAAGGGAGCTGGGGCTGGTGCAGTGGGACAGGAGAGCAGTGTGGTTTGGAAGGGGTGGAGGAACCAAGTGGTGAAATCACTGTGTGTCCTCCTTGGAGCGCTTGTGTGCAGGGCTTGGAGCCAAGCAGTCCTGGCAGCGGTCACATTGCACACACAGGTTGTTTTCTGCAGGCAGAACAGAGCTGTTTGGTTTCTATCTTGGCCCACAGATCTAACCAACACCACTAATTGTTATCTTTAACCAAAGTCCAGTGGACACTGTTTAGAAAGATCCAGTCTGTGCTCACCTGAGCACTGCAGGGACAGTCTGCCCCTGCAGAAGGGTTTGTTGGCAGGGACCTCCTGCCTGAGAGATGAGAAAAGATCTGCAGGCTTTCAGGTACTACCTGCCTGGCACTGTGATGAGCTTTGAGCATTCTTCACTCCTGGTCTGCACCCAGAACAGAATCTGCAGTCTGAGTGTGTCTGGTTCAGTCCAGGCACCCACCACAGCTCAGCAGAGTATTGACCATTAGTTTTTCTGCTTGGCCACCAACAAAATGCAGAGGACCACTACAATGGTCCATGTGTCCACTCGGTATTATCCATCATGTTGCTTTCTAAGTGGTATTAAACAGCAAAAAGCATTCCAGTAGCCTTTCCTCTTGTTTTGTAAGGTTTTACATATTGAAAGCCATAACTTGTTGATAACAGTGCACCCTCACACCTCCAGACTGGTATTCCCCTCCGCACCCCCTGCCAGATTCTTCAGGCAGTTTTCATACAGTTCAAGTACAATAGATGTACAAAGCCACACAAGTTGATGCCCAGCGCCAGCCCAAGAGGAGCTGTGCTCTCACAGCCTGCCTTGAGTGTGCAGCGTGGACACGTGCTGTGGAAATCGTTTGGATGCCTGGCAGACAGTGGGTGAGCTGGCTGTCTGCTCCCCACCCTCCAGCCTGCTCCTAACCTCCTCCTCCTCCTCCTCCTCTGTGTCTCGGAAATGTTATGTAAAATGCAACGTGCAGCAGTAGCAATAGAAATATTTGGTTCAGGCAGTTCATGAGGTGGTTCCCACACCCCTGTGATCTCCCAAGCTCACATGCCAGTGGCTGCGCAGAAGCTGCTTGGTGACTAGGTGATGACTGTGTTGGGCACCCAGAGGGGTGGGCAGGGGCATCTGAAGAGCTTTTGTGGTGCCACCACCAGTACGGATGGACATGGCAGTTTGGGGTAGGAAGGGAGAGATTTGCTTGCAGTGTTTGGAAAACTCAAGTTACCAATGCTGCTGGCATTGCTTGGTGTCCCTGTGTGGTCAGGGCTTCACCTTGGGGCCCTGTCTGTGCATTATGAAGAAGGGCCAGTTTTGATCTGGTACTCAGAGAGGGGGCAAGTTCATGATGTCCATGGGGAGCCTTCTGTAGGCTTGCTGGAGATGCAGCTGGAGGTATTGGTGGCTTTGTGTGTGAGGTGGCCACCTCTTTGAGGGCTTTCTGTGCAACTGCATCCCCTGTGTGCTGGTGGCCAGGCTTCCTCACCAAGGTCACAGCTCACATCTCCACAAACTAAGTCAACTGAGTTGAAATCTACTCATTAAAGAGTTGTAACGAGTTCTGTGCCCAGCATCAGGTCTGTGCCCATCAACCCCTCTGTGCCCTGACCTTATACTGCTATTTGGTGTCTGCCATGACCATGGGCAGTTTGCACTGGAACATGAGAGCCTGGGGCAGCCCTTGATTTTCCCTTCTTCCAGCTCTGCATCCATCAGTGGTTTTCATTTTGGTCACAGTTACATGAATTTTGGAGCTGCAGAGTAGCCTGGGCCCTGTCTCCAACACAGAGACAGGATGCTGCTGGGAGGTTCAGTGTTGATGTTTCTGGTGGTGAGAGACCAAAACCCATCACAAATGCATCTGGGGAGGCCTGTGATGAGGTATAACAAGGAACTGCTTGAAACTCACTGAAAGGCATGGGGAGGAAAGGATGGGATGGAAGGCCCTGCAGAAACATCTGAGCCTGTACATTGGTGGTGACACTGCAGCAATCAGCAACACCAAGAAACAAGTGCTTGCTAAAATGCTCCCCTAAAGACTTTGTATAGCCAGTCTCTGGTCTGAGAACTTAGGCTGGTTGTTCTTCTCCTGCCAGTTGGTGAAGATGGTTGGACAAGTCCTGTGAGTTACCAGAACTTGGAGGGGAGAGGTCTCTGTTACGATTTCCATACCAAGTGCAGCAGCTCTGCCTTGCCAAGCTCACTCTGACTGTTTTCTCTGCACCAAGCTGGCATTTGAATCTGGAACTTAGTTTTGTAGGTGGGAGAGAACCCTCCCAGCCACCCACCCTCAGTGCTGAATGATGCCCTGTTCTATATGTTGGAGATGTGGGCAGCACTGCTGGACTGTGTGTACTTCTCTGTACATCTCCTGAGGATGCTATGGGCAGAGGCTGGGGAGTCTTGCATCTGGGGACACTTGCCAGTGCTCCAGGAAGGCTGTGGAGGAAATGTTTAGAAGGGCTTGTAGCGATAGGATGAAGGGCAGTGGTTTGAAACTGAGGCAGGGGAGGTTTTAGGTTGGACATTAGGAGGAAGTTCTGCATAATGTTAGTGGCGAGACATCGGAACAGATTGCCCAGAGAAGTTGTGGATGCCTTATCCCTGGAAGTGTTCAGGCTGGGTGAGGCTTTGAGCAACCTGGCCTAGCAGAGGTGTCCCTGCCCATAGCAGGGGAGTTGGAACTAGATGATCTTTAAGGTCCTTTCCAACCCAATGCATTCTGTGAACCCGTGAATAGATAGGTCTGAAGGTGTTATCTTTGTGTCATCAAAGTGTATGACTCCTGTACTGAACCATCTTGTGCAAGGGCTGTCCCCAGAACCTCACTGAATGCCTTTTGCAAGTTTTTTTTTTTTTTTTTTTTTTCAGTTCAGGGAAGGTTAGCTCAGGTTTAAACCACTTGGCTGTGGTTGTTAAGTCTTAGTGACATATTAAGTATTTAATATCCAAGTGCATTAGCTTCCCACCCACATCCCCCGTTCGAGATGGGTTGAGGGAAATGGTGCCCACATCTAATAGGATGCTGCTCAGCATGCTTGGATAAATGGCTTCCTCCTGGACCTCTTCTCTTTATGAGTAGTTCCTGGCCTAATTAGGCATGAACGATGGCGTTGGTGGAGATCTTGTGACTGCACCAGGCAACACCTAATCCCACAAAGAGGTTTTGGAAGCGTTCTGGCCGCCGGAGGGGACGCCTTTTTGTGTGGCGGGGTCAGTGGCGGCAGAGCCGTAGTTCCTCGCGCTCCGCAGCCAAAATGAGTAACCCAGATAAACCAGTATCCCCAGTACCTGGTGGCAATCGGGGCATGCCCCAGCGCTGCCACCTCCCCTCGGTGTCCCCTAGCAGCGTGGCGCGGCTGGGCGTACAGCTCGAGGAGTCCGCCTCGGTCGCTGCGGTGGTGCCTGATCGTATTCCATCCCAAATCCCGGGGCCTTGCTTAACTCCTGCAGTAGATCAGAAGGAGCTCTTGTGAAATGTAATGTGCCGGAGCATCAGCGCGGGGGGGGGGGGGGGGGGAGAAAGCTCTGCCTTCTGTGAAAGCCAGACTGTTGCAGCGTAATTTGTTTTGTAAGGTTTTGAAAGGCAGTGTTGCAATCTGTAACAGTAGAATAGTGGGAAGATGGTCAGGTGGTTCTGGGGGACTTCAACAGACAGATTTCATGTCTGTGTGTTTTTGCAACACCTTTCTATAAAGGGAAACATAATTTAAAATATGATTACTTAGTGTTGTAACAGTCTTCTCAAACGTTTTCTGCATTATGCAGAGATCATTATCAGAGGCTGATATTAACTTGCAAAGAATATTATGCAAATCATTCTCCTGTTCTGCTAAAAAGAAATTTCCTTCATAATGCAAAGCGTGACACACACACACACAAAAAAAACCCACCACCATATGAAAAAAAAATGGTGCAGAGGCTTTTGGCAAAATTACATTCAGAAGATGTAACAGTTTTTCTGCTTACTAGCACAATCCATTTGTGCCTTTCTGCTGGATTTTTTTTTATTCCCCCCCCCCCCCCCCCTCTTCCTTTCAACTCAGGCTGATAAAGGATGAATTTTAAAACGAGGGCTGGGCTGGGTGGGGAGGGTGTTGTACCTCCGGGGTTCGGGAGGCTTTTTGTTGCCCTTTCAGAAGGGCAACAAGGTTGGTGAGGGGCTTGGAACACAAGCCCTATGAGGAGAGACTGAGAGAGCTGGGGTTGCTTAGCCTGGAGAACAGAAGGCTCAGGGGTGACCTCATTGCCCTCTACAACTACCTTAAGGGAGGTTTCAGACAGGCAGAGGTTGGTCTCTTCTCCCAGGCAACCAGCACCAGAACAAGAGGACACAGTCTCAGGCTGTGCCAGGGGAGGTTTAGGCTGGAGGTTAGAAGGAAGTTCTACACAGAGAGAGTGATTGCCCATTGGAATGGGCTGCCCGAGGAGGTGGTGGGGTCACCATCACTGGAGGTGTTCAGGAGGAGACTTGATAGGGTGATTGGTTGCATGGTTTAGTTGATTAGGTGGTGTTGGATGATAGGTTGGATGCAATGATCTTGAAGGTCTCTTCCAACCTGGTTTATTCTATTCTATTTCTATTCTATTTCTATTCTATTTCTATTCTATTTCTATTCTATTTCTATTCCTATTCTATTCTATTTCTATTCCTATTCTATTCCTATTCCTATTCTATTCCTATTCCTATTCTATTCCTATTCTATTCTATTCCTATTCCTATTCTATTTGTGGTGAGGGTCGTTGCTTCAGATCCATACTGATAGTCATAGAATCATAGAATCAGTGGACATCAATGAGGACACTGGACACGTGAACATGTCCAGAGAAGGACAGCGAGCCTGGGGAGAGGCCTTGAGCACAAGCCCTATGAGGAGAGGCTGAGGGAGCTGGGGTTGCTTAGCCTGGAGAGGAGGAGGCTCAGGGGAGACCTTATTACTGTCTACAACTACCTGAAGGGTGGTTGTAGCCAGGAGGGGGTTGGTCTCTTCTCTCAAGCAACCAGCACCAGAACAAGAGGACACAGTCTCACGCTGCACCAGGGGAAGTTTAGGCTGGAGGTGAGGAGAAAGTTCTTCCCAGAGAGAGCTGTTAGGCATTGGAATGTGCTGCCCAGGGAGGTGGTGGAGTCACCATCCCTGGAGGTGTTCAAGAGGGGACTGGATGTGGCACTTGGTGCCATGGTTTAGTCATGAGGTCTGTGGTGACAGGTTGGACTTGATGATCTTTGAGGTCTCTTCCAACCTTGGTGATTCTGTGATTTAGTCAGGGCTGGAAGGGACCACAAGGATCATCTAGTTCCAACCCTCCCGTCATGGGCAGGGACACCCCACACTAGATCAGGTTGGCCAGAGCCTCATCCAACCTGGTCTTAACTCCAGGGACAGGGCCCCAACCACCTCCCTGGACAACCCATTTCAGGGCTTCACCACTCTCATGGTGAAGAACTTCCTCCTCATGTCCAGTCTGAATCTCCCCACCTCCAGCTTCATTCCATTCCCCCTGGTCCTATCACTACCTGATATCCTGAGAAGTCCCTCCCCAGCCTTCCTGTAGCCCCCTTCAGATACTGGAAGACCACAATAAGGTCACCTTGGAGCCTTCTTTTCTCCAGACTGAACAGCCCCAACTCCTTCAGTCTGTCCTCACAGGAGAGCTGCTCCAGCCCTCTGCTCATCCCCGTGGCCCTTCTCTGGACACCTTCCAGCACCTCCGTGTCCCTCTTGTAATAGGGGCTCCAGAACTGGAGGCAGTACTCCAGGTTGGGTCTCACCAGAGCTGAGCAGAGGGGAGAATCACCTCCCTTGACCTGCTGGCCACACTTCTCTTGATGCAGCCCCGGATCTGATTGGCTCTCTGGGCTGCAAGTGCACACTGAGAGCTCCTGTTGAGCTTCTCATCCACCAGCACCCCCATGTCTCTCTCGTCAGGGCTGCTCTCCAGCCAGTCCCTGCCCAGCCTGGATTTGTGCCTGAGATTGCCTTGACCCAGCTGCAGGACCCTGCCCTTGGTCTTGTTGAACCTCATGAGGTTGGCTTGTGCCCACCTCTCCAGCCTGTCCAGGTCCCTCTGGATGGCATCCCTTCCCTCCAGTGTGTCTGCTGCACCACAGAGCTTGGTGTCATCAGTGAACTTGCTGAGGGTGCACTCAATTCCACTGTCTATGTCACCAACAAAGATGTTGAACAAGACTAGTCACTAGTTGCTGTGGGCTTGGGTAGTTTTTAGCTATTGGTCACTCTCTGCAGTTACTTGGGGGTGATTTTGGTATTCCCAATATGGCAGGGGTGTGCAGCATTGCCCTGTGTTCAGGTGGAAGCTCCTGGGTTCCAGTTTGTGCACTTTGCCTCTTGTCCTGTTGCCGGGCACCAATGAAAACAGTCTGGAGTCGCCATCATTGGAGGTGTTTAGGAGGAGACTTGATGGGGTGCTTGGTTGCATGGTTTAGTTGATTAGATGGTGTTGGATGATGGGTTGAACATGATCTTGAAGGTCTCTTCCAACCTGGTCTGGTCTATTCTATTCTATTCTATTGCCCTCCACCCTTCAAGTATTGATCATCACTGAGAAGATCCCTTCTCAGGCTTCTCTTCTCCAGGCTAAACAGCCCCAGGGCTCTCAGCCTTTCCTCCTCACAGGGATGCTCCAATCCCTTCAGCATCTTCATAGCCTCCCCTGGATTCTCTCCAGTAGCAAATTGTCTCTCTCAACCTGGGAAGCCCAGAACTGGAGACAGGACTCCAGATGGGGCATCATTGGGGCAGAATAGAAGGGGGAGAAGAACTTCCCTCAACCTGCTGACCATACTCTTCTTGATGGAGACTGTTTGCCTTCTTGGCTATGAGGGCACATTGCTGGATCATGGTGAACTTGTCCACCAGTGCTCCCAAGTCCTTTTCTGCAGGGCAACCCCTAACCTGTGCTGGTACCTGGGATTTTCCCTCCTTTGATGCAGGACCCTACACTTGCTCTTGTTGAACTTCATTAGGTTCCCCTCTGCCCATCTCTCTAGCCTGTATGCATCATGAAGCCCTTTGCCATGCCATCAGCATGAGGAGCAGCTTGTGGGTACCCAACTTAAATCCACAGTGCCAGGCTCCCCAGGACACATAGGACACATAGGACACATGCATTGCCCTGTTAGAGCTCTATACTGCTGGTACCAGTAAGACTATGCAGAATGAGGGGTGATAGAAGGTCTGACCATGGATGCCCATGGTGAGATGGGTGCTCCTGCCCTGGAGCTTCCAGCCCTGGCATCTTTGGGTTTCTGAGCATCAGCACATTCCTGGAAGGAGATCCTGGCCCTGGCTGAAGTTGTGGGGAATTTTGCCACTGACTTCATCCCTCCTCTGTGGTTTTTTTTTTGGTGCAAATTGGTTGTATCAGTTCAGAGCTTCCCCTTTCTAATGCAGAAACCAAAATGGAGAGGATTGTTCTATAGATATTGGCTGTTCCACTCTGATTATCAGTTGATTGACAAAATTAAGCCCTGATAAATACTGCAGCTGGCTGAAACAATAAAATATTTACAGGCTGTGGGTCGCAGTCAGGGCTGGAGTGGCTCATTCACTGTCAAACTCCATTTTTCAGGCATTTCAGATCATTTGGGGGGAAAAAAATAAATGGAGCCTTTCTCTTGAAATTTTTGGGTTAGACATTTCTCAGTACAAATGTGATGGAGAAAAGTCAGGAATATTCAGAGATATATCTTGAATCACAGCCTCCTGAAATGGCAGAGAGCATTTTTTTGCTGGCATAAGGAATTTTCAGGCTCTGTGTGTGTGTGTGTGTCTGGTTAGATAACTCAATGTTTTAAAATCAACCCAAATTAGATAAATAAGCTGGAGGTTGTAGTTAGCATTCGTCAGGCAACTTGGGCTGGAGGTTCAGGCATTGACTGTCTCCACCTCTAGCTGCAGGGTTTCCCTGTTAGGATGGGTGAATGCTAATCCTCCTTTATTCTCTGCTGCAGAGAAATGGATTCATCAGGAGTTTTCGATCTTGACAAGAAGCCCTTGGTGAAAGGGGAGGGCTCTGAGTGCTCTGAGTGGGGGGATTTATCTCTGCCATGGACACAGAATCACAGAATGGTAGGGATTGGAAGGGACCACTGGAGACCTTTGAGTCCCTGCCAAGGCAGGTTCACCTAGAGAAGGTCAAACAAGAACACATCCAGGTGTGAGTTTTGAATGTCTCCAGAGATGAGTAGCTTGTTTCAGTGCTTTGTCGCCCTTAAAGAAGTTCCTCCTCATGTTCAGATGTAACTTTCTGTTGTGCCTGTTACCCCTTGTCTTGTCACAGGGCACCACTGAATAAGACTGGTCCCATCCTCCTGACACCCACTCTGTAGGTGTTTATAAGCATTTATGAGATTCCCACCCTTAATCTTATCTTTTCCAGACTAAAAAGACCAAATTCTCTCAGTCTTTCCTCCTAAGTGAGATGTTCTAGTCTCCTCATCATCTTTGTAGCACACCACTGCTCAGCTGGGTGCCACCATGGGTGCCTCCTGCCACCACCAAATGCCATATTTGGTGGCACAGAGAACTCTCAATACCCTGAAAGTGCCCCAGGGTGTGGTTGTGATGTGATAATTGCAGCAATGAGTGAGCTGGCTCTGCTCTGTGCTTCCTATGGCCTGCCCTGGGCACCTCCTGGTGTCACAGAATCACAGAGTCGTTTTGGTTGGAAAAGCCCAAAATGCCCGAAGGGGACCTACAGGAAAGCTGGGGAGGGACTTTTTATCAGAGCTTCTAGTGATAGGGTGAGGGGGAATGTCTCTAAGCTGGCAGAGGGCAGATTTAGACTGGAGAATAGGAAGAAAATCTTTACAGTGAGGGTGGTGAGACACAGGAGCAGGTTGCCCAGGGAGGTTGGGGATGCCCCCTCCCTGGAGGTGTTCAAGGCCAGGCTGCGTGTGGCTTTGAGCAACCTGGGCTAGTGGAAGGTATCCCTGGCCATGGCAGGGGGATTGGAACTAGATAATATTTAAGGTTTCTTCCAGTTTTTCTGTGATCACTGAGTCTGACCATCATCTGACTACCAAGTCTGGTGCTAAACCATGTTCCTCAGCACCACATCCGTGTGTCCTGCTCACCCCCTGCAAACAGCTGCTGGTTGAGCTGGAGACAGCTGCTGGAACCCACTGAATGAGTTTGTGAGAAAGGACCACTTTGTATTTTTGTGAAGATTGCATGGAAGGTTGTCTTGAAGTGGTGAGGTGTTTTACTCCAGTGTGCTGTTTGGATTTCTTGGACTCTAAAGGTGCTGGAGCCCTGGAGCAGGCTGCCCAGAGAGGTTGTGGAGTCTCCTTCTCCAAAGAGATTCCAAACCTACCTGGGCATTGTGATCCTGGGCAACCTGCTGTGTGGGTGACCCCTGCTTTAGCAGGGGGTTGGGTTAGATGATCCCCAGAGGTCCTTTCCTTGTGATTCTGCAAGCATGACGCTTGCTCACAGATGTGGAAGCAGATACTACAACCTTGAAGACTCTTGTAGGACGTAGAAGTTTTAATTAAAAGTCTGACTTGGTTGTGAGGGTATTTTGGTTTAGTCTGAATGTCTTCATTCCTCTTGAAAAAGAATTAAATGAAACCCCTTAGTATTTTATACTTTTTTTTTTTTTTTAGTGGTTTTTTTTCCCCCCCCTTTTTTTAACATTTCTGCATATTTATTCTTGAAGTTGGAGCATTAGAAAATAATTGAGTAAAACAAAATCCACAAGGCTTCAAATTACCTCCAGCTTAATGTTTTATTTAAAAGGTTTGCTAACTGACATTCTTTATAATGAATTAGGTCACGGGGCTCTAAAGAGTGTTGTGGGTTTTCTTTCTTACATTTAAATTTGAGGCTGCTTCCCTCGAAACTTGGGCTCCAGAGCAGGGAGCTGCTGCTGGGTTGTGACGCCCTGGCTCAGGGAATCTCACTCTAATTATTCTCAATCACAGTGGTGCAAATGAATATATCCATGTTTGGAGGATCGAAGCAGTGTTGTCATGGCAATCCCTGTAAGGTCATGAGAAACTCATGGATATTGTTTGCCTCCTCTCCCAGGAGACCTCTCCTACCTTTGCAAAACTATGGATTTGGGGGTGGGGGGTTTGGGTGAGAACTTGAAAGCACAGTTTTGTAATGATTTGGCTGAAAGGATTTGTTGTTTCCCACTAAGGAGCTGAAGCTGCCGGCGTTTAGGTGAAGCTGGTCGTAGGCTGGGGCTCATGGTTCATGTCCTCTCTTGTCAATTCCTTCTGGGAGCTTGACAGATCCAAAGATGGTGCCTGGACTGGTGCTCCAGGAGGTGGGATGCTTATAGAATAGAATCAATAAGAGACCTCAAGGGTCATCAAGTCCAACATGTCACCCAAGACCTCATGACTTCTAAATCATGGCACCAAGTGCCACGTCCAGTCCCCTCTTGAACACCTCCGGGGATGGTGACTCCACCACCTCCCTGAGCAGCACATTCCAACGGCTAACAACTCTCTAAACCACAGCACAGCAGAGGGGACCTGTTTGCTGGCTCCTGGTGAGTGGTGCTTAGTGTGCTGTGCTGGGCTCTGGTTTGGGCCTTGTTGGGAAAAGGTTTAATCATAGCATCACAGACTGGCTTGGGTTGGAAGGGACCTTTAAAGAACTTCTAGTCCAGCTGCCTTGTAGCGAGCAGGGACGTCTGCAGCTAGAGCAGATTTGCTTACATGTAGTTTAAAACCCAACCAACCAAGGCAACAACCAAAAAACCCCAAAGGAGACAAACAAGCAAACAAACAAAAACCTCCAAAAATGCAAACACAAACCACCTCCCCATGCCAGCTCAACTTTTTTAATTGCAGGAGGTGATGCTAGCTGGAGCTGGAGCAATTGGAGCCCCTCAGAGCTGACCCTGTCCCCCGGCATGGCTGAGGCTGTCGCCCCACGTGCAGTGCTGGGTGCTGCAGTCACTGCAGAGGAATGTGGGTGATGAAAAACATGCATGGCTGGGCTGGAACTGCCCAGGTCCTGAACACAGCCATGTGCCCTGCATGGGATGGGAGGAGATTAACAGAAAAAATATGTGAAAAGTAAACACTATAGAAGCAGTGGCAAAGGCAGCGAGTGGGGGGATGTGTGCTCAGCCCTGCTGGAGCAGAGCTCTCCTCTTCAAAAATAGATCAAAAAAAGAGATTAATTTGGGTTCTGCAAGGTGCACAAAGTACATCTGCATGGGTGCACAGCCTGAGTAATAGCAGTGTGAGTCTCTGTGCTTTTGTGGAACTTCTCTTTGTGAAAGGTGCTAAATCACAAATTCTTATTAGACCTAAATTAAAAAGAAAAGAAAGAAAGGGAAAAAACAAGTGAAGTGATCCCCAAACTCACTTCATCCTGTTTTATAAGTCTGTCTGGAAACCTTTTGCATGTTTGGATTGCAGCAGCAGCGCTGATGGCTTCACAAATATCTGGTGTGGTAAGCCAAGTGGATTGACTAAAACTGGCATTTAGGTAATCTTGGTGTGGTGATCCTTGTAGCTGTGGGTTTATGGGTTTGGATTTCCAGCTTCTTTTTGTTTGTAACAAGCCCCCAAAAATGCAAACAGACCCCCAGATCAGCCTCTCTGATAGAGAGCCATTAAAGCATTTTGAACTGCATCTAAATGTATTCCATCTGCAATTCTTTTGGTAGCCTAAAGAAGTTCTCCCCCTTCCCCCCCCTTCCCCCTTCCCCCCCCCCTTCCCCCCCTTCCCCCCTTCCCCCCTTCCCCCCTTCCCCCCTTCCCCCCCTTCTCCCCCTTCACCCCCTTTCCCTCCCTTCCCTCTCTTTCCCCCCATCCTTCCATCCATCCACACCCCCACAGTCCATCTGAGCCTTTAGGCAAATTAGTTACATGCAGGTTACTTGGCTTGAGAGATCTGACATAGTTTAGTGACTGATGTCAACGTTCTCCAGAAGGTATGAGATCCATATTCAAAATTAAAAGACAATCTGATGTTTCCTTGGCTGTAGAAGAGAGGTGGCAGCTCCCATCCAGGTGCCATGTGAGTCTCTCGCATTATGTCTTATCTGCACTTAATTGCTTCTGCTGGCTGCATCTGTCAAGGTTTTGAACCGAGCTGATCTTGTCCTCTCAGACCCACCCCGTGCTCATGCATCAGAGGAAGGAAACAGGTTTTCACTGGTTTTGGTACCTGGCAGCTGTGCAGACCAGTTCAGTCTTCCCCTGCCAAGCCCTTGCCCTGGCATGAGGGGTATTGCACATGGCAGGGGGACACCCCACACTGTCACCTCAGCCCTGTGACTGGTCCTCCCGTATGGGATTTGTTCTGACCTGACTTTCTTTTCAGAACTTTACAAATGTGTTGGATTAAAGGTTTTAAAATGAGAATTTTTGGTGATTGCTGTAAGTCAGAGAAAAGCTTCCTGGTTTCGAGTGGGGATCTGGGTTGGGTTTAAACAAAACCAACCCAAACTCTAAGCAAGTGGAATTTATAATGAAAGGCCTGTTTACATTTAAAGAATTCTTTCAAAGGATCTGCCTTTCTCTCTGCTTTCTGCAGAGGGATGGAGCAGAGGCTGGGCTGAAAACGAAGCTGGCTTTCTCAGCTGACCTTCTGGCACATCTGCTGCTGCCTCGGCATCCACACCCATGCACACAAGGCTTAAACCCTTTGCCTTGGCGCCTATAGGATGCTCCTTAATAATCCCAGGTGTAACGAACTTCTGACCTATTCTTGCTTGTGTACCCACCGCTTGAAGAAGCAGCCAGCAAACTGTCCTGGGTGAGGGGCTGTGGGGGTGTCTGATGAGGCTCTGAAGGCGCGGTGGAGCCTTTGATGCTGGGAAAGCAATTAACTGCAGCTTCTGCAGGGTTTAACGTTGCCTCAGCACCCTCCACTTATCCCTGACATTGGCTTTTGTTGATCCTTTGCTTGACTAACATGTTCCTTTCAGCTCTGGTGACAATAGCGTGTGAGTAAGCAGAACACCTCAATTCTGAACGATGGCCGGTGGCAATTTCCTCATTTCCTGAGTGAGTGCAGGCTTCTTGGGGTTCCATTCCTGTGCCAGAAAGACTATTTGCTCATACAAAGTTCTTCATTGTAATAGGGAAAAAAATCAATTTGATTACTTTCATGTCAGCATGCATGTCTAATGGCTTAGAAGTTATTGCAGCCATAAAATATACAGTATCATTTCTCTCTCGCTCTGAAATTTGACAGGATTAATATAGTCAGCATGAAATCTTAGTCATAAAGTCGACCATAAGTGATGGTAAAATTAGCTGCAGAAATCGTCTGCTTATGGAAAGCATCTTCTGTTTTTCCTTCTGGGAAAAAAGCACCGAGGGGCTGGCGTGGAAAGGGAGCTCGCTGCAGCTCTCAGGCTCTCACACAGATACCACCTTTTCATCTCACACTCTTCTAACAAGAGAGATGGCAAGTGCTGCTCAGCCCTGAGACGTCCCAAACGGCCTGCAGTGCAGTTTTATGGCCTATTCATCAGCTGACCACCCGGTGGAGGTGGTGGTAGGGCTGGGTCTTGTGCTCGGTGCAGCCACGATCGTGGCTGTCCTGCATCCCACCCTCCCCTGTAAATCATTCCGTGGTACCATTCCTTGGTTCCATTTTTCAGACAGGGCTTGAATAGCTTTCCTCCATCAAAGGTCAGGCTTTGGGTTAGAGAGCAGTAGGATCTGGTGTGGGCTTTTGATGATGTGTGTCTTTCAGTAGAAGCTTACCTGTCCGCGTTGAAGTGAATGATGGAACAATTTATCTCATGCAGCACAAGCCATATTGGGGTTGAAGAGCTGTTTCTTTCCATGGGTCAGTGCTCTGGTAAGGTTGGAGGGAGATGAGGTCCAGGTGAGCCTGGCTTTGTCCATGGTTTTCACCCATGGGTGTTAGTGGATGCTCATCCTGCTGGTGCAACCTGTTGCCTTCTGTTTGATCACCTGTGGTCCTCCACACACAGTCCCTGGGGAAGTAAGCTGGTCACTTTCTCCAGGGTGGGAGGAAGGCCTTGTAGGCAGCTACCTTGCTCTGAGCTGAGATTCAGAAATCTTGGTTTGAGGCTGAGCTTCCTCCTGATGAGTGACCGCGCTGGATGCCAGCGGAGGAGCCCTGCAGACGGCTGGAGCAGCCTCTCCATCCTGTTCATCCGCCTCCAAAACTGCCCTTGGAAGCGGAGCTGAAGTGCTGAGGTTAGGCAGGGGGATGTTTGCTGACGTGTGATCCTTCACCAGCCCAGCCTTTGAAGTGCCTGTTCGTGTTTTCATTTAATGACATCTCATTTCAGTTGCGTTGTGCAAGGTGCCCATAGCTGTTTTTTCTGCTTATGAAGCTGGTTCCAGAAAGAAGTGAGGAGCTGGGTACTGGTTATCTTTGATATCACCTTTATAATTAGACCAAGGGAAGACAGCATCTTGCATCCAGACATCACCTACCCACCCTGCAATGTCCAAGGTTTCTTGCTAGTGCTTGGCCCACTTGGCTTTGCAAGGGGAAGTTTCTGCTGCCTCCTGAGCAGGACAGTGCTGAGGTTTATTTCTCCAGGGGGCTCGGAGGTGTCCCCCTGCTGTATCCGGACACTCCCACCTCCGCTGGAAGCTGTTGTCCTGCTGGTTTCACATGTTCTGCCTCCCTTGGCAGCCTGTTGTGAGAAGTTAATATCTGGTCATTGGTTTTGGCTGCATCTCCAAGGCAACTTCATTCATAGCCAGCTCCCGGTTCATACCGATCCGGACATGCCTAGATGACTAACTCCCGGCTCCTGTTACGCTGTCCCAGGAGAGCTGTTAACTCCTTCAGCCCAGGTAGGTGGTGGTACAACAGGGAATGGGCAGATGGAGCAGGTGGAAGCCATAAAGACCAAAAAAACACTGACTTGCTCTGTGCCCCCTCCATCCTTTCTGCTTTGGTTTGCTTCCCAGCACCTCATGCAGCCCCTAGAGCAGAGAGCTCATCACTACTTAAGATCATTTTCAGTGCAGAAAGATCTCAAGACTGTGTTTGTTTCTCCTGAAATTATAATGCTTTGGTTTGGGCAGAACTTTGCCTTTGGGATCTAAACTTAGTGGAAAAATTTCATTTGATATAAACAAAAAAGAACTTGGCTGCACACTGGCAATATGCTCTGAAATGCAGCTGAAATTGAGTTTTGCATTTCACACAAGCCAAGCTGGGGATTTTCCTCCAAGGGTCAGGTGACGTGGTGAGACCACCAGGTTCCCAGCATGTATTCATGGTCAGTGAGCCCTTCAAGATGGAGCTGTGACAGGTTAAACGTGGGGGCATCCAGCACCTGGTCCTTCACTGCTGTGCCTCTTTCTGCATGGCTTTGTCAGATACAGATTTACAGCCCCAAAGACTCCCTTTGATTCTCACCGAAAGATGTGGGAAGGGGGAAAATGAGCCAAACTGGGTTTCTTTTGGCTGTTGGTTTCTCTTCAGGCAGTGCTGAGAGGTGCTGTTGCACTACATAATAATATGTCCTTAGAATCCACACCACACTCTGGGATGGGTCCCAGTTCCCCATCAGAGCAAGTAGCTGGTCCCCAGCCCCATGCTGAGATTTGACCTTGGGACTCCTTTTCCAGGGTGGGTCTCTGGAAATCATCCAGCCACAAGAAGGAGAGGGGCTGGGTGTGGAACAGAGCAGATCTAGCTCACACCAGCTCCAAGCAGAGTTTGGCTTAAGCTTGATGACCATTTCAAGGATGTGATGCTGCACTCCACCCTTGGTGCTGCCATGGTCCATGTATCTGATGTGGATGTGGTGATACTGGGGGTGATTGGCAGGAGTGTAGGCACAGGTAGGGGAAGCACATTGGGGTTTACTGGTCACGTTTCTGTCCTAAGTGGGGTATCACAGCAGCAATCAAGGCTCAGGATCCCCTGGGGATCACTGACATGGGCAAACCTGAAACCCTGTTAATTTTTTAACACCTAATGTGTTTGGGGGGATCTGTTACACTGAAACATCAGACAGAGAGCTCAGCCTGCTGGGAACATGACCCTGCTATGCCTGGTGACCATGCCTGCAGGGCTGGCTGAGGCTGCTGGCCTCAGGGGTGGTGCCGTGCCAAGGAAGGGTGAACCATCCCCAGAGGTGTTTGGGAGATGCATGGATGTGGTGCTGAGATGTTTTAGTGGCAGTGGCTTAGCAGTAGTGGTGGGATTGTGAGTTCTAGGTGAGCAGTTGGACCTGATGATCTCAATGGTCTCTTCCAACCTCAACAGTACTGTGATGCAGCCTTCCAGTACCTGAAGAGGGCCTACAAGAAAGCTGGGGAGGGACTTTTTACCAGGGTTTCTAGTGATGGGACAAGGGTGAAAGGCTTTAAGCTGGAAAAGGGAAGATTTAGACTGGAGGCAAGAAAGAAATTCTTCACAGTGAGGGTGGTGAGACACTGGAACAGGTTGCCCAGGGAGGTTGTGGATGCCCCCTCCCTGGGGGTATTCAAGGTCAGGTTGGACAGGGCCTTGAGCGACCTGGTCTGGTGGGAGGTGTCCTTGCCCACAGCAGCGGATTGGAACTAGATGGTCTTTAAGGTCCCTTCCAACTCAAACCACTTTGTGATTCTATGATTGGCAGAACAGTGAAGAGATACCCACTGGGGTGTCACAATCAGAGCCTGTTACCCCATGCACCACATCTGAAACCTGCTGTCTCACCAACTTCCCTCCTGCAGGTGCTACTTTCCCTTCCTCAAGCCCCAAACCTGTTGTAGGACCATTTGAAACGGTCAAACTCTTAAACTTTAATAACAGATTAACATTAGTATCAGCCTTATATAATGCACACCTCATTATTGCTTACTCAGAATGATTTCACAGCCTCCTTATAGAACCTTGGAACTTTATTTGCTGAGTATAAAATATGCAGAAATGCATGAATAGTTTTAAGGCTTGGTACCCTAAACTAATACAGCATGCTCTTTCTTTCTCTTTTTTTTTCCCCTCTCCCCTCCTTTGCACCATGATTGAAGTCAAATTAACATATTTACCTTCAGTGCTCCCAGGAGTGGCATTAAAAAATTCAAGAGGTGATTCAGAATAGTCTCCAATTTACTGTGTTTAAAGCTGGATTTCATTTCTCAATAAAACCCTGCAAGCACTTGACTCCCTTTCAGCTCTGCAAGCCCTTCTTTCCTCCCTCTGCAGGTCCTTGGACTTAGCAACAGATGGTAGCAGCATTATTGCTGCTGTGTTCCCAAAAGGAAACTTTTGCTTTTATTTTATGTTATTTTATTGGGCTTTTTGTTCAGGATGAGGCAGAAAGCAGAGGCAGAGAAGGAGGCAGGGACTGGGTTATAACAAAGAGCACAGAAGTGGAGCTGCTGTTTTAATATGAAATAAGGGAAAGTATCAAATGTAGTGGTTGTCCTTCTGCCTGCAGGTGCTGGCTTGCTGTCTGGCGGGGGGAGGGTTATGTTGTGGTGCTGTGCCTCAGGCTATCCAGGTGTGATAACTCTTTCTTAGGGCAAATCAGGAACCTTCATTGTTGCTGTGTGTTGACATCTTCCCAGGAAGAAAAGCCATGTAAATGCAAGGGTAGGAAATGGAAAACAGTTGCTTTATTGCCGAGTGGTTCCTTTATGCTTACCGATGATTACCCAGGAGTTGTCCTGTGCTGTGATTTATCCCTGCAGCTATAGGATGTAGTTCCTGTGGCTCCAAGCATCTCAGACCCCCCAACAGCTAGCTGCAAGGGTGCAAATTTGTGGAGCAAAACTAGAAGTGGGTAGATTCAGATTGCATATTAGGAACAAGTTCTTTACTATGAGGGTGGTGGAACACTGGCACAGGTTGCCCAGGGAGGTGGTGGAAGCCTCATCCCTGGAAGCTTTTAAGGCCAGGCTGGATGTGACTCTGAGCATCCTGATCTAGTGTGAGGTGTCCCTGCTCGTGGTGGATGGGATAGGAACTAGGTGATCCCTGAGGTCCCTTCCAGCCCTGACAATTCTATGATGCTGTGAAATTCCCTCCTCAGAGCCCCAGACTGCTGCACTATCACCTCTGCTGTGGGCTCCTCAAGGGAAGTAGCCTTCTTAAGCGTATCAGTGCTGCAGGGAAAGCTTTAACCTTCTCAGTTTTCCTGACCAGGTAATAAATATTCTGGGCTGAGGGTCTGTGTAAGGAGCCCTTTGCTCAGCTGTGGCCAGTCAGTACCCTCTGAGCGGAACGATTCTGCCTGAAAATTTTGTTTACCAGAGCCTGGAGAGCCTCGCGGCAGCTCTCGCTATTCTCCACGCCTGCTCCTAGATTAGGAAGTTGTTTCAGCAGATGCTGTTTCCAAAGAAAATGGGTTAATACTTAGTGGTTAGAAGAGTGGGGCAAAAAAAAAAAAAAAAAAAAAGGAGCTTATTTGTGTGAGGTTCTGGCTAATTGCCCTGCAAGAGTTACAGAGCGTTGCAGCACATTTCCTGGGTTTCGCAATGGGGATGATTCTGGTTTAACTGGCCAGAAAGATTTGCAGAAAGGACACAAAGAAATGGGAGAGCAGAGGCAAAAATCACTTGCTGTTTTGCTGCAAACCAAACAAACAAACAAAGCTGAAAGACCTTAATTCTAGGGTAAAAAGAAATCTCCAGGTGACTGAGTGAGTGGTTGAGACTCCAGGCAGAGCAGAGCTCGGAGTTTAATTATCGTTTTATTGATGAAAGATGGATGTTGCTCTAGGGCAGGCCAGGACAAGCCCCTCTTAGAAACAAGAAGTAATTCCCAGGCAAAGAGTTCCCTGGGTGAATTGGGATGTTCTTCCTTCCCAATTCGTGGGAATGTCTTTGCAGGGTTGTTGCATGGAGAGGGGAAGGTTGCTGGTGTGTGACCACCCTCTGCTCCAAGGACAGGGACCCCAGCAGGTGTTAGGTGCCACCTCTGATGTGGAAGCAGCTTTTCAGCATGGCAAGCCCTTGTGGGCCACATTCCTTTATTTTCTTCCTGGGAGGTGAGTGTCTGGGGGCAGCCTGGGGCTGCTTCTGTCCCGCTTTTCTGGTACTGTACTTCAGGGACCATGCTGCTGAGCTGGAGCTGCCCTTTGGGGACATGTTGTTCTCACAGGCACGTGGTACCCAGCCCCGTTGGGGCTTTTTTCCCTCTGCTGCTCCTGTGTTGGCCTGTGGTGAAGGACTAAGGCTTGTTCTCTGGGTTCCCTGATTTGGGGGCAAGCAAGGTGGTGGCCACCAGTGACCCATGCCCAGCCCTGATGATGCAACCTTCTCCCACTCTGTATGTTCCTCAACTTCCCAGAGCAGGGGGACCACACTGACAGGCAATACAAAGGAGAGGAGATGAATTTCTTGCAGTTTGAGGGTGCCAGAGCCCTGAAGCTGGCTGCCCAGAGCGGCTGTGGAGTCTTCTCCTCTGGAGAGATTCCAAACCCACCTGGACATTGTGATCCTGAGCAGTTTGCTTTGGGTGACCCTGCGTTAGCAGGGGGACAGGACTAGATGATCTCCAGAGGCCTCTTCCAACACCATGCTGGGATTCAGTGAATGGTGCAGGTGAGAACAGCCTGGTTTGAGGTATAGGGTCAGCTGATGTTCCATAATGTGCATTCAGTGAGTCCTGCTGCTCCATACCTCAGCAGTCACATCATGCGTCTCACTGACATAGTGGGGAGAGCTGCCTGTCCCCAGTTTTGTTCACTGCATCCCAGCTGCTGCCCACCACTACCTTGGCTCACAGACAGGGCAGGGTGGAAGTGGAAGCTGCTCCAAGCAGAGAGTACAAGGAGGAGTTTACTCTGTGCTGCTAGTAGTTCAGTGACAAAGGCAGAGGCACACGAATGTGCTCCTCGGGTATTGCTGTTTCCAGGAGCATCACCGTAAAGAGACATCAGTGTGTCAGAAAGTGGGATGGCAATGAACTGTGGCTGGGGGTCTGGGTGGAAACCTCACAGACTCCTGGGGTGCACCGTCCACCTTCGGGATGCTCCAGGGAAGGGTGTCTTGCGCTCTCATCCTCCGGCTGGTCCCAGCACCCTTATTCTGCGGAGAAACCCCACTTTTGGTGCAGAGAAACCCCACTTTTGGTGCAGAGAAACCCCACTTTTGGTGCAGAGAAACCCCACTTTTGGTGCAGAGTCACAGAGGCCCCATGCTGGCACACCCACAGGTCGGGGGACTCGCATCGGCCAGCGCCGCGTCTCCATGCTGCTGGTGAAATCACTAATTAGATTCCATCTGAACAGCAACATAAACTGGGAATAAATGGACTTGGCTTCATAAACTTAGCACTTAAATATTTTCCTAGGCAGGGGAAGAAGAAGAAGGGAAAAAAAAAACCAACACTAACCCAACACATTTGCTTTCCATGCAAAACATATAAATCTTGGAAAAGCTCCCGAATTTGCGTGTTTAACCGCTCGGATCTCTGCCTTTGTCGAGCAGAAGTGGTTATTCCCCTGCATAATTATTTTTCTTTTTAAAAGGAAGCTGAAATGTTTGTGAGGAAGACATTTTAAGTGACTGCTGGGGATGAACAAGAGTGAAGGGAGAGTCGGGTTTAATGATGATTGCTTCGCTTTGCTTTATCGCTGTTGGAAATGAAGCCTTCTCCTCATCCCCTCCCCGCAAGGACTCAGCACTAATTGTCCCTTTTACCATCATGTTTTGGGGCTATCTCTGCTTCTTTTATTGAAATGTGTATCTGGCTGCTAGTTGTTGTTTTTTAAATCCAAAATACAGGAGCTGTTAGTGGAGTTTATTTAACGCAGTGGAGTCTTTGCATAGTTAAACTTGTGGGTGCTGTATAAAACACAGGCTCCTGCCTTCCAGCCCAGGAGGTGCTGCAGTTGGATGCCCTTTTATTTAACCACTGTGGGCAAAGGGTGTGATGGGGAGGGAGGGGAGCTGTCACCTTCCAGCCAGGGCTGTGTGAGGAGGGAAAGGGCTGGTGGTGCCACTCCTAGAATCATAGAATGGTTTGGGTTGGAAGGGACCTTAAAGACCATTTTGTTCCAACACTCACATCATGGGCAGGACCACCTTCCACTAGACCAGGCTGCTCAAGCCCCTGTCCAACCTGGTCTTGAACACTTCCAGGGAAGGGACTTCTACAGCTGCCCTGGACAACTTGTTTCAATGTCTCACCACCCTCACTATGAAGAATTTCTTCCTAATCCCCAGTCTCCATCTCCCTTCTTCTGTCTCAGAGCCGTTGCACCTCATCCTGTCACTACAAGCCCTCGTGAAAAATCCCTCCCCAGCTTTCTTGTAGCCCCCTTCAGGAACTGGAAGGCCGCTATAAGGTCTCCCTGGAGCCTTCTCTTATCCAGGCTGTCCATTTGCTGTAGGGTGTCCATGGGAAATAAGGAGATGACACCCACCGAGGGGGCTCTGCCTCCAGCCACCAGCACCCCTCACCCAATATGGAGGTTTCCAGAGCAGGGAGTGAGCTCTGTGCAGAGGATCCATCAGGTGTTTCCTGCAGTGCCCCTCCCTTATGCTCAGCCCATGAGACGCTCCACAAGAGCCATATAAATACAGAGATACAGGGCATTGGCTTGGGTTTGGATTGGTGTCAGTTTTGCATAAAATCCCTGAGGAGATGCTGTGGAGACAGGCATGATGCACAGCTTGTGTTGGCATTCTCCTGTCCCCATCTTGGGGGTGCAAGTGGGGTACTGTGTGGAGCAGCCCCAGCCCCGCTGTGGCACTGGAATGCAGTTAGGGATGGCAACTGAGATGGAGAAGTGTGTCTGTGCTGACTGTCCTGCCTAGAGCAGGTCTGGTTTTGGTATGTGGGCAAGCGAAATGAGTCTGGCAGTGTCTAGTTGATGGGCTGCCAAACCAAGAATTAGGAGAGTTTTCTCAGAGCTGGGATGAGGTGGGGTTGAGATGCTCTAAGCTGGAATTTGCCCAGGATGTTGGTGCACTTGGAGGAGACTTTTCAAGCACATTAGACCTCAGTGAACACCACCACAAACACGCGACTTGAAAGCAGCTCAAAAATAAAGCCACACATCGGTGTCCTCTGCAGAGGGAAAACAAAACCCTCAGTACCCACCCTACAGCAGCTCTCCACGAGCGCTGGCTGCGTGCTTTGCTGTCATTAACAGTCACCATCCCGAGCTAGAGCTGTTTAATTTATTTGTGTTCTCCTAACACCTTTCTGTTTCATAACAGCAATCCCTTCTCCCAGTTTGGCCGGGAGGCAGCGGTGTCTGCCTTGCTCCCTGTAATCCAGGAGTGAATCAAAGCAACTTTTTACAAAACAAGATTCTCTCGCTGTTGCAAAAGAGCTTTGGGGAAATCTGGGTTTTGTGGTTAAGGATCTTACTCTGATGCACAAGGAAAATTATGTGTAGCTTTTATTTGGCCCAAAGGATTCTTACAACATTATCCGTATTTCCTTTAATTTGTGGGATTTCTAGTAAATGGGCTTAAAAATAGGTCTGGGCAAGATGCCAGGGTACATACGAAGAGCAAAAAAGCTTTGCAGGCTGCGAGCAGCTCGCGTTCGCTGCTCCCTCGGCACGGGCTCGGGGCACGGAGGAAGAGCTCACCTTGTGGGGTTAAATTGAATGGTGTCTCTGGGCTGCTTTGGAAGTCCATATTGCAGAAAAGATTCTTTAACTCTTCGACAGAACTGGTGCAACACTGTGGTTGAGCCGGACACAAGTCTAGAAGAGGAACAGGATGAGCTGTAGCACCGGGGGAGGACAACAGCATGGAGGGGATCCGGGGGTGGGGGGCGGACACCTTCACGTAAATCCTTGGACCTGCTTACTGATGGGATCTGGGGAGCCTGGAAACCCGGCATGTGAGCAGGAGAACAACATGGCAATGATAAATGTTTGTTTGGTGGTTGTTTTTCTTTGTTTTGTTTGTGGGTTTTTTTTTCTCAGCCTTTCATTCTCTGAAGTCTCTTTAAGCCTTTTGTAAGACAGGAACATTCTAATAAGGGAGAGGTGATGGCTCGAAGCCGCTCCCAGCCGGGGCGAGCGCCGGGTGCCCAGCTCCCTTTGGTGATATTTAGCTGGCTCTTTCTTCAAACCCAGGCTCAGCTCAAGTGACTTAAAAATGCATTTTTCCCTGAGGACAGCCACCCACAAAAGCCTTTCATTAAGACATAGTGAGTTTATGCAGCTGGAGTCCCAGCAGTAAAGGAAAGGTAAGTGGGAAAAGATGCTGGCTGCACAGGCTGCCTGGCTCCACGTTCCTCTGCTGGGCAAAGGCCTTGATGGCTTCCCAGAATATGTGAATTTTGTCCTACTTTTGAAAAACTTGGTTCATGGAATTAAATCTTTGGGCATAAATCTGTGGAACTTAATTTTGTTGAGAACCACTGCAAGTAGCTTCTGGGGAGATGAAGAGGAGGAATGGGGAGATGGATGCAGAGAAGGAGCAGGGAGGAGCAAGGGGGTGGCTGAAGAAGAGGAGCAGGAGCAGGGAGATGGATGAAGTAGAGGAAGGGTTTGAGTTTCCTGGGAGCAGCAGTAGCATGTTGCATTGATGTGGTGGGCAGGGGGTGGCATCTCAATATGAGGAAGGGCAGGAGCATAGCAGCAGAGCCAGGGTTGGGGTTGTAGCTGGTCCTGTGGGTCATGGCATGAGGAACGTGTCTTGCAGGTACAAGCTCACACTGCCCTTGCCAGTGCTCTTGAACTTAAAACACGCATTTGCACAGAGTGGTGGTGATGGATTTCCATAAAATCAAGAAGCCCCCATCCCTGATGCAGAAGCAGCTTGTGAAAGGGAAATTACTTATGCCATTGGCAGCCGTGTAATAATTACACTTTGCATTAGAGCATCTTGGGTTGCTTTACAGATACCAAGTCTTGTAATGCCTCTGAGAAGTGCGGGGAATAAGTGGGGGTTCATCTGGCTGTACATCTCTCTGACCCTCCCTGAGCTCCTCTCCTGTGCCACACTGGGACCTTGCTTTTCTTTAGAAGTTGTTAATTTGAGAACTGTGTTGGGAACTGACCCTCAGGATAGTAGGGGCTGAGAACTGTGGTCCCGGGGAGTCATTCATTAACCACACTACTAAGTTCCCCAGTGCCCTTTCTGGAGGAAGCAGGGAAATTTGCTCTAAGGGATAATGTCTGGGATGTGTCTGAAAGGGAATGGGCTTCATAATTCCAAGCCTTGCCACTGAATGGCATCACTGGCAGTTGAATGGGACCTTGAGCTTTTTCCATGGGACTGGTGCCTGTGGTGGGTGCCACAGCTGGCACGGGAGCACCCAGGGGTACCTCCCATCTCTGAGGGTTCTTCCATGCTTCAGGAAAAAGCAGGGCAGAGCAAAACACCCTTTGCAGCGTGGTTTTGGCACGCTGTGAGCAGAAATCATCTGTTTCCCTCTGGATGTGGAGCTGCTGTGTGCAAGCACTCCAAAGATCCCTCTTTTTCTCATGAAATCTTGGAGTTTAGCATCTCACAGCCCTGCAGCCTCTTGCCCTCCCGTGCTGGCTGGTGATGCCCAAGCACCAGCCTCCAGCCAGCCCAACACTGTAGCAGAAGTTCACATTCAAGCTGATTCTTCAAATTCACCTCCTTTGCTGGAGATCAGCTTTCCCAACTGCCCTGGAGGAAAAGGCTCCTCTTGTTCCTTCAGAGACCAAGGTTAAATGAGCTGCTGCAGTGGGAAATGCAGGGTTTGAGGGGTTGGGGAGATGAGCTGGGGCTAGAGCTGACCCAAGGGCTTGCAGTTCCATGGCCAGGGCTGGGCTTGGACCTGTGACCTACCCTCTTTAAAGTGCCATCCCCGATACACGCACCCCTAAACCTCTTTGATTTTGCTTTTAAAACATCGTTGGGTTTGTGCGTGTGTGGTTTGGGGGTGGGGGTTGGTGTGGTTTTTTTTTTCTCTCTCTATAAAGATTTTTAACTGAGAGACAGCAAATTTAATATTTTCTGTGTCTTGGCTGTGTTGTGATTTACATTTGATTTTAGGCATAATTAGAAATGCAAGTAGAGCGCTTTGTGTTTTACCTCTGCTTCAACTATTTATGGCATGAGATGCAAATGAAGCAAGCTATGAATATTAACGATCGGAGTATGTTACAAAGTAGCACTGTCTTTAATGAGTTGGGTAATGGGCACAGGCTTTGCACACCCTTTAATATGGAGGTGTTTTATGTGGCGTGCCGTCCGGGCGGCTCTGCAGCTCTCTCTCCACGCCGTGTTGGGTTACATCCCGGGAGAGCGGGGCCGGGATTTCACCCGGCTCCAGCCCCTGCAGGAGGTGGGTTGTGGTTTCCAAGCTTTGCCCATGACAAAAGCAGCTGCGGCTGGCGAAGGATGGGGATGGATTATTTCACAGAGACTCTTTCAGTTCTGCTCTAGGTCAATCCCTTCCGTCTGCTGCGGCGTTGTAGATGGATCTGAGAATAGGAAAGAGCTCAGCGACCTTTCAAGGTGCTTTGCAGCGCTGGGAGGGAATCTTAAACACGTTCCTGCCAAAATGGAGACTCGAACATCACACAGAGCCCACCACGTTCATTTTGCTGCTCCTCTCGCCAATGAGACTTATTGACAGGGAATTATTTCGGGGCTTTATTGACACATCCAAAGGCATTTGAAGGAACATCTTATCTAGTGGATAGCAGAGGGCTGGGGCTCCCCGCATTAACCCTTTCTCACCGCAGGCAACCGGGCAGCCCAGTTAGAACAGGTTTATCTCTAAACTGGTAAGGAGTTTTATCTCTGAAGTAGCCCTGTAGCTCTAAAAGAGGAAGCTAACATGGGTTTTGGGGCACTGCAGCCTGTACAGAGATTCCATCCGTGGATAATCTGAAGAACAAACTTCTGCTGGAGCCCTGGGGTCCCTGCAGGCTGCAGCAAGGGGATGCAGGAGGTGGGGAAGAACCAGGCAGCTATGGAAAGCAAGGGATTTTTTCTTATGCCAAATGGGGTTTGGGGAGGGTGGGCGGCAGGGAGGGAGAACGAAGCATGCCCCAGGGAGCGTGCTTTTCAGATTTGAGGTATTTAAATTACAAATTTTGATGAGGAAGATTGTCAGCAGTATTCAAAACAGTGCTTAAATTCTTTTGAAACACTGTCGAGCTGTGCTGTGGCAGTTGAAAAGTTTGGCACACAAGAACTTGGCCCAGAAGTTGCTGCTTGGGATTTTTTTTTTTTTCCCCCTTTAAAACTCAATTCATCTGTATTCAAGTATCCCACATGCTTAAGAAGAAAAACACCCCACCAGGCTCACACTGGTTTGGGAGAGACCCTTATGTGTGAGAGAAGCTGCTAATATTAGGGGTTTCCTTGTTGGTTAATGCATGTTGCTAACTATTTATATTTGTGTGCTTAAAAAAAAAAAGTGAAATAATCATTTTGTAGTGTTTGTCTCCACTCAGAGAGACAACCAGCAAACTCAGCTGGAATTTAGAATATGCTTGGGATCCACTGGATTATTAACCTATATGCACTGGCTGTACCAGGGTGGGCTTTTGATGAGTCAGTGAGTGTTGGTGTGGGGTCAGCTGAGTGCCTGCAGCACGTTGTGAACGTTGGGAGGACTTTTTTAACTCCAAGCTCTGACCCTCCCTTGCTGCATGAGGCTTGGATCTCTGTAAAACCCCCAAATTTAAGCAGTGTAGGTGCTTTAGGTAGAGCTGTGCATCAGCAGGGCTCTCGGGGACGTTGGCTGCTCAGCTGTGGCACAGGAGCACAGTACTTCTAAAATATCAGTGTTGGCTCTGAAGACATACCTGACCATGTATTTATATAAATGTCTCTCTATAATATATTTGCCATATATAATTGATATTTTAATATCATATCTGTAATGTTCTGGGCTGCACTGGTATCTGGGGGTGTGTTAGGGCTCAGAAATAGTCACATTCTGAAGCTTTGGGCAAAATCTCTTGGAGCACTGAAGGGTTTTGCTGCAAAAGCAGGGAAGGCAGAAATAAGTTAGTGTTGAGCCTCTTGAACCTTCCTGCCTTGGTGCTGTGCTCCTGAGGGTGGGAGCTGTGTCTGCAGCGAGTTTCCCCCAGGAGGCAGGGAGAGGGAGAATTGTTTGCTGAAGTGCAAGCGGCAAACACAGTGTGTGAGAACTGCAGCTCCTCTGCTTTGCCCCGCTGAGGGGAGAAAGGGGGCATCGGGTGGAGGTGACCTCCTCATGTCTCAGACGTTAGTTTTCTCAGGGTTTTTTTTGCTCAGTGGCCAGAAACCTCAGATTTGAAACCCATCCCGTGCAATCCTGCATTTGCATATCTAAACCTGGGAGCAACGGAGTTAAATTTCTGCAGTCTATAACTTTCCTTTTTTGCAAGCTTATATTTCCATTAAGGCTCAAGCTCGGCTGCAATCGTAGCCTCACTTTATAGAGCCTTAAAAGTTTAATGTATAAATGTCTTCCTTTGCCAGAACTTTTTGGCACTGTTGTTTTTTCCAGGGCTGAAATTCCCTACAAAACCCCACAGCGATCCTGAGCGCTGCGCTGCTCTCGAAGGGTTAATTCTATTATCCTATTTTATTATTATTATTATATTTATTTTTATTTAAAGTAGGGAGTCTTAAGCTTTAGCCAAGAGTAAAAGTCATCAATTTTAAGACAGAGATGTAAGCAAAGTTTCCTTCCCCTCTGCAGGTTGGTCAGGGTAGGCTATGCAGTAATTGAAAAGTAAAGGCAATTGAATTACAGGCTCCGGTCCAAACCGAGCGCGATTTCTTCTCCTCCTCCTCCTCCTCCTTCTCCTTCTTCTTCTTCTTCTTTTTTTTTTTTTTTTTTACAACCTCCATTGCATCAGAACTAGGCAGGATTCCTGATGTTCTCATGTGTGTTAATGCTGACTCACAGACTAACTTGCACAAGAAAAAAACACACACAGGCAGCTCCACCATACTAGGTAATGAGCTCTAGCAAGAAGCGGCGTCTGATCTTTTGTAAGCTTTTTTTTTTTTTTAATTGACCTTTTCAGGCATTTATTTTAAGGCTTTTTTTTTTTTTTTTTTTTTTCCTTCTTTTTTTTTTCTTTTTGGTTTCTGTAGTGGCAGGATGCTGGAACTGAGTCATGCATGTTATATATTGCTAGCTCTGCTGTTGTGTACGAGGAGCGAGGAGAATACAATTCAGCATGGCACTTGTCTTTCTGATGTGTTACGGATGCGAATTAACGTTTGCGATGGGATGCAGGCGGTGCGGCGCTCTGCAGCAGGCAGGGTGCTGGGGGGGGGGTGCTGTGTGCTGTCGGTGGATGGAACTTAGTTTGGGGTCTTGAGTTTGTGGCAGATTGCAAAGCATGGCATTCTGCAGGGTGATTGTAATTTTTCTTCTTCTTCTTTTTTTTTTTTTTTTAAATCCATGTCTCTCTCTCTCCCTTCTCCTTGCAGCAGTCTGAAAAGAAAAACCACCCCACCAAACCAACCAGCAGCCTACTAAAATGTTGTGTTTTCTGGTTTTGCTTTTCCTTGTTTTGAGAGCTTTTAAAATCAGTGATAAGATAAAGGGAGGGGTGGGGGGAGGGGGGTGGGGAGTAGTAATTAAAAAATAATGGCAGTAACATGCTTTGCCTTGGCTGAAGGGCTGCACTTGGGGAGGCAGCAGCAGCAGCCTCCCGGGAGGGTGACCTCGGAGTGGTGAGTTGTGCCCGGGCTGCTGGTGACTCACCTTGCAGCAGGACAGAGCCCGGGATGCTGCCGGGAGTGCTGGGGCTGTGCTAGGGTCATACTGGGGTCCTCAGGGAGAGCTCCTGGAACTGTGCCAGGGTCTTCAGGGAGCACTCCCGGAGCTGTGCTGGGGTCCCCAGGGAGAGCCCCCAGCACCCCATCCCTAGGCTGCCCTGGGCTGCATCATTAGCCTGAATTTAATTCACTTTTCCATCTTTTCCCCACCCCGTTCCCTGCTCGTGGTCTTTACTTTCTGTGCCAACTTTTAGGATTCTAAAGCAGCCGTAGCTGGGTGCCGCATGTCTGCTGCCTGTGTGTTACTTGGTAATATTTGCAAATTCAGTTTCTGCTCCCTTAATAAGGCAGAAATAATCTGCTCTCGCCCATTGCCACTGGCTGCTACACTAAAAATAGGGAGCCTCAGCTCTGCTCACTGCTTGCCACTTGCAGCATTTCAAAAATAAATACTTTGGAGCTGCAGGAGCAAATGCTGCAGAAGAGGAGTCTTGCTCTGCCTGTCATTTGATTACCAAACTTAACCTTGTTTCCTTCCCCCAGACAAAGATGGGTGCTGAGCTCTGCAGGCTCCCACCGTGGGGCACGTTTGTGTCCCAGTCCCCCTCCATTCCCCTTCCCAGGATTTCTCACCCCACACTGCAACACAGGCAGAGGGGAGGCTTGGGTTGGGGGGTTAGGGGGTGCAGAGGGTTTTCTTTTTGCTCCTGTCACTGCAGTGCATGGAGGGGGGTGGGGGGAGGAGAGGGGTGGAAAAGGGAGCACGCTCAGCCTAGACCTGAAGTGCATTTTATTTGACTTTAGTTAACTAATTCTCTTCTCGAAGGCATTTTGGCAGCTCCGTGGTGCTTCGCCACCGACTTTTGCAGTTAGCTGTTGCGTATTTTCCTTTGGGCTTATGTAAAAAGTGCATTTCCTTTTCATTTAAAGGGAAAAAAAAAACCAGCAAAAAAAGCCTTGTAGCTGAGTGGGGGGACTGCCTGGGGCAGGGGGGGACAGGGAATGGGGACTGGGGACAGCGCGGGGATGGGGGGTGGCTTTGGGGACCTGCTGTCCGGCTGGGTGACATCCAGCTTCAAATCCAAGGGTGGGATTTTCCCCCTCTCTCCTCATTTACAGAAGAAAGAGAAGTTTCCTTTGACCCTTTGGGGCCTTCAAGGGCAGGACTTTTCAGCTCTTTTCTTTTGAGGGTCTTTGACTGAGGGGGTTGGGGGTGACAGCCCTTGGCCACTTTGTCTCCCACCCGCAGAGGGTCCCTTTGCCTTTGTCCCTCCCCAGCTGCTGCCCACCTTCCTGCGGGAAATGTTGGACTTGGGGGGAAGTCTTTGGGGTTTTGGGGAGGGGGTGGTGAAGACCCTGAAGCTCTTTGTATGTTGGCTAAGGAAAAAGACAATTTAAATACATTATCTAATTATTTCTGATTACTCCTGGGGGAGCTCCGATTCCAGCATCTTATTCTAGGTTGATTTCCCCTCCCACCCCCCTTTGTTGTTGCCTCGCCCCAACCTTTCAGGACTCGTAGCTCGGGAAAACAGTTAAGAAAAGAGCAAAATGTTGTTTTTTTTTTTTCACCCCCTAAAGATACAGATGCAGAAGCTGAGAATTCTCAAACTCTGCTGGAAGTTGGATCAAATAACGGCTGCATTTTTAATGAACCTCTTGTGACACAGGCTATGACTTTACAAAAATCACACAGGCGTCTACAAATTGCCCAGATATATCCAGGAGCTGGGGAAAAGAAGCTGCCATTAGAAAGCAAAATGATGTTTTGCTTGAATGCTCACGTATCTTAAATAATCAGGGTGGAGCTGTTGGGGGGGGTGGGGTGGCTGGCTGGCTTTGATCCAGTTTTCTCCAAGTTTCCCTGTTTGGTGGTGTCCATCTGATGATCTCTCAACAGCAGAACACGGCAAAATGAAGAGGGCTGAATGGTTTGGGGTGGCGATGGTGCTATGGGGCTCCTCCTGCACTCTGGGGCTTAGCCTGGGAGATGAGCTTGTAAAAGACAGTTTATATTTGTAGTTGCTAAGGTTATTTTTCCTGCAGCACAGCTCTTCCTGTGTCAGATGGGCTGAAACCGTTTCAAACCAGTCAAAAGTGGTTTGGTGCTACTAGTTAAGGGGGGTTTGAAGTTAGACACGAAGCGCTGTTGCGGTCACTATCCAGTCATTTGGTTGCTGCTGGTTTTAGGGGCTGTGAGGTCGGGGGCAGCAGGTTCCGGTTGGCTTTTGTAGGATGATTTAGGTTGGAAAAAGACTTTTAAGATCATTGAGTCCAATCTGTCAGCAGTGGTAAGCAGGTTCTCCTTGGCTTTTGTAGAATGATGCAGGTTGGAAAAGACCTCTAAGATCAAGTCCAACCTTTCAAGGATGGTGAGTGGGTTGTCCTTGGCTTTCCTGGAGTCACTTAGGTTGGAAAAGACCTTTAAGATCAAGTCCAACCTTTCAAGGGTTGTGAGGAGATTCTCCTTGGCTTTTGTGGAATGGTTTAGGTTGGAAAAGACCTTGAAGATCATTGAGTGCAGCCTTTCAGGGATGGTGAGTAGCTTGTCCTTGGGTTTCAAAACTGGCACCTTTCATTTCTTTTTTGACCCTTTTCTCTTTTTTTTGGTGTTTTTGAAGTTTTGTCTTGCTGATGGCTTTGGGTTGGAGTTTTTTCTATATTCTGGTCGTAAAAGGGCAGGGCCAAAGCAGGGAGGACAAAACAAAAATCCAGCAGTTCTGGTCTATGGTCTGTGGGAGCGGTTTGGGCTTTTGCAGGTCTCTAGTACAGCTTTGGTTGCTTTCCTCAATACTCTTGCAGCTGGTGGTGTCTCTGTTTCCTTGTGAGCACATTTCAAGGCCTTTTTATGAAGGCTGGAGGTTTGGACCATCACTGAGTGCCACTGGCAAGCTCACCCATCCTCTTGGCTGCTTTGTGACCAGCAGCTCTGAAATGTGGTGAAACTGGAGAAAAGTCCACCAGGATCTGGAATGATGGACTTTTGGGGTGGGATACTTTGGGGTGGTCAAGGCAGACTGCAGTCCTGGGGAAGATGTACCTCAGGAGGGATTGATCAATTGTGTGGAGCATCTTGGTTCAAATTCTGATGTTCCGTGGGAGGTTTTATGTGAAACCTGCCAAAAATTTGCTGGGCTGGGGCACTCTGGTGCTTCTCATCAGCTTAACCATAATCCAAATTGGCACAATTTGGGTGTTTTTAGAGAGAGACATGGGTTCCTCCTGGCACGCCTGGCTTGTTTATAGAGCAGATTCTAAGCAACATTAATAATTTATGTCTGCTTAAAGTTGGTTTCTTCTGCACTACCAAGCTGTCCTTGGCTGGTCGCACGCATCCTGCCTTGTTGTATTGCTCTGAGGGAGATGTGAGCATGCCCAAGGAGGTCCCATCCAGTGCCACCCTGGTCTCTCCTCCAGCTCTTGCTGGAAGAGAGAAGGAGGAGAGCCTCTCCACCCATGGTCTCTCACCACCATGGATGAGGCTTTCTTCGGGGGTCTGGAGGGTGAACTTTTGTTTTTGTTATTCTCCCATAATTTTCGTAGATCCAGGGTGGATTTGTGTTTGCCAGGGCAGATTCCTTTCTTTCCAGCCATGACACTGCCGATCTCCATTGCAGAAGAGGTCTTGGGCTTGGTGGTGTCATGGAAACATAGAATGGTAGGCATTGGAAGGGGCCACTGGATCATTGAGTCCAACCCCTCTGCCAAAGCAGGATCATTTAGGGCAGGTCACACAGAAACATGTCCAGATGGGTCTTGAAAGTCTCCAGAAGAGACTCCACAACCTCTCTGGGCAGCTTGCTCTGGTGCTTCATAACTCTTACAGTTAAGAAGCTTTTCCTCATGTTGAGGTGCAACTTCCTGCATTCCACTGTCATCTCTGACCTCCTTGCAGGCTGTCACTTTGGTCCCCTCTTGGTGCCTTACCCTTCCTACCAACACAAAGCAGAGATTCCATTGCCCTGACGCTGGGTTCGGATCAACCCACTGAGCGCTCCCAACGCATGAAGGTCCTCAGCTGGGAGCATTGTGGCTCTGCCAGGTGCTGGGAGGCTGCAGGTCCTGCGGGATGCAGAGCAGACGTGTTAGTGCCGTTTGCTGGAAGAGCAGGGGAAGGCAGCCAGCCCCTGGGCGCACGGGAGCGGCAGCAGCTCGCTGCTGTGGAGTTGAACTTAATGCACCAAACATCTCTTTGGATGGTGGAAGCGGAGTCACCATCAGCAGGGAGGGGTCACGCCGGTGCATCACCAAGCCCCTACAGCTGTCCTGCTCTTAAGGATGGCTTCACCTCTAATCTCTTAAATTTTAACTGTGTGTGACCATTCGAGCAGAGCAACTGAAACAAATCCGAGAGCAACAGCAGAAATAAAATCTCTCTGGGTGAGAGAGAAGTGAGGAAAGTGAGGCCCCACCCTCTTTCCCAGAAAAAAGCACCAAACATGCTCAATAAATGCGAAGGTAATTTAAAATCTGAATCCAGGAGACAATGTGACTAGGATTTCATTACTTAAGCAAATGGATTTGCTTTTAGTGGATTCAGCCACAGACTGAAAGGAGCTTTCCCCAAGGGGTAAACATTTTTCCTGCCTTTGAAAGGCTTTTTTTGTATAATGGGGGTAACGGGTCTGGGGAGGTGGGGGTGGGAATTGGGACTGTGGCTGCCCACGGATCACCTTTATTTGGGGTGGATTTGGGCATTCCCAAAGCTGTCCTTTTGAGTGGATGGTTTTGGGGAGCTTCTGGAATGGGGTGGTGGGATGCTGGGGAGATGCTGGAGGGATGCTGGGGTAAGCAGAATGCTGGGGGGATACTGAGGCAGGTGGGATTCTGGGGTGATACTGGGGAGATGCTAGGGTAGATGGGATGCTGAGGGAATGTTGGGGCAGGTGGGATGCAGGTGGCATGCTGGGGGGGATGCTGAGGCGGGCAGGATGCTGGGGGAATGCTGGAGGGTTGCTGGGGCAGGTGGGTTGCTGGTGGGGGATGATGGAGCAGGTGGGAGGCTGGGGAGATGCTGGTGCAAGTGGGATGCTGGGGGAACGCTGAAGGATGCGGAGGGATGCAGGGGAATGCTGGGGGGACGCTGGGGGATGTTCGCCACTCCTTCTGCCGGCCGCAGGAGTTAACCAGCAGCAGTGCCAGCTCTGCAGACTGTTTGGAATAGTTTAAATGCTTTGACACTCTGGATGTACTAGATGGCAGGGGAGGCAGTTTACAGCGTAATTCATATGCAAAACTGCACTATAAATTTAAAACCTGTCTCAGTTGCCGTGGCACCACTAAGCATTTCATCAGCATACAGTACAGTATTTCTGCCATCTTTGTTTGCATTGCAGTGACTCATCAAAAGTCTGTCTTGTACCAACACTGAGAGCATTCCTCTGGCACTGATATTTCTCTGTTTTTAAAGCTTGGGTTTGAAACTGGCATTTACTTCAGGTCCCTAATCAAAGGGCTCTATTCATTGCAGAGAGCAGCCTGAATGTTAATCTGCATCCGGCCTATTCATTTAGATGCTGTGCGCTGCCGGGGAGATTTGACTTGGAAAAAGCTTGAGCTACAGCAGATACAAACCCCAGGCTTTGATACTATAGGTTTTATTATATATTTTTTTTTTCACCCTCCCCTGAGCCATCCTGGTCGCTGCCTATAGAGGGGTGGCCGAGACGATGCGAGACAGGGGCGCACGGAGCTCCTGGGCCGGTGGCTGCTGCTGAAGGTAGGTTTGCTCCCAGCCAGGCGAGGGACTGGGAACTTCCTCGCTCGGAAGAAATTTTTTTTAACCATGCAGATACAATTAAATTGGCTCTGAGTGTGTTCCCTTTTCTTCCTGTTACCCTGTGGCCTTGCAGATAGGACTCTCTTTTTTTTTTTCCCCTTCTTTTTTTTTTTTTCTCTCAGCAATGGGAACAGAGCAGCTCTTTGTGGGTTACTATTTTCTTTCCAGAGATATTTTTTTTTTTAAACCTTTCTCAGATAAACTTCTTTTTTCACCCCCTCTTTTTTTGCCTTTTTTACGTTTTTCCCCTTCTTTTTAATAACTTTTTTCCTTCTTTTTTCCTTCTTTTTCCTTCTTTTTTTTTTTTCCTTCTTTTTTCCTTCTTTTTTCCTTCTTTTTTCCTTCTTTTTTCCTTCTTTTTTCCTTCTTTTTTCCTTCTTTTTTCCTTCTTTTTTTCCTTCTTTTTTCCTTCTTTTTTCCTTCTTTTTTCCTTCTTTTTTCCTTCTTTTTTCCTTCTTTTTTCCTTCTTTTTTCCTTCTTTTTTCCTCTTTTTTCCTTCTTTTTTTCCTTCTTTTTCCTTCTTTTTTCCTTCTTTTTTTCCTTCTTTTTTCCTTCTTTTTTCCTTCTTTTTTCCTTCTTTTTTCCTTCTTTTTCTTCTTTTTCCTTCTTTTTTTCCTTCTTTTTTCCTTCTTTTTTCCTTCTTTTTCCTTCTTTTTCCTTCTTTTTTCCTTCTTTTTCCTTCTTTTTTCCTTCTTTTTTCCTTCTTTTTCCTTCTTTTTCCTTCTTTTTCCTTCTTTTTCCTTCTTTTTTTCCTTCTTTTTTCCTTCTTTTTTTTTTTTTCCTTCTTTTTCCTTTTTTTCCTTCTTTTTTTCCTTCTTTTTCCTTCTTTTTCCTTCTTTTTTCCTTCTTTTTTCTTTTTCTTTTTTCCTTCTTTTTTCCTTCTTTTTTCCTTCTTTTTTTCTTTTTTCTTTTTTTCCTTCTTTTTTCCTTCTTTTTTCCTTTTTTTTTTTACATTTTCATCTTCCCCCTGCAATATCAATTTTTTGTATTGTTCTTATAAGCTTCCAGCACTAGTTAACCATAGTTTTTGCTTCACTAGCATTGAAGGCAAAGAGGATTTTCAGTCTCCTGGACTCTTACATGGAGCTCGGGGCGGGGGGACCAGGGGTGGTGTTTGGGCTCTGGCTGGTGTCGGTGAATCCGCAGCGATTTGCTTTGCTGGAGTTTGAGTGCAGGGCTGCACTAAGGCTCCTGCTCTGCTGTTGCTCAGGGTTTATGTGAGAGCTCCCTTCCAACGCCAGGCGTTAGCCACTCGCACAGAGGAGGAATTCTCCCCACTGCCAAAAGGTACAGCCGCCCGCGGCGGGATGCGGAGCCAGAGCCGTCGCTTGGAGCCTGTTTTCTGTGAGCTTGTTGCTTAGAGGGACCCTGAGGGTGATGGGCTGGGGGCTTGGCTGCAGGAGGGGCTGCTCTGAGCCTCTCCCTGCCCCATTTGGGATTTAGGGGAGAAAAATGAGAAGACAACTTGGTAGGCGGCTGGCTGCGGCACGTTGGTTTGTTTTATTGGGGCTCAAATATCTGGCTTAATTTGGAGATAAGCCTCGTTTTGTTGGAGGATAAATCTGTTGAGAAGGGGTTTAACTGTTGAAATGCTCCCTCTTGCTGGTGCAGATGGGAAGATTGCTTTTCAAAGTGGTTTTTCCTGGGAGCTGTGGCTCCGGCAGGATCGTGTATTTATTTCAGGGGGAACAGGCACGTTGTTTTATAAATACCGTTTCTGTAGTTTCAACATAGCTGCTGCTTGTTGTGTTTCTTATATAATGCTACCCAAGGTCTGTCTGACTGCCTGAGGTTTGCTTTACTGCTCGCTCCTTTCCCATTACCCTGCCGATTTCCCTGCAGAAAGTAAAAAAGCCCCAGGGGAATAAACCAGTGGTGCTTATTTGAACAGACCACAACTTGAGGAAAACACTTGCATTTGTGGGAATATCCTATGCCATCCACCGATATCATTTCCAGCGAGGTTGGAGAAGATTGATAAGTGATTTCTATAAGCGATGGCTTTTCCGCATCGGCTCTCGGAGCTGAGCTTGGAGCCTTTGATGTTTGGGTGAGGTGGGGTTCCTCTGCTTCTCTCCTGCTTTGGTGAACCGTCTAAAAACGCTGTGCCTCTCTCCCTGCCTTCTCTGGGTTTTTTTTCAGATGTGCCCTACTTTGGATATTCCTGCATTGAATGTCTGAGGAGCTCCAGCCGATCCTGAGCCATGTCGCAGATGTTGCACATAGAGATTCCCAACTTTGGGAACACCGTTCTGGGCTGCCTGAACGAGCAGCGGCTGCTGGGGCTGTACTGCGATGTCTCCATCGTGGTGAAGGGCCAAGCCTTCAAGGCTCACCGGGCGGTCCTGGCTGCCAGCAGCCTCTACTTCCGAGACTTGTTCAGTGGGAACAGCAAAAATGCCTTTGAGCTGCCGGGTACCGTCCCCCCAGCTTGCTTCCAGCAGATCCTCTCCTTCTGCTACACCGGGAAGCTGACCATGGCAGCGAGCGAGCAGCTGGTGGTGATGTACACGGCAGGCTTCCTGCAGATCCAGCACATCGTGGAGAAAGGGACGGACTTGATGTTCAAGGTCAGCTCTCCCCACTGTGACTCTCAGACCACCATGATCGAGGATCCCAGCTCGGAGCCACAGAGTCCCTGCAACCAGCTGCAATCGGCCTCGGCACCCTACGTCATGTCCCCCTCCATGCCCATCCCGCTCCTCACACGCGTCAAACATGAGAACCTCGAGCTGCAGGCAGCTGCCCTGCCCGGCCTGCCCGGCAAGCGGCCCCTGGAGCCTGGCGCCCGGGAGGGGACAGGCAGTGGCGGCCCCAACGCCGCTCCCCTGAAGCTCTCCCGTGTCTCCTACTATGGGATGCCCAACCTGGCCACCCTCATCCCCAATGTCCAGCAGGTCCAGTACTCGCAGGGGGAGCGGACGAGCCCTGGCGCCAGCAGTATTCCCACCACTGACAGCCCCACCTCCTACCACAACGAGGAGGATGAGGAGGACGACGAGGCCTATGACACCATGGTGGAGGAGCAGTATGGGCAGATGTACATCAAGTCCTCAGGAGGCTACTCTGGTAATGGACACTCTCTCTTTGGGTTTTTTGCTCTCCTTCAATGCTTTCTTGGTCCTTCAGCCAGTGCAGGAGGCTTTGGGATTGTTCTTCAGGCTTTTGTCTTCAAGGGCTTCATTTGTTTATTCACATAGCATGCAGCAGGAGATGGTGGGCTCAGTGCTGGTGCCGGGGTATGGTGTGAAAAGATCCCTGTGCCATCACTCCTGAGCTGTGTCCCCAGTGGAGAGGCTCTTTAGATAAGAGAGGCTGCATTATCTGCCATGACCCTGAGCTCTTTCGTCTGTGGCTGTCAACAAGCAGCCAGGTGGTGACATGAGCCATGCTGTGGTGACGCTGTCCCATGGCAATGACTGAGCTCACCTGCCACGGGTCCCCTGAGAGAGATGGGGGGAGAATTGTCACCACTTGCCAGCCTGCAGGGGCTTAGGTGGTCAGTCAGGGAGTCAGTCTCCCTCAAGGTGAAGGCATGTTCCTCTGTCCTGACCTTTTAGAGTAACGTTTTTTAGACACTGCTGAATCTACAGAATTTGGAGGAGGGGAGAAAAATATCAAATGAATCGTTTTTATACACATTAATTAGGAATTTATGGGGAAAAAAAAAGAAGAAAAGAAGGACTTCTATGCCCACTGCCTGAAGGGACCCTCCTTTGCTTCACCAGCCTTGCCCAGCGCAGGGCTGTCACAAAGCGCAGGGCAATTTGGAGGCCTCTTGGTACTATTTTGTCTCTGTGTGAAAGGAGTCCCTGGGCATGCCTTAGGCGGAGGAGGTAGCTTCTCTTTGGTGGTGCTTGGCTGGGAGCTGCCAGCTGAGCCTGGCATTAAGACCCCTTCTGTCTTGCTTCCCATGCAGGGGAGGGCTTCTTCATACACCTTGCAGGGTTCAGGCCCTGATGAGGAGCAGGGCAGGGGTGGGTGCAGAGCCAGGGGCTCAGGACCAGAGGGGGAGGTGCCTGACTGGGTGGCTGGTGTGCCCACATCCCGCACAGAGGCAGCCTGCAGCATCCTGTACCGCGGAAGCTTTCGCAGCCTGAACGGATGCAGCTCTCAGCATCCCATGCAGAGGCTTGACCTCAGCACAGTGGCCTCCCTGTCGGAGCTGTAGGTGTTTGTGGCAGCAGCTTTGATCCCCAGACACTCCCCAGGGACGGACATCTTCCCATCACGGAGCATCATCTGTCCTGGGGCTGCTTTCCCTGCTGCAGTTCTGCACTGAAATTGCCAGCCCAACACTGCAAATATTTAGCTGGGTTTTGCTGGAGAGCTGGTGTGCTTTCTTCAAAGGTTTTTTGATTTTATTCTTAAGCAAGGGAAAAGATACAACAAATGCCACTAGTTCTTTACCTAAAGCCAGGCTTTCCCTAGTATTGAAAATAGGCTCATCCCCATATGCTGTCCCATCCCATCCCTAAGAGCAGGAGCCATGTCCCCCTGCCAGGCAACAAGCAGCAGCAATGTTTCCCAGGCATTTTCACCAAGCCATGTGCAGAAGGGGAGGCACACTCCTTGCAGTGTTACTGTTTTAATATTAGAAGCATTTGCTGAGCAAAGTGGACAAGGCAGTTGTAGAAAATGAGCCTCAAAATCCTGTCTGCTCTCTGCCATGCTTTAACTGGGTGGGCAAGGAGGAGTGGGATCAGGGGATGGGGACAAGGCTGGGGTCTCCTCTGTGGCCACCTAGCTGGCAGGAGCAGGGCCCTGTGCCCTGGCTGCTGTCAGGGTCAACCCCAGCAGAACTCAGGCTGGTTTCCCTCACACTGGGTTTGGTTTTATTTAGCTTTGTGCTTCCCTGCTGCAGAGCTGGCAGTGAATGATGTGGGTTTGCTTCAGCACTGTTCCTCAGAGCAGTGGGATTTTATCCTTGGACATGGTGTTTTCCTTCACCATCACAGGGCTAGTTCATGTAGTAAGAGAATGAAACAAATTCAGAAGGGGAGGGCAGGAGCAGCCTGAGATGGGGCAGGCAGCAGCTATTGGGCTGTACCCAATTCTTGCAGTGCACGAGTCAGCCCAGTTGGAAAAGTGAAAATGCAGCAGCTTTCAGGAGGTGCTGCAGCCATCCAGCCCTGAGCTAAGCATTCCACAGCAAAGTTTTCCTGCTTGGTTTCTGTAGGGGAAAGACTTGAGCCGTGTCAGGATGCCGAGGCAGGGGCTGTGTGGGGTGGAGGGAGGTCAGGAGCAGCACAGTGCTGCCTGGCCCTGCTGCAAGGCTCCAATATCCACATTTCTGCTAAAATATCTCTTCTGCACCAGCACGTTTCCAGGGAGTTTCCTGTTTTAAATAAGCCAGCTATAGTATCAGGCTTCCTGGAAAAGAGGGCACACAAAAAAGAGATTATAAAAAATAAAACCTAAGCTATTCCATTATGGTTTGGACTTGTACAGCTAACTGTGTTTTAATTACTCGGGATAAACTGTACCCTCAAAAGGTGCAGAATAATAAAACCATAAGATGGAAGAGAGAAGCCAGCTAATCCTGCTCCTGGCATGTAGACCCTGACAGCCTTACAAAGGCCTGGGGGAGGGGGAGCCCTTTAAAATAGTGATTGCCAAGGTTTCCAAGAGCCCCATTTGGAAAAACAAAAACAGAGCCAAAGAAGAGCACTGCAGATGAAGCCCTGAATTTCAGAGAGGTTTGCTGGGGCTTTTTAACTCCTTTTTCTTTGCTTTTTCACTCCCCTGCTGAAGTCTTGACTGAGTTAATGCCAGTGATGTGTGTTGGGGAGCTAGTGGCTGATGCTTGCTTCCCTTGAGCATTCCTTGTCTTGAGCATCATGCACCTGGAGCATCACCCCCAAAGCCAGGGCTGCATGGGGCAGAGGAAGCTGGTTGACAGGACTCCCCACCCCACAGGGTCACAAAGCCTGTTCTTGCCCCTGGGCTGGGGTTTTTAATTGATTTTTGTTCACCTCTTTTTTATAGTCAGAGCCACACTGAACACCAAAGCTGGGATCAGAGAGACAAGAAGCATGTCATCACCTTGGCCAAGGGTTTGGTAATGGTAGAGGAAGCAAGGAGAAGGAGAAGGTCCTGTTAAGTGATATGCCTCCTGCAGTGGTGACACTGGTGTGATCATCCAGGACAGGTGTTGAACCTGCAGATGATAAGTGAAAGGAGAAGCCCAGTTTTAACTAAAGGGCTGATGAGATAGTCTTGGTGATGCCCAATGACAGGACAAGGGGCAGTGGGTGGAAGTTGCGGCATAGGAAGTTGCATGGAAACAGGAGGAAGAATTATTTCACTGTGAGGGTGACAGAACACTGGAACAGGCTGCCCAGGGAGGTTGTGGAGTCTCCCTCTCTGGAGATACTCAAGACCCACCTGGATGAGCTCCTGTGTGGTCTGCTCTAGGTGGTCCTGCTCTGGCAGGGGTTGGACTGGACGATCTCTCAAGGTCCCCTTCCAGGCCCTAACACTCTGTGATTCTGTGATTTAGATGTTGGTAGAGAGAGCGGTAGCTTGCGGAGGCATGTAGGAAAAGACGGCTTAGCTCCCACCAGCCTCTGGCCACCTTCAGTAGCCGCAGTGTCACCATTGCCATGCCCACCTGTTGCTGGGGCAAGCTGGGAGCATCACAGCAAAATGGCTTCTTGTTCTGTAAGTAGGTCTGGCTGCAGGGAACGTGTGGGCCTTGAGGACACGAGCGAGGCTTAATGAGGTTTTTTAGCATCTGATCTGAGGAACGCACAACTCCAGAAAGCATTAAACAAAAGCCAAGTATTTTTATCCTGGTTAATTACAGCGTCGTGGGCCTGCTCTGAAGTGGGTTTCTGCAGGACTTGCAGATGCTCGGCGCTTTTCTGCGCTGTAACCACGTTGTCAGTCAGCTCTCGCTGCTCAGCAGATGCAGATAATTGAATTTTGACAGGCACAAGTGAAGTTGTGCGAGGGTCCAGCCTCCTCCCCAGCTCCTGCTGCGCCCGTTTGCAGGGGAGAGGAGGAATCTGTCTGCGGCAAACGGCTGGAATGCAAAGGCTGGACTTGAAAGTTATGAAATCCCGAACTGACAAGAGCACACTTCATTAAAAATTCATCTAAAATAGCCATTACAGAATAGTTGTGGTAATTAGCTGAGAGAATAGTTTTCTCTCCTGGCCTCTGATTCCTGACAGTAAGGAAAGAGGGCAAGAAACAACCCAGAATCTGTAATGAGCTGCTCCGGCAGCATCCCGGACCCAGGCTGAGGAGGATGCTCTGCGGCGGTGGAAATCGCGGCTCGCGACGCCAAGTCGTTGCAGCTGGAGCAAAGTGGCTGTCTCTGACTGCAGGGCTGTGATCTGTGGGGCTGTGTGGTAACTGGGCTGGGGCTGGGCTGTGCACAGGGGGATGCGCACGAGCCAAGAGCTGGTGGGTTTTGGGTCAGGAGAGGGTTCTCTGTTTATTCACAGAATTGTAGAATGGTGGGGGTTGAAAGGGAGATCATCCAGTCCAACCCTTCTGCTAAAGCAGGGTCACCCCACAACAGCTTGCCCAAGATCACAATGTCCAGGCAGGTTTGGAATCTCTCCAGAGAAGACAGCTCTGGACAGCCTGCTCCAGGGCTTCAACACCCTCACAGCAAGTATTTTTTTCTTATCTTAAAGTGAAACCTCTTGTTTGTGCCTATTGTCCCTTGTCCTGCCACTGGGCACAACTAAAAAGAGTCTGGCCCCATCCTCTTGCCCTCCACCCTTTATCTTTTGCTGAGCGTTGATCAGATCCCCTTTCAGGCTGCTCTTCTCCAGGCTGACCAGCCCCAGGTCTCTCAGCCTCTCCTCGTCAGGACTGCTCCAGTCCCCGCAGCATCCTCGTGGCCCAAATTCACCAGGATTCGTTCGGCGTTTTGCTGAGGGTTTCAAACAGCCTCACTGCTGGAAGTGCTGATGGGAGCCAGCCAGCACCAGCATCACCCATTCCAACACGGGGACCAGTGGTACTGAGCAGCTGAGGGAAGGCGCAGCCCCACACCAGGGGCCTTGCAGCCTCTGCCCTTTTTTGGCATTAAAACCTCCAGTCCTGGTTTCCTCACCGTGTAACACAGATGTTTAATTTTAGGCTGGCAGATGTTTCACTCCTGGCTGAGATCTGAAGCGAGGGCGAGATAGGAGTATTTATAAACCAGGAATATTTTTCCTATACTAATTCCAGATTACCTCCCTCTATAAATAGGTCACAAATCAAATCTCTCCCTTCCAGTTCATGGTTATAAATGTGCTCTTTGTAAAACGTAAACTATCCCAGTTGGGGCTGTATCACATATCTGGCCAGGCCTGCCTGCCTCTGTCCTCTGTGGCACAGGTTTACGCAGGCAGCAGACGCTCGGTGATGCCGGGGCCACGGCAGGGGATGCTATTTTTGGGGACAGTCCCACTGCCAGTGGAAAATAGGCTAATGGGATAGAAATATTTGTAAAGGGCTGCTGTTTGAAAAGAAACTTCTCACCCCGGAGAGAGAAAGTAGAATGATCCACCTGTTTGCCTGTGTGGTCATAGGATCGTAGCATGTTAAGGGTTGGAAGGGACCTTCAAAGATCATCAAGGCCAACCCCCTGCCAGAGCAGGACCGTAGAATCCAGCACAGGTTGCACAGGAACATAGCCAGATGGGTCTTAAAAGTGTCCTGAGAAGGAGACTCCACGACCTCTCTGGGCAGGCTGTTCCAGTGCTCTGTGACCCTCACAGTGAAGAAGTGCCTCCTCATGTTGAGGTGGAACCTCCTGTGCTGTAGTTTATATCCATTGCCCCTTGAGGTGGAGTAGGTGGAGCTAGCTTTGCATCTGTTGTGGTGGTCCAGGGCTGGTGGCTTGTGGTTTCGTGTTGGTGATCTGTAGATGTTAACTCTTGAGTAAGGATCCATCACTTGGGTTTTTCTGTATCTCAGAATCCCACTCCCAAGGTGGAAATAGCTGTTTCTTACCCACAGGAATATGTCGAGGCTTCTATGCAGCAAATGGTCAAGAGGAGACCCCAGACTGGTGGGATTTGGGGGTTTATGAATAATTTGGAAGGCCTGGTGTTTGAGTTGTCAGGAAGAAAAGTGAATACTGGAGCTGGATGTGTGGCCAGCAATTCCCACTGCTGCCAGACCCTGGGCACTTGCCTGTGCAGCTTGTCACCCATCACTGATGAGGGTCAATGAAGGTGGTGTGGGCTGAGCATCTCTGCTCCTAGGAGCCTTGGGTGGGATGTGGAACTATCCTGGCGTCACAAAAAACACTGTGGGCTCAGCAAGAAGGTGGCATAATGCACCTCTGAGACGGATAGTTCATTTTTGGGACAAGGAAGGGACATGCTGAGGAGCACTAATAATTCTCTCTTTCCTCCAAGTGTGGACTCCAGCTTTAAGGCTCCTTCTCCAGCTAGAAAACCCAGAATATTTTCCATTCTGGATCACTTGTTGTCAGCTGCAGCATCCAGATAGGTTTGAGATGAAATCTTGTATCTGCCCTCTCCCTGGGGGTGTTCAAGGTTTAGCCTGGAGAAGAGAAGGCTCAGGGGAGACCTTATTGCTGTCTACAACTACCTGAAGGGTGTTTGTAGTGAGAAGGGGATTGGTCTCCCAGGCAACCAGCACCAGAACAAGAGGACACAGTCTCAAACTGCACCAGGGGAAGTTTAGGCTGGAGGTGAGGAGAAAGTTCTTCCCAGAGAGAGTTGTTAGCCATTGGAATGTGCTGCCCAGGGAGGTGGTGGAGTCACCATCCCTGGAGGTGTTTAGGAGGGGACTGGATGTGGCACTTGGTGCCATGGTTTAGTAGTCATGAGGTGTTGGGTGACAGGTTGGACTTGATGATCTTTGAGGTCTTTTCCAACCTTATTGATTCTATGGTTTCTATGATTCTATGATTCTAAGGCTAGGTTGGACAAGGTCTTGATGAACCTGGTCTGGTGGGAAGTGTCCCTGCCCATGGTCAGGGGTTTAGAACTAGATGATCTTTCAAGTCCCTTCCAACACAAACCATTTTATGATTCTGTGATGCTATGAATAACTAAAATCTCCCAGTGTTTGGCTGGCAGCTCTCATCACTTCCTCCTGTAATGATTTCCTGCCCCTCTCCACTAGCTGGTGGGCTCCTTTCTTGCTGGAGAACAAAACTGCGTGAAACAATAAATCACATTGTTCACCCCTTTCTTTCAAAGGGAAGGAGCTGCTGTGTCCCTCTGAAGATCCAAATTAATTAGAAGCAAATACTATCCTGTTCTCCAGAGCATAAAGGCCAAACAGACTGGCTTTCTTTGCAAACATGGGACCAGAGTGTCTCTTGTATCCTGCTTCTTTACATAACCGATGGCTATCTGCTGAACTGAAAGGCCTGAATCCTTGGGTGGGGTTTGTTTAGTATCATTGAATTTGTGCTTAATGCTTTCGTGGAAATAAAAGTATCCCTCCCACCCCACCCCCTCAGAAAAAAAGAGATTCCTGCTTATGTTTAATAAGAGATTTATAGACAGTGAGCCAGCAGGACAGATGTAACCCAAACAGAATGGTGGCTTGAGTTACGTTTGGAGTTCATAGCTTGATTTTTAGTTTGTTTTATGAAGCATTTGATTTCACAGGAAGAAATGTAAACTTCTCGATGGCTCTGTGTGTAGGAAGTGAAATGCCTTCAAAAGCAGAGAATTTCTTCAAGGCAGGGTTGTCACCAACCAGCACAGCAGCCTTGGCTGCCTGAAAAGCTGCATTTTCTTTCAGGAAACAAGTTTGACACCAAATCCTTCAGCATTTCTCCAGGAACACAGTGCTTGTGCTGATCTTTCTCTTGCCTGCCTCATTATTGCTGCCTTAGCATCTCTTTGGCTCCAAAATTGTGGTGTGCTTTTCTTGTTGTTGTTGTTGAATGTGTGTCTGTAGAAGGTGGCAGAGCAGGTAGGTTCAGCCTGTGTTTGCCACTTGGATGTTGTAGGTAGAATCATAGAATCGTTTAAGTTGGAAAAGGCCTTTTAGGTGATCGAGTCCAACTGTTAATTTAAAGCTGTTTAATTTCATCAATGACACCAGGCTTGGTGAAGAAGCAGGCAGGAGGAGGGCATGGCTGGTGGCCAGTCCAGGCTGAGTTCTCTTCTGTTCCCATTTCTGGGTCATCATCTGTGAGGACCTCCTTCTGCTCTGAACTCTGTCTTGTTTGGGATATCGATTGCAGCTGCTTTCCCTGGAGACCTGCAGGCTTTATATCACTTTAAAAATAACTGGAGACCTCTAAGAAGCTTTCTGAGAATCCATATCAGTCTGTCCAACTTCCCTTCAGCAGCTTAACATCTGCTGGGTTTAGGTGCTGAGGAACACTGTGGGCGCTCCTGACCTAAGTCATTAGTTACAGCCCAGATGAGCCACCTGCAATTAACAGGAGCCCTGTGCATGGGCATGACCCGTCCTGGTGGCTCAGGGATGTTCATTTAGCACAAAAAGCTGCTCCCAAATTGTGTTTTCCACCAACAGCATCATTCACCCATCTTTTGTTGCTGCTATAGAGAACCTTGGATGTCCTCCTCTGCTTTCTGGGATTTATCAGCAAGATGACAGGACACACGTGGTGTATTTGTGATCTGACTTTTTAGTTCTACCTGAATGGGAACTGCAGAGGACTCTGTGTGGAAACTGTGATGTCCATTCCTTGTGCTTCCTTGTCCCTTGAGAGTTGTGTTTATTTTGCTGTGGCTCTTGTGTTGTAGCCAGCCTTGGTGGGTATGCCAGAGCCAAAGAGCCCATGAAGGACAGCAGAATAGGTCCTCCCTGGCTGTTGATTCCCCCATACCCAGAGCCCCTCTGCTTTTGGTTTGTTTAATCTGGAAAATACTGGTATTTGTTTGGGACCTGTGAGAAAGATAGGGACAATCTTTTCAGCAGGGCCTGTTGTAACAGGACGAGGGGTGATGGTTTTAAACTAAAGGAGAGAGATTTAGGCTAGGTGTAAGACATTTTTTGCACTGAGGATGTAGAGATATTGGCCCACATTGCCCAGAGAGGTGGTGGATGCCCCATCCCCGGAACCATTCCAGGTCAGGTTGTTTGGGACTCTGAGCAACCTGCTCCAGTTGCAGATGTCTCTGCTAACTGCAGGTGGGTTGGACTAGATGACCTTTAAAGGTTCCTTCCAACTGATAACATGCTGTGACTCTATGATTAATTTGGTATATTCTATTTATCACTCTTTGAAAACATCAGAAATACAGCAGGGCCTTGAGATACTTGCTCCATGTGAGCAGACGATGACTCCCACCTCCAAGGAGAGGGTACCTGGATATTCCATGGTAGGATAAGGAGCAATGAACACAAACTGGAACACAGGAAGTTCTACTTGAACATGAGGGAAAAAAAAAAAATCTTGTCTTTGAAAGTGACAGAGAGCTGGAACAGGCTTCCTATAGAGGTTGTGGAGCCTCCTTCTCTGGAAACTTTCAAACCCCACCTGGACGTGTTCCTGTGTGACCTGCCCTAGGTGAACCTGTTGTGGCAGTGGGGTCGAACTAGATGATCTGCAGAGGTTCCTTCCAATCCCTGTAATTCTGTGGTTACTCAGGACCAGTGTGTAGCAGGGAAAACTTCTGTATATCCATGGGACTACACACCAGCACTGCAAGGCCATGCCGCTGCACAGACAATCGATCTGTGATGGCAGTAGGAGTTAAAAGACATCATAGGAATTGTTCTGCCACTGTTTGGTCCTTAATCATGGAAGGAAATTGCTGTTCTGTGGTGTGGCTCCAGGAGTAAGGGGCATACTGCTGGTGTTCCAACGTTTTAGGGAAGGAAGGAGCGGTGAGGGTGGGGATGCTCCAGCCCCGCGCCTGCAAAGGATGCCGCAGCCCAGCACAGCGTCGCAGGGCATGTCCCACTTAGAACACTGCTGCCTTTGTGCTGGAGCCATCACCCTCTGGTTACTGCAGCAACAAGTCTGCAAAACTTGTTATTTTATCTGGAGAGAGAGGAAAAGTGGCCCCCAGAATACCGAAATAATTGCAGGAAAAGACACTTCTGGAGTCAGAGACATTTTGAGTTGAGAAGTGCTGATCGCTGGGGTGGTTTCTGCCCTCCGTTCACAGACACTGGAGCGTGGCACTGGGGTGGAATTTATCTACTGCACTTGCCACATTAGCAAACGCTCTGGGGAGAAAAGCTGGATCATTGTGGAGCTGGGCTTGCAATTCAGAACTGCAACTGTTCCCAGCACGTCCCAGTGCAGCTGGAGTTGAAGCACACCCCTGTCAGCCCTCTTGTGCTGTCTAAAATTGGCATTTTAAGCAAGCCTGGAGACTTGTGCTGTAAATGTGCTTCAGAAAGCGAATCCTCTGCATGCCCACAAGACCCAGACGTGCACGCTGCTGGTGGGACACCTCAGTCCTTCCGCTTTTTGGTGTTAGAGGTTGTTAATGGGCAGTGGTGGGCTCTGGAGGCGGCCCACTGGGGCAAGTCACAGCTGAGTCCAGGCAAAACCCAGTGATTTGGGTTTGAAGCTGCAGCTTAATATTAGTTTTGCCTTGTTAGTTGAGATCTCTCTTCTTACTGGGAGGAAACGTTAGCCCACAAAAGGCAGAGTAAGAGAAGGGACTCTGGAGGGTGGGTTGGAGCTTGCAGCAGGCAGCTTGTGGGTGCCATCCTCATGAGAGGCTACAGTGACCTTTCCTTCATGCAGCAGATATCTGCAGAGTCTGGCTTTTAACTTCAGCAGGAAAGAAAAAACTCATGCAGGTATTTGTCAAACTTGGGCTGTTCCTTGCCTGGTTTAGAAACCTCATGTGAAGTAACCTGCCATTCTGGGAGCATTTGGGGAAGCCGGCTCCATGTGCTGTGCTTGCAGAAGGATGCCAGCTGTGCAGAGTTGCCCATTTTCATAAATGATTAACTTAGGAAAAGTTAAAGCATAATTAAATTCTCAGAATCCCTCTCACAGAACCTGAGCATGCACGTGAGGTTGCTGTGGAAAAGGATGGGGAGAGACTGAGGGGTCTTCCCGTGCTTTCTGGTGGCATCCGTCCTATGGCTGATAGCCCTGGTGTGCTGTTGTACTTCTGGAGGGAGGAATATTTCTGACAGCTCCAGGAAAAAGGCCCAGTCTGACCTTCTGTTAACATTGTGCTTGCATAATCAACTCTTTTAATGCTTTCCCTTTTGATTTTTAAGTTGCTCAAGAGAAGCCGGAGCAGATCCCCCTGGAGAACCGCTCCTGCGTCCTCATCCGACGGGATCTGGTTGCTCTCCCAGCCAGTCTTATCAGTCAAATTGGATACCGTTGCCACCCAAAACTCTACTCAGAGGGAGATCCTGGAGAAAAACTTGAGCTTGTTGCAGGTAACAAGGTTGGGGGAGGGGGAAACATTTCTTTGCTTGAGGTTGCCAGGGGATCATCGGTGGCTTCCTTCCTGAAACGCGTTCTTTGTCTCGCTAGCCCGGGAGTCGTGCATCTTGTGTGCCCTTGCTGTGTCTTTCTGGATTACTCAGCACCAATCATCTGTTTAAAAGTTCCAAGTTTCCTTTTAATTTGCTGATAGGGAAAAAAAAAAAGTGTCATTAACAGGATTTATTCAATTGAATTAATTTAGCATTTTAATTGAATTCTCCAGCTCGTGTTCTTCCTGAGCGGTGCGGGCTGTGCGTTGCGAGTGCGTTTTGATTGAGATGCACAGAGCTAAAGAAAAAACCCACCCAGCAAAATAAAACAAAACCAAACCACCCAACAACAAACCCCACAAACCCTAACACACGAAAAGGTCTACAAAGCAATGGAGATAAAATTTGTTGTCAGTGAACAAGCTTTGAAAACCCTTAAAAAAAAATGTGGGCGGGGGTGTAATGAAACAGTCAAACGCCGCGGCAGGAAGGCAGAGAAGGAATCGGGTTGGGTCCTCTCTTCAAGTTTTATTTTCATTTGGGGAGGAATTTACAATATTGGGAGAATTCACTGCTTCCCCTAAAAAGGATTTATGGCCAGCTCAAGGTGGAGGATGATGCTGGTTAGCTTTTTAATGACAGTGGTGGTGCGGAGTTGGGTAAAGATTGAAATCCGGTGGCTGTGCCAGCCTGCAGCTGGGTACCCCAAGGGCTGCTCAGAAGATGGATGTTGGACTGGGATGTCCAGGTCAAATTCCAGTTTAAATAACTGCATTCTGCTTTTATAAGCCTCACTTTGCTGCAGTGATCCTCTCAGCTTGTAGCCCACACTGTTGGGAAGTTTTTTTCCCCATGGACAGAGCTTTGTTTAACTGAAGGGATCTTTGCACCGCAGCCCATACCTGCTGCCCAGGCCAGAGGCTTAATTAATACCTGTAAAGCCCTAGGTCCAAAAAGGCCAGGAGGTTGTACTGAGATGGAGGTTGCTCTCTTCTTCCTAGTATCAGGTGATGAAACAAGAGGAAATGGCTTGAAATCATGCCAGGGGAGGTTTAGATTGGATATTAGGGAACATTTCTCTGCTACAGGAGTGGTCAGGCATTGGAACAGGCTGCCCAGGGAGCTGGTGGAGTCACCATCCCTGGAGGCGTTCAAGAAACCTGTGGACGTGGCACTGTGGGACATGATTTAGTGTTAGGTTGACGGCTGGACTTGATGGTCTTAAGAACAGTTCTATGCTTCTATGATCATTTTCTGGTCATTTATCTTTTGGTGAGTAGAGTGATCTTATTTTCAGTCTGTAGAAGGAATGGGAATTTCAGGGGGTTCCCAGAAAGGTTTCCATCTGATGGGAGAGGAGTCTCTGATGGAAGGCAGGGGTAAAACAGGCAGGCTGCAGCACAGTGAAAAACCACAAGTATTTATTTTCTATCTGGAATATTCATTTTATCCCCATTTACATTTTATGTGAGACTTCTTAAAACCATCAAGTGGTGCGGGTTATTTTCACAGTGAGAGCTGCAAATTGGCTTGAGGCAGCTCTGCTTGATTTACATTTTTCAATCTGGGAAAAAGAGAAGAGGAAAAAAAAAGTAGATTAATATCACTAACTGATAGTGACTGCCTTGGTTATTTTTGATTTATTAAAGTGAAGTTACCCTTGGTAGCATCTGCCATTCCCTCTGGTGGTTTCTCTCTTCACATACCACTGCTGAAGAAAGCTAATCCCTGTTTCAAACCTGATGAGGCCTGGGTGGAGTTTGACACTGGAGCATGCAGGAAGGTCCTGCAGGAAAAGTTTTTCCTGGTCCTTCCATTTGGAGCATTCTCCTTTTGTCTCTGATTTTTTTTCATGCCATGATTGGTTCTGCAAACTTCAGCAGCTGAGGGTCTGAGAGAAGACCCCAAGAAGGCTTTCAGACAGCCTTGCAGGCCTTGTAGTATTCTGATGGGTAGTTGCTGTGTGTTGAAGAGAGTCCATGGAGGATACATGGTGAGAAGCAGGACCACTCAGCTCTGGAACGATGCTCATTCTTTTCTGGGACAGGAGCAGTGGTCTGGGCTGCCCATGGTGGCAGGGAAGGTGCAGGCAGAAGCTCAGACTCTGAATGGTGCTGAGTGCCTGCCTTGGTACTATCCACTCATGTGGGCTGCTCTGCTTTCATCTGGAATATCAGGGACAGTCATCTGTAGGCTTTCCTGGAAATCCAAGAGATTGATTTTATTTCTCCAGTAGATGTTTTTATATCCTGAGAACAGAGTGTCTTCTGCATCCAGATACGACCTATTATTTTGTCTTAATTAAAAGCAAATACCAAACCCTCTCATACAGCAGTATGCTTGGAAAATAGGATAAACCTCTCCCTGCAAGCTGATGCTGAGGCAGGAGCTGTTTGGTCTGCGTGAGCTATGTGCAAAGGAAAAGAGTTTGATAAGAAACCTGCTGTAAAGCCCTGCCAAACCCCTGGATCTGTAAAGCTGCTTTGGCAGGGGCTCCTTTTTCTTCTGGAGAACATCCTTCAAGGCAGGGTGTTTCAAAGTCAGCAGTTCCTGTGCATTAGCAGGAAAATTCCCTGCTCACCAGAGGTATTGAGAGGTGATGGGCTGGGGTTTGTGGAAGCAGTTGGATCTCTGGTGTAGCTGGTACCTTCTCTGTGCTAGATGGTTTTTCCCCTTCTCTTTCTAGTTATGTGCTCTGCAATCTTTCAGATCAGAGCAGGCCAAATGGATTTGGGGTTTTCTTCCTTCAGAGGTAATACATAATCTGTTCTGTACATAGGAAATTGCAGAATAAAGCCTTGTGTCTGTGTCTTTGCAAGAAAGAAGAGAGTCCTTTCATTTCATTTCCATAGAATTCCTTTCTCTACGGATGGAATTAGGGATTATTGTAACGTGGGACTCACCAAGGCCCTGAGGGGATGCAGCAACCATCCCTGCTGGGCTTTGCCAAAGCTCTGCTGTCCTTCTTGGGCTTTCCTAGCAGCACATACAGAGCACGTGCCCTCCCGTGTCACACCTCCCCTGTCACCCCAGGGTTGTGACCGACAGCACAGGAGCAGCAGCTCCTCCATGGCTCAGGGTGATGCTGTTGGTGAGACAAGGATTTAATCTTGAGTTCTCCCTCTCCAACCCTTCCAGGCTCAGGGGTTTACATCACCCGGGGGCAGCTGATGAATTGCCACTTATGTGCCGGTGTCAAACACAAGGTCCTCCTGAGACGTCTCCTGGCCACCTTCTTCGATCGGTATGTCCTCCTGCTTCTTCTGCTCTCCCAAGGGATTTGCTTGATTCTTCTGGTTTCTGGTGATTTGACCACATTGATAGATAGTGTGACATAAGTGCTTCATCCTCTCCATGTCCTGCAGTGATCTCTCTGCAATTCCTTAATGGTGCTTGAAGCTGAGCAGAAGATTCTCCAGTTCCTCACCTTAAAATTTTGATTGTGAACCTAAAGGGAAGAGGAGAAGGTGGTGGCTGTCCCCTGGAGTTCCCTGGTGTAAGGATCTTCCTTTGCCTTTCTTGCAGGAACACGCTTGCCAACAGCTGTGGAACTGGAATCCGGTCCTCGACGAGCGACCCCAGCAGGAAGCCTCTGGACAGCAGGGTTCTTAATGCGGTCAAATGTAAGGAGAGAGATTTACTGCTGCTCAGTTGGCACAGCATGCTGAGGGCAGACCAAAACCTAAGCAGGGAAGGCCATCTCTGGTGCCTAATAATGGGAGCTAAGTATGGTGAAATTGGGTTACAGGAAAATCAGTTTATTTCTTAGCTTCCTTCGTTTGGGGGAGCTGAAGTTAATTTTTGGTGGCTCTTGACAGTATCTTAGTATAAAACATTATTGCTACTTGGCTGGTTTACTATTTTGTAAAGCAGTTAGTTATTTTATTGATAGATGCTCCAAGAAGGAAATTGGAATGATGGTTTTGGCAGCATTCAGAGCTTGGTGCCACTGAGGCAGGCTGTCCCCTGGATGCTGGCTTTTGTCCCATGGGCTCCAGCTCGCGTTCGGATTCATCCAAGCACGGGGCTCTGCCAGACACAAGGAGTGGGCTGTGGGATAGAAGGTGCCTGCTGCTGAGTGAGGACCTAGGTGGTGCAGGAAAACCCTGATGGCTTAGTGCAGCAAAGCCTGTTTATCATGGGCTTGATATACAGTGGAGAGCAACGTGTTCTCTCCCCCTCGCTGGATCCTGGTAGTAAATCTTTATGTAAATATTATTGCAGTGGAAAATGAAACTCTAAGCAGTTTGGTTGTGGGTTTGGGCTTTTTTTTTTTTTTTTCTTCTTCTTTTTTTATTTTACTTTTAAGATTTGGAAGATAAATCTTTCCTCTCTCGAATTGTTGCTGTGCTGCTGAACTCCAGGGGCCCTTCAGCCACCCTCTGAGATCTGTAGCACGTGGAGAGAAAGGATAAGGCAGCAGCTGTTCTGCACAGAAAGACAAAATTCACTAGGCTGTGCTGGTGGTGCCTTCCTGCAGCTTGTGTGAGGTGCTCTCCTGAGACAGCTTCACCCTGCAGAGCCCTGGCTCTCAACCTTCCAGCTTTGGTCCTTGCTGAGGCTTGCAAACACTGTCAAAAGTAGTGCCCACCACATGCTGTCATGTGTCAGGACATAAAAAGGCTTCTTGCTGCCCAACTTTTACCCTGTGCACAAGCTTTAGTTTATAATTATTCACCTTGACAGTTCCTTGGACATTGCTTCATAACATCAGGTGCTTGGCCCCTGTGGAGCTGCAGGGCCCCTGTGGGTCTGCAGCTGAGGTATTGCTGTGCTGCTGCAGGGTGTGGGCCAGCGGATGTGCTGGTGGTGGGACCCTGGTCAGGCTGGAGATCCATGGCCTGGCTGGCACCAAGGCGCAGGACAGGCAGAGGATGGTCCTTCGGTCCTGTCATTTCCCAGTCCCACAGCTGTGCCTGTATCACCATGGTTTTAAGAGCCACTAATAGATCTGCTGTTGAGGTGTTTGTGTTGACTTTTTCTGTGTCCATCTCTGCTTTTGGTCATCATAACTTGCTATTACCGTGGGTGCTGCTTGTTGGCTGGAGGCTGGGTCCTGCGGTCCCTGGTACCTCTGGGGCTTGCTAGGTCCTGGGGAGTGAGTGCTCCTTCTCCATCCCCCTTCCCTGTGCCTCCTGGTTATATCCCTTCTTGGCTGTGCCCATCTCAAGCTGAGGAATCCTTGTCTGTAAGTCTCTCCTTGTGAGAGCTCTGGCCCGTGGGTGGACTTCCACCCCATGGCACCCCGCGCTAAGCCCTTGTGGCAGGTTTGTAGGACAGGGCAGAGGCTGCGATCGTGCAGCCACCTTTGTGTTGCTTTCTCTGACTCCTCAGCTCTGTGTGTCCCCTGTCTTTGCAGTGTATTGTCAGAATTTTGCCCCGAGCTTTAAGGAAAGCGAGATGAATGTTATAGCAGCCGATATGTGCACCAACGCCCGCCGGGTCCGCAAGCGCTGGCTGCCGAAGATTAAATCCATGCTGCCAGAAGGGATGGAGATGTACCGCACGGTCATGGGCTCCACCACAAACAGTGTCCCCCTGGATCCTGAATTCCAGCCCAACACTGCTCAGGTCTTTGAGCAGCGAATCTATGCAGAAAGGAGGAGCGATTCGGGAACTATAGTAGCCTTGAGAACTAACACAGTGAACGTAGAGCTGAGCAATGGATCCAACCAGTCCTTCGAACAGAGCGAGGATGCTGAAGGGGCTGGCTCCGTGATACAGGAGGCAGCTGCCACAGATGCTCTGGCATCAGATACCCAAAGCACTCCACAACCTTTTGAACAAGGTTCAGGCTCCTCCAGCCGGCCCGAAACTCCCGTGAGAAGACAAGATGGTACTTTTGGAGGGACTTTATAAAAGAGAGAGCAAGGCCTTGCGTTGACCTATAAGGGATCTGTAATACTAAAAAGCTGCTTGCATGCGTTACTAATACGAAACGAAACAAACAAACAAACAAAAAAAGCAACAAAAAAAAAGAAAACAAAAAAAAAAAAAAAAAAAAATCATCATAATTAATAATGTGATCAAGCCACTTACCTACTGAACTGCTACTGTTGCCTGAGAAAAATGTGATTTTTATTCTGCTTGTATTTAAAATTGATGAAGGAAAGAAATAATCGCATTCGTTGTACTGTAAACCATTAGGGTCCGTGGCGACCTACGTAAAAAAACAAACAAAACCAACAAAATATTGGGCTCCTTTTTTGATATTCCTGAGGTTAGTCTATAAGATTGTAGCTTTTTTTTTCCCTTCTTCTTCTTCTTCTTCTTCTTCTTCTTTTGTTTTTTCCCTTTTCCTGTTTTTCCCTTTTCTTTTGGTTTTTCCCTTTTTGTGTTTTTCCCTTTTTCTGTTTTTCCCTTTTTCTGTTTTTCCCTTTTTTTCTGTTTTTCCCTTTTTCTGGTTTTCCCTTTTTTTTCTGGTTTTCTTTTTTTTTCTGGTTTTCCCTTTTTTTTCTGGTTTTCCCTTTTTTGGTTTTCCCTTTTTTGTTGTTTTCCTTTTTTGGTTTTCCCTTTTTTGTTGTTTTCCCTTTTTTTGTTTTCCCTTTTTTTGTTTTCCCTTTTTTTGTTTTCCCTTTTTTTGTTTTCCCTTTTTTTGTTTTCCCTTTTTTTGTTTTCCCTTTTTTTGTTTTCCCTTTTTTTGTTTTCCTTTTTTTTTGTTTTCCCTTTTTTGTTTTCCCTTTTTTTGTTTTCCCTTTTTTTGTTTTCCCCCTTTTTTTGTTTTCCCTTTTTTTGTTTTCCCTTTTTTTGTTTTCCCTTTTTTTGTTTTCCCTTTTTTTTTGTTTTTTTTTTGTTTTCCCTTTTTTTGTTTTCCTTTTTTTGTTTTCCCTTTTTTTTGTTTTCCCTTTTTTTGTTTTCCCTTTTTTTGTTTTCCCTTTTTTTGTTTTCCCTTTTTTTGTTTTCCCTTTTTTTGTTTTCCCTTTTTTTGTTTTCCCTTTTTTTGTTTTCCCTTTTTTTGTTTTCCCTTTTTTGTTTTCCCTTTTTTTGTTTTCCCTTTTTTGTTTTCCCTTTTTTTGTTTTTCCTTTTTTGTTTTCCCTTTTTTTGTTTTCCCTTTTTTGTTTTCCCTTTTTTGTTTGCCCTTTTTTTGTTTGCCCTTTTTTTGTTTGCCCTTTTTTTGTTTGCCCTTTTTTTGTTTGCCCTTTCTTTGTTTGCCCTTTCTTTGTTTGCCCTTTCTTTGTTTGCCCTTTCTTTGTTTGCCCTTTTTTTCCTTTTTTTGTTTTTCTTTTTTTTGTTTTTCCTTTTTAGTTTTTCCCTTTTTTTTTGTTTTTCCCTCCCTTTTTCCCCCCCTTTTTGGTTTTCCTTTTTTTTTTTGTTTTTCTTTTTTGTTTTCCCCTTTTTTGTTTTCCCCTTTTTTTGTTTTCCCTTTTTTGTTGTTTTCCCCTTTTTTGTGTGTGTTTGTGGTTTTTTTTTTGTTTTGGGGTTTTTTTTTTGGGGGGGGAAGGGGTTTATTTTAAGAAGGGGAGGAGAAAAAGCTAGCCACCACCCCCTGTCATCACCACCCCATCCATTACTCAGCTCAGAAGTAAAGCCATCGTGAACCTTGTCCTCTAAAGAAAGTTTTACCGTTGCTGAACAGGAAAGCCAAGGTGCGTTAGGGTGCAGGTGCTGTGAGTGGTGATGTTTGCCTCGAGCAGAAGGGCTCTAGCCAAGTGGGACAGGGTGGGGGGAAATCGTTTGAACTTTAGGCTTCTGGTGTGGGAGGGAGCCCCTCGCTGTGGGTGCTGTGGGGCAGGGCGCTGCGGTGCCCAGCCGTAGGTGGGGGCTTGGTGCTGGTGTCTTGGGGGAGTTTTATCCAGCTGCCAGGAGCAGGGATGGTTCCGTGGGAGTTCAGGCTTGCACGTGTCGGGAGGACTTCACCTTACTGGGGAGGCTCCAAGCATGGAAGTGTTCAAAGCCATGTTGAACGGGGCCTGGAGGAAGCTGGTCTAGTAGGAGGTGTCCCTGCCTGTGGCAGGGGTTGGAATTAGATGATCTCCTTCCAACCCAAAGCATTCTGTGATTCTGTGACTGTGTGGGATGCAGGTGGAGACCCTGGCTGGTGTTGTGGTTGTTGTAGGGCTTTTTCCCCCAATACCACTGGGGTTTGGCTGTGGTTTCTCTCTCCCTCCCAGCGACTCCTTTTCCTTTGCTTCTCTTGCTTGCACCTTCACCTCACCTGCTTCTCGTGTCACTCCACTGCACCTGGGCATAGAGGCAGGTGGACAGGGTCCTGAAGAACCTCCTGGGATGGGGTGGGGGTAGTAGCCTGCTCTCAGCCTCCTGCAAAGGGCTTTGAAGATGGTCTTGCTCTGAGGGGCATGGGGCCAGGAGCTCTTGGTGTCAGCTCCCAGCAGCATCCACACTGGAGGCAGAGAGAGGTGCTGGCCTGGGCGGCTCACCTGCTGCCCCCTCCCTTTCTCCCAGGTCAGACAGACTCTCACTTTTTAATCATTAGGAGTGAATTTGATGAAAAGTCTTAAAAAAAACCAAAACAGCTTTGTGCCCTTATGGGTAGAGGTTTGGGGGAGGAGGAAGCATTTCTGCTCTTGCTCATCCTCTAGGCAGACTGTTCTGGGGAAAAGCCCAAACTTGTGGGTTTTTCTGTTGGCAACTGATGTCCCCAGGCTGTGGTGGTGGCCCCAGCTGGGCTCAGTTTGACGGTGCAGGCACCGGGATGGGACCTGCAGGTTCCCCTGAAGCCTGGGTATCAGCTCAGCCCCAGCTCTCACCCTCCTGCCTGTGTCAGCTCTGCCTCAGAAAACCCCCAAAGTGACCCAAATCCTGGCTGCAGATCTGGGTGTCGCTGGGCACAGTCGCTGCCCAGCCCCACTTGCTGCAGCTTTGCCCTGGGCAGGAGGGTGCTGGGCACCCACGGGGATGCTGAGGCTGGGGTGTCCCCAAGGGATGGGGACAGTGATGTGGAAGCCAAGTGTGGCCTTTTTTTTGCCTTTTTTTTTTTTTTGTTTAACTGTGATTTTGACTGTGACTAAATGCCCTGCTCTAACGATGTTTGCAGCTTGTTCTCTAACACGTTTGGGGGCACAAACATGTGCAAGGTTCACCAAGAGTCACTTTTGAAGGCTCCTGTGGCTGTGCTCTTCTTGTCTTCCCTGCTTTGATTCCAGAATCCAGACAATGCTTTGCTCAGGGTGTTCTGCCTTCTTTGTGTTTCCATTGGGAAAAGGGGGAACAGGGAGAGGAGAACCCAACTTTTGGCCATTTGTTTTTGGTTTTCTTAGATACTTGAAGCAGTTTTTTGCATCCTAATAACAAAGCTGTTCCAGCAATGAGCCTGTTCCACTGCTCCTTGCCCTGAGACAAAAAGAACTCACTGACAGGGTGGTTTCTGCCTAGCTCTGGGGTTTTGGCACAGCTTAGCCAGACTGGGTGCCCTAGTGTAGGGGCTGGTAATGGCACAATGAACCAGTGCAGGGGTATGTGATGCTTCGGGGTGTGGGGACAAGCAGGTCTGGGGGCTCTATTTGCACTTTACCCACATCAGCAAACAAAACTCCTGCTCTTACTGAAGCCTGGAGCTGCTGCAGTTCATCCCCTGCCCAGCAGTGCCACAGGAGGAGGTTCCCTCTGCACAGTGATGCTTGCCTGTGCTTACCCAGGTGCTGGGGGTATGTGGCTGGAGGACACATGTGAGCAAGGAGGGTACCTGGGACCACAGGGCTGAGCTTGGGGTGCGCTTCTTCCCCAGCCAGCCCCAAGGAGATGGATCAGGCCAGTTCCGTGGCCCTGGGGGCATCCCTGGCTGCTGGGGGACCAGCTCTTAGGTGGCTTGGCCAGGCTGGTGGGGCAGATTTGGTTGAGGACCCTCCTGGTTCCCCATCACCTCCCCAAAAGTTTGCATTTGCCAAAAGTCTGAGGCAAGCAGGGAGCAGACCCGGGCGTCAGAGAGCGAAAGTCGTCCCCTCTGTGTGTGTCTGTGTGATGTGTATCTATAGCTAGCTATATAGAAAAGATAATGCAAAGGGTTCTTCCTCCTTTCTGGCACTTGCTGGGGTTTGGTGAGCAGGTCGAGCCCTTCAGCCAGGGTTCCTGGTGGGCTGTAGGTATTAATTCTGGACCAAACCCATGCCCAGACAGACCCCAGGAGGGCAGCAGCAGCAGAATTACTTGAATGGCTTAGGACAGAGAGTCTGAAAGAGAGTCAAGTTGCACAGTGAAAATATATATTTTTATACCTAGCACAACTTCCTGTATATTTTTGGGGTTGTTTTATTTCCTTCTCTTGTTTGTTTGTTTTGGGTTGTTTTTTTTTTCCCCCTTCCCTTTTCTTTTCCTTTTTTTTTTTTTCCCCCCCTTTCCTTTTTGAAACATTTTTTGCTTCGAGTTTGTTTTATTAATTATTATTGTTATTGTTGTTGTTGTTATTATTATTGTTGTTATTATTAGGAAGGCAAACTTCTACAATGTGAAGGGCGTTGGGTTTTGGTGTTGTGTGTGGGTTTGTTTGTTTGTTTTTTTTTTACCTTATCTGGTAGATGAGGGCAAGCATTTTGCACTAATGTTTCCTGTGTGTTGGAGGATTAATGATGTGTTTGAAGAAACAAAACAAAACAAAACAAATGTTATATGGTTAATGGTTGTATTCTTCAGAAGAAAACAAAGGGGGGGGGGAAAAGAGGAAAGCAAATGGGGGAAAAAAGGAAAGCAAACAAACAAAAAGGAAAACTATGATAAAGGAAAACTATGATAAAGGAAAACTATGATAAAGGAAAACTATGATAAAGGAAAACCACGATAAAGGAAAACCACGATAAAGGAAAACCACGATAAAGGAAAACGATGATAAAGGAAAACGATGGAAAACCAAACAATAAAAAAGAAAACAATAAAAAAAGGAAAAGCAAACAGTTAAAAAAAGAGGAAAACAAACAAACAAAAAAACCCCAACAAAACAAAAAGATGAAACCCCACCCCACCACCAAGTATAAACCCCCTCCCTCTCCCCTCGAAACACTGAATGTAAGGTGAGAACAGAGCAGTCCCATCGATTGTATGCGGCTTTCCTGAGTGCCTTAGACTATTTTGATCATTGGGGGAGGGGGGTATGGGTTTTTTTGGTGTTTATTTTGCTGTTTATGGGGTGGGGTATTGGGTTTTTTTTTTGAGGGGGGGGGGTTATTGGTTGGTTTTTTTTTCCTCTCTCCAAGGAAACCCAGATTGAGAAGATCAGCTCATAACCGACTCCTTCCTCCTCTTTGTTTACGACACTGGTTTAAATTCTAGAGGGTTTGGTTGTTTGTTGGTTTTTGTGGGTTGTTTTAGGTGGTTTTTTTTTTCCCTTTGGGGGTGGGGGCTGCTTTATAAATGTGAATAGGAAAACTGCATTCATCTAGGTCTGATAGTGTAAAATCCAAGCATCAGTATTTATGGTATGTCTGCACCTTTATTCTTATGCTTGACTATTAGCAATATTACCTGTGTATTATATATCTTAAAGTTATTCCAAGCACCTTTAAAGAAAGCAGAGTGTAAGCATACAAGTTACCTGCAGCTGCCATATAGTCTAGAAGCCAGCCCCTCTCCTCCTCATTAGCGCCAATTAACGAACACACACCCCCCCTCGCACCCCCCTCAGCCCCGAGAGCTGCTGCTTTGCAGAAGGGCTGCATGACCTTCAGCTGCTCCCTGCTCCCGGCGTCCTGCGGGTCCAGCTTTGGCCAAGGGATATGGTGACTCCCCCACCCCAGCCCTGGTGTCCTGCAGGCTGGTGATGTTTCCTTGCTGTTTTGGTGGAGGTGACACCGGTGTGGAGGAGGCTTGGGAGAAGGGATGGTGCTGGTAGAAGATGGGGAGTGGGTCCTTTATTGCCACCTTGATGGTTTAGGTCTTCTAACTGTGGTTTCACCCTAGAGATTCCCCCGGGGCTGGTGGTGGGGAGCTTGGCTCTGGGTGGCGCACACTGGGGGCTCCCCTCCTCTGGCTGGGCAAGGGATTCAACCCCCACCCAGCCCCCAAAACTGGAATTGCCCACAGCTTAACTGGTGTTTGAGGGAGCAGAGAGCATCTTAACCATGGTGTGCCACCTCCCCTCAAGCCCTTGGCTCCTGGGGGTTGCCTCTGATCACTGCTTTTCCTGGAACTATCTCGCAGCGACCAGAGAAGGGCCAGGGGGCAACCGGGACGAGCCCCTGCCGGCTCCCCAGCACTAAATCCACCACCCACCCTCCTTACATTGCCAGTCCTTAGCCATCTCTCGGGCTTCAACTGCTGTTCCAAGTGTTCCTGCTGTCTGAATCATGCTGTGAGCAAGCGAGCCCCGAGCGCGGCGGGGCGGGAGGGAGGCGAGCGGGGAACTCCCCACCAGCCCCGCTCGCCCCGGGGGGGGGGGAGCTGACGTCTAACGCACTCACATTGGAAACCCCTCAACTCCTCCGATGAGTTTCTTCCACTGTTAAGCGTTTTGCACACGAGATTGTGAAATTTTTATGTCGAGGTAAAAGCCAAAACTTGCAATACTATTTTTAGCAGATGAAAGTTAAAAAGAAAAAAAAAAAAAAAAAAAGGAAAAAAAAAGAAAGAAAGAAAAAAAATAGAATAGAAAAAAAAAAAAGAGAGATACATAATAAATAAATAAAATCAACTGAGTATAAATGTATAAATATTTTTGACTTGAACATTTGGATGGCACTTGATTCAAATAGAACATTAATCCTTTGGACAGAATGTTTTGGGGAGGAAAAAAGAAATAATAATGCAACAACAGCAACATAAAACCACCAACAACAGGAAAAAAAAAAAAGGACTAAAAAAGTACAAGGTTGTTTTTAAAAGCATCTTCATAGGGTATTAAGTAGTACTGTAATTCATGACTGTTAAAAATACTTTCTGTGCTGTAAGGAAATCTCACAGTACCACTGAATTATGTTCCTCAACTGTCTCAGCCACGAAAGATGCTAGCTTCTTCTTTCTTATTTTTTCCTTTTTGCCCCTTTTTTTCCCCTTTTCCCCCCTTTTTTTTCCCCCTTTCCTTTTTTTTCCCCTCCTTTTTTTCCCCCTTTTCCCCCTCCTTTCCTTTTAACCCCCCCCCCTTTTTTTCTCCTCCTTATTGTGCATTATCACTAGTATTTATGTGCTCTTACTCTGTATAGTTAAGACTGTTATTTTGTAGCCATGGCTGACACGATATATCAGTGACTAAAAACAAACCAAACCAACAAAACAACGACAAAAAAAGAAGAGGTGAAGAGACCCCCGAGCTGGAACTATGCTCATAGCTGTTTTCATATGATGGGGAAAAAAAAAAAAAAAAAAAGAAAGAAATCCATTTAAAAATAAAGAACAACAAAAAAAAACCCTATAAATATATATATATATATAAAATAAACAAAAAGACAAAAGAAACCAACAAACCAAACCCAATGTGATCATTAATTGTAAAACGCTTTGTAAAATTCACATTTACAGAATAATAAAGTAAATTACAATTCAGCCCTTCCCTCTGCTCTGCTTTTCTTCTTTGCAGGCTCTGGATGTTGTTAACCGCAAGAGGGTGTGGAGAGGCGCTGGAGGGGACTCCGCCTCCTCCATTCCCTGGGCTGCCCCAAGGGGCCAGGCTTGGCTTTGAGGTCTGAAACAAAATCCCAACCTTGGTCGACTGCAATGGGTTGCCCGGAGGTGTTGTGGATGCCTCATGACTTGCTGGAAGGTGTCCAGAGAAGGGCAACAAAGTTGGTGAGGGGTTTGAAACACAAGCCCTGTGAAGAGAGGCTGAGGGAGCTGGGGTTGCTTAGCTTGGAGAAGAGGGGGCTCAGGGGAGACCTTACTGCTCTCTACACCTACCTGAAGGGAGGTTGTGGGCAGGCGGGGGCTGGTCTCTTCTCCCAGGCAACCAGCACCAGAACAAGAGGACACAGTCTCAAGCTGCACCAGGGGAGGTTTAGACTGGATGTTAGGAAGAAGTTCTTCATAGAGAGAGTGATTGCCCATTGGAATGGGCTGCCCAGGGAGGTGGTGGAGTTGCTGTCACTGGAGATGTTTAGGAGGAGACTGGGTGGGGTGTTTGGTGCCGTGGTTTAGTTGATTAGATGGGGTTGGATGATGGGTTGGATGCCATGATCTTGAAGGTCTCTTCCAATCTGGTCTGGTCTATTCTATTCCATTCTATCCCTGGAAGTGTTTCAAACTGGGCTGGGTGAGGCTTTGAGCAACCTGGGCTAGTGGGAAGTGTCCCTGCCTGTGGCAAGGGAGTTGGAACTCAAATGATCTTTAAGGTCCCTTCCAACTCAAGTCATTCTATGATCCTATGAACTGAGTGGATTTGCCCAGATTTTAGGGGTTTTGAGAGTTCCATGCCCTTGGTTCTCCCTCACCTCACCAGAACTGGCTTGGGCATCTTTGGGCTTTCTTTCCTCACACTTTCCTTCCCTCCACACTCCCTTTATTTGGTATTACTTTTGTAAATTGACTTCCCAGGGTGAGGATGCTCTGGAAGACGTGCATGTAGCCAACATCCCTGCTGCTGGGGGGCGAGGTTCTGGCACGGACAGGGAAGATGCTCAAGCGCTGAGGCTGTAGGAGAGCGCCAGGAGGTCTGAGCCCTGCTTTTATGGCTTTCGGCTCCAGCTCTGCCCAGGGAGGGGGTTGTTGAGGGGTTAATTTCTTTGTAACCATTCCTCCCCTTCCCCCTTCTCTATATCAAAGGCCCCAGAGCTGCAGAGCCCAGGATGGATGCCCTTGCAAGCAGGTGGAGCAGGATGCAAGGGACCCTCCAAGCTGGACAGGAGGGCTGGGGGTGGCAGGCTGAGCTTGTGAGGGTGCTGATTCTGCTCTCTATAATTTTTGCCTGTCTTTTTTTTTTTTCCCCAACCCAATTGGCCATAAAATTGCTGAGAAGCTGCATTTCCTCTGCTTAGCAAAAGAAGGGGGGGAAAAAAAGGAAAGAAAGAAAAATCCAAAACCAAGTGCCCAAACCCACTTGCATTTGGGGGTTCATTTAATCTCATCTCAGTGAAAGGGAAAAAAATAACCACAGAGACTTGGATGCTCATGTGCAGCACAGCCCTGCTGCATTACATAAACCATTTCAAACTGATTTATTCTAAATGAGTTGTTATAATCAGAATTTTCCTTATGAGCAGCTTTCTTGCAAACGTCAGGCTTTCAGGGGGAGAAGAAAAAACAACCCCCAAACCAAACTAAAACAAACAAAACACAAACCCAACAGCAAAGCACACAAACCCCCAACCCCCACCCCCCACCCCACCCCCCCCCAAAACCCCAAAGCCCATCATCCGAGAGCTCCACTATTTCAAACTGATTACTTCTAAACACCATCTCTAAAATTAGGTCTTTGGTTGTGTGTGGTATTGTCAGAGTTGGGTATATTATGATCTGCAGAGAGTCTAAAAAGATAAATGAGTTATTTAACCGAGTAAACGATGCTGCTGTAGAAAATGTGCAGAGAGAAAAGTGTGCAGGGGGAGGAGGAGAAGGAGGAGGAGGAGGGGACGGGGCCGAGGCTGTTAACGGCGCCTGGCACTGCGGCAGCTGAGGGAGAGCGGTGGAGGGGTCGTGGGGCGGGTGGGGGAAGGTTTAATCTTCTCATTAATGTTGTTGTTTTTTTTATTGCTATGTTATAATTGAACCCATCTCCCTCTGCCCTGTGTGGGGCTGTGCTTTTCAGCAGATGAAAGGAAGGAGGTTGAGGCTCGGAGTGGTGGCTGCACACATGGGTGCTCCTCCCCAGGGTATTAAAGAGTGTTTGTTGATGCTGTTTTGGATCTGTTGGATTAGTTGTTGATGCTGATTTCCTGGGAGCTGACTTCCTGGGAGCTGATTTATCGGGATTTCTGGGGTTTAAAGGCTTGACTTATCATCACTTTCTTGGCATCTACTCCAGAGAGAGAGATGCCAAAGCCTGCACCTGCTCAGACTCTGCGTTTGGTTCTTCGGGTCCATCCTCAATGGGTTTTGGCCCCCAGGGTGTTGCAAGTCTGACCTGGGTACAGGTTGCCCTCAATATGGATGCAGATTTTCCCCATCATGGGTAGAGACTCTTCCCACCATGGGCCCCCCAAGGACATAGCCATGTGGATGCCAGGGTTGGGGACAGCAGGGCTATCTCACTACCCTGTGTGTCCAGGGGCAAAATCCATCTGGGTGCCTCGCAGTGGCCAGCAGCTCTCTTCTTCTCCAGAAAAAAAAATAATCAGTCCAAAGTGAGTGAGAGCTGTTCCACTTGCTGCAGTCCCCACTGGGCTGCAGATTTCAACCTGGGTTTTGGTTGGTTTTTTCTATAGTTTCTCTTTTCCAGCACTGCTCTGCGCTGGCTCCTGATGACAGACCAACCCAGGAGGGTGAAGAGGAGCTCGTTGCCCACCACAGCAGAGGAGGTGAGGCTGCCTGGCTGCAACCAAACACAGCCAAGCTTAAAGAGCCAAGAACTTGCTTCTGGCCTTTAGAGGTCATAAACTGTGAGTTGTAGATAGGGGCAAATGGGAGGCTCTGGAAGGCAGCTCGCCAGGAGTGCATCCAGGAGGACCAGGGAGTGGCACAGCCCAACACAGACGTACCCATGTTGGCCATTGCAGATAGTGTTGGCTCTTGCAGAAGACATCAGCCCTTGCAGAAGCCATTGGCCACTGCAGAAGCTGTTGGTCTTTGGCAGGAGGTGTTGGCCCTTTCAGAAGGTGTTGGCCATTGCAGAAGGCATTGGCCTCTGTCTTTGCAGATGCCACTGGGTGGCCAGCGGACACCAGGCGCTGCAGTATCCAAGTACCACACTGCTCCACCAACACCCAGCTCCTGTGTTAGCCCAGGACTATGCCTGCTCCCAGCCCTGTGGTAAAGAGGAGAGAGGACTGTGCCTGGGCACAGCCAAGACACCTGGATCACTCCCAGCTCCCTGCCTTCCTGCCAGAGAGGGTGGCACAGGGCGCTTAGCAGGGTAGGTGCACACCCGTGGGTGCTGGGGGCATTGCAGCTCCCTCTGCTGAGCTCTGTAGATGTGAATGAAGTTTGAGATGGATGTCAGGAGGCCCATCCAGCAGAGGCTGGGAATCAGAGCCGCCAGCGCTCCCGGCACCAGCGGCTGAGGAGCACTTCACAGCTTCTCTTATTTATGGGCATCTTTTGCACCCAGCCATTTCCTAATGGAGTGTGCAGGGGCTCTCCAGCTCAGGCAATGGCTGAGATATATCCTGCAGGACAGAAAATACAAATAAAGGCTGAAGGGTAGGAAGTGCAGCGTTCCCCATGCACGCTGCCATGCCTGCCGCGCTCTGCGGTGCTGCCTGGGGCAGCCGGCGCTGTCTGGAGGTTGTCACCAGCACGCAAATCAACCCCTGCCAGCAGGGCTGTGGGTGGGAGCTGTGCAGGGCTGGGGCAGGGCAGCTGAAGAGTTATGGGAACAAGACCAGCAGCTCTGCAGAGAAGGACCTGGGAGTGCTGGTGGACAACAAATTCACCATGAGCCAGCAACATGCTCTTGTGGCCAAGAAGGCCAATGGTGCATTAAGAAGAGTGTGGCCAGCATGTGGAGGGAGGTTTTCCTCCCTCTCTTTCTCTGCCCTGGAGTATTGTGCCCAGTTCTGGGCTCCCCAGTTCAAAAGAGACAGGGAACAACTGGACAGAGTCCAGTGGAGAGTACAAAGATACTGAGGGGCCTGAAGCATCTCTGTGAGGAGGAAAGGCTGAGAGTCTTGGGGGTGATTTGCCTGCAGAAGAGCAGCCTGAGAGGGGATCTGATCAATGCTCAGCAAGAGCTGAAGGATGGAGGTCGAGAGGATGGAGCTGGACTCTCTTCAGTGGTGCCCAGTACCAGAACAAGGGGTAATGGATGCAAATTTGATCTCAGGAGGTTTACCTTGGGCTTAAGGAGAAAATTCTTTCCTGTGAGGGTGCCCAAGCGCTGGAGCAGGCTGCCCAGAGAGGTTGTGGAATCTCCTTCTCTGGAGACTTTCCAAACTTGCCTGGACATGTTCCTGTGCAAGCTGATCTAGGATACCCTGTGTTAGCAGGGGGTTGGACTAGATGATCTCTGGAGGTCCCTTCCAACCCCTATCATCCTGTGATTCTAGTGATGATAATACCCTGGCTTTGGTGAAGGGAAGCTGAGGGGTGGTAGGGATAGGTTGGAGTGCAAGTGTGGTGGCCACATCTTCAGGGCTGTGCTAGGATGGTGGCAGCCAGCGATGATGACAGCAGCGTGGTGGCAATTAACATGTCTCTGCAGGGAAGCTGCCACCAGCATGCCCATAATTAACGTGCAGCTGCTCCTCAAGTAGCTGACAGAGGGATGTGCTGCAGGAGGCTGGCTAAGTGAGGCAGGCTCTTCATTTTGGGACTGGGGTGGGGATAATGACAGCAGGATGGGTCCCAAAATCCTCAGAGGTGGGGTCCCATCCTTGCTGGGTTTGGGTTGGGTCTCATGGGGCCAGCAGCCCTCACCCAGCTCTCATCCCCTTGGGGCTCTGCTCCCTCTGGGAGACGAATTAGATCTAATTCATTGCAAGGACAATAAGGGATAAAGAAGAGGAAGAAATGCTGAGCCACAAAGCAAGATGAGGGATAAATCCAGGAGGGGTTTGTTAATCTCACTGGTGGGGCCCAACCAGAAGTTCCAACACATAAATTATTGCACCTAAAAGCTTCTATAATTTCACTTCTATTTGATTCCCCATCAAGTGCCACAATGCCCTCTGCATCTCCCTATTTGATTAGACATTTGTACCAAGACACAGCTTATGCTTAAAATAACATTACTGGAATAGAGAGGGACAGGAGAATTCATTTGAATGGAAATCAATTTGATTAGAGAAGTAAATTACCCAGAATATATGAGCAGCATATTGTGGTTCTGAATAATAATAATAATAAAAAATAAAAATCAGTGGCACTAAAGGATCTTAAATGTTTTCAGGGAAGGGAGTCACTTGGACTGCAACTGAGCTGTGATCACTGCCCACCATGGAGCCAGGGCACGGCTGGGCAGAGCTGCCCCCTATCAAAGAAGCATAGCATGGTTTGAGTTGAAAGGGACACTTTAGAGATCATCCAGTTTCAAGCACCCTGCCGTGGGCAGGGACACCTTCCACTGGACCAGGTTGCTCAAGGCCCTGTCCAGCCTGGCCTTAAACACTTCCCCTGGCAACCTGTTCCAGTGCCTCACCACCATCATGGGGAAGAATTTCTTCTTAATGTCTATTCTAAACTCAGCCTTCTTTCAGTCTGAAGCCATGACCTCTCACCCTGTCACTCCATGGCTTTGTAAAACATCCCTCACCAGCTCTCCTGTAGAGCACTTCAGATCCCGCAAGGCTGCTAAAAGGTCTCCCTGTAGCTTTCTCTTCTCAGACTGAATAATCCCAGCTGTCTCTATCTTCTAGGGACCCCAGGGACTCCCATGCCACCAGGGACAAGCCCATTTGCATTGGCACCTCTCTGTCCAACAGCAATGGGTATGGCTGGGCATGGCTGAAGGGGATGGGAGGTGCCTTCAGGAGCATGATTTTATGTAGAGTCATAGAATTTTGCTGTTTGGAAAAGACCTTTAAGATCATGAAGTCCAACCATTACCCACCTCTAACAACTCTCGTGCTAAACCATATCCCTGAGCACCACATCTCTGCCTTTTAAACACCTCCAGGGATGGGGATTCAGCCATCTTCCTGGGGAGCCTGTTCTAGTGGTTGAGAACCTTGTCAGTGAAGAAAATTTCTTCTCCTATCCAGCCTAAACCTCCACTGGTGCAACTTGATGCCATTTCCTCTCATCCTACCATTTGTTACTAGGGAGAAGAAACAAGCACCCACCTTGCTACAGTCTCCTGTCAGGGAGCTGTAGGGAGCCAGAAGGCCTCCCCTCAGCCTGCTTTTCTCCAGGCTAAACAACTCCAGTTCCCTCAGCTGCTATGCACAGAGGCAATGCTGGTCTGGAGTGGCCATCAGCCAAGCCGTGGTTCCTCTCTGGAAATTGCTGCTTCAGTTTGGGTGACACATGTAGACATGGCACCGTCCCTGGAGGTGATCAAAACCCACGTAGACATGGCACTTCAGGGCATGGTTTAATGACCAGGGTGGTGTCAGGTTGATGGTTTGACTTGATGATCTGAGAGGTCTTTTCCAACCGAAACAATTCTATGACTCTGTGGTTCCGTGACACTCAGGACAGCCAGCATGCTGGGCACTGGTGGTGTCCCTCCCTTCACATCCATCCTCTGCTGCCATAAAAGGTGCCAAAGAGACCAACAAGGCGGCAACAGGGAGGCCAGTGGCTCTCAGTGCCCAGGAGGAGCCCCAGTTGCTCCCTACAGGTGTGTTTTGACTGCATCAGCTGCAGAGCAAGACAACGGTGGAGCTGCACACTCTGCTGAGCTCTGGTGTTTTGCAAATAATCAATTGGTATTTAATTCCCATGTGATAACTGTCTTATTAAATCTAAATTTAATGTGTATTTGGGAAACCCTAATTTAAAGTGTTACTGCATGCACCATCTGGTGTGCTCTCTAAATACAAATGCAATAACATAATTCAGAATTACATCATAAAAGTAAGTTATCAGAGATTAAAATGCACAACTATGTTCTTCAGTCGAGGCAGCTTTTATGCTTTTTCTCCTGATTCAGACACAAATCACAGCTGAAAGATCCCTGCCCTGATGAAGTGAATTTCTGCAGGGATTTTTGGTTTAGTGGTGAGCAGGAGGGCATGGGAAGGAGGTGGGAGCAGAGCAGGAGCCAGTGGCAGGTTCTGCTGCCATCAAAGACACCAGAGCATCCTGGGCTGCTTCAAAAGAAGTGTGGCCAGCGGAGCAAGAGAGGTGATTCTGCTCAGGTGAGACTGTGTCCAGCTTTAGGGCCCTCAACAGAAGAAGGATTTGGATCTGTTGCAGTGGGTTCAGAGGAGGGCCACAGAAATTAGAGGGCTGGAGCAGCCCTCCTGTGAGGACAGGCTGGGAAAGTGGGGGCTGGTCAGCCTGGAGAAGAGAAGACTCTGGGGAGAACTTAGAGCAGACCTGAAGGGAACTACAGGACAGCTGGAGAGGGACTTTTTACAAAGGCTCTGAGTGATAGATCATGGAACAATGGTTTTAAACCAGAGCAGTACAGATTTAGGTTGGACATTAGGAGGAGGCTCTTTACTATGAGGGTGGAGGAACACTGGAACAGGTTGCTCAGGGAGGTGGTGAAAGCCCCATCCTTGGAGACATTCAAGGTCAGGCTTGATGGGGCTCTGAGCAACCTGCTCTAGTTGCAGATGTCCCTACCAGTGCAGGGGGGTTGGACTAGATGATTTTTAAAGGTCCTTTCCAACACAAACCATTCTGTGATTCTGAGAAACCCTCTGCTCACCAGTGCCAGGGAAGTTCAAGGCCTCCAGTGCTGCTCTGGGATGGGGACAGGTGATAGGCACAGGGCACCTTAGGGTGCTGCATCCTCCCCACTGCAACAGCAAGCTTCCCCTGCTCACCTGCGGGTTTAAAGGTGATGCTTTAACGCTGATCAGAATATCCCCTCCCAGCACCTTCCCATCAGTGAGGGCCAAGCTAGCCTCAGGTGTAACTTGATCACCCTTCAGGCTGCCTTTTGTTGAGAACCCAGACCACGATGACCCACCACGGTGCATCAATGATCTTTATAGCGGTGGTAAATCCAGTATCCTTGCAAAAACCCCCTATTTTCTCTCTGTGTTGAATGAAACATGAGATCCCTTAATAGAGAGGGAAATTAAAATCTAGTTTTATTGCAGTTCCTGTAACTGGTATCTAAGCTATTAATAATCAATCCATTCTTGCTTAAAAGCCAACATTTATCACATCAGCTAAGATGAGCTGACGGGCACTGGGGCAGGGGGGAGGGAGGGGGGAAGTACAATTGACTGCAATTACTCTTTGAAAAATGTTATCTGTGCCACTGACCACTGGAGATAAATGATGAGGATTCATTTTGTTTCTTCCAGATTCTTTTTCCTGACTTTTTTTTCCCCCTTTGGGTGCTGGGGTTTCATTCTTCTGTTGTTAATAGGTTGCCTCAACGCTGAGCTGCTCAGGGCAGCGCTTGAGGGAAGCGAACGGCATTGTCCCTAGGTCCATGGAGATCTCCCATGCTGTGCCCTGGGGAGTACAAGTGCCAACCCTCTGCATCTGTGCTGAGTACATCACACCTTCCTCATCCTCACCTAGGGACATCATACATGTCCAGAGAAGGGCACTGAGGCTGGGGAGAGGCTTTGAGCACAGCCTTGTGAGGAGAGGCTGAGGGAGCTGGGGTTGTTTAGCCTGGAGAAGAGGAGGCTCAGGGGAGACCTTATTGCTCTCTGCAGCTACCTGAAGGGAGGCTGTAGCCAGGAGGGGGTTGGTCTCTTCTCCAGACTCCAAACTTTTCAAATGAGTTGGGGTTTTGTTGTTGTTGGTTTGTCTTTCTTCAATTTAAAATTAATAATTGTTCTGTCTAGAACAAGGATAATTGAATGCCTGCTCATCCTCATTATTGTCAGCCTTGTGATTTGTTGTTTTCTCTGTAATAAAATTAACCGGTTTGACTAATGGGTGCCAAAACTTGACAATTAGAGCTGAGCAAATAATTTGCAACAAATCATTTAGCCACTGGATTTGGGGGGGGCAGGAGGGGCGCCTGTGACAGACCCAGGGTTGATGGGAGCCAGAGTAGAGTACCCCAGGCAACCTCCTTTTTCTTACAACAGTTGGTTGTGTTGTGTTTCTTTTTAATGAAAATTCTTTTTCTTTCTCTCCTGCCACAGGCTTTTCTCCCACCTGCAGCACAAGGTAGGGAGTTTTGCAGGTTCATCCATCAGAGAGGAGAACCATAAGTAACATCAGTGTATCCCTGGAGGGAGGTTGTAGACAGGTGGGGGCTGGTCCCTTCTCCCAGGCAACCAGCACCAGAACAAGAGGACACAGTCTCAAGCTGCACCAGGGGAGGTTTAGGCTGGATGTTAGGAAGAAATTCTTCACAGAGAGAGTGATTGGTCATTGGAATGGGCTGCTTGGGGAGGTGGTGGGGGTACCATCACTGGAGGTGTTTAGGAAGAGACTGGATGGGGTGCTTGGTGCCATGGTTTAGTTGATTAGATGGTGTTGGGTGATAGGTTGGACTCGATGATCTCAAAGATCTCTTCCAACCTGGTCTGGCCTGGTCTATTCTATTCTATTCTATTCTATTCTATTCTATTCTATTCTGTTCTGTTCTATTCTATTCTATTCTATTCTATTCTATTCTATTCTATTCTATTCTATTCTATTCTATTCTATTCTATTCTGTTCTGTTCTGTTCTGTTCTGTTCTGTTCTGTTCTGTCCTGTCCTGTCCTGTCCTGTCCTGTCTTGTTCTGTCCTGTCCTGTCCTGTCCTGTTCTGTTCTGTTCCATTCCATTCCATTCCATTCCATCCCATTCCATTCGCTGCTCTCCAGTACATCCCAACAACGGTAAATAGGTGCTTTACAAAAGAGCAACTCTCAGGGAGGGAAGAGAAATCAAAATGATGAGCCAGGAAAAGAAATTTGGTCAGATGCAACCTTCCAACGAGCATGGACTTTAAAAATGATGGTTATAGCCAGGTCTCATTTCAGCAGCAGTTAAAGAAGCTTTGGAAGGGATTGCAATTAATTTGTAAGTTTATATTACACATTATAACACAAGGGGCCATTAACGAGGCAGTGGCATTAAATTTAATGTACTGGGAGAATGGGACAGTTTGTCTCTCTCTTCTGAATGCATCCCCAGGTGGATGGCTGCTGGGCTTCTCCCTGGGGGGAGGCAGTGGAGAAGAGAAGGCTGAGGGGAGACGTTATTGCTCTCTGCAACTATCTGAAAGGAGGTTGGAGCGAGCTGGGTGTTGGTCTTTGCTCTCAAGTGACAAGCAATAGAACAAGAGGTAATGGTTTCAAGTTGCACCAGGGGAGTTTTGGTTGGGTATTAGGAAAAAATTCTTTAATGAAAGAGTGGTCAGGCAGTGGAACAGGCTGCCCAGGGTGGTGGTGGAGTCACCATCCCTGGAGGTGTTCAAAAGACACATAGATGTGGCACTTCAAGAAGGACATCGAGACTCTTGAACATGACCAGAGAAGGGCACCGAGGCTGGGGAGAGGCCTTGAGCACAGCCTTGTGAGGAGAGGCTGAGGGAAGTGGGATTGCTTAGCCTGGAGAAGAGGAGGCTCAGGGGAGACCTTATGGCTCTCTGCAACTACCTGAAGGAAGGTTGTAGCCAGGAGGGGGTTGGTCTCTTCTCCCAGGCAAGCAGCACCAGAACAAGAGGACACAGTCTCAAGCTGTGCCAGGGGAAGTTTAGGCTGGAGGTGAGGAGAAAGTTCTTCACAGAGAGAGTCGTTCACCATTGGAATGTGCTGCCCAGGGAGGTGGTGGAGTCCCCATCCCTGGAGGTGTTCAAGAGGGGATTGGACGTGGCACTTGGTGCCATGGTTCATGAGGCCATGAGGTGTTGGGTGACAGGTTGGACTCGATGATCTTTGAGGTCTCTTCCAACCTTATTGATTGTATGCTTCAGAACATGGTTTTGTGGTCATGGTAGTGTTGGGTTGATGGTTGGACTTGATGATCTTTGAGGTCTTTTCCAACTAAAATGGTTCTATGGTCTCAAGCTGCGCCAGGGGAGGTTTAGACTGGATGTTAGGAAGAAGTTTTATACAGAGAGAGTGATTGCCCATTGGAATGGTCTGCTCAGGGAGGTGGTGGAGTCACCATCATTGGAGGTGTTCAGGAGGAGACTTGATGGGGTGCTTGGTGCCATGATCTAGTTGTTTGGGTGGGTTGGATTGGTTGATGGGTTGGACGCGGTGATCTTGAAGGTCTCTTCCAACCTGGTGTATCGTATCGTATCGTATCGTATCGTATCGTGTCGTGTCGTGTCGTGTCGTATCGTATCGTATCATATCATGTTGTATTGTATTGTATTGTATTGTATTGTATTGTATTGTATTGTATTGTATTGTATTGTATTGTATTGTATTGTATGACCCCAGACATTGAGGAGGTCAGGCAGGGTGGTGTGGGCACAGCCAGCACCGGGTGGGTCAGCAGGGCGTCAGCACAGAATCACAGAACGCCAGGTTGGAAGGGACCTCAAAGATCAGCTGGTGCAAGCTGCTCCGTTTGCGCCGGGTGCGGGAGGCACCGGTGGGGCGAGGACTCTCGGTCCCCGCTCCGCAGCACGGCCAGCGAGGCTCTGGTGAATAGGAGGAGAGTCTGAAACGCCTCCTACCTCTGACTTTAAATTAAAAAAGCGATGTGGTGTTTATTGGTTGTTGCGAGCGTCTCCGGAGCGGCAGGCTCATAAAGATCATATTACAGTACAAGCCATTATGCAAAGAGTTTACTATATATACATTTCTAAATGCTTCGGCAAACAGCAGCCTGCTTACGAGCAGAGAAGGATAACTGGTTCGTTTGGGGTAACAAATGATCCTTGATTTGATTTTAAATGCAATGACAGCAAAATTTATTTCTTATTTAATCACTTGCCAGAGCTGTTGAGGATGGGATGGTATTAAACTGCACAATGCAGCATATGACTACTGAATCAGTTGAAACAGGCATAGGAATATATTATGTTTATAGGATGGGAAGAGATTGTACAGCAATGCATATAACTAGAATGGGTATTTTTTGTCATTTATACAGTAGCTTATATCATTATTTCTTCCCACTTCCAATATCTCAGTCATAAAAACACAGGGGCTGCGATTCTCTTTGCATTACAGATAAAGCAGCTTGATTCTTTATTAAATATTTTTATTAATCTGAAGTACTACAAAGCATTTGAGCAGATAAATCAGGCTCCCAATAGTCATTTCCTCCCTGCTATGGCTCTATAAAGTGGATTCATTTATGAGTGTGCAATACCAGAAAAGAAGGTTTCCATATTCATTACCTTGCTCCCTTACGGTCCTGGTTTTCCATCCCCCGGCACCACGCAGGAGGGCTGGCACTAACGCGTTCCCTAAGCGGAAACAGGTCTTGGTAATCCCTGCCTGGGTTTGTGCCCAGGAACCTCCATTCAGGTAGCACCACCACCAACCTGCCAAGGCTGGGAGGGTGCCAGGAGGATGCTGAGGTCCCGCCGGTGCCAACTCCCCCAAACAGCAGTAGGGGGACAGCAGCACCTTTGGGGTGATTTGGGGATGGATCCAGCCCCAGCATCATCCCCTCTTTGCCTTTAGCCCTTGTCCTGGCTGCTGTCCCAGTAGGATGTGGGGATCCCATTATTTGGTAGAGGGACCTAGGAGGGTGCCCGACACCAAGGGGCTCTACTGGAGGTGGTTTGACCCTCTAAGGTGTCTCTAGCCTCTCACTGCCCCTTCACCCCCATCACCCTACATTCTCTCACCCCACGGAATACAGCATTTGGTGGCCAGCACCACACTTTTGGCCAAGACCCTCTTATGTCCCACAGGATGCTGCAGGGACAAGACCAGTGTGAGGGGGACAAGCTGCAGCTGGCAGCCTTCAGCCTTCAACAGCTGACAAGTCATTTAGTCATCAGAGGAAGCTGCAGAGAGGCACAAAGGGATTAAAGCTCTTTAAAACACAGCCAGGTGTGCAAACAAGTTTATCCTACAGTAACAGCTGACGCTGAAGCAGGAGGGCTCCATAAAGGTTACAGCAGCCATGCCGTTATTTAGGGCTCCTTGGGAGATGTGACATTTAGTGCCCACTTTTGCCAGGACCATCAGACTCACCAGGACCCCTGGAGCTGCTGCCTTCACCTCTCCAAGCCCAGGGCTGCAATTCCCTGCCCAGCATCAGGGTTGGCCTCATCCTGCCCCTTACTCCTCCTCACCCCAACTACTGCTGGCACCCCCAGGGGTCCTGGCTTTGCTCTCAGATTTTTCTGCAGCAGCTGCCTAACATTTGTTTGCTGTTTGGAAATGGGAATTACAGCACTTGGCAAAAGGCAGGGTCCCTCCGGGGGCACCAGCAGCAGCTGGCACAGCCCCAGCCTGGCACCTCGGGGCTCCAGAGCTCCAAAATGTTCCTCCTGCTATGGGTGGCCTTTTGCAGCCAAGCTGTGATTGAACATGAGGAAGCAGGAGCTGGACTGTGTGGGGATTTAGTGAGCTGGGGGTCTCTTCTCCCGAGTATCAGGTGACAGAATGAGAGGAAATGGCTTCAAGTTGCACAAGGGAGGTTTAAGTTGGTTATTAGGAAAGATTTGTTTCCTGCAAGTGTGGTCAGGCATTGGAACAGGTTGCCCAGGGAGGTAGTGGAGTCGCCATCCCTGGAGGTGTTCAAGAAATGTGTGGACATGGCACTTTGGGATATGGTTTAGTGGCCACAGTGCTGTTTAGGTCAACGATTGGACTTGATGATCTTAGAAGTCTTTTCCAACGGGAATGATTCTATGATTCTAAGCCTCTGTCCAGGTCACTGCTTTCCCCTGCCTTCCCCTGCTTTTCCTGCTTTTGAGCATCCCTGCTGTCCCCAGGGCATCCTCACAACCCTGCACCAGCACAGCCTGGCCCTGCACACCAGAGGGAGCCCACCAGCATCACAGAAAGGTGTGGATGAGGCTTTTTCCTTCCCTTTCCCCGTTGATTGCACTGGGCTAAGGGGAAGTAGAGCTTTGTCCCTCCCCATGGGGAGCTGCGGTCTGGTGGCTCATTTCGTGCGTTTCACTGACAAGTTCGGAGCCAGTTTGGGAGCTGTTACCCCTCTCCATATGTGCCAGCGTGTGATGCTTTTCTTGCTGGGAGCCGCTGGGGCTCCACATAAATTCACTGTCAGCCACAACTGTGTCACAGATGTCCCAGGACATGAATTTTTTTCTCCAGTTTTAGTGCTGGCATAAAGCTAAATTATGGTAGTTGTCAGCATTAGCAAAAACTGTCATCTCTGTCCTGCTCATAAAAAGCACAGTCATGGGGCCTGGGGGCTGGAAGAGAGGGAGGAGAGGTGGGTCAGCTCCCGTTTTCTGGAAATGACAGGGACTGGATTATTGTGCTGTGGAGCTAGGACTGGTGCTGGTTGGTTGGGCATGGCTGAGGTCACCAGCACTTTGGCAAAGCCATGGTAGGGCAGCAGCGAAGGCTCCTCGGCTGTGGGAAGCTCTTCCCTGTCCCTCCATCTCTCTCTGTCAAATTGGTTAAGTACTGGTGGGACACTCAGACCTCTCTCAGGGCCCTGGTGTGGATGGCAGAAGCCACACTGAAGCTAAATCCAACCCAAAAACTCTTACAGCACCTACCAGAGCTCAAACACAGCCACCTCGGGGTCTGCCCCTCTGCTCTCCAGCAGATGACTGTTAATGCGGAGCACACACCCCTCGCCTCCGGGACGCACTGGTGCTGTCGAGCACCAGCTTAGGAAGTGTTTTACACCTTCTCAGAACAATGCTGGAGAAGGAACTGAGCAGCCAGCAGTTGTAATTGAGATGGATGAAAGGGCAGCAGGCTTCCCCCAAAGCGTTTCAGGCAAGGTACTTGAGGAGAATATGAAGTGCTGCCACGCTCTAAAGATCGCCACGCTGCGGCTAAATTATTAATGGCTGGGAATGATTTCATATTTAATCTAAAGACTATTAATTACACTGCAGAAGAGCAACACACCATCCTGAGAGCCCCTCTCACCAACTGAATAATTTAGTGATGCCCCATATTTTACCTCAATGTCAAGGCAGGTGGGTGACACACCTCCTGCGCCTGCAGTGTTCGGGGCAGACACCGGTGTCCCGAGGGGGGTACACAGCGATGAGGACCAACCCTGACTTCCAAGCCCCCAACCCAGTGAAGGGCGTTGGGCAGAGGAGAGGCACGTGGGGCTCCTGTGGGGCTGGGGGCATGGCTCTCCTCCCCTGTGCTGTCTGGGTGCAGAGCTCTGTAGCAGCTCCAGCTGGGGAAACACTGAAGACCGATGTTTATTTGTCCAGGATTATTTGCTGATCACTGTTAGGGTGATCCAAGATGATCATTAAAAAGTGAAATGGGCTGTTTAATAATAATGCTCAGAGCACGCAGTGTGCCTCGCATTACGAGGATGTTTAAGCATGAGCCCAATTAAGTCCCTCACATCCCTACAGAATTTACCCCAGTTGTGTAAACTATTAGGCAAACTCCAGGCTCCTCACGCTCTCAGGCAATCCCAGAGCCTGGCACACTCTGCTAGAGCCCCATTTCTATCCTGGAGCTAAATTAAAATCCTATTGTGCTGCTAATATTTCCTGCTCTTGTTTCCAACAATTAAATTGTGACACTCTGCCAAAACGTACGAGGAAAGTGGAAAACGCTCTCAATCAGCTGGAAAGAGGAGGAAGAGAGAAGGAAAAGCCTCCCAGCTGCCTCCTGCCACCCTTGATGCAGCAGTGGTGGTCGTGGGTAAGGCAGCACCTGACGGAGGCGGTGGCGGCGGGGCGGGGAGTCGTCGTTCTCTGCCTGCTTGTGTGGGAAGTGGGACTTTAAATAGGAACTCTAAAGGTTTTTCTTCTTGCTTTAGGACAGAAATCTGTGAACTGGATCCATGTGGTAGCAAAAAGCAGGATAGGATAGGATAGGATAGGATAGGATAGGATAGGATAGGATAGGATAGGATAGAATAGAATAGTATAGAATAGAATAGAATAGAATAGAATAGAATAGAATAGAATAGAATAGAATAGAATAGAATAGAATAGAATAGACCAGGTTGCAAGAGACCTTTGAGATCATCGAGTCCAACTTATCACCCAACACCATCTGATCAACTAAACCATAGCACCAAGCACCCCATCAAGTCTCTTCCTAAACACCTCCAGTGACGGTGACTCCACCACCTCCCTGGGCAGCACATTCCAATGGCAAATCTCTCTTTCTATAAAGAGCTTCTTCATAACATCCAGCCTAAACCTGCCCTGGTGCAGCTTGAGACTGTGTCCTCTTGTTCTGGTGCTGGTTGCCTGGGAGAAGAGACCAGCCCCCACCTAGCTACAACCTCCCTTCAGGTAGTGGTAAACAGCACTAAGATCTCCTCTGAGCCTCCTCTTCTCCAGGCTAATACTGATGGTAAGAAAAGACCCAAAGAATCATTTCCACCACTGCTACCCCCAGCACCACCAGTGGCTTTGTTTTGCTGTCCTTCTCACACAGGTACAGTCACATCCTTTTAAATACCCTCCTGGTTTCTAATTCTCCCCTTTATCTTGGCTCCCTTGGCTGCTGCCCAGCACTCCCACTGGTCACCTGCCCCATGACACCTGCAAACCCCCAAAGTGCCCTCTCCCAGTTTCCCCACAGTGATGTCCAATGTGGGCAGAGCTGCCCTGTGTCTCCTTTTGGGGAGAAAACAGCTGATGGAGAGCAGGAGGAGCTGGCATCTAACAGCTGTGGGTCCTGCCAAGATGATGAGATCAAGTTAGCTGGTTGGGGGCAGGAGGGGAAAATAAAGGCTGTTTAAGAAAGAAATGACTATTTGGTCATGGCTTGCAAGTTGGTACTTAGAAATTCCATGAATTTTAAAATAAAAACATTGTGAGATTTGCACTTTCTTTTGAATGCTCACAAACTGCAGTGCCTAATACCTTCCCTGGCCATTAAGAAGCTGTGGTGGTGAGCAGAGAGCGCTCAGCACTACACTGATAGAGCAGTTAAACACCCTAATAGAATTGTGTTTGGAGAGGCTGCAAAGCCAGGTATAGAGCCCATACATAAACAAGGCCATTACCAGCCAGGGTAAGCGGTGATAGAATTTCATGAATATCCCCACAAAAAGCTTTGTATATTTATAACAACCCACAGAGTCGTTTGGAGCACAGTCAGGGGCCTTTCAGAGTGATTCCAGAGCTAAATTGTACAACAGATCTGCCTCTGTCTGCACTGGGTACCAGCCACAGCTGCTGCAGGTGATGCTGGGTGGGGATGAGAAGTGCTGGGTGCTGCAGGGGGAAATGAGGTGGCCCTATTTGGGCACCCTCCTCCCCAGGGTGCTGTGAGTCCTGAAGCACTGCTGGAAATGGCAGCCTGAGAAGTTTTTCCACTTTCCAGCTAAAGATGCTCTTTTTCAAGACAATCTTTGGCTTGCAGGGAAGGGGATGCAGAAGGGAGCTCCTTCCCCAGCTGGGATGGGGAGCAGTGGTGAGTGCTCCTCCTCCCTCTGACTGAGGAAGTTGCTAAGGGGCTAAAGGCCAAGAGGCAGAAGATTCCATGTCTCAGAGAAAGAGAAATAAATCTGGGACCCATTTGCCTTGAAGCATCAGGACAAAGCTCCTGTGGGACTTCAGAGCTGTACACAGATGGCTCAGAGGCTGGGTGAGAGCAGGACCTCCTCCATGGCACGGTGAGGCACCAGCTCGGGTGTGGTAAACACAACCATATCGGTGCTGTTGCACGCAGTCAGATCCTGGTGCTTCCCTTGGCTGCTTTGCTGATGCTCCTGCGCTAGGTCCTGCTGGCCCAGGCTGTCGAACGCAAGCAGCATCCACGCGTCTGCTGCCGGAGCTTGGGTGAGGGGAGCCACGCGAGGCAGCACCCCCACCCCCAAGAAGCCTCTGCAAGAAATCCACACTCTCAGCTTAAACCCGGGAAGGCAGGCTCCTGAGCGTATTTATTGCTTTAATTTCAATCACTGGGGACTTCAAACTTCAGAAAACTTCACTCTGCAGCTCCTGCAGAAGCTGCACCTGAGCGATAGGTGCGCAGCTCCAGCGCCAGCCGTAATAAAATGCTAATTGCAGTTCATAAATTATATGGGGATGCCTGGGACTATTGAAGAGCCTGGATGAAGTGTAGTGTTCAATTTATCCTGTGCACGCTGCCGACAGTGCTGCCAGCCTCCCTCTTGTCCCCCCTGTGTTGTTTTGTCATCTCTGTACTATCACCAATTCATCACAAAGGCAACTGAACTCGCCGATGTCCACCCACCGGGTGACTTTGTCTTCGCCACTCTATGACTTCTGAATTAAATTGTCAAAACACATTACTGAGAAAAATTTCACAAAGGGAAAGTTCTTTACCCTTTTATCCCATCTTAAGAGAGAATCAGTCTGATTTGAAGAAAACATGTCTGTTCATTATCCCTCCTGCTATCATATTTCTTCCCCCAGCAGCGGTAGGAGAAGGAGTCAATACACAAGTCTTGGCTGACATGATGGAGCATCCCACAGGAGTTGTCTCAATAAATTCTGAGATTGCCCAGGAAAAGCTGTGGGGTGTGTGTGTAATTTTCACTCTCTTTTATTCCTCCCACTCTCAGAGAATTTAAAAGAGGTTAGGGTCTTGCTGGTGTGGATTTCCCTGAGCTGGATGTCCCCACTCCCCCAGCCACGGAGGTCTGGAGAGAGCCCCTTGGAGTCCTTGCAGCAGAAGAAATTAGCCTGGGAGAGGCACAGGTCGGCATCTTGTGTGTGCTGAGGAGTCCTCAGATCTGGCACCTCCCTAAGAAGGCCACAAACAATTTGCAGACAGTAGAGCAGTCCCAAAACTATTCAGTTTGTACCAAAGGAAACCCTAGGCAGCAGTGCCTGGTCCCACACCCCTCCTTTTTGGTTCTTGGAGGAGTCAACCTCCCTAAGTACAGTGCAGCAAGCCCAAACATGAGGTGTCTGACTGTGGGTGGGCTCTGTCACCCCTTCCCTGGTCTGCTCTCCTCTATAACACAGGGCAGCCCCTGGCCAGCATCTGCAATCCTCAAATGAACAGAGTTTTCTCTTCCCTGGGACTTGTATCATGCTCAGTAGCACAGGAGGTGCCTGCTGGTGCAATCATGGAAAATAATTCACCTGCAGACATAAAACAAGAGGAGCCATTTCTCAAAGGGAAAGAGCTGTTGATTCCACACCTTCAACCCCCTCCTCCCCCCTTTTCTCATTCCCACATTGGTCTCTGGGCGTAATGGATCGGTCATAAAAAGCAAGTAACACCACATTGTGCACTCATTCTTTTGACTCTGGACAATATTAACATAACACACACATATTGTTTATTTATTCTGCTATAGTGGAAGTAAAGCAGGGTAGTGGCCCAACGTTTAAGTGGGGCATTTTTAAATGCTCCCATTTCCTCAGCCGTTATGATGCATTAGCCATCAGTAGTCAAATTGCCTTGTATTTGCAATTTTATGGCTACATTTTATCAAGCACACAGGAGCTGCATTCAAAGCATGAAAATAAACTATTCCACTTGTGTTAGGCAAGCACTGTTCTGACACAAGATAAGGCCAGAAAGCAGAAGTCTCCTTTATTTATTTTTTTATTATTATTATTTCTGCCTCAGCTCCAGATCCATCTCCAAACATTGCTTCTGCTCGCAGGAGCGACTGCTAAGAGCCCCCTTTATGGCTGTGTAGCATCCACGCATCCTCCCCACACGGAGAGCTCACAACTGAATTTAGCCTGCTGTGAAATCAGAGGATGTTTCTTTGCTGCTTTGAAATCCCTCCCAGCAAAACGCTGCCGTTGATTTCCCTCGCAGAGAGAACGGCTGCTGGGGTCAACCAAAAGCGGCCTTCCGGAGCTGGCATCCACGCTTGCAGCTCCCCTTGTGAAGCAGGAAAAGTTGCAGTGAGCAAATAATGTTGGTAATCAGGAGAAAAGAGTGATTCTTGAAGGTCTCTTCCAACCTGGTTATCCTATCCTATCCTATCCTATCCTATCCTATCCTATCCTATCCTATCCTATCCTATCCTATCTATCCTATCCTATCCTATCCTATCCTATCCTATCCTATCCTATCCTATCCTATCCTATCCTATCCTATCCTATCCTATCCTACTCTAGTCTATTCTATCCTATCCTATCCTATCCTATCCTATCCTATCCTATCCTATCCTATCCTATCCTATCCTATCCTATCCTATCCTACTCTAGTCTATTCTTCTACTCTACTCTATCCTATCCTATCCTATCCTATCCTATCCTATCCTATCCTATCCTATCCTATCCTATCCTATCCTATCCTATCCTATCCTCCCTGGGCAGGGCAGCCAGCACCGTGCCAGCAGGAGGGCTTTGGTGGTCAGGATGTGGCAGGCAGCTGGTCACACCATTGCTGTCCTCAGGACCCATACCCTCCCCTCATGTCAGTCCCAGCAGGCACCCCACGGCTTCAGAGTCATGCTTTGGGAAAGGGGAAACTCATCCAGGCTGTCCCCAAAGGGAGCTGCAGCTGGGAATTTGCTGCTGGGGGTGTGTGATTTGCTCCCTCTCATGGGCTCCAGGAGCTGGTGTCTGAGCCCAGCACGACAGTAACGGCTACAGAAGTGGAAGGGATTCCTCCACATCTTGGAAAATCGGAGAGAAAATCTCCCTTTTGACCCCTGGGAGTTGCTGGCCCAGCACAGTCTAAGTGTAAAGACCCCCAGAGATACAATCGTGGGTTTGGGCTCCAGCACTACCTAATGCTTAGGCCAATCCAAAACTAAATCTGCTCTTCGATGGGATGGAATTTTAGCTCTCCAGAGCTCTCAGCTCCTTCTCACGTAACACTTTATTGCCTTTATTGTCTCTGGGTCTGCTAATTCTGCCTGGCTTTATTTATTCCAGAGAGCTCTAGCTGCCGTTCAACCAGCTCCAGACTGTGTAGCATGAATATTACAGTGCTCACTCTCAGAGATGAAACGCTGACATATTCCTCATATTTTCTAGACAAGTACAGCTCCATTTAATATAAACATAAAAAATCCAGCAGCTATAGCTGCAGTGCCTTTTTTTTTTTCTTTCATCTCAAGCTCAGCAGTGTATTTAACCCAAAAAACCACTACAGCCTGTCAGGCTGCAGGCAATAACACGGGAAGAGAAAACAAGCCAAAGCATGTTGAGTTATCTAGAAAGCATGTGGCCAGGGTTATAATCATAGATTGATAGAATCACCAAATGGTTTGGGTTGGAACCTTTGTAGCTCACCTAGCCCAACCCCACTGCAGTCAGCTGGGACATCTGCAGCTGGAGCAGGCTGCTCAGAGCCCCAACCTTCCTGACCTGCAATCGTTCCAGGGATGGGGCAGCTACTGCCTCTCTAGGCAGCCGGAGCCAGCGTCTCGCCGCCCTCGTTGTTTTACTGTGGATTAGACTGAAATATCACACACGCCCTAGGAAACAAATTGCCGCAGCCTGCAGCACCCACGGACACCTGAACAGGAGGGAAGAGGGGCAGCTCGCTTAGGACTCAGGCTGGTCCGGGGGCCCACACAGGCAGCTCTGGACACACTGGCAGGCCCCCGGCACAGGCCAGGCCCTGGTGCAGCACTCCTCGTCTGCTTCGCCGGTCTTCCGAGGCTGACCCGCTCGGTACGACCGCGAGGGCGGCTTTAGCCTCTTTCTGTCCTAAGAACAGTCCCCGCGCCGGGCCCGGGGCCACTGTCACCAACCCGGCAGCCACGACGCGGGTCGGCGGTTCGCAGACAGCTCGCGGTCCCCTCTAACGGCGGCAGGGGGAACGCCAGGTCCATCCAACCGTCCTGGCCGTCCCGGGCGCGGAGGACAGACTCCGGCCGGGCCTCCCCAGCGCCCCGCGGGTGGATGCCGCTGCCCCAGGGCTGCGAGGGCCGGCAGCGGGAGACACCTTCATGGCTCTAGACTACAGCTTCCAACACGAAGCGGGGGACGAGGGGCGGGGGCAGGACTGCACTTCCCACTGTGCTCCGCGGCGGAGGGAGCCCGCGATCCCACAATGCACCGGGAAAGTGCATTTTAATCATTATTTGACCTTTTATTAGATAGCACGGAACCGCCCGCCGCGGAACCGTTAATAAACGGCAGTAACCGTGAGTGAACTTCCCTGCGTACCTACGGGCCGTGGGTCCTATCCCTGACCAGGGCCACTGCGGCCTTCATTTCCGGCGAAGCCGCTGTAGAACTACACCTCCCGTCATGCACCGCGTCACCGCAGCTTTCCGCTTCCGGCCGCGGCGGGAGCGCCCCCGTCCCCTCGGAGGGACCGCCGGGCCGAGGCGGTGACAGCCGCGGCAGCGTCGGTGGGGCCGGGGCAGGGTGGCCAGGGCGGGGCCGCGCAGCCGGGGCCCACCGAACTCCTCATCTCCCAGCGCGGCCCGGCCGGGTTCGCCGCGCCCCTGGGGCCTGGCAGGGTCACCTTCATGGGCGGGCGGTAGCGCGGGGTGCCCGGGGCCTGGTGAGGCGTCGCCTGGGCAGAGCGAGGACCGGAGGCGGCGGGGCCCGGGGCGATGTTCGTGCAGGAGGAGAAGATCTTCGCGGGGAAGGTGCTGAGGCTCCATGTGTGCACCATGGAGGGTGCGGAGTGGCTGGAGGAGGTCCCCGAGGACACTACGGTGGAGAAGCTGAAGGAGCGATGCCTGAAGCACGTAAGGAGAGGTGTTCCGTCCCCCGGGGCTGCTCTGTGTCCCCAGCAAACCCTCGGGAGTGTCGAGTCTTGCTGGGCGGGAGCGGGTGTGAGGCACAGATAGCGCCGAAATCTCTGCTCTTTCTGTGATATGCGGCGTGTTCTGGGCTGGGACTGAAAATCCTGGTCGGAGGGAAGGGCAGGCGAGTCTCTGTTGGAAGAAAACAGATTTTTTTTCCCAACGCCCTATAAACATAAGTAAACAAGTGGGGTTGTGTTCTGTTTTCCTGGTTTGCCGTGTCTGCCAACCCTCTGAATGAAGCTGTTCCCTGTCGGAAGAAAATGCCAGTTTCCAGATTTTTTTTATGTGTGTGCGTTGAAAAACGAGTTGTGGGGCAAATTACTTTGTAGCCTTTAGTTACAGAATTTCGGTGTGTGTTTCGTGGCATCGGTAGTGATCAGCAGCTCCTGCATGCACTTTATGGACTGGTGACGGTGGGTTGCAAGGTACTGGTAAACAGGCTTCGGGTGATTTCCTCTCAAAAAGTGCAGCCTGGTGTGTGTCTTGTTTCTGTTTAAGAACAAAGAAAGTTGCAACTGTGCAGGAGAACGTCCCTTTTTGAAAGACTTAGTACAGCCTTACTCTGTCTTGGCTCAGTAGCTGGTGTGGGGAGATAAAAGGCTGGTCTCCCTGTGTTCAGAGCTGTAAGGTCTTAATGGGCATGTCCAAAGAGTAAATTGCTAATCACTCTCTGGAAGAGAAAGCACCTAAAAATGCCTAGGCACAGTCTGTAGAAGTCCAGCTGGGAAACACAAGCTCTGTACTCACCTGCTCAGTTACCACTGGTGTGTTCATGGGTGTTAAATGTTAAAACCAGTGGATTCAAAACTGTTGGAATGAATGTTGAAGATCTGCCATGACATTGGTTTGCTTTAAAGCAAAACCATGATTGACAACAACAGCATGTAAGGTTGTGCCCCATGACCAGTACTGTCCCAAAGTGTCATTTTGTACCCAACACAACTCTGGCAGCTTGAGTCAGAACCTGCTGAATTTCTTGCTGACAGATTTACTGAGAGGTGTAACTTCTTTGTGGCAAAAGCAAGGGCTTCTATCCCTATCTCAGTTTACTCAATCAGATTTCATAAGGGGTTTTTTTCCCCCCCCTTGTGTCTTCAAAGTCTTGCAAAGGACTGGGGTTGGTTTTGTTTTGCTCGGGGGTTTTTGTGTGTGTGTGTGTGTGTTTGTTTGTTTCATAGAATACAGCTACAATAGGAGAACACATCTGTAAGATGTAATTGCTTAGCTCCCATTTGAAGGGCAAAAGGGTTTATTTTCTCAATGAACACTTTGTGAAGGGTGGCCAGCAGCCCATGTGCTCTCACTTCAGGCCTCCTGGTTCTTTGCTTTCAAATGGAACTTCTGGAAACTAGAGGTCCCAGCAGATGCTCTTTTTTCTTGTCCCATGGTCTTCATAAGTGCCTTTTGATTTAGGGATGAGAAGGGCTACACTTGGGGTTGCTTTGTCTGTGGCAGGTGTGAGCCTTCTTGAGGGAAAATGGAGGTGCCTTGCTGAAACCTATGAGGTGCAAGGTCTCTCCAACTGTTTAATTCATGGAAGAAGTTGAGTGCTCCACTCTTGTCCCTCTCCAGTGCAGCTGGATGGTTAAGCAGCAGAGTGGTGCAAAGACTCCCAAAGCAGGGTGAGCTACTGATTACATGGATGTGTGCAGAGCTGAGAGGCCTTTAATTATCAGGAAGCTTAATTGAATAGAGGCTTGCATTGCAGTGCGAGTCAGGGCAGCAGACAATTGATAACTTGGCTTGATGTTTGATTTCATTCTCTCTGCTGCTTGGTGCTAATGGTGTGGATTTGCATAACCATTATGGATAATGTATAGTTTTATGGAGGGGAAAAATACAAGTGGAAGAATCATGACTCCAGATCATGAGTGTGTTGCAATGAATCTTGGTAGCACCTTGAGATAATTTATGCAGCCATCTCTTGAAAGATGCTGATTATTATGTTCCCTAAAGCCTCTGAAATCATTCTTTCAGGAAGCAGAGGAAGATAGTATTTGGAAGAGATTGGAAGGAGGAAGGGGCCACTTTTCCCTCTGTAACATTCAAATGCATGCTGACCTTTGAAGTGTCACTCTGAGTGTCTTGTCTGAATTTTATGGGTTGGGTTTTTTTTGTTACAGACAAAGCAAAACCCCCAAACCCTTCCAGTAGTTTTCTTGACCTCTAACAATTTAGTAGTAATTATATGTTGTTGAGCTGTTGCCTTCAGTAATGCCCTCTGTGTACCCTGTGAACAAATACTTGATGATAAGTTGTTTCTCTTGCTAGTTGTTTTTTATCTCAAGTTTCACCATCCAGTGTTCTCTTGGAACAGTCTCTTCTCCCTGGGCAAAGGCCCCAGTGCCTCAGCAGGACCAGGCCCTGAGCTCTCCTGTGGTTTCCTTAAAAAGCAACTCTTCTTTCAGGGCCAGATTTGAGAAGGCTTGGCTCAGCCACTGAAACTCAACCTTAACTGAAATAGTTTTTCCATAGTCCTTGTGCCCAGCATTGGCAGCCCAGGTACAGTCGTGCTGGCAGCCAGGTACAGCAGTGCTACGGGCAGGCCTGGTTCTGATGCATCTTATTGCTCCTTGCTGAGGCTGGACCTTACTTCTGAAATACTAATGGAGATTATGGTTATGCACTTGGGGTGCACAAATATGGGCTGTGTGTGTCTGTAAGCAATACCTGTGATTTTCCTGGCAGTGTGAGACAAGGTTTTATAGCTTCTGTGCTACTGTTCCCCTTTTTCTTACTGCCTCAGTGATACTCACCTGGGGTTTAAGGTATGATAAGGAGTATCTGTGGAAGTGAAATGCAAGATGCTAGCTCTCAGAGAACAGAGATAAGGTAGGTTCATGCCCCTGGGCATGTTTTGGATACTTTGTGAGGGATACAGGTGGTTTAAACCACCCAAGCTTAGTAGTAGGGAGTTCCAGTGCTGTTTTCAAATGTTTGTGTTAACAAAAGCAAACAAAAATGCTTTTTCTTATTAAAAAAAGCCTAAAACCCAAACAGAAAGTCTTGTGGTTTCCAGGCTTTGCAAACAGCATTTGGCATCACCAGGGCTTACAATTGAAGCAGTTGCTCAGGCACCTGTGAACAGAGGTTTCTCACCTGCCTGGCAAAGCAGCCTGCCTGAGCTCCAGTGTTATAAAGAAATGCAAATATTTATGCTGGAAGCAAAACGATGAAAGAGCAGATCTGCTCCTTACAGTGCCTTTGTACAAAAAGATGAGAGAGAGAGCTTCTCTTCCCAGCATGCTGTGCCTCTGATTGCTGGGGAGCAGTGCTTGGTAAGCCCAGTCATGCCCTGGGCCTTTGAGGTGCAGCCTGAGTTCTCAGCTTTGAGGTGCACCCTCATTTCTCTGCTTTCTTTCACTTGTGTGACCCATGCTTCCTCTGCACTGTGCAGGGAGTCCTCCTCCCTTCACTGCTCTTCCTGTGGGTTACCAGTGCTGTGCCCTCTCTGAGCAGGAAGATGGTTTCAGTTTGAAGCCTTGTGCTCAATACAAAAGAACACTGTATTTTGGCAGGTATGGTTCTCATGAAGCAAGACTCCACAGTGAGATCTGGATGGTTAGTGGTGGTGGTTGCTGGTGGGCTGTTGAGAGCTAGCAGAGACATGGACTGTTGAGGTGGCCTTACTGTTTGCAGGGCATGTTATGATAAACTCATTATTTTACTAAGCAGCCTTTTTGCTATAGCTACTGTCCATATATGCATTACTGTTCTAGGCAGCTGCTGATAAAGTGGTTAGAGGTGCAGGAAGTAAGTTGAGATGTCCACAGAGCTTTTTAAACCAGGAACTTCTATTTTTTCCACTCTTCTACCTATTACTATTATGATTGCACACACCTCTCCCACCCCCCCCCCCCCCATTAATATGTGCTAAGGAAAAAGTGGATAATAGATCTGTGTCATGTCCCATCCCAAACATACACCTCCCAGCTCCCATTTCTGAGTTCTTCCTCTTGGGCTCTGACTCCCAAGATCTGTAACAGGAATATTTTGAGCTTGTTCCTCTAGAGGAAAGCTGTTCCACTGATGTACTCTCACACATTTTGGGTAACTAATCAGATCAATTTCAGGAGGTACTCCCAGCTGCTTCAAGGCTTTAATGTGTTCTTTGGCTTTTGTTCAGCAGTTAATATGATGAAGGATTGGTAAAGAAGCTACTGTTAGATGAAGCAGGACTCTGGCATTCTCCCATCAATCTTGTTGAGCTGGGAAGGGACTTCTTTTGCAAGGATTTGTTGTGATAGGGTGAGAGGAAATGGATTTGAGCTGGAAGAGGAGAGGTATAAACTGGATATTAGGAAGACACAAGACATTAGGAAGACATAAGGATGGTGAGACAGTGGAACAGGTTGCCCAGGCAGGTTGTGGATGGCCCTTTCTGAAGGTGTTCAAGGCTAGATTGGATGGAGCTTTGAGCAACCTGGTCTACTGAAAGGTTGGAACTAGATGATCTTTAAGGTCCTTTCCAACCCAAACCATTCTATGATCATTGGGGCATCAGAACTGTACAGAAGGTCAGATAAGGAACCGAAGATCAGTGATGAAAACAAGCCTGCTGTGTTTGGATAAAGAGCAGGCAGCTGAATTTTCCATCAGTTGAGTCACAACAGAAAAGGTGATGATGGACTAAAAGGTTTCCTTTGGAGGAGGCTGGTGACAGATGCTATGAGGAACAAGATGAAATGCTACATCAATTGAAGCAGTGATGTCAGGGAGGTTTCTGGAAATGGCTCTGCTATGTGAAAGGCGAACACAGTGTTCTGCAGACATGCTCCAAGTGGCTTGGTAGGAACATGTGCTGAAAGAGGTGTCATTAAAAGCAGGATTTTTTGTGAGCAGAGCAGGTGAGGTCAGCATTAAGTGGTGAGAGCAGCAGCATCAATTTTGTGGGGTGGGTTGGCTGTTATTTTTAATTTTGCCTTTCTGGAACTGCAACCGCTCTGCTTTTTCCACTCAGGCGAGTTAAAAGCCTCTAGATGCACTGATGTAATGCTCTTGAAATCTGTCCCTGTGGATCTGGGAGCCACTCTGGTGTGAAGATGAGTCAGTTCAAGGCTTGTGTGTGCACATTCTTTTTCAGGATTTGAACTTGATTTCCTACTCAGTTAATTGACACACAGTTTAGAATGATGATAAGGAATTGAGCACAACATTCATACATGGGGGGAAAAAAAGAATCTACTGTGTGCTGATTGTTTATGGCTGAGGAAGAAACACTGTGCACAGAGCTTTTTGTTCAGTGCTTTTTGGCACTGGTTAGGACTCCAGCAGCCAAATCACAGAATGCATCAGGTTGGAAGGAACTCTCAAATGTTGTCTTGTCCAATGCACCTGCAGTGAGCAGGGATACCTCCAGCTAGATCAGGTTGCTCAGGGCCCTGTCAACTTTGACCCTGAATGATTCCAGAGATGGGGCCTCCACCACCTCCCTAGGCAACCTGCTCACAATGAGGGTAGTGAAATCCTGGAAGAACTTCCTCCTAACATCCAACCTAAATCTACCATGCTCTGGTTTCAAGCCATTGCCCCTCATCCTACCACCACACCTTCTGAGCAGTCCCTCCCCAGCCTTCCTGCAGGTCTCCTTCAGATATTGACGATCTCTGGTCCCCTTCAGGTGCTGAATCTGATTCCAGTCTGAAACAAGGTGCAGAAACTGTAGTTTCCTTCTCAGTTTAAGGTCACATAAACCAAAATCACTGCTGGCTGTTGCTTGTTTAGTCTGCCAGTGTGTGTAAGTAATAATTAGGAGGTGAAGCAGAGTCTCTCCTCTATTTTGACACCAGTTACAAATAAGAAACACACTGCATTGTTACAACCTGCAAAAACACTGGGTGCTCTTTGTAGATTTGCATTCTAATTATATGAATTGCTACCCTCAGCATTCTCAAGAGATCTGTTGCAGGGTTCACATAGCTGTGGCTCCTAGGGCATCCTTGCTTTAGCTTCAAATCTCTGGGCCTGAGTATAGGAGCAGCATTCAGTGTGAAGCATGACAGAGATGTCCTGTAGTGAGAGAGTGCAAATCCCCACTTGGGGTGATTGTGCTGTAATGTTAGGTCTTTGAAACTGGCTGTTTAAAGGGTTTTTTTAGACCATAATTAGTAGGAACTTATGGGCTGCTCAGGGAGGTGGTGGGGTCGATGTCCCGGGGGGGGGGGGGGGGGGGGGGGGTTGTGTGTGTTTAAGAAAAGTCTGGATGAGGCACTTAGTGCCATGGTCTGGTTGATTATTTAGGGTTGGGTGATTGGTTGGACTTGATGGTCTTGGAGGTCTCTTCCAACCTGGTTGATTCTGTAACTTAAATGTAGCAATCCACTTAACAGCATTGAGTATGATAAAGGGACTGGAAGATCTCACATGGGAGGGAAGACTGAGAAACCTGAGGCCATGTAGCCTGGAGAGGAGAAGGCTGAGGGGGACTTTATCAATGTCTACAAATACCTGAAGGGTGGCTGTCAGCAGGATGGAGCTAGCTTCTTCTGAGCAATCCCCAATGATAGGACAGACAAGGGCCAGTGGGTGTAAACTCAATCACAGGAAATTACATCTCAACATCAGAAAAACATTTTTTACTATGAGGGTGGCAGAGTGCTGGAGCAGGTTGCCCAGAGAGGTTGTGGTGTCTCCTTCTCTGGAGATCTTCAAAACCCACCTGGTTCCTATGTGACCTGCCCTAAGTGGTCCTGCTTTGCAGGGGGGTTGGAGGTCCCTCCCAACCTCTAGCATTCTATGAGGAAAGAAGGGTAAAATCTTTCCTTTTGGTGGTTAGTCTTCCCAGCTAGGAGCTTGGATGTGCAGGTAGAAACCTCGCCCAGTCAGTGGTGTTGCAGCATAAATCAAGCTGCAGTTTCTTTAATAAAACACATTCTGTGCACTGGCCTCTGGCATGTTGTGTGGTTACTTTATTAAGAGGCCTGTAAATGATGGCACAGTTTACATGTGGAGAATCTTCAGTGCAGAGCACAGTGATTCATGCAGTGAGCTTGTTTCTCTCTTCTGATCTTCCAGTGTTTATTATCTTCTGCAGTGTGTACCTGGGAGCCTGGAGGATCCAAAAACTGTGACGCATCATAAGTTGATCCATGCTACTTCTGAGAAGGTGCTGACAGACACAAAAACAGTGTTGGAGGAAAACATTCAAGATAGAGGTAAGACTGCCTGGGGGGGGATTATATCCTATCAGCTTGGGAACATGAGATTGTGTTGAACTAGTTAGCAAGTTCCAAACGGTAACCTTTTTAATGTCTGCTTTCTGCTTTGATATAGGAAGCTAATAAGTTGGCCCAAAAAAAAAAAAAGAGGAAAAAAAAAGACTTTTTCATCCCCAGAGAGAGCACCTTGAGCAGTTTGCTTTTCTTTACTCTTCCCTTTAAGAGTTGAAAAGGAATTAGGAGTGTGGATTAACTCAATGAGTTTTTAAGATACTATTTTTATGCCTTTTAAAGGATTTTTTTTTTGTTTTGTTTTTAATTCCAGGGCAGCATTTATCCTTCAAAACAATTCAGAAGTAGAATAGAATGGAATTAACCAGGTAGCTGAGTACTCCCAGACAGACAAGCCAATGCTTTTGGAGGGTTTCTTGAGGTCTGTAGGTCAAGCAGAAGGGTGGTTGCTGAGGTGTACCTGAGTGTCTGCAGTTTAGATCTCATTCTGTCCTCTGCAAGTGTAGGTCAGAACCCATGGTGCTGTAGTATCATTGACTGCAGTAGAGTGTGTGAGGTGTGTCTTTGCTCCTGAACTTTAAAGGTGTAAAGGATCATGTGAAACAAAAGAAGATTTAAAGCTGAGAGCTGGAGTCAGTTTTCACCAGGCAGCTTAAGCTAGTGGTCCCTTCCTAGGCTGGATGTTAGGACAAAATTGTTCACAGAAGAGAGATTGGCCATTGGAATGTGCTGCCCAGGGAGGTGGTGGAATCACCATCACTGGAAGTGTTTAGAAAGAGACTGGATGAGGCACTTGGTGCCGTGGTTTAGTTGAGTAGATGGTGTTGGGTGATAGGTTGGACTTGATGATCTCAAAGGTCTTTCCCAACCTGGTTAATTCTGTTATTCTATAAAGGGCAGTGGTGCAGGAAGGGAGAGAAGCAGGGCTGCTGTAGACTGAGATACTGCCTGAACCAGAGACTTGGCAGGAGCAGAGTTCCTGGGTTTTTGCCTGAGTTCCTGCAGGCTGGAGGGTAGATGCCATGGCCAGGAGGGTTTGGTGTCTCTTCCAAGGCAGTCACCTCTCACCTTTAGAGCAGAAGGGGAGCTGAGAGGCACCCAGGCTGAGGGTGCTGTGTTATTTCTAGGCGAGGCGCCGGCTCCTGCCGAGGTTTGAATTGCAGCTTGCAGCAGCTCGGCAGTATTAACTGTGTGCTCCTCACAAGCTGCCAGGGGAAAGCCTCTTCACTCCCTTTCCCCCTGCAACGTGCTCTGCCTCTCCTGTGCCTTGTCTGTCAGGGGAGCGAGATCACAGCCAGCAGCTGATTGCCACCGGCTGACTGCGCAGGGCAGCCAAGAGTCAGCACATGGATCCTCTCGCCTTGTGATCAGCTGGACAAATGAGGGTTAACAGCCTGCACCAGCTGTTGCTCTTGGCTGTTATGTGCTGAGCCAAGCCAAGGAAACTTGTTGTGCAGAGCACGCTTCGTTTGCTTTTTAGCTGCTTAATGCAACGGACTAAAAACCCTGTGTCAGGCTGGATCTGGCTGAAGGGCTGCAGATGCTGCACAGACCCCTTTAGGGCTCCAAGCTGTTCGTCTGCATCTCTCCACCCTCAGAATGTAGGTGGGAGTAACTGAGGTACCAGAAACTTGTGAAGCATCACTTCATCTCCAGAAAAAGGGTACCTTGGCAGTGGAAGTCTGACAAGCTCAGGTGAAGATTGTGCCAGGTGTTGTGGGATATCTGAGACTGGTGACTTGTTTGCCCTTGATACTTGCCCTGCTGGGCTACCAGTGATGCAGCCTTGCTCTAGACTGAGTCACTCTGCTGCCGTTCACACACAAGGGTGAGCTTTAGCGTGACACTGAAAGCTTGGTGCTTGCTTTGCTCCTCTCGAGATCACCCAGTCCAACCCCCTTGATAATTCAGGGGCACCCAAAGCAGGTCTAGGCAGGTGTAGAAAGTCTCCAGAGGAGACTCCACAACCTCTCTGAGCAATCCAGCACCCTCAAAATGAAGAAGATTTTTCCTTAGGTCCAACTAACCCTTTTCCCTAGGTCCAACTAATAATGGACCATGTTTGGAATTCACTATGCACTAAGGAGCAGCGGACACCTAAGGAGAGTATGTAAAGCCATGCAGGCTTTGAAGTGTGAAAAAGGTCTGGTGCTGCAGTGGAATTAATGCAAACTTCATCTCCAGGAAAAGGTGGATTTCTGAACTGTCTCAGAAGAGCTCTTCTCGCACTGCTTTCTGCTGCACTTCAGTGTCTTTCTCTTTGCAGATGTCTTGCTGTTGATCAAGAAGCGTGCGCCACCTCCGCTCCCCAAAATGGCAGACGTGTCAGCAGAGGAGAAAGTGAGTTTGGAAAGACTTCTGCCCTTCATTAACTGCTTTACTAATGAGCTGCAGAAGGATTGCTGTGGTGCACTCTTGTCTGTAGAGGCAAATGCTGCCTGTTAAATTCTAGGGAAGTTATTTTATACTTCTTCCAAACTTTGAGGAAACTGATTCATTCCCCTCCCACCCTCTTTTTTAACTTAAGATGTGCCTTAGGCTGAGACATGCAGGCATACCCTGTGGAAGTGGTTATGGATTTCATCTTTGAACAAAATAACAACTGTATAAGCATAGTTCAACAGCTGCCTGGCTTTATCTCAGTCTGAAAACCCAACAGGAGTGTGTTGATTTGTTGTCAGGCTGACTTCGTCTGTGGCTTGTTTACTCTCTAACCAGGTGTCTAGAGCTGAAGTGTTAGCCCTTGACTGTTCTTTATTTTAGTGGAGTGCAATTGTTACTGAGGGTCAGTGATGCTCTCAGGATGATGCTTATGCATGAGTGATACTGCAGTTGATGTTATCACATCAACACTTTGAGCAATGCTTGTGCCTGACCTTGTGAATTTCTAGATGTCACTACTTCATCCTTGCACAGCTTTGTTTCTTCTTGCTTCCTGTAGGTATTGGTGTGTGTCTCTGTGTCCCTTCCTGTAGGTATTGGTGTGTGTCTGTGTCCCTTCCTGTAGGTATTGGTGTGTGTCTGTGTCCCTTCCTGTAGGTATTGGTGTGTGTCTGTGTCCCTTCCTGTAGGTATTGGTGTGTGTCTCTCCCTTCAGTATGGTCTTGCCTTGCAAAATGTCACTGTAAAGCATAACTTACAAGACTGGGAAATGTTTCTAGTTGTCCCTTGTTATGTTTTCTCCTGGACTATGAGCATGTACTGAAAATCCAAGGCACCATCTACTTCTGCATGATACCTGCAAGTGATGAAGCACTCCCAGTGCTGAGCAGTTGAGTGCTGGTCTGAGCAGAGTGTTGGCACATCTCAACAATCTGTGGGTTGAAAGAGAGCAAGCTATGAGCAGAGCATGGTCCTGGGCACTGAGACCTCTGTTCTCTCCCATGTTTCATTCATCACTTCCCCTCTTTATGCTGGAATTTCCCTGTGTATTTAGGTAAGAGAAATAGGAAATAAAGGTTGAAAGTGAGGCAAACCAACAGGTCCAGTTTTGCTCTCTAAGTGCAGAATGATTCTGGTGCTTTTAACCCCCTGTATTGCTGGACTGCTGTTTCTCTTAGCTGCGAGTTACAGAGCACTGCTTGATGCCTTGGTGAAGGATAAGAAACTGCTCTCAGCTATGCTGTGTTCTCTGTTCTGTGGATAATGGGCTATGAAACCTGATCATATTTCCTGTCCTTCAGAGGAAACAAGAGCAGAAAGCTCCTGATAAGGATGCCATTCTCAAAGCAACTGCAAACCTGCCCTCTCGCAGCGTGGATCGTACTGTGGCCCACCACAGCATGAGGGATGTAAGTATTGCACTTGACTTAGACTCTCACCCTAAGTACCTTTTCTGTGACCCTTTCTCTTACATACAAATGTGTTTCTCCTTCCTTTAGAAGAGAAATTCAGATGTGTACTACAGTAGATAGCTAAAGAGTTAGACTCTGGTCATGCTATTTGGTGATAATGAAACGCTCTGTTGGAAGTTATCATTTCTAAATGTTTCATTTGTCCTTGGGAGAGCCTCAGTAAACATGCTCAAGGTATGGCAGATGTGAAGTTAGGGAAGTTTATTTCTTCAATCTGAAATGGTTCAGGTGTTTGCAGTGGTGGGAGGGGGTTTCTCTTCCGTGGTTTTGAAAAGAGAAGCTAAGTATAAATTTTGACTTCAGTTATTGAATGTTGATAGAGTCTCTAATGCTGCTTTAGCAGCAGCAGCATGGGGACTGTTTTACCCTTAGTGCTACAAGGGGTATGAAGCAACCAATCTGCCAACATATCACTTGCTGTCAGTGTGCCCTAGTAACTTAAAGGGGACAGTTGGCATTTAAGCTGTTTACTGGCCACCATGACCTACTGAGCAAACATACTTAAACCCAAATGTCCAGCTGAAAGGAATTGGTGATGCTTCAGTTCAGAAGACATCTTTGATCTGTGTTGTTCAAGTTTAGATGGCTAGGGAGCAGACTAGGAAGGCTCCTTGTTTCACAGAAGCAAGGAGCACCAGTATGAACCTACCGTAACTGTGTTTTTGCAACACCTGGGCAAGATGGTGGGCCTGTTTCTGTGTTCCTGAGCCCTGCACACGTGGTGGTGCAACTGGGCAGCAGGCTGTGGGAGAAATAAAGGCTTTTCTGCCCGGTAGGTTTTACTTCCATGTAGCACTTCCCAGGAAAGGCCCAGTGCTTCTTGAGAGGCTAAGCATTGAAAGTAGAGCCCTGGTAAAGCCTCATTCTGTCCAGATCCTAACAGTAGATAAATTAAACTTCAATGATGTCTGGTAACTTCCTGTCTAAATGCTTTGACAGTTTCCTTTCTTGCAGTTCCAGACGGAGCTCCGGAAGATCTTAGTCTCTCTCATAGAAGTTGCACAGAAATTGCTAGCGCTGAACCCAGATGCAGTTGAACTATTTAAGAAGGCAAATGGTATGAACTTATCTTTAATAGTTACTTGTTCAGTCCTGGGAACTTTTTTTTTTTTGCTTCCATAGCAGAAGAATTGGCTGACAAGAGTGGAGTCCAGGCCTCAGTGTAATAGCAAAGCTACTGCCAGCTTTGTGCCAAAGAGTTCACCTTGTGGAAATGGATTGTGTGCAAGTGGTGAATTTCTGAGGTACCTTTGGGATGGATGAGAAGTTCCATTTAAAAAGGAAATAGCAGTGAAAAAAGCTGGAAAACTTCATCTTGCACTTTAGGGATGGTAAAGAATAGCTTAAAATACACAAGGAGATAGCAGAATGAGGAGAAAGTGAAGCTGTTGATTCAGTTTGTGGGAAATGCTCACTCTTGAGGTCTGCTACTGCCAGATAAATAGATCTTCAGTGAGTCTCCTGTATATTCATGTGGAATACCATGGTCCTGTGGGAGTTAGATGTCTTCTATTTGAGATCTTGAACACATCTGGCCAAAGTCTTTTGTCCTGGAAGAATCTATCTAAGCCAGACCAAGCTGACTGCAGCAAGTTAAATGACGAGATAGCAAATTTGGGGCAGAAACAAAAGAAGGGATGGAAGAAAAGAATGGAGTTTGAACTTAGCACATGCCATTCCATTGAGAGAGGGGTTTATTTTTAGGTTGAAGTCAATCTGAACATTGTTTTGTTTGTGTATGTGTAGCCATGCTGGATGAGGATGAGGAAGACAGAGTGGATGAGATAGCTCTGCGACAGCTTACAGAAATGGGGTTTCCAGAAAGCAGAGCTGTCAAAGCCCTTCGATTAAATCAGTAAGTGTACTCAGCACACTGCCTGTGAAGTACTTGAGATGGTTAAAATGAAAAATTGCATTTCCTCCCCCCTCTAAAGTCTCCTTATGTGGGTCACCTAAATCTAGGCTGGAGAAAGCAGGAACTCAAAGAGCAGTGCTGCCTCAGGCAATGCGCAGGTGGGGATAGCACAGGGAAGGGGAAGTGGTGCTCAACTTGCTCTGGAGAGAAGAGCTGGTCTGCAGTTCACAAGGCTGCCAGGTTGACCCTGTTCCCAACTATGAAACTCACATTTTCTTCTACTTTAGAGTTCAGATTTTGCAGAGAAAAGAGCAAACCAAGCCCATCCACAATGGTCTTTCAGCTACAAAAAAAATACCTCATGCTGATCTTTTGAAAACATCCCAAGAATATTGTGAAGTCCAGACAGTACCTGTAGGGAGATTGGAGGTAATGTGCTGTTTCTCATGCCCTAAGGAGAATCAGCTGTGCAGCCTCACTCCTGAGAGGGATTTGTTAGACCGTTCTCAAATATCTCTAATGATGGAGAGCGCATTCCAGTCCCTCTTTTCCAATACCTCTCTCTAAAGGCTCAGACTTCTCTTATGTCCTTCATTTTTTGTGTTGTAACAAAAAAGCCAAATAGGCATGAATCACATGAGCATGTAATTTCATGTGAGATATGGGAATCACTACATGTTCAGCTGCCCTCTTGTTATGTTTGTTTCCTTCACTGCTCAGGATCCCTTACCTTGAGCTCTTAACTGTGTAGCAAGTGACCGTGTTATGAATCTGGTGTTCTGCTGCCTTGGACTGGCCTCTCCGTTGAAAGAACAGATTCCCTCTTAAGCCAGAGTGGAGGAAGAGCAGAGTGGTACCTGTCCAAGTACAGTTCCCTGTGTTCAATTCTGCTGTAGCTCGGGGCATATTGTGAACATACAATGTTTTCCCCCTCTTTCTTGTGTCATTAATAGCATTCCAGATCTCAGGTGTCTGAGAGAGATCTCGCTAAGAAGCAAGAAAGCAGCTTGCAGCTGAGATGTGGTTCCATGTAAATTTGGAACATGCTTGGCTTGCAGTTTTGTCAACAGTTGCAAATAGCTGGTGTCACTCTGTTGTGAAGCACAGCAGATGATGTGCAGAATAAGGTGACTCCCTCAGAAATGCCTTTTAAAATCTGGGTTGCAGCTGTCCAAGTTGGACTTCATTCCTCTGTCTTCCAGGCTTCAGAGATCCGTCTGAATGCACAGAGAATTAAGGTGCTCTGAGTTTTGCTCCAAAACTTTATGATTTATGACTTTCCAGACATTAATGAATCTGGAAGTCAGTATACCATGGGAGTAAATGGAGAGGCAAATGTATGTGGGATGCTGCTGCACATCTGGAGTGCTGCTCATCCCTGCGCTTTGATTTGTTTTTCAGTATGTCAGTGACACAAGCCATGGAGTGGTTGATAGAACATGCCGATGACCCTACAGTGGATGCTCCACTTCCAGGTCAGACTCCATCAGAAGCCACAGATGAAGCTGGTGCATCCTCTGCTGAAGCAACTGCAGGTCCTAGTGCAGAGGCAGGTGGGGAAGAGGCCAAGGATGAGCTGACAGAAATATTCAAGAAGATCCGGAGGAAAAGAGAGTTTCGTCCAGACCCACGAGTATGTGGTGTTTAGCTCATTAGATAGCTGTGAGGGTTGGAAGGGACAGTGTGGGCTCCATGGAATCCAAATAGCTCTATAGTTAAGTTAAATGGGACACCTGGGTAGGTGTATATTATGCTGGCTCGACAGTGTTTTAGTGGAAGTCTTTAGGGGCTGTTTAAATTCAGGCTGCTGAAAGGGATATTAGGTAATGAAGGCATTGCTGTCTCAGGTCACAGGATCTAAACTACTGACACTGTTATTTCTGCACCTAAAAATTCACTGTTGGGACTGAAGTGAGCTGCCAGACTCCTGGCATTGCATTTCATCACTGCTGTCTAGGAAGGAAGGGCTGCAGAACAGGAGTGGGTCCTTTTGCTGTAGAAAAGGACAGAAGGGCTTTTATTATTTTTAGAGGGCAAAGAAAAGTATCACCAGCAGATTTTAGCCTTGCAGCAAATGCAAGGGTTAGCAGGTTTTACTTCAGAATGCAGCATTAGCTGAAGGGAAATTCAGTGTTGTTAACACTCTGCAGAGTCACCAGGAGGTGCTCTTCAGAACCTGGCACTTAGCTTTTCATGAGCAGCCGTTTCTTGAGATGTGGGTTACAAGCTGCAAATGTATTTGATGACCTGGGTACAATTTCTAAGTGATTAAACATTCTCAAAACAATATCTAGGCATGCTTGTCTAAATGCATCACACTCACCAGCAGCATAATAAATCTGGGAAGGGAAATGTAATTGAGTGAATGGAACAAGTGCATGTGAAGCTTGAGCTATCGGTGAGATGAGAAGAAAAGCTTTGTGACCTGAGAAGGTGGTCTAAATTCAGGTGTTTCTGTCCTGCTCTTCTCCTTTATCCTGGCCTGCATCAGGAATAGTGTGACCAGCAGGAGCAGGGAGGTCATTCTGCTCCTGTACACTGCACTGGTTAGGTCACACCTTGAGTACTGTGTCCAGTTCTGGGCCCCTCAGTTTAGGAAGGATGTTGACTTGCTGGAATGTGTCCAGAGAAGGGCAACAAAGTTGGTGAGGGGTTTGGAACACAAGCCCTATGAGGAGAGACTGAGGGAGCTGGGGTTGCTTAGCCTGGAGAAGAGGAAGCTCAGGGGAAACCTTATTGCTGTCTACAGCCCCCGAAGGGAGGTTGTAGACAGGTGGGGGTTGGTCTCTTCTCCCAGGCAACCAGCACCAGAACAAGAAGACACAGTCTCAAGCTGCACCAGGGCAGGTTTAGGCTGGAGGTTAGGAAGAAATTCTACACAGAGAGAGCGATTGCCCATTGGAATGTGCTGCCCTGGGAGGTGGTGGAGTCACCATCATTGGAGGTGTTCAGGAGGAGACTTGATAGGGTGCCTGATTGCATGGTTTAGTTGATTAGTTGGGTTGGATAATAGGTTGGACTCGATCTTGAAGGTCGCTTCTAACCTGATCTATTCTATTCTTTCTACCCCAGGTGTGCTTGCTCCTTGCCTTACTTTCAGTATTGAGGATAGGAACTACCCTTAAAGATGTCTTCTTCCATTAAAAAAAGGCTCTTTTAATACAGAGTAGTGGAAAACTTGGCAGATAAGATTACTTAGAGGTCTACAGGTGGAAACAATGGGGTCTTTTACCCCAGAGAAGGTGAAAGGATGTGATTGTTCTCATCTCTGTTTTAAATATTACCTTTATTAAGCTGTGCCAATCTGATCTAGGCTGTCATTGCCCTGATGGAGATGGGATTTGATGAGAAAGAAGTGGTAGATGCACTCAGAGTAAACAACAACCAGCAAAATGCGGCCGTGAGTACTATGTCACTTCCTTACTGTCCTCTTAGTCTGTTCACCTGATTGTTCTCATGGATGTTTTGGTCTGTCATAAAGCTCAGCTGTCACTGAAGGTGAAATGAGCACTGCATGTCCTGTGCCTCTTTCAAATTCAATACACAACCAGAATGCAAGGAGTGTAGACTTTGTAGAGTAACTTGGCATGCCTGAGGTTGAGGCTGATCTGCTTCAAAACCTTTGGCAACGCTCCCTCTCTAGAATCTGCAAGAGAGATTGTGCTATCATGAGAAAGGGAGATGTGTTCCAAATAATTACTGGATAAAGCACAGGAATAAAGGATGAAGTGAAAAACTCAAGCCATGCAGAGTGTAAATGACCATTCTGCAGCAAAGCGTTCCAAAGTTCATGGAATTAAAAGAATGGGAAGGTTTTCAAAGGCTGGTGGATATGCTCAGGAAAATTTATGTTGACACAGCTGATAGCTGAGGAGTCTTCTCTCAAGCATCCAGTGCTGGCTGCTGTTAGAGAGGATATAGTGCTGCGTGTTATTTCAGGCTACCACATTGTGAGCATGTTGATGAGGTTGCTTTGAAGCAGGACATAGATGGGGTAACACCCATCTTCCCTGAGCTTTGAGGCATCCAAAGCTGGTGTAACTTTATTACCATGCCCAGGCACTGCTGCTGTTCCTGTGGAAATAAAAGTTGTGTGGGAGCAGTGCAGAAGTGAACAGCAGCCAAGTGTGAAGAATGGAGAGCTTGGTCTTTAACTGTGACAGGAAACCGTTTTTTAACGTGCCACATTAGTCAAAACTTTGGAGACACTGATTCTAACTGAACCAATCATGAAATCTATTGTGCCTGGTGATCTCTTTCAGTGTGAATGGCTGCTGGGAGACAGAAAGCCTTCTCCTGAGGATTTAGATAAGGGCATTGACACCAACAGCCCTCTCTTCCAAGCCATCTTAGAAAACCCAGTGGTACAGTTAGGGTTAACCAACCCTAAAACTCTACTAGGTAAGTCCTGCTCGGGTTCCTGCTGTGTAAACACTGTCTGTGCTGTTGCTAGCAAGTAGAGACTGGGTGATGGCAGCCTGCTTTGTGGGATAGGTGCAGCTCTCTACCCTTTCTCTCCCTTTCAGCAGCTGTATTGTTTGCTTCATACTGCAACTCAGCTAAACCCAGACCAGAACTTGGGGCTGTCCCAGAAACGATGCTAATTCCCCAGGCTACTGGATTACGCTTGCTGAACTCAGAACTTTAATAGCTGCTGGCTGCAATGCTGTTGTGGATTTAGGAGACCTTTTGTGTGCTCCCTTTGGCTACAAGGAGAAAAATCAGGAATGTCTGTCTAGAAGCCTGATTATTTCACAGGAAAAACAAGGCTGTCTCCTGCTGTAGAGCTTACTGTGTGTCTCAAGAGTAACCAAACAAGAAGTCTGAGCTAAAGCCTTGCTATCAAAGCTGAGATAATGTGTGTGAGAACACATCCCTTTGCTTGGGTTTCAGCTTGGTGGTACAGTTTGTGAGCACAGCAAGTACCCACAGACCCTGACAGTGAAACACAAATCTCTGATGAATTGCTCTCTCTGATGCTGTGGAGGACAGCACAGAAGAATGAATGGCATTAACTCTGAAGTGCATACAGAGTTCTGCATTTGCAGTCTTTGGCTTCAAACTTGGAGGCAGTGCTTTTAGCTAAAGGATGTATGTGCAGCTCTTTCAAGAGAGCTTTTGAAAATACAGCTTTAAAAACAACTGGGAGAGTTTGCAAGCTTTTAAATCCTTCAGGAGCAGAGCCTTCCCACTCTTCATTTCTGAACAAATGGTCTCTTCATTTCCAAGGAGGGTTCCATACTGCAGCTCAGAATATAAATAGAAAATGAAATGCTCTTATATGTGCTTGTAAAGCTTGGATGAACATCAGGCAATATATTCCTGATGATGCATCTGCAATTTGCTTATGTCACAGATTTTCATAGTGAGAGTATGCATTTAATTGGATACTTGAAGAATGTTGATAAATCTCTGGTTCTAAGCTTTTGAGTCTGTGTAAAATAATATGAAGTGGTGAAAGGTGAGAACTGCTCTTTATCCTGGGCTTTTCTGTAGGCATGCTGCATGACCTTGAGCAAGGTATTCATGATGAGCCTTTCAGAGGTGCTGGGGACTTGCAGCTCCCACTGATGTCACTTGGAGCTTTGTACACTAACACTCTGGGGAAAGTTAAGGCCCTGACCTTGGTGCCAGTCTGCCAGAATCTTACAACTGACATTCTAGTGACTTCTGCATAGGTCAGATGTGCAACTGCTTTTTTCTTGTCCTGTTCTGTAATGATTGCTCCAAATAGCCAATAGCCCAGCTCAATGTCTGTCATAAGGCTTATAAATTATTGCCTGGCCAATTCTTGTGCCAGATTTGCAGCTTAGCTCTTGCAGTAGCTGTCTGGCTGCTTCAGTTAAGTAGAAGGGTGAAAACTAACACATTAAAAAAGAAACCAAACTGAACAACAAAGCTTATTGCAGAGACAACTGTGTGTAGAAAGAAATCTTAAGTATTTGGGTTGCTGGTACTGTTTGGAAATGGAGGTGATTGTTCTGCACAGGCACAAGGTATACTGCCTGAGATAGATCTGGCTGCCTCCCTGACATCCTTAACTCTCTGAACACCAGGAAGGAGAAAGCCCATGATGCTCATGGGGAAGATCATAGAATCATAGACTGGTTTGGGTTGGAAAGGTCCTCCAAAAGTCATCAAGTCCAACCCCCCTGCAGTGAGCAGGGACATGTTTCATTAGATCAGGTTACTCAGAGCCTTTTTGAATCTGGCCTTGAATATCTCCAGGGATGGGGCCTTAACTATGTCCCTGGGCAACCTGTTTCAGTGTTCCACCACCTTCACGGTGCAGAACTTGTTCCTAACATCCAATCTAAATCTAATTTCAAACTATTGCCTCTCATCTTGTCACTGAACGCTCCCTCTGCAGCCTTCTTGTAGCTCCCTTCAAATACTGGAAGGCCACTATTAGGTCTCCCCAGAGCTTTCTCTTCTCCAGGCTGAACAACCCCAGCTCCCTCATCCTGTCCTCATAGGAGAAGTGTTGCAGCCCCTTGGTCATTTTCATGGTCCTCCTCTGGACCTATACCATCAGGTCCATCTCATTCCTTTCTGGCTCCATGGGCCTCTGAAAAGATGAAGCTCTGAGGAGCAAATTTCTGCTGGCTCTGCTGCTCGTTCTTGAGTGGCCTTTGACATCTGCTGCTTATTTCACTGGCTTAGTTTTTTTCTTCAGAGGTTTTCTGAGAGAGTTGTCATGAGACAGCCAAATTGCAGCAAGGGAAAGCAAAGGTAACAGAGGCAAGGGGGTGACAGAGCTTTCCATGAACTGTTGTGGTTGAGTACCAGAGAGAAAGAAGTACCAGGGTGCAATAAGTAGGCTGGGATGTGGAAAATCTTCAGTCAGAGTAGTGGAGTTGAAGAGGTCTTCCATAGGAGAAGAGAATGACCCAGTTGTAAGATGGACTTTCCTAAATGGACGAGTTCCTCCATAGCATGATCCCTGCTACCACGTGCAGACATTTGCTGAGGCTTTAGCTCTTCAAACTCATGCTCTTGAGGTTTTGGGAGATTGGCTGTAATCCAGGCTGAGTATTTCATCAGCCTCTGTCTACAGTGAGTTTATTGCTGTGGGATGGAGAAGGAAAACCATCCTGTGGCATCCCAGGCTGTGGAGTGTAAAAGGCAAATGTTTATTCCCACCAGTTTTGAGTCATGCTTGCCCATGGTCTTTGAGCTGTAGCTCTTTCTAACTGTCCTCTTGTTGAAGCTGGGAGCTGGGGTTGTTTAGCCTGGAGAAGAGGGGAGACCTTATGCTCTCTACAACTACCTGAAAGCAGGTTGTAGACAGGTGGGGGTTGGTCTCTTCTCCCAGGCAACCAGTGGCAGAACAAGAGGACACAGTCTCAAACTGCACCAGGGGAAGTTTAGGCTGGAGGTGAGGAGAAAGTTCTTCACAGAGTAATTGGCCATTGGAATGTGCTGCCCAGGGAGGTGGTGGAGGCACCATCCCTGGAGGTGTTCAGAAAAGAATTGATGTGGCACTTGGAGCCATGGTTTAGCTGTCAGGAGGTGTTAGGTAATAAGTTCGACTTGATGATCTCTGAGGTCTTTTCCAAGCTGGTTGATTTCTGTGATTGTGTGTGAAGCATCCCAAACGTTTGAAGCCTTCTGCTGACCAAAGTGCTAACTGGAGTTTTGCAATTTCTTGGCAGCCTTTGAAGACATGCTTGAAAACCCCTTGAACAGCACTCAGTGGATGAACGACCCAGAAACTGGGCCCGTCATGCTCCAGATCTCGCGAATCTTCCAGACGCTGAACCGCACGTAGAGGGCGATGCCAGTCCGCTGTGCCGCTTCCTGCTGTCCCTCACTTCACCTTCCCCTCGTCGGGAGGGAGCATGGATTGCTTGGAGAGGGGGCAGATGGAAGGGGAGGGGAGGAGATCCCCTTGGAAAGGGTCTCTCACACAAGAGCTTAATGTAGTTACGGCCAACTGAAGTGAGTTGCCTTGTGGATGTAGTGTTAGTGGCAGAGGTTTGAAGACTTGCTTCTGTTTTCAGGTATTAGGTTTAAAATAAAGTATATCCAAAAATAATAATAAGAAGAATAATTGGGGGGAAAAAAAAAGTAGGAAAAGGTTTGGTGAAAACAAATAAGAAGCTGATTGATGGAAGGAAATATGACCATGCTTGTTACAAAAGCCTGTGACAGTAGTTTTTCTGGCCAGTTCTGCTAGCAGCTGGCTGGTGTTTACAAAAGGTCACTGACCACTAGCACAGGGTGTTCATCATCTCCACACAGTATTAATTTATGGCTTCTATCCAACCAGAAAATGCTTTTTTAAAATGGATTCTTAGAACAATGGTTTGGGTGTTTTTTAAGAAGTCCAGCTCTTGGGAGAGCAGGCACATCCTAGCCAGCCTTTGCTCGGTGTCATTTAAACAGGAGCAGCCAGAGGTGGGAGGCTTTTAATAAATAGCATTACTTTTTCCTATTTATTTTTCTGTGTTAGTGCTGATTGCAGTCCCACACTGGTTGTCCTTGGAGGAGACTCTGGCAGCCACCTTAAAGATGCAGTATCTCCCTTCACAACACAGCTCACTTCACCAGGACTTGGATGCTTGAGTAGGCTGCAGTTCACACTCCCCCATATCCTAGTGCAAGGAGGGATAGATTCCCGTGGTGGAGCGGTATCCGTTGGTCTGTGCACAGTTTTGGAAGGGGACACTTGAGAGGGTTTTATTACTTTGTTTACAAAAAAAAAAAACCCAAACTATTTGCATGGGGTTTTCTTTGGTGATCTGTAAAGCAGCAGAACCCACTGAGGTTTCTGTCTTGTTCAGCACATTTAACAGGCACGCTTCAAGTTGTTATTTTCTTCGAGGTTAAAAGTGTGTTTTCTCAGTGCTTATTTTTACCTTGGAAACACCCAGAATGTCAGGTTCTGTCTTTCCTATTTGGTCAGGATGACCTGAGATTTCTAGGTGGATTTCAAGGAGTTGTGAGCTTTTAAGAACAGAACTCACTGTGGCTAGCTATCTAGTTTTTATGATTGAATCAGAGAATGGCCCAGGCTGGAAGGGACCTCCAAAGGTCATCTAGTTCAACCTCCCTGCAGTCAGCAGGGACATCCCCAACTAGATCAGGTTGTCCCTAGCCTTGTCAAGCCTCACCTTGAATATCTCCAGGGAAGGGGCCTCAATCACCTCCCTGGGCAACCTGTTCCAGTGTTCTACCACTCTGAGTAAAGAATTTCTTCTTGATCTCCAATCTAAATCTGCCCTTCTCTAGTTTGAATCTATTGCCCCTGGTCCTGTCACTGCAGGCCTTTGTAAAGAGACTCTCCCCATCCTTCCTGCAGCCCTTTTCAGGTACTGGAAGGCTGCTATTAGGTCTCCCTGGAGCCTCCTCTTCTCCAGGCTGAACACCCCCACCTCCCTCAGCCTGTCCTTGTAGCAGAGGTGCTTCATGTGCCTCCTCTGGACTCTCTCCATCAGGTCCATGTCCTTCCTATATTGAGGGCTCTGGATCTGCTGGCAACACATCTTTTGATGCAGCCCAGAAAGCAAATCACATCCTGAGCTGCAAGCTCACACTGCCTGCTCATGTACAGCTTCTCGTCCATTAGCACCCCCAGATCCTTTTCCACCGGGCTGCTTTGTAACACCTCATCCTCCAGTCTGTATTGATAGTGAGGATCGTTCAGGCCCATTGAGCTCAGCAGGTGTTGCCTTTTTAACAGGCTGACCAAAAATGGGATTTCTTTTCAAATTCATTTCTGATGATCCCTGTCCTGTCTTGTGCTTCCCAGCCCTTTGTTATTTTTGTCGTTTGAAAGGCAGGCTAGGCAAGACCTGCCTCTCCAAAATGCAGAGTAACCAGCTGGAGACCCTGTCCTTAAATAGCACAAAGGTGTCCTGTCAGAGGGCTGCCAAAGAGCTCTGCAGCTCACCTTGTGCTGTGTGTGGGGTTGTGCACTTGGGATTTTTAAACAAAAATGCAACAAGATGCAACCCGAAACCCTGCAACAAGTTTTGGCCTGAACTTGGCATCTCACCTGTGCTGTTTTGCAGTCAAGGCACTGAAGTTGCCAATTTCACATAATTAATATGAAGGGTGGGGAAGATCAAAACAGCATGAGATTTTATCTCCACTTACTATCCCAGGATGATGGTTATTTATTGTTGTTATTATTTGTCATTTCATATTCAGTTTTTAGACTTCATGGCTGCTACAGTATTTACTTTGTGCATTTAGAAACTCCAAGCTTTTGTAGAGGAGTTGCTGCTCTTCAAATGTGACAGTAAAGCCATTTTCCTGGACTCTTACTAAGAAACAAATTTGACACAGGCCCTTAAATTATAACCTTTTCCCATAGCTGTTCAGAGTCCTGCAGCCCTATGAGTTCAGCACAACTCATGAAGAGTTATGACTGAATACTGCTGTGCTGTGAAAGGTTTTGATTATTTTGTGTCTCCCCCACCTTTTGTTTTTTCTGTTTTGTTTCCTTAATCCCTGAAGCTTTTTGCCTCTAATAATCCCAGAAGACACCAGTACTTGAAGCTCTTTGTTTATAGAAGCTCATGCCCTCTTCTACCAATCATGATTCTTGTAAATACTGCTTTTATTGGGTATTTTTAGAAGGCCAAGCTGGGAAAAACTACCCTGTAGTTTGGGGATTTTCTGGCTTCTGAATGAATAAGGACAAGTTGAGGTGTAACCAACAGATACAAGCAGCCTTGGTCTTTGAAGAGCATAAAGGCTTATTAAAATGCTGCTTTTGATTTCATGATCAGACTCTGAAGTCACTGTAGAGCTTCCAGACAGACCAGGTGAGGATCATCTGTCTACTTCAGAGTCATCTAGAAGTTTGGTATTTGGTTTGGTGGGAAAATGGCTTCAAGTTGTGCCAGGGGAGGTTTAGGTTGGATGTTAGGAAAAACTGTTTCCTCTAAAGGGTTTTTAAGCCCTGGAACAGGCTGCCCAGGGCAGTGATGGAGTCCCCATCCTTGGAGGGATTGAAAAGCCATGTGGATGTGGTGCTGAGAGACATGGGCTAGTGGTGACTTGGCAGTGCTGGGTTAATGGCTGGCCTTGGTGATCTGAAAGGTCTCTTCCTGTAAGACAGTTCTGTGATTCTCTGACTGGCCATGTGGCAAGAGTGAGCAACCTAGCTCACCTGTACTGACAGGAGGAGCTGCTCCAGGGCACTGTGGATGATGAACTTGAACCATCTGCCCAGCTCACAGAGGGCTGAAGCTGGGCACATCCCTGATGTAGGGAGTCTGACCTGCTTTAGAGAAGCAGAGTTGTGAGCTTTCGGTGTCAGAGGTTGTGCTTCTTGTGTCTCTCTTCATCAACCCCACAACAACAGGATCAGAGTTTTGATACTGTCAGGACCTGCTGATGAACTGTGCAGTATCAGTTTGATCAGGGTGATAAGAGAATTCACAGCTGTCTCCCTTGATATGCCAGAGCAGAATTGGTGCTGCTGAACCTTTTATAAAGTGAGGACAAAACCATCAGTAAAAAAAAAAAAAAAATCATGTTGATAGGATTAAAAGAAGGGAAGAATGGTCAGGTTCACACAGAGAAACTAATGTGGCAGCAGCAGTGAGTGACTTTAGGGATAAAGGAATACTGCAGCTTTAAAATGCTTGAAGGCTTGAGAATTTGTGGTTATTTCTGGATTTTGCTTTTCCAGAGCTCAGCATTTACACAACTGAAGTGCTGGGAGAGTGTGTTCTTCCTGAGCTGGCTAACAGTCCTGCTTGGTGTGGCTTTAACATAGCTTGTTTAGAGAGCTTGAGTTTCCAGTGGCCAGTAGCTGAAAGAGGCCACAAGTTAGGAGATGTGATGTTTGCAGCAAGGCACAGGAGTTGATTTAAAGCAAGCAAAAGCTACCCTTGAGGTTAAACAAATGCTCAAGGAATTGGTCAAGACCTCAGTGGTGGTTCATGGCAGCTGTGTGTCCCCATCACACCAGAGTTCCTCCATCACAGTCAGCAGAGAGGGGTGCATGGTGCTTGCAAAAGCAATCATTCTCTCACAAAACCTGCAGAGCACCTGACAGATCACTGCTATGGAGTCAGAAGGTGCAGGTGGGTCTCCAGGCACAGATGAGTGTGTGGTTAGAGCTTTGCCTGGGGTCCTGCTTTGCAGCTGGAAGGTGAAGAGGTCTGGTGGATCTGGTCTGTGAGCCATTGAGAGGTCACTAATCAAGTGTGAATAGAAGGATTTGGTTAAAACAGTTGTTGTGAGGAAGAGCTACTCACAGGAGCAAGGCTGTCCAGGCTCAGGTCCTGTGCTTGCATCTCTGGTGTTGAAGTTGTATCTGGCAAAGACGTGGTGCTGAAGTGTCTTACAATATGGTCAAGGGAACATTTGGAAGCCTGTGAAATTGAGTAGGAAGGAAGTGGGGTGGTAGGTGGCTAAGACAATATCTGCTTCTTACAGTTCTGGCTCCTTCCTCCATCAGTTGATAGAGACAATCTTCTACCTTTTGATATCAGATGACTCTTGAAAGCTAGCTATTTATTTAAATAATTTATCATTTTGTCATCAAAACACTGATGTTTTTAATAGAAATGTACTATATGGGAGTTTGTTCTCAGGGCTTCCTATCTACACTCTCTTTGTAGGGGAATGTGTTCCAAGGGATGTATTTGGGGGAAATGCCAGTGGCTGCTTGACAGCTTGGACCTTGATTGTCCTGACTTGTGAGCCTGAGCTAGCCTAACTTCTCATAAACCTCTGGTCTCTGGTCCAGTCCAAAGAACCTGCCATTATCTCTTTCTCCCTGTGAGCAGTGACATGAGTCTTCCTCTGAGGCTGCTGCAGCACTGGATGGACATGGTCACACAAGATTGCTCAGCTGCTTCACAGATCAGTGCTCCTCAGGCCGCTCCAAGGACGCTTCTGTTCTCCGTGCAGCTGGAAAATTAACTTGCATGGTTTCCAAAGCAGTCATCAGTGCACTCCTGCTCTTCTGGGATGGTGCAAGGTTCACTCCTGAAGAGCTCTGACACCTCCAGCTAACTGCTTCTCTTTGGTTGCTCGCAGCCTCTGTTGCAGACATGTCCCAAAGCCTTGACCCCCATTTCTTTCCTTGCTCTCCTGGAACCAAACTTGCTTTTCAAAGAGTGATCTTCATATCCAAGAAACTCTTTGGTGGTTAATGAAATCCTTTTTTAGGTAGGACTGTTATGATTTATTTTGGGTCTTTTAGGCCTTGTGATTCATGGGTTGAGGATCTTTTAATGTATTTTGGAAGTTGTTTCAGCATTGCACCAAACGAATGTACAATGACACTGTCAGCAGGTGTCCCCTGTGGAAGAGACATGGAGGGTATCACTGATCTCTGCTTCAGTGGCAACGCTCCAGAAGCCACATGCACAGGATTTGGTGAGTGTTTCACCCAAAGGAAATGCTCTCTTTTTTCTACTTTTAATAAATAACATTTTTCTTAACCAGCTGGGTGTTCCCATCTGATCATAAGTCCTTGTGCTTCAAGGCATAAAGCAAACCGCTGACTGTGTCCTCCCCTCTGGGCCAGTGATTCGTCTGAAGGGTTTGTGGTGGCCGCTGTTGGAGGCAGGATGGTCAGTGAGCATGGCCAGGGTGGCAACCCCCAGGGTCCCTGCAGAGGAGACAGCAAGCAGTGTCTGTTGTGTCTCTGTGAATGTGCTCTCATGGTAGTTGTTCTCACTTGCATCCTGACATCTAGGTGTTAGCAAAAGGGGTGGGGTGCTGTTGTTTTTAAGGACCTCTTGCCCTACATTTGCAGATGTTTGACTCAGCTCCTGTTTGCAGCATGTGGACTTCCATAAATGTAAATGCATTCAATTCTTACTGAATTTGGGTATAGTTTTATATCATGCTCTGGGGAGAGGGAAGAAATTGGATCACATTTTAACTTAAGCCCCCAAACCCAAGTGTCTTTGTTGCAGCAGGTAGCAGAGGCCTGTAGAGATTTCTTTTTAAGTTGCATATTTTTCCCATGGTTTAATGAGCTGTACACGAATGTGGTTTGCTATCCAGCACTTACCCACGAGGCAGCACCAGGAAAACTACACTGCAAGGTACTGGCTTAGCATTATTTTTTGTTTTTTTCATTTCACCTGTGTATAAAATCATTTAGGTACAGCTTAGGATGACGTTTTTCCCCCCTAGGGCACGGACACCGCCATGTGGCATGCACAGCTGTTTCTGAGATGTTAACGTTACTTTTACCAAGCTTAACTAGAGCCTGTGGAATTCAGGGTTCATTCTGGACATGCTCATGTGGGTCACTGACCTCTCCCCGAGTGGGAAAGCCAAGATGCTCTGCTCTTGCACCAGGCAAAACGCCCGCTGCTGGTTTGTTACCCTTCTGAGCAGTTGCTGTGGTCTGCTGAAATGCTCCTGGAGGTCGTGGCAAAGCCCAGACCTGTTCTGGCTGGCACCATTGGGCACGTGGAGAAATCATACCCACAAATGAGACTAGAATGAACGCTGAGGCTTGAAACCTGCTCTCACACACACACTGAAGACACTGATGTTATGTGTGTTGTAAATTTATAATATATCTTAAAAATAAAGGGGGTTTGGATTTATTACAAGGTGTTCTGCACTATTCTTTTTCAGGAGCAGCCAAGGTTTCTGCATCCCCATCACATAATGTTCCTTCTGGCTGCAAGACTGCTAGAATTGTTTCTCAGGAGTAAGCTGCTCGAGAAACCTGTAACAGAATTTTGTGCAGCAAATCTCTGGTTCAAAAGCCGGATTTGCACCTGGAAGTTATTCCTCTGTTTTCCAAGGAAAACAAGGGTGGTGTGAAACAAGATTGGGTGATCCCCTGGGATAGGCTGCTGCCGTTTAAGAGGGATTTATCTTGACTGATTAATTGGAAGCCTTTTCTACCACAATCGGGGGACCCTCATTAAGGAAAACAGCTCGAGCAGATGGCAGCTGGTCCTGTGGTGGGATGCAGTGGCTTGCAGGTGACAAAACCAACCTGCCCTTCTCCCTCCTGTGGTGCCCATGCTGCTGCTGGCCACTTGGCAGTGGGCTGGGGAGTGTGCCTCCAAGCCTTGTCTGTGTGTGTGTGGTTGCCTTGGCGGCAACTGATGAAGAGTGTGTGAGAGGTTGTTTCTCCAGAGCAGAGGTGGGGCTATTAGCATTTTCACAGAATGTTCAGGGCCCCTGCCAGCAGCCTGTTTATTTAGCACATCTTGCAGCAACTGGTGAGGAGTTGAGAGTCATTTTCATTGTGTCCTGTGAACGATGGAGGATTAGGGCATGAGACATCTGAACGCTTGTTGAGTGCAGGTTTGTCAATGTGGTGCTGTTAAATGCAGGTTTCTCTTGGTGCCAGATGGGCCCTAACTTGCATTCCCTTGAATCCAGAGATGAGGCTGCAGAACAGCTGTCCATTAATTTAAAATTAACCAAAGGGGGGAAGAACCCAAAACAACAAACCAACCATAAAGCAGCTTGTGGTGTAGCATTAGATAATGGTGCTTCTGTACCCAAACTGGTGCAGCAGGTCTAGGCAGAAATCCACACCTTAAAAATTAAAAAGTGGTGCTATCTGAGTGACAGGATGGGCTGTAATTGGCATAGTGTTTGTCAGCTCTTGAGATGAGAAGAGCTTTCAGCACGGCAGTGTGTTGCTGGTGTTCTCCAGCAGCAATAAGGAGAGAAGCCTGCTGCTGCCTCGGCCCAAAAGTCTCCCCAGCAAAGCCCAAGTCTCTGCTGGAAAGGGTGGGGAGGGTAAGTATGGATTGCACTTCACTGTGAAAATGCAACTTGGTGTTGACAAGGTGAGACATTGCTAATAACACACATGGGGTGTCAAAAGCATCTCCCCATTCCCTCACTAGGTGCTTTCTTAGAGTCTCTTCCTGCAAGCTGTGCCATGGTTAGGCTTTCTCCTTTGCTCACCTTTCTTCTGTGAATTGATGCTCTCTGGTCACTCTAACCCATGAGGAGGAGTAGAACATTGTAGTTACCTGGCTGGCTCCTCCAATGTATCTGCCTGCAGTGGGTTCCAGCAGAAACAGGAGGAGAGACAGATGCTGCCCCTGGGAGCTCCTGCACCCTTGGCAGCTCGCTGCTTGCAGATCAGGACTGCAGTCCCCATGTGACAATCCCAACATTTGCTCTGGGCTTCATGGTGCTGTTTTGTTTTAGTGATGATTTTACTATGAGAGAGGAATTGGCCAAAGGAAGCAGCAGCTCTGGAAGACAATGGAGATGCTTTGCTCTAGGGGAAGCAAGTTTGGGGCAGAATTAATGGAGCAAGTTCTTTTCTCTTGCTGCTCAAAAGCTTTCGCTTCAAATGCAGACTTGCACCATGAGCTGGATCCGCTGCTCCCATGGTTTGGTCCTGGAAATGGGGCAGGTCTGTAACATACACGTGTGAACAGTGATGCTAGGACTGCCAGTGAGCGTGACCTGAGAAGGGCCAGCAGTGCCCAAGCCCTGTGTATCCAGTGTCACCAGGAATCCGGTCACTGCTGGAGCTGGGGAGGGACATCAGTAACTTGAGATGTGCTGGACCAGACCACACTGGACCAAAATAAACCTGGAGAGGTGACCAGCTTGCTCAGCCCCAGGGGTGTGAATCACATGGCTGGCTAAGGAGCTGCTCCTCAAATATAAGACATGGAGTTTACAGCCTGCAAAGTCACCATGACTCCGGGTGCTGGGCTCCAGCAGCGTGGCTGCTGCCTGCCCTGTTCTGGGTGCTTGGCTGCGTGTGGTTGATGAAGCAGATGGGAGAATGCAAACTCCATCCCTTGGGGTCCTGCACAGATTCTGCAGCCCAAAATGCAGTCCTGTTGCTTCCACATGTGCTGTCATAGGGGAGGGTTACAGCTCAAACAGGTTTCATTAGCGATGCCATCAGCAGTTGCATAATGAGCTCTCCCACTCCGGGAAGCAGCATGCACGGAGCAGGGAGCTGGTTGAGCTGGTTCCACACCAGGGCTCTGCATGCACAGCACAAGCAGAGGCTTTGTGCTTAATTCTTGGTGAGGGCTTCTCTCGGTGTTTGGTGCTTTGCAGGTGTGAGCAGCTGCTGAAAGAAATTATTCATGGAAGACTCATAGTGCATATGCATGATGTGGTCGCTTGGCTTGTACAAGCTGTAGCTTGGGCATAAACTACATTCATGTGGAAGCAAACCTCTATTTGTCCTCTGAGGAAGGGTTGCTCTGCTGGGAATCTGTGCCTGGGAGTCTTGTACCCAGGGCAGCTCCATGTGCCCAGGGTTTGGTTGAATTATTTATTTGGCTCCTCCTCACTGCTGCTGTGCAAGGCAGGCCTTGGAAGAGTCCAGCCCATGGTGCTGTTCTGAACATGCTGCTGCTTCCATCCATGCATCTGCCTCGACCCTTTCCATTGTATGAGGTCTGCAGGGGGCTTGGGACCCCTCTCTGGATTTCTTGGCACATGAGATTATTTTTTTGTTGTTGTTCTGTTTCCACGTGGTCCAAGCTGGAGTGAGCCAGGCGGTGCAAGCTGCTGGACTGTCACACCCCACGCAGCTCCTCCAGGAAGCATACAAGAAAAGGAAAATAGTTCAGACCCTTCTAAATCATCCTTAAAAGGACACCAGTCAGCTATTTCCGTGCTGTTGACTCGGCGTTGCAGCAGCCCTCTTCCATCTGTGTTTTCCCCTGCACAGGAGCTCGTTGCCAGGCTGCGTGTGATGAATCACAGGGCGCTCTCCACCTTTCCCCCGAACGCCTGCCTGCCTCCCAGACAGGAGCCTTCCCCCTGCTCCCACACCCGAACACTTACCTACAAAATCAAAAATGCACGGTTCTCCATGAGACCTGCACTCTGGCCCCCGAGTGATCCTCTCCTCTCTTCCCTCTTGCCAGCACAGGCAGGAGGTGGCAGCAGCTCCATCCTCCTGCCAGCGCTCTCCGTGCCCTTGCAGGAGCATCGTGCCTGTTAAGTGATTGGAAGGGCCTCCTGTCTTCATTCAGCTCAGGTGTCTGGAAGCAGGATGGTGCCTTTCCCACCACCGGATGGTGGTGCTGTGCTGGCTTGGCAGCTCTGCCTGCCATGGGCTTCCCCCGTGCCATCACTGGCCAGGCCAAGAAATCACTTAGATTTCTCGGGGTTACCGTGGGCTGTATTTATCATTTGCTAGGCTAAAAATAAAAGCCCCAAGTGCTGTGTTTCCTGATCCCAACCTTGCATCAGGAGGGCCTCCCAGAAGCCCATGGGAGGGTGTCTGGTGCAGGGTGCAGGTGAGTAATGCTCCTGGGGCTTCTCCTTCAGAGGGCTGAGAGAAGTTTTTTTCCTTGGAGCTGCTGGAGCTGCTGCATCACTTCCTGACCTGGCACTACTCTTGCTCGTGCAGAACTCTCATCCTACTAAAAATACTCTATTCTGTCTCATCAGGCTCAATTTGATGGAGCTGTGGGAAGGAGGGGCTAGAGCACCAGCACTGCTGGCTGTGGCTAGCAGATGGTGTGAAGGGAAGGCCTGCACAGCATAGCCGTGAGCCAATGTGCTACCAAAATGCTCTGAAATATGCCCAGATATGGAACATTTGTCTGTGGTGGTCTCTAACCCTGCTGTGCATGTACCCACCTAATGCTTCTTTCCTCTCCTTGCCTGCTTTCCAAGCAAGGTCCCTTTCCAGCTCCCAGTGTAACCCTGCTGGAGAGCTGCGAGTGCCTCCCTGGTGCAGGCAGGGTCCATGGGGATGATTTGCAGGAGTATTGTAGCTGAAGACAAGGACCCCAATCTGATTTCCTGAAGGTGACCTCCCCTTGTTTGTGTGCCTGGCTTGAAGGCAAAGCCAGCTTGGGCAGGTGCTTTCTGAACTGGTTTAGTGACTCTGGTTGTGTTTTGAACAGATCCAAGGCCCAAGGGCAGAACAGGGGAGTAGGGTCTTGTCTGCCTGGGGTGTCCATCCTGCTCTGCTCCAATCTGTGCCCACAGGCAGAGAGGAGAGCTAACCCATGGAGGAGCTCTAGCATCTCCTCCTATGCTGATTCCATCCATCTCCTGCAATATTCCCCCTGGTCCCTGGGGAAATGCTGCCCAGGTGGTGATGGATATGGAAATTTTCCCCTGCACAAAACCACCTGGCTTTAACCAGCAAAACCAAACCGGGAATATCCGCTCCTGGCATCGCCTTCAGCCCCTCCAGCCCCCGGCCCCCTCCTCCGCACCTCTGATGTCACTCAAAGCAGCGTGACTCACCCGGCAGTTGCCGTGGCGACGCCGGTGATGCTGGGAAGGGCAGCGCTGCCCCGCTCCCGCCGGCCCTTCCCGCGCAGCAGAGGGGACCGAAAGCCCCGGCGCTGAGCCCCCGGGACGTGCCATGGGCTCCCATGTCACAGGCTACTGCTCCTAGCCCCCGGCGACCCCCGAAGCTCCGAGGATGGCGCCGGCTGTCACCAGTAAGTCAGCGCTGTCGGGGATTTACCCGTCGGGGGGCGGGGTCTTCTGCTGGGGTCTTAGAGCGTCCGTGTGTCTCTCCCAGTGGCACCCAGTGTCCCAGCCCCAAGGATCTGGGTGTTCTCTGTAGCATCCCCTTTTCTGTGTGCTCCTGCCAGCCCCATGGGTTGTATGGGCTGCTCTGAGCCAGCTCTGGACCCCAGGAGTGAGGGGAGCCCAGGGAAGAGTGGAGCTGGGCAGGCACCAGCCTCAGCATGCAGGGGGACCCGGGTGGTACAAGTCTGTGAGGGGGGAACCAGGGTCATCTAGCTCCACACGTGTGGGCAGCAGCTGTTCCTGATGGCCTGAGTCACCAGCACTGTTCTCACTTCAGCTGGGACAGTGAGGTCACCCTGTCACAGTAGGATGGGACCCTTAAAAGCCATTTCAGCCCTGGGTGCTGCTCTGGGTGTCACAGCCTTGTTCTGACCCATTCTGTCTCAGGGCCACATCCTGCTCATGCAGAGCTACAGGCTGCCTTGACCAACCTTGGCCCATGCCCACCCTTTGGGAGGGGTGACAGGGGATAATCAGCTCTGAGCACCTCAGGGTGTGCAGGCAGCCCCTGTGTGCCAAGCCCTGCAGCACAGAGGGACAGGACATGTGCCCCCTGCCAGGAGTGTGGGGATTGGGGTGGTCCCTGCCTGCTTCTGTCTGTCTGAGAGATTTGCTCTGAGATCCATTATGCAGTTTGCTTGCCAGTGGCTCGGAGGCACTGGTGTGGTTTGGTTTCCTGCTTGGTGTTTTGAGTTTTACAGTCATCAAATTCTTGCTGCCAGTAGGACCTGGCCGAGCAGGACTGAGGTGTTTCAGTTACTCTGACTAATTTGTACATTAACATATTTCTCTGGCTGCAGATTTAAGAGTGCTCAAGCACAGCATATGCAAGCTGGCCAGAACCCAAGGGGGTGAGGAAGGCAGGGTTTGTTTTGGCATCTCTCTAGAGGCAGGGCAAAAGAGGACAGGGCTACCAAGGAAGGGCTCAGCTGTGAAAGGGAGCTGGCAGTGAGGTGGACCAGGAGCTGTGTCCCACCAGAATAGCAGGAGCTAAAAATACTGAATGGAAATGAGTTGAGACACAGTGGGAAGCCACTGCCCACCCCCTGCCAGACCCTGCAGAGGTGGAATTGGAGGAGCTTTAATTTGCTTTTGAGGCAGTTCCTGCTCTAGAACCTGTCTGGAATGAAGTTTTGCACATCAGATCACTCGGAGCACCTTGTGGTGGTGTTCCCCCAGCCCAGGGCTGTGTGCCTTATACTTAAGGAGGGGAAAACCTTAAAATCCATCTCTTTCCCCAAAATACCCCCAGTATCTTGAGACCATTACACAAACCTGACACAAGGAAAGGGAAATGCCTGGCTCAGCTACATCCCTTCTGCCTCTGGGATGGAAGAGGTGATTTTCCAGGACCCAGCAGGCAGCTTCTGCCTTTGTGCATCCCCTGGGGGACCTGGAACAAGGCGGCCCCAGTTTTGTTCCCACGCAAACACCTCCCTCCGTGCAAGGAACGTGAAAGATTTCAGTGAAATAATGATGTTGTAACATGGGTTTGGAAAAGGTTGGTTGGAGCCTGCTGGGAATTCCCAAAGTGGGAATTAGCAGTGGTTCAGGATGTTGTTTTGAGTAAAACCCCACACCAGCTCATGGGGAGAGAGGAGGGTTATGAGCCATCCCACTGGTTATCGGGGTGTCAAGGCTTTGTACCCCTTTGGCTACAAACCCAACAGCTTTTACTGGGATGAAAATGCTGGATGTGTTCAGTCCTGCTTTTGGGTATTGCACCTTGCAGAGCACAGCCAGGAGCAGGGGGCAGATGTTGTGCTTTAGGATTCAATTAGGTGTTTATTCTTCTTCGTTTCTTCTGCCTCTCAATTATTCATGACTCCCTAATAATGTTTAAACAGTGGTGGAAAAGATGGAGGTAAGTCAGTCTCTCTTGGTATAGTTGTGCATTTATGGTAAACACAGTCTGACTTCCCAAACTGTCCTTAGGGAAAAAAAAAAAAAAAGTGCCTTTTAAAAATAAATCATCTGGGTAAAGGAAACCCACAGTTCCCATCAAAATCGACTTCTGTCTGAACACTGCCCAAATACAGCTGCTGAAAAGGGTTTAATGAATATAGAAGTCCATAGAAATGTAGAAGAATCTAATTTGTGCATTAATTAGATCATACCAATGCTCAAAACCCTTTCAGCACTTGCCCAGCACATCCCTGGGGTCTCCTGGGGATGCTCAAGGAAGGACAAGGCAGAGGGTAGGCATGCTGGGAACAAGTCTCTTGGTATTGAAACTCTCTCTGGAAAACCTGCTGGGCTGTGAATGCTATTGACCTGTCAACCTCCTAAACATAGCCCAGGGACTTTAAAAATAAACAAACTCATAGATAAAAAAATCTCACTAAACTCTTTCTATTATTAATGGAGGTACTTAAAACCCACCGGCAGCACCTCCAGAGCTGTAATTGCTGCAGATAACCACAAGCCTGGAGAGCCATCATCCAGCTCCTTGCAGCTGGCATAGGAAGGTTAGCTTCCAGCAAGCCAGCCAGGCAGGGTGAGCTGTCACCCCTCCCTTTGCCAGCTCTTCCCCCTGGCAATAACAGAGTCATTAATTAATGTTTGTACAGCACTTTGAAGATAAGTGCTGAATAGAAGCATTACTGTAAATGCAATGGGGATTGTCCTCGCCCTGTGCACACCAGCCCTGGGGGAAGCCCCTGTCTGCAAGGGGCAGACCTGCTGGTGCTCCCTGCTAGGCTCCTTTCCCCTGGAGCAATTTGATTCCTGGGGTTGGAGGGACAGGAGCAGCTCCCAGTAGCAACCCAACAGCAGGCAGGGGGTGTGAAGTGGAACCTCCCCTGGCATCATTTATCCACAGCAAACATTTTAAGCAAGGGGAAAAGAATTCAGTCTGAATAATTCGTTGTGCTCATCAGCATTAGAGCTGAGCTGCACGCACCTTGCCTTTAGAATAAGGTAAAAACATCGAGTGAAACTGAGTCCTGCCACCTGAACTTGATTTGTTTGCTTCATTTACATGGAAAACACAGCTTGTTGTGTGCAGTTCCTGATGCACAAGGCCATGGTGCTGCATATTCCTCAGGAGTTGCAGAACTGGTAGAGGTAATGACTGACAAGGACATTATGCCACAGAAACTCTGCCCATGGTGTGCTGGTAATCATACTGAGGTGACTGCTCTATTACTAAGAATAATATTCTGCTCTCTCCTCCTGAAGGCTGGCTACATGATGAACTGTCACAGGGAGCTGTTTAGTTCAAGAGAGAAAAAGACATTTGGAGCTGTCAGAGCAGCCACTAAATGAGGAGGCCACCACTGCCCCTTCAGGTTTCAGTGCCCCAGCTCCGTTCACTCAGGCAGCATTTTAAATGTCTTTTTTGACCACATCTCCCTTTCACTAATGAATTTCTAGTAAGAGGTAACTTTTATTGAACTCTGTAGCATGTGCTGGGGGATGCTAAAGCATGTTGGCATAGAAGAGACAGACCTCTCCTCCTCCCAGGTAGCCCATGGTGCTGGTGCCAGCATCATCCCCACGCAGTGACCTCCAGAAGTGCCCAGGCTCTAAGTTGATCCCAGCCCAGGGGATATTAAGTGCTCAGCGCTGGGGCAAACGAGGCCCTGCAGGACTAAGCAGTGGGAAGCAGATACAGTCGTGTTCAAAATTAGTCCAGGGCTGAAAATAGAGCTGTAAGGAGATGGCTGCAGGCATGCTGGGCTGGAAGTGCACTCAAGCTGCTTGCTTGGGGCCATTCTCAGCACTGCTGACCATCATGGAAATTTTGTGAAGACAGCAGGAAAAAAATTCCTGTTGATTCATTTCACAGGATGCCAGGTTGGAAGGGACCCCAGGGATCATCTGGCCCAACCTTTCTAGGCAATAGCGTAGTTGAAATGAGATGGCTCAGCACCTGTCAAGTTGAGTCTTGAAACTGTCCTACGTAGGGGAATCCCCTGCTTCCCTTGGCAGGTGATCCAATGTCCAACTGTTCTCAGGGTGAAAAAATTTCTTCTGGAGTCCAATCAGAATCTCCCCAGGAGTAACTGGTATTCATTACCCCTTGTCTTCTTCATGTGACTCCTTGTAAAAAGGGAGTCTCCATCCTCCTGGTAGCCACCTTTTACATACTGGTACATGGGAATAAGGTCTCCCCTAAGCCTTTTCTTCTCAAGTCTGAACAACCCAGTTCTCTCAGCCTTTCCTCTTGACTTGTCTTTTCATTGCCCCTGAGAGCACAAGCAGGAGCTGTTGAGCAAGACTGAAGGCAAAAAATGTCTTCCCAAATAGAGCTACCCAGCTTTCCATGCCGGTGAGGTGGATTAGCAGGCACTCCTCCAGCAATGCTAACGAGCGGTGCTGGCAGCGGGCAGCCGATCCCGAAGGATGTGGATTAAAAAGCAGCCTGAGGGAAGAGGAGTGCAGCATGCACTAGAGCAGGGTAGTTTGTTCTCGTTTGCTCTGTGGTGATGCTGCCTGGAGCAAACCCACCTTATGGTGTTTATGCTGTGGGACTGGTGTTTACACTGTGGGACTGGCTATGGTAAACCATACCTGATTGTGGGCACAGTGGGAGGAGCTGGTGAAGGGCACTGTTATGGTAATAAATGTTCTTCTGGGGAAAGGAAGAAAGGAGGTGGAAGACGGGAGATCATCACATCAGAAAGCATGGTGAGTCCTAATTGAGGACTGTAAATAAAACAGGAATCAGGCTACCCAGCACATAAAAATTCCCAAGTCCTAGCTCCTTCTCCTGCTTGTTTTGGTGATTTTAGCACTAAGAGCTTTATGTGATGGGAACAAACATCGCTTGGAGTCCTCCCCCTCCATAAATAGCTACAGTGAGACAGTGAAGCATGGCCAGGCTCCGGCAGATACATGTTTTCCATCACCTTAAGGTGCAGTATGTAATGATGGAGGAGAATCTCACTTCCCTGATGACTTTTCTAGCTGGAAGGACAGCCACTGGCAGGCCAGCTCCTGCCTTCTCCATGCACATATTCAGGAGGTGTCTCCACACAGTGCACAAAACGTTACTATTTCTACAGACTGTACATTGTTGGGTTGTTTTTTTTTTTTTTTTAAACAATACAAATTTAGCTCTGATGTCCTTGGGATGACAAGGGACTGATGTTCTTCTTGTACATGTAATCTCCCATACTGATAAATGAAACCTGGTGGAAGAACAACCCAAAATCTCAGGCGTTCTTCCAGCAGGGCAGAAAACAAGCTGTGGGTTTAGCTGTGCACGTGCAACGGGTGTCGTGTTTGAAGGCAGTGATTTCTCAAAGGTATTGCCTCCTAGAGATTAACCTCAGACTTCTGCTGGAAGACAGGTTGTGCAGTGTTTGTCAGTTCACATGTACACCCACTCCAAGTGGCTAAGGAATCCAAGAGACTAATAGGGAAATTATTTCAAATAAAAAAGCAATGTGTTAATGTTTTCCAGAAGAAAAGCCTTGAAGCGTGTTTAGTAGTGGAGCAGAGTGGTAGGCAAATTAAAGATGAATTTGCTGCTGCTGAACAGGGGAAGAGTCATTTGTTTCATGGGAAAAGCAAACACCCTTAGATCCTCCCATTTCAAATGCAGCCTTTGTATCTCCAGGATAATTTTGCAGACGCCAGTGTGGGATTGTGCTGAGCTCTTGACAAACCACTTCATTATCACCACCTACCAAGTATCCCAAAACATCAATTTCAGCTTAAGGAGTTTCAGGGTATAACCTTGGAGGAAGAAGTGGCAGCACCTTTCACATTGGACAGCAAAGCACAAATGCAGACCTGGAGGAGAGTGCTGTGTGTGTGGGAGGGGCAGAGCAAAAGGCAAGGCTAAGGTCAGCATCCTACATGCAGAAGCCTGTAGAAGGAGAGAATTCCCCTTACCACTACACTCCTCCCTATGCTTTTAATCCACAATGTTCATTCTCTTTTCCATTTTTTTCTTTATTTAGAGAATTGCAGGGGTCCAGGTAATACTGGCTTGGCTTTGTAGGGTTGTACTGCCACCCTCTTGAAACATATTTTATTCCTAAGTGATTGTGAAACATTTAATAACTGGATCCATTCTCTATCTGTAGCAACAATATATCAGAGGAAGAAGTAGGTCAGTTTTCTCCCCATTGCACCTTTACCCTTGCATGCAGGTCACCAGATCTAGATGTCAAAGGGCCATTTTCTTTCTGCAGTTCCTTTAATGCCCAACTCGGCCCACAAATGCAAACATTCTTCTTGAGTTTAAGGGGATTTGGATTGAGCCTTAATGCTTAATCTAGAAACAAGAGCAGCTTGTTATGATGATAACGTCACAAAACGACAGCCTGGAAAACTGCTGTTGAAAACTCAGCTCTTCAAATGCAGATCATAAACCAACTAGGAAGTTGTTTGCTAAGGACATCTGCTTTAATTGCCTACAACCTGGCAATGCCTGGAAGAGTGGTGATGGAGGCTGGAGTAACCTTTGAACAGTGGATCCTATTTCCTGATGACAAGAAGCGGAATGCCCTCCCCTTGCCCTTTGAAAAGACAGAAGGAAATCGCTGTTGAATCTTAAGACAGACCCAAATGAATCTAACAATTGTGAAACATTTATGTAATCCACCCATTACATGCAGCAAAAACATCATTTATGAGAATGATAACAGAGAAAATTGGGTAGAATAAGGTCAGTCTGCTGTGACTGTTTGGCAGCTAAACTTATGATCACCATTTTCAATAGCTGGATATTAAGGTAATTCATCTATCCAGCATGGGTATTAAAGGCTCGAGCCTCTACCCACTTAATCATGCAGCTTCACTTTTCAGATGAGCCCTGAAAGTCACTTGTCAAGAGAGTTAATCTGCAGGATCTAGTTCTGATCACAAAACAAGTGTGCAGCAGAGGGTGGGATGAGTCCAAGGCTCTCAGTGTGGGCAGCAGGACCCAGCCTCTGGACAGCAGCTGGTGGAAACCAGCGTTCCAACTGCATCCAGCAGAACAGCCTTAGGGTGACTTTGACAGTCTAAGTGCACCCAGCAAAGAACAACAGTCAGCACGTTATACTTGTCAGATATTTTTTGCTGTTATCAGAGGATCACAACATAAACCAGGCAAAGAAATTCTCTCTTTGCAAAGGAATGCAGGAGATGCATAAGCCAGGTTCTGCCAGAAAACCGTCTTTGACATCCTTTGATCCCAAGCAGATACACGTCAAATCTTGGGGGCAATTATTTGTAATAACCTGAAGAAAAGTATCACTGACTATCAGCCAATGTTTTGCTGAGTGTGGCTGGCAGCAGAGAGATCTCAAGCCTTCAACTGATTAAGCAAATGTCTGACTTTACTACAGTAGACTTTATTGTGTACCTAAAGGTAGTGATTGACAATCAATTGACAAAGCTCCTTGGGCATTTCTCTGCTTCTCTGTGTTAAATGGAAGCCCAAGTGAAGATGACAACATGTTGTGCCACCTCCACAGAGACAATCGGGCTGGTGGTGGTGCAGCTTGGCTTCACACAGCCACTGCAAAGCCCCCATCCCACAGCTGGGCCTGTGAGCTGGTTCCTAACTGTACACAAACCCCTCGTGTGTCCCGGACTGCAGGTTGTGCTTGCTGGGCCCTACTTAACAGAAGAGCTATGGCACAAGGTGCAGGGAGCAGCTAAGCCACCCTCCTTCACGTACTTCTAACCCAATGCTCCTGTGCTGTCACCGGGCACAGCGGCCACGGCAGACCCCGCTGCTCACAAGCCAGGGCCTGGAGGCCACAGCACAGGGTCCTCCCACTATCACAGGGCGAAACCTCCACATGGGGAGGCCTCCGTACCTCACGCAGGCTGCGGGGCCTGGCGAGTCGCTGAGGATGCGAGGGCCCACGGGCTTCCTGTGCGTACCGGGCCCTCCACTGGGGCCGAGCAATGAGATCCCCGGGCCCGCGCCCTGCTCAGGCCCGGAGCAGCCCGGGGGCAGCGGGCCCGTGAGGGGAGCGGTCCCGGTTGCCAGGGTAACCGTTGCCTAGCGAGAGCCGCAGGCGGCCGTGCCCCGCGCGCCTGCGCAGTTGGCTGCCGCTCGCCGGGGCCTGGAGCGGCGCGCACGGGAGCCGGGCCCCGCCTCTTTTCCCGCCGAGCGCGCGCGCGCGCGCCGCCCCAGCCGGGGAGGAGAAGGGGGTGGTGAGGGGAGGGGGAGAGAGACACGGCCACGCGCGTGCGGGGCGGGCGCATACGCGCGCGCGCGGTCCCGAGCGTTGGCAGCGGCAGCGGCAGCCGCGGCCCGACGGCGGCGGCGGCAGCGGCTGCTCCTTCCCGCCCTCTCCTCCCGCCTTCCTGTACCGGTGCCGGCCTCGGCCCGCCGAGCTTTCCCCTTCCTTCCCCGCCTCTCGGCGCGCTGCAGGGGCTCCGGGCGCCGCGGTGGTGCCCACACCCCCGTCCCTTTCCCGCCCTGGGGATGAGGCAGCGGTAGCGCGGAAAGGTGAGCCGGCGGGGCCTGTAGGCCGCGGCGGGCGGGTGTCAGAGGGAAGCGGCGGCGGGGGCTCGGCGGTTCCCGTGAGTCAAGCAGCCTCCTGGCGCCGGGTGGGCTGCGCCCCTCTCCCTCCTCCTCCTTCCTCTCCTCCTCCTCCCGAGTGGGGGCGGGGATGCGGGCAGGGCCGCGGCGGGGAGGGGGAGCCGCCGTTCCCCCCCGACCCTCCTCTGGCTTTCCGCCGCCCCGGCGGGGCCAGCGGTGCGGGGCGGTGCGGGGATGGGGGTGCGGGCGAGAAACCTCTGCTGCTTCTACCGGGCCAGGCGAGGGAAGGAGCCGCAGGTGCTGCCCCCGGGGCCTGCCCCTGCCCCCGGCGCGGCCCCGCAGGGGCGGGTCGGTGCGGGCGGGGGCCTCGGTACCTGCCCGCATTGTTCATCTGACAGGGGTGGGGGACGGCGGTGCGGGGGCTGCGCGGCGGAGGGAGCGGTGGGAGGGTGGAGGGGAGCGCCCCAGCCTTTCTTTATTGCAGCCGGGCAGGTGATGGGGCTGCTCCTTTCTTCTCTCGGTAAGGCCAGCTTGTAGCCTAGGCAAAGGGCTTTTTCTGCGAGCAGATCCGCCCCTTGCAAATGCAAGGATGCTCGCTCCCAGCTCGGATGTCTTTTGATTTACGAATGGATTGTAAATTGCTAAACGAGCCGTCCGATGCAAATCCTGGAGGATGTCAGGCCTGTGGTGTTCAGCCCTCCGTATTGTGCCTGCTATAACGCGCTGGCTTTAAAAATGCAATGGGAGCGACTGCTGGTGTAAAGGTCTGGTGCCTTTTGTTTTTGTTTTAGATGGTGGATGTTGATGTTTGTGCGGGTGGAGATAGTACCAGAAGAAAAATGGATGCCCTGACAGATAGTGCTGTTGAGATTGTCCCTTTGGAGCTCTATGATTCAGCCAGAGCAAAAATAGCTGCTAATCTACAATGGATCTGTGCTAAAGCCTACGGAATAGGTAAGATCACGTTTATCAGGAGGTCGTTCTTGGTTTTGTTCTTTTTTTCCTGTTTCCTCTGCCATTCCAGAAGTAATTAAATTGAGCTTTGTTTTAGACATCCATAATATGATAGCCTGTTGTCTTGCAATATTATATATTTCCTGGTACCTTCGAGAGGAATAAAGGAACTATATGAGATGCCCTGAATCAGCAAGCCTAATGGTGAATGCTCACAGACTCTGCCTGTGAAGAATGCATGCCTCAAAACGTTTAAATCCTCATTTTAGCCAAGAAGACTTTCTTTCCCAGAGCTGTGTGTCACTGCTTGCAGGCCTAGAGATCCTCCAGACTGTTGAGGCTGTAGTGTGCTTCCTTGTCTAGTCATCTCAGCCAGTGGATGCTGGGGCCTTGGTACCATTTGTATGCTCAGTTAGGAGTTTGGGTTTTGGTCAGATTGTGGTTTTGGTTTCAAACTGAACTTAAAAGCAGTCCATTTCTTACCAGTGACATTTGAAATGTTGAATGAGTGAATAGAGTTTGTCTGTGTTCAGTGACATTAAACAGTAAATTGTAGATGGTAGAGGAGTTCACCTTCCCTTATGTCAGAGACAGAGAAATAAAGGTTCTTGGAGTTTATATGTACTGGAATTGCCTTTTTGGTGTTGAACTAGATCTGTCTGTCTAGTATGAATTATTGTTACTAGATACATCTTGAATTTAAGTGGAGAAATGTGATGGAATACTTGTGGGTTTTGTTTATCCAGAGCAAAACATATAATGGAAGCATATACAGAATCTTGTTTTGGAAAATGAGGTAGCCCTGTTAGAATCTAAGTCTAATTCTCCAAACTCATAATATGCTTAATGGATTAGCACTAGCTTACTTTGTGACAAGGCTGGAGAAAAGCAGTCCATTCCTGCACTTAAATATTAATCCTTGTTGGAGTATTTTTCTCAATAATTTTTCTGGGTTTTGGGGTTTTTTTAAGTATTTCCATCTCTGTCAGTGTTATCATCTTAATGATTGTGGTGAAAATGGAAAATCATGCTTTTGTAATGTTTGATATTAGTTAAGGTGTTAGGCTGCAAGCTGCAAGAGCCTAAAGCCTGCTGTTTATGCCATTTTAAAAAGTGGGAATTTTGGGCAGGTGTTGGTAAGACATCAATAGCTTGAAGAACGGAACAGATGTTTCCTCATGTAAATATTTTTCGGTTGCTGGAGGGCTTTTTAGTAATCAGAGATAAAATGGCTATTCCAGACATGGCCACACACTATTTACATTATGAGTTTATTTCAGAAGAAAGCTCATCATAAATGAGAGCTGACTGGCGCAGCTCCTACACTGCAGAGGAGCCTTTAAGGCCTCGTGTTCCTTGGCGTAGTGTCTTCTAGGGGTCTGGAACTCAAGGCTGTGTCTCTGCATCTTAGACCAGTTAATGAGTTAACACTTGACAACACAAGTCTTGTGTTGAGAAAGTATTTGGTATTCCTTTGACTAAAAACAAAGCAGAAACCCACTTTTCATCATGTCAATGATGTGATCTTTAGTGCAGCAAAGGCTGTAGCAGCATTTGCCAATTTTTCTTGCATGTGGGTTTGTTCATTGAACAGAAGTTAAATGCCACGAACGCTAGGAAGAAGTATTTTTGCTGGGGCTTTGGCTGTTATGTTGTTGGTTAGCCCCAATGAGTAAGGGTTTTGTGTGTGTGATTCTTTGCAGAACCCATGGTCTGTGGAAATTTAGTTTGATTTTTTTTTTTAAGTGGCCTCTGCAAGGCTTTGTCATGTAGTAACCATTACTCCTGGAATAGCATTGCAAAGTACTTAGGAATGTATAAGCCTCTTTAATTCATAGAGAGATAGGCTTAGAAAGGTTTCCTCTGTGATTAGCATTTTGAAGAATATTTGAACTTAATACATTACTCACTGTCTCTCAGGGTTTTCTTTTTGTGTTAAGATAGTGGATGTTGTTCAGGTGGTTCTTGGGCAGCTACCAAGCGGTTCTGAATTTGTCATATAAAATCTCACTCAGCAGATGAAAGTTTTGGGAGGGTTTTTTGGCATTTTAGGCTTAGTTCTGATTTAGTGAGAAAACAACAACAACTTCTCAATTTATAATGTCTTATGTTTTGAAGTAATCCTGGTCTGAGAGGGTTTCCTTAACTGCCTTGGAGTGGCTCAGTAGAGAATGTTTTCATAGAGATGTTAGATTTGGGATTGACATATATCAATTGACATAATTTCATGCCTTAATCTTTCAAATGCTGGTGTATATCCCAGATTTAATTTCCATCTGAGTACAGCTAAGCTCATGCTGAAGTGTGGGAATGCTCAAAAGCAGTCTAGAGCAGACTGTTACTAGAAGTCATTCATCACTGCAGATTTTACCTGAAACTGTTTCCTATTTGCTGCTACCGGGTATTTGAATTCTCCACATCTAAGCAGAAAGTTTTCATCCTTTCTTTTATTTTTTCCCCCAGGACAAATTACTGAGAGCAGGCATGAGACATAATTTGGGAGCTGAAGTTTTGGGTTGTGTTTCACTTGGGGATGCATTCTTCCTCTCTTCCCTTCTGGCCATGAAAAGAATGTCTTGGTAGCCAAACAATGAGCACAGCTACCTTCTTTTTTCAACAGAAATCCTGCTAGAGGGACAACCCCTCTTCTTGCATAGAAACTGGGCTGAGTGTTTCTGGAAGACTGTAGCTCCTCTGGTCTGTCAGTGCTGGCTGCATGGTTGTCACAGATGGACTCCAAGGGATGATTTTACAACTGTCCAAATTCCAGGAGACAAGGGAAGGATGTTATGAAGGAAGGTGTTTCCTCATTTGGTGTCATCAGTCTCCCCACATAAGTCAGGGAGTGTGGACATGGATCACTCTGAACATCTGTACACAAACATCTGGAAAGCTTCTATACACTTGAGGGACTCTAAAGTCCATTTAGCTGAGACAGTAGTTTGAGGGAATGGAATTTGATTGGAACAGAATTATCTTTTTCATCATCCAGCTTTGATTAGGACCAAATGTGCACTTTAAGGAATTGTACTGGCAGTGTGAAAATACAGCTCATGATATTTAAGTGGCTAAGGAGCAAGAGTGCCGCTGAGCTTGTGGAACTTCAGTTCACAGGAGGTGAGTGTGGGAGGTTTAGAGAGGCTTGGCAAGCTGTCCGTGGGAGAGATCTCTTCTTCACCATCAGCAGAATGAACCAGATTGCCAAGCAGTAACAGGGACACATGCTGCACCCAGCTGAGCAGAGGGAAGCAGACCTGGTGGTCCTCAGCACCACTGCCCCCTCGGGCCCGAGCAGCAGCAGTCACAATGAACACAACCAGGACGTTTTAGTTTGGGAAAATAGACAATGAAGAAATTTGATTTATTTGCAGGATTAGATAGCACAGCATTACTTTCTGTGTAGAAAGGATGTTTTCCATCCTCACAGTTACATTTTAGATCTTGAAGGCATATATTGAAGCTTTTCAATGTGGCAGCCTGCTCTGAGCAGGTGGGTCATGTCCAGTCGTTTCCAGGTCAAATGTTGTAGCTTCTTTTAAAACACTTTGTAAAATTTGGATTTTTCAAACCCATCTTAGTGGATTTTCCTTAATTGAGCAAGGAGCTGTCAAGAGTTTCTTTAGTTCCTTTACATAGACTTCATGCCAATATTAGCCTGAGACCTTTGGCAAGGACTAACGTGGTGTATTGTAGGGGAAGTGCAAGTTGTGGCTTTTTTAGGTCTTTGAAGTATTTAATGCTTGTTAAAGTTTTACAGTACTCTTGACAGCTACCCACAGTTACCAGTTAGTATAACCAACTTGAGCACATTTTCTGGGCTAAATCACATAAATCCCTGAGTTCCCTGCTTCTGCTCTTTGTCAGCTTTCTTCTCAGGTCCATAGTAAAAATATTTTTAAGCAGGCTGTTGTGTTTTGCAAGTGTTCAATAGTTAAACAATTGTTTCTTTAATAAAACACTGAATATTACTTGCCTGAAATTTCTAGGGGTGAGGAATTGCATGGTTATTGTTTTGTCTCTTCTGCTCCATTCAGGTTTGTGGCTTTGTGCTTGATCAAAAGATATGATAATGAGTGTGGTCACTCTCACCAGAGCTCTAGAGAGTCTTTAGCTTGGTATATATTTTTGTCTGCCTGTTGTATGTAAATGATCATGTGTAATTTCATACGTCACTTAAGAAGTTTGTAAAACAGTCATGTAATGAGAAGCAGCAAAGAATGTTTTTATTGTAATGCAGGTGGTCTTGGTTGCTGCGAGCACGTGGCTTCTACTCACGATGTGCAGCTTAGAGACCATCCATAGAGTGCTAAATAATTCTGTGAACAGATACTGATACCAATGAAATCCTGCTCAGAGTTTGAATAAGCTTCGTTCTGTTTACTATCGTGCTTTGGCTCTCTTTCCAAGTGAAACCAGTTCTTCATGCTGCAGGAGGTAAAATAAGATCTGGGGTGTATCCACTTCTCCACTTCAAGGGATAAGTCAAATTTGTTCAGATTGCTGTATTTTTCTTTATCAAATCATAATCAGGTAGTAATCTTTGAAGAGGGTTTTGTAAAGGAGGTGATAAAGAGATGGTCCCCACCCTGCAGTGAGGAGAGGAGAAGCTGGCAGTAATTGTCTCTGGGTGTTAAGTGAAGCTGTTTTCGTAATCCTGTCAGCTGTGTTGTATACAATGATTTATACATGGCACTGACAGTTTTGAGAGACCAGAACTCATTGATAGGATGGAACAAAGCACAAGAATGGGTTCCTAAGAAATTATGATAATTTATATTTGAGTCCATCTCTTATTAAAATATCTGGTAGAGGAAGTACCTCTCCAGTAGGGAGAGCACTTGGAGTTTTTGCTGCTGAAACTTGGGGGAAAAAAAGTGACTCTGTTTTTATCATAGTGGGAAACAGTAAAAATGAGTATTTTTGCTCTATAATAAACTCTCTGTGTACAACTAATGTGGTATGAAATTCACATAAAATCCATGTGTGAAGCAGATGCAGTCAACTCTGAGTGTACCGTGGTAAATTCTTCGACAGGTCTTGATAGGACAGATGGAATTAGTCATGTATGCCTTAACTCATCTAATTATCAGGGTATGTGTCATTGTTTTTAAGTTACTGTAAAAACACTGGCAAATTTCAAGCTTTATGCCTTTTGAACACCTCAGTTTGACTAAACCTGGCAGCTGTACAGCTTGCATTGAAGTTGATACCTGCATTTTCCTGGAGTAACAACTCAGAAAGCACATTAGGAAAACCAGAAGATTCTTGCAAGCTTTACTGTAATGTGCAATAGTAACATAAAAGTGACTTTCTTTTGGAATGTAGGTGCTATTGGAGACTTTATCAATGGGGGTCAAGAGGATGAGGTCAGTCCCATTTCAGTGGTGCCCAGCAACAGGGCAAGGGACAAAAGGCACAGTCTGAATGTAGAAAGTTCCACCTGAACATGAGGAAAGTTTCTTTGCTGTGGGGATGCCAGGGCACTGGACCATGCTGCTCAGAGTAATTGTGGAGTCTCCTTCTCTGGAGACATTCCAAACCTGCTTGGACATGATCCTGGGCAAGCTTCTGTGGGTGACCCTGCTTTAGTAGGGGCATTGGACTAGATAATCTCTAGAGGTCCTTTCTAACCCTCACCATTTTGAGATTCTATATGACCTTTTTATGAGAGAGAGAAAGAAAAAAAATGATGTGGTTTCATTTGGTTTGGTTTGCTTTGGTACAATTTGTTAAATTGCTTGAGCAGAAATTTTTGTAACAATAGCTTAGAAGCTCATTGCTCAGAAATTAGTTTTTTTCATGTTGATTTTGCTGAATTCCAGAGCATAAATGTATAAAAACCCAAGTTTTAATGACCAGAATTTTTCTAACATCCACATTCAGTTATAGGTCATGAAAGGAAGGTATTGGAAAAGATGCCTGTAGAAACTGGGACTTGGAAAGATGGGGACATTCATAAAGACCCTTGTCACATTCCATAGTGAGGCAAGCAAAGAGTGTGTGACAGCTTTGGAGTTTGCCCCATCCATAAAAACTGGGGAGAAAAGCTGCCCATAATACCAGTGGCTGCTTGTGTATCCACAGTGGTCAGCCAGCTAGCATTAGGTTGACTCTGGTGTTTACTTGTTCTAAAACTAACAGCTTGTTTCTGAGATTTTTGACAAAGTGGCAGTTTGGGCATTCTTAAGGAGGCTTTGGAGGATAAGCAGACCTGGGTGCTGCAGGTGTTTTATGTTGTGTTGTACTGCACATGAGAATAATTAGCAGAAATGTGAAAGGGAAGATGGGTTTCTTGCATGGCTCTTTCAGGGATGAATTTTAAATATTGAAGATATCTCACAATTAGAACACATGTTTGGCCATGACTGCCTAGGGAGGCTGTGTTCCTCTGTTTGAGATATAATTCCATTATGTACAGAACATCTACAACTATGGTATTTGTAACTTTCTCAACTTCAATTTCGTGCTCCTTGTGTTACAGTTTTTCCTGCCGTTTATTTTTCATTTATTTGTACCCACTGCATGAACAGTGAGATTGTGTTCAGCATGAAATGGATTTGAACTAAATAGCACAGTTAATATTTACCACTCATGAGCTTTGATGTGCTTTTTATATCCTAAAATGTGTGTGGACCTTTAGTTAGAGCATCAAATTAATGACAAAAACGTTCCTTTCTGTCACAGACAGGTGAATTTAGCTGTCATAAGTGTTGTATACAATGATGCAGAAAATAAAACTGGGCAAATTACAGTGAAATAGGTTGCAGTCAGTGGAGGATTGCTGTTTATGAATGACTTCTTGTGATAGTATTCAAATGGAGAAGAGGAGGATGAGGGAAGACCACCTCACTCCCTACAACTACCTGAAAGGACATCAGAGTGAGGTGGGGGATAGTCTCTTCTCCCAAGTATCAGGTGACAGAACAAGTGGAAATGGCCTGAAACTGTGCTAGGGGAGGTGTAGGTTGGATATTAGGAAGATTTCTTTCCTGCAAGAGTGGTCAGGCATTGGAACAGGCTGCCCAGGGCGGTGGAGTCACCATTCCTGGAGCCATTCAAGAATCACGTGGACATGACACCTGGGGACATGGTTTAGTGGTCATGGTGGTGTTAGACTGTATGTTCTTAGAGGTATTTTCCAAGCAAAATAATTTATGATTTTATGAAATTTACAACTCTAGTGCTAGAAGTAATTCCCATCCTCCCCATATCTGGGTAATCAAAATTCATTCAGTCCCGAAGCAATTATCTGGTGATCAGAAACATGAAGTTAAAGGGTGCTTCAGTATGGAGGAAAAAGATTTCATATCTCTTGACTGGATGGTCAAACTAAAGAACAGTAGCCAGAAAGCAATCTTTATTTATGGATTTCTGTAACATGGAAACTCAGCAGTAAGGACTAGATCTATTTATTGCTGGAAGAGGCTTTTGAAAACATTAAAATGTTGTTGGTTTAAGTGAAAAGTAATGTGGGAGGTCCTACTGCCCCTGTCACACAGGCAGCTGAGCATCATGTTCCAGTAGTCTCTTTTTTATGATTTGTGTAAAGATCCCAGTTAAATAGGCTGTGTCCCCTGTGGTGTGTTAGAGTTGAAGAGGATGCTTTTGGCTCTCTGGAGGTACTGTCTACAAAATAATTGCAGTCTGCAGTGTGGTGAAGGGACCTGAAGCGGTCCTGGGTGAGCTGGGCAACTGATGAGCTGGAAGAGGTTCAGGTCTCTTTGTCCAGCCTTTGCTCACAGCATGGTGTCAGACAGTCACCTCGGTTACCCAGCTCAGCAGGGGTCTGTGGAGCTGAAGGAGGGCAGATGTTCAGTCTAAAACCCTCATCTTGGCACTTCAGATTTCAGACACTGTGAATTTGCTTTTTTGTTTTGTATTGTTTTGTTTTATTTGGAGAAAGCCTTTACAACTTGGAGTGGTGCTAATGCTCTTACCAGAGATGTACCACTTCATGGATCTTGTATGAGCTGCTATTCTGTTATTTCCTTTCACAAGTAATTTTAGTAAAAAGCAAAGTGTCTTTGGTCATCAAAGGTGTAGCTGTTCATAATGGACCTAAAAATGTTGAATTCTATGAGCTGCTTTACATTTTGATTTTTGGATCTTTCCTCAGTCTTTAGAACTGGAAGCTCTAGTTCGCTTTCTGGAAATGGCAACAACCAGTAAATGGAATTAGCTTTCAATAGCCTTTGCTTTTAGATCAGGTTGACTTAATGTTAAGAAGATTACAAATGCTTGAATTTCTTTATTTCCCTAAAAAAGGACACCCACATTAACAAATGCTATTTATGTAGTGCCAGTGGAGTTTTATTGTGTCTCTTCTGTGCATGTTGGAAGGGACTCAGAGGGGATCTTCTCAATGCTTGTCACTATCTAGAGGCAGGGAGCAAGAGGATGGGGCCAGACTCTTTTCAGTGGTGCCCAGCAACAGGACAAAGGGCAGTGGGCACAAACTGCAACCCAGGAGATTCCACCTGAACAGGAGGAAAAAGTTCTTTGCTGTGAGAGTCTTGTGGAGTCTCCTTCGGAGAGATTCCAAAGCCACCTGAACATTGTGATCTTGGGCAATCTGCTCTGGGTGACCCTGCTTTAGCAGGGGATTTGAACTAGATGATCTCTAGAGGTCCCTTCTGAACATCCCCATGTTGGGATTGTGATCTTCAGCCTGTAGTCCATGTATTGCAGGGTTCAGCCTTGCACAAAGGAAAAACAACGATCTTAGTTTTTAACAACTTCAGAAACAGGGGCAGTATTGTGTGACTGAGTAGCTAACAACACTGGTTTACTGTGTGTTTTTATTGAAATGGTATCACTTCTGTACTTCTGCCTCATGTAACTGATAACATATTATCTCAGTTTCTCCTCTTCATGAACATTAAGTGCTCTGCAGTGTACAAGAACCATGTGCCTTCTTTTGCACTCAAGGACAGGCTATGGGTAGGAAGGTTTTTGGTTTTTTTTTTTTTTTTTTTTGAATGGGAAAATGTAATTATTCTGGAAATTAGCTGAATGAAAAGTAAATAGGCTGCCAAATTAATAATTCCTTTAACTGTAGATGTAAGTATTTAAAATGAACTGTTGAAGTGGCTTTGGGGGAAGATCTCTGGAGTGACTGGATAGCGTCAGAGAGAATGGTATGTTTGAGAATCATGAAATGTCAGGCGTCTGTTAAGACAATAATACACTTCAGACTCTCCTGATTACTGTCACCCTCTTGGAAAAAATCAATAGCTTCCAGTCTGATTACTGAATATCAGTTGGAAGTATTTATATGGGGATATATCTGTTTTTCACTTGGTTTGTGTCTTTTCCAGTATAACAAGAAACTATTGCTTGCAACAGCATTTCCTCCCTCTTTCAACTCTTGTTTTCTGTTGATGTTTGCTTTGTCATGTTGTGTTAGAACCTGTAATGCTGGCAGTGCTTCAGCAATGTATAGGTTCAAAATGTCTGAGATGTGTTCAGAGTGATCAGGGTATTAGCTGTTGGTGATGTATTTTTTACTGCCAGCTAGGAAGCTGTGCTGATTCATAGCAAAACTGGAAGCCCTTGAGGGTTGGGAGCTGGTGGGGAAGAAGGGATGTGCAGCGCTGGAGCCTTCTGTGTTGTTCATTTTAACTTGCATGTTGCTTGCCACGCTCATGTTCTGTGTCTGTTTTGGTAAAATTATAAGGCAGCTTGTGGAAGTGGTGCCATTCCTAAGAAAGTTACTTTTAGGCTTGGTTTAAATTTCACATTGAATCCAAGTCCAAGTGGTGTGGTTTTGCTTCATAGGTTTCAGTTTCTCTTTAAAGGCTGAAAAGCTGGAATGCTTCAGTGCTCTTGTCTTCAAAAGTGTGGACGTCAGCTCACTGGAGACTCAGTTGTTTGCAAACTGCTTGTAAAATGCTCAAGGTTTTTGTCAGGTTATTTTGATCTTTCGATGAGCCTTGGCAGTTCAGAACCAAGAAATAGGTGGCTTAGTTCTCTTTTGCAGTTTGAGAATGTTTGGCTGGCCCCTCTTAGTGGCTGAGTGCTGTGGTAACTAGTTGCTGTGCACAGATGCATTGCTTGAAGTAGCTGTAAGTTTTACTTTGAAGGTGTATAAACTTTGTCCATCTGTTACAGCAGTTTAGCCTGTGGTCTGCATAAAGGATTTTTAATTCCCAGTAAAATGAGAATAATAGTCACTAACCAGTACATGTGATAGTGTATTGTTCTGATTAAATTGGGCCTTATTCAGGGAATAGCTAGAGGTATGTGGAGGGCAGTGGGGCTTTGTCCATGAAGAAGTGTTTCTCGAAAGGGATTCCAGTATCTTGAGAAAGGTCACTGTAATATATAAGATTTTTACTGCTGTGTAGATTGTGACTAAATTCTACATGCTTTACTTAGTTAAAATAAAAGCACAAAGACCTATTGAAATCCATTTTCCATGTGAGGCTGCAGACTGAACTGCATTCAGTATTTTTGCTTCCTGATATTTTTTGGTTTTCGTTTTTCATGTGCCAGCTCTGAGTTACACTCAAAATATTTACTTTGTTTAGAAGTGATGCCACATCTTGGTGTGGCTTGTTGAAACTGTTCTTCCTTGTTTCAGATAATGTCCCAGAGGAGCTGAAGGACCCATTTTACATAGATCAATATGAGCAGGAACATATTAAACCACCCGTGATCAAGCTGCTGCTGTCCAGCGAGCTGTACTGCCGCGTCTGTAGCCTCATTCTGAAGGGGGATCAGGTGGCTGCTCTGCAGGGACACCAGTCAGTGATCCAGGCTCTGTCTCGAAAAGGGATTTACGTCATGGAGAGTGATGATACACCTGTGTCTGAATCTGATCTGGGCTCTGCACCAATCAAAATGGTTAGCTTAATTAAATCCACCTAATGATCTTCTTTTTATTTAACACTATTTAAAATAGCACTATTTAAATGGAATGAAGAGCTTTTAATTTCTGGGTCACTAACCTCAGGAATCTTTTAGTTTTAAATACAGTTAGAATAGATAATACTCATTTTCTTGCAGGGTTTTATTTGTCAGTGCTCACTGTTTTCTTCTTTTAGAGCTCTCATATGGCAATGATTGATGCTCTTATGATGGCCTATACTGTCGAAATGATCAGCATTGAGAAGGTGGTCGCTAGTGTCAAGCGTTTCTCTACATTCAGTGCCTCGAAAGAACTGCCCTATGATTTGGAGGATGCAATGGTTTTCTGGATTAACAAGGTAACATTTCTTTTGATAAACACATTCTTGTTTCTTACTGTCTTTTCAGATTTTGAAAGTTTTTGATGGGTGTTGTGAATCCTTCTAACCTGTGCATTTCTATCTCCGCTTCAGATGAGTGGTTTGGGTTGAAAGGGACCATTAAAGTCCAGCCCCCACTGTGGTCAGCAGGGACATCTTCAACTAGGGCAGGTTGCTCAGAACTCCAGCCTGACCTGGAATGATTCCAGGGATGGGGCATCTACCACCTCTCTGGGCAACCAGGGTCAGGGTCTCACTGCCCTTAGCACAAGATTCTTCCTTCTATTCAGTGTAAATCTCGCAGTTTTAGTCTGAAACCATCACTCGCCCCTTGTCCTTTCACAGCAGGCTCTGCCAAAAAGACTGTCCCTCTGATATGAAGATGAAGACACCTGCTTGTTACTTCCTACCTTACATCCGGTGGTAGTTGAACATAATATCCTAACAGATTATTATTAATAGTATTTGATTCCCTTGTTATTGCAACATATTCTAATTTCATCTTCTTGCTTGGCTTCCTGAGGTTTCTATGTACATTGGGAAAGAGAATCTGACTAGGAGGGAAATGCAGTTTTTCTTTTTTGGGGATGCTGTAGTAAAGCTGGTACATTTGTCAAGGAAAATTTAAAAATGGAGATAATTAAGCACTAAATTAGGAAACCAGCAGAAATTGAGTTATATTTTTTTCAGACAAGCTGCTATGAGGGTTTGGGTGTTGTTGGTTTTTGTTTGTGTGGTGGATTTTTTTTTAATGAAGCATTTTTTTGTGTTAAGTAACAGGACAGACTTAATTCTGATTATCTTGGATACATTTACCAGAAATACTGACATTTTTCAAAGGGTAGAGGTTAAGTTACTGAAAGCCTTTGGATTGACAACAGACATGTTCCAAAGAGAATGCCTACTTTGGTAACCCGGGGTTTCATGTTGTGATTGTACCTACTGTTAGTAAGAGAATTGGCCTGGAAAACTACCTGAAAGGTGGTTGTAGCCAGGAAGAGGTTGGTCTCTTCTCTCTAGCAACCAGCACCAGAACAAGAGGACAGAGTCTCAAGCTGTGACAGGGGAAGTTTAGGCTGGAGGTGAGGAGGAAGTTCTTCACTGAGAGAGTTGTTAGCCATTGGAATGTGCTGCCCAGGGAGGTGGTGGAGTCACCATCCCTGGAGGTGTTCAAGAGGGGATTGGACATGGCCCTTGGTGCCATGGTCTAGTCATGAGGTCTGTGGTGACCGGTTGGACTCGATCTTTGAGGTCTCTTCCAACCTTGGTGATACTGTGATACTGTAACTCTTCTAACACATTATTCTAGGAACTTCTGTGTTTTATGGACTGACCATTAAGTCAAGAGGAGAAAGAAGAAAACTTGACTTGTGGAAACATCTTCAGATGTATTTTAATATTTTTTCTATGCTATGCCCTTTTAGGTGAACCTTAAAATGAGAGAGATAACAGAGAAAGAGATTAAATTAAAACAGCAACTAATGGAAAGTCCAGGGCACCAAAAGGTAAAACAAATTTATCTTCAGCTGTAATTTTGTGTATTGATGGATTAATGGATTGAAATACAAACATCTCAGTGTTTTCTTTGTCAGAGACATGTGAGGCAGCCAGTGATCAAAATTCCCAAGATTTTGTGCATGCAGTCTGTTCTGTGTCTACCATCAGTGCCCACTGGTATCTTCTGCCTTTGCCTTGAGTGTCAATTGGACTAAAGTAACTTGTTTCAACTTAAAATTACTTGTATCAATTTTGTGTGGGTAAATATGACTCTGCTTTCACAGCACAAAATATATATTATATATTTTGAAAGCTCTTGGGGCATATTCATGTTGCATGGGTTAATTGTCTAATGTATATTCAGAGGCTTATCCAGGTTCTACCTAGTAAGCATACTCTTGGCATTCAGATGTTAAATGTGCGTGTTTGTAGTTTTTTTCCGCCTTCTTCCCTTGGATTTATATCACAATGCACTAACACTGCAAAATATAAGTACACTTTCATTTCTGGAGCATGTAAAACATATTTTTCTCAGGACAAAGTGTCTGTCAGCTCTCTGAGCTCCTAATTTATGATGTGATGAAGCTTTAAATTCTTGCCTCCAATTGGCATTGCGGTGCAAAGGGGATAAAAGCGTGATGTATGAACACAGCACGGTTGTTTAACTTTCGTGGTGGTGACAGGTTATTTTTCTGTGCTCTTGTTGTAAAATAATATCCTTCACTAAGGGGCTAAAGAGCTGTTCAATTTACAAGTTATTGTGTGTTCTGAAGGATCGCTTTAACTATTTGACTCTCTATTGGCTTTTGAGTCTCATTTTGGTATTTATAAATCTAAATTTCTAAGCTACAAGCCCTCTGAAATATGAAAGTGTGTATTGCTGAAGTGCATTTAAGTATTACTGCTTTTAACTTGCATTGCTGATGTTCCTTTCCTATTCCTACGTTCCTTTCCTTGCTTCCTGAGCAGTCTCCTTCCAAGTGGTATTGGAAATTAGTACCTGTAAGTGAACTACTCTTACACCAGTTGTCATCCACAAATCCATGGCTTTTTCAGTTTCTTCAGAGTTTGCTTCCATTACCATGCTTCTTAGATGGTCTTTGAGAAATAAAAGCCACCACTGTGTAACCTTTTGGGTCATCAGGCTTAGTGTTCACAGCATGATTTTTGCATACTGTACAGCATATAGCATAATCACTTTACAGCATTGCAAAATTGTTTTCCCAGTGCAGGAGGGAGGGAGCTGGAGTAGCAGCAAAAAAAAAACCCTAGAGAATTGATTTTGTTGTAAGCAGGCAATAGATCACAGCACTAAGGTGATATCAAAGCTGGTAGGTTTAAATGGTTGCTTAATCTTTGAATCTGTAGTTAAGATAGTCAGATGTTTGAAGTTGTTCATTAAATAATGCTCTTGCACCTGCTCTGCTTCAGGTTTGTAAATCTGTCAAAACCAGAACACTGTTACTCATTGAGATGAGGTTAGAAGATTGGACAAACCAGTCTGGAGCTGCTGTGATGGTGGCTGGAACTGCATGCTGAATTAATGAGACTGAAGCTGGCATAGTGAGAGTAATGACAGCTTACACATCAGAACAGAATACTTCTTTATGGTGGTGTGAAATGGAATACCAATTCCACTATATATAAAAAACTAACACAATTGTTTTTCTAGTATTCAAGCCTGCTTCCTTTTGGCTGAGTTTCCTGGCTTTATTTCAGCTTGTAGAGATTTTAGTTTGTTCCTCTGCTTTCTTTAGGCTTGATGCCCTTTTTCCTTCATTTGCTGGATTTTGCTATTTTCATTTTCTCTCTGGGAAGATGAGAGCTATTGTCCCAGCTGCAGATTCCAAATAGCAGCGTACTTGGAACAGGCAGCATGGTTGGGACAGTCACCTTCAATCTCTCTGCCTTTCCACAGACAGCTCAGTCCCATTCGTCTGCCTCATAAACTTTTATGCCTTTGAAGCAAGTGTATGGGCTGCAGTAAAACCTTTAAATATCTGAAATAAAGAAAATTCAAGGGACCTGCAGGCTAATAAGCCCTATAACAGGGCCCTTGTCTTCCAGCCTCATTTAGTGACGTGCACCAGTATGTGATGAAGTATTGACCTAGTGCTTAGCACTTACCTTCTAGTGTGCTTCAAGATCACATCTGTGTTTGAGGCAATCATTTGATAGCCTTTCCAGGAAGTTGAGTAGGTTTCTGTTTTGTTTAGAGATAACTAGGTGAGAGCAGAAGAAACTACAGGAATGGAATTGACTTGCAGGATGTCATTGAGCTGTGGGAGGAATTTACGGTAGCCTTTCAGTACTTAAAGGGGCCTCTGCGAAAGACGTGAAGAGTCCTTCTAGTGGGGCCTGTTGTGATGGCACAAGGGGTGATGGTTTTAAGCTAAAAGAGGAGAGGTTTAAACTAGATACAGCAAAGAAATTGTTTACACTGATGGTGGTGAGATACTGCAACAAGTTGCCCAGAGGGGTTTTCCAGGTGAGGTTGCCTGGGGCTCTGAGCAACCTGCTCCAGTTGAAGATGTGCTTACTCAGTGTAGGGATGTTGATTTAGATGACCCTAAACGTCCCTTCCACCCAAAGGAATTCTCTGATTCTATGAAGTTATTGGTAAATAGAGGTTATCTCACTGGTAGCAGTAGCATTTAGATTGTACTGGTTTACTGACTGATTCTGTAGTTTCCATAGTAGTTATCACCCTGTGTCACTTCTGTATTTCTTTCTAATTTCTAATTACCTCTTTCAGTAGCACCCATTTCTGCACTTTAATGCATACAAATGTCATTAGTTGTATGCATGGATGGAGTGGGGGTGAAGAAACCACAAAATTCAGCTCAGAATGAGGTCAGAATTCTCAGTATAAAAGACTGAATGGTTAAGAGAATAACAGCTGAGCAAAAAATGAGTGAAATTCATCAAAACTTCATTGATAAATCTGTGGGTTTTCACCAAAGATAAAGCAAAAAAGGAATTCTTGTAGATTTTAGTTCTCAGTATTGAGTGTAGTTGGGTTAAATTCCACTTAGACCTCTTGGAAAGGAAATATTTGTAGTAACTTTACATACAGGAAGGATTAAAGTTTTAAAAGGAAATTTCTGAAGTTTGTTTGTAAGATGCTTTCTTCAACTAAGTGGATAATGATGAACCTTTTAAGCTAACCAGTTCACCTCCGTGTGCATCCTTATTTTGTCAGGCTTAGTGACCACATTCCCAGTGCATAATGGATGTTGCTAATGCATTTGATTTTGATTTTCCTGTTTAATCACTATCGTATATCTCACTGTTTCTTTCTGTGTAAGCCTGATCTGATGCATGCCGTATCGCACTGCATGCTGGAACCAGTGGAATATGCTCGTGTGGTACAGTATGATTTGTATTCCATTACATATTTGTGGAGTGCTCCAGGCTGGGGGAAAAAAAAAGTAAAAGTAATTTACACCTGGTAAAAGGATGGGGGGAAAATAGTGGTAGCTTGTAGAGGTAGCTTTTAGAGTTACTTGCCTTTGCCAGGAAAACTTAATGTGTTTCTATTTGAGTAAAACAAATAAACGAAACTGGTTCTTACTATTCTGATTAAAAGTGGTCTTTGTTCCTTTGAACAGATTTTTTTCTCAGCCTGTGCTATCCTAAATTGACACCCATGAGAGAGTGTGTGTGTGTGTGTGTGTGTGTGTGTTTCCTGGAAAGTGGTGAAATCCAGCTTTCTTCTGATGATTAAATACATTCTTTGTATAACTGCATGTTAGGCCAGCGCATTGATTGCGATAGCTTGTTAAATGCTAAGTGATACTAATCACTAAAGGGTAAAAGGAACTTTTTTCCAGCACTGAGAGGTATTCCTTGCTAGTCTCTCTGCCTTACTGCCCTCTTGCTTGCCTGTGCTTTGCTGCTCCAACCTATAGGTAGAACCTTCTAGCTGGCAATGTGGGTGTCTAGCAACTATCAACACTGAACTTGTCTTGCAAAGACTGCAAGAAGCAATGCCAAGATTTGTTCCCTAGTTGTCTGGCTTTAACTACTCTTCAGCCACGCTCCAAATGACAGGAGGGCTGGGAAGGGGTTTGCAGAAGAGTTTGGTACTGCATTGTAGTGCAGCCAAAGGGGGTCTTGCTGCTGCTGCGCCAGGCCTGGTGCTCCTCTTGCTGACCACTTTTGGAAGAGGCCAAGTTTTTTTGTTTTGCATGCCATTAGCATTGGGTTCTGGCTTGGCAGATATAGAATGTTCTGAATCTCTCTGAGAGAACTTTGCTGTCTGTGGACATGATGGCAAGTCTGTGGATGTAGGTAATGTATGAGAAAGCACCAGCTCATCTGATTATTTTTGGCTGTGCTTTGTTTTGGTTTGTTTGTCCCAAGCTTGTTTTCATGTAGTTACCCATGTCTCTTTCTTTGGATCTGCTGCATTCATGCATCTGTGTGGAAGGATTTTGACTTAAATTGCTTGAAACAGGTTAAAATGTGTGGATGAAGCTAGGAATTTAGCAGCATGGATTGCTTCCAGGTATGAGGAGAATGATTAAAAGGGGAGCACTATGTTCTTCAGAATTGGCTTTGATGGAGAGAAAAACGCAACCTTGTAAATTGGGTTTGACTTGGAGCAGAATGCTGTAAAGGATCCACCGTAAAGAGTTTTCAGTGCTTGACAAAAATGACTTTTTTCCCCTGTTCTCTTTCTGTCAGCACCTCATGAACGTTTGTGTTCTTTTGCCAGGTGCGTTACCGAAGAGACCATCTTTCAAGCAGGCAATTGCCTTACTTTCCTTTGCTTGAAGATTTGATGAAGGATGGTAGTGATGGTGCTGCTCTTCTGGCTGTAATACACTACTATTGTCCAGAGCACATGAAACTAGATGGTATGTAATAAGATTATTATATAAAAAAAAAAAAAACCAAACCACAAAACCAACAAAAACTTCTTCAATCTTTGGAAGCTGAGATAGAAATAGATTATCAAATGAAAGTGTGACACATCTAGTAGGTAGTGAACTATATCAAGTTAGCCAGGTCAAATATGGAACCTGCCTCAGTGTATTTCAAAAGTAGCTTCTCTTTGATTTTGTTTTTAGAAGGCTCTGCTCTGTATATTAAGAGCTACAAAATAATAATTTCTTTTATAAGTTTGATGATATGACTTTTTTTGGCTCAAATGACTGAGCTTGGTTTCAGTAGAGCATAGCAAAGGAGGACATGTCTAACTACTGTTCACTGCCAGTTCTTATGTTCTCTAGGAGTAGAAAATTTGACATTTTACATTCTATATCTTAAAATAGCTTCTGCCAGTCTTCAGCAATTGTCACTCTTCAGCATATCAAACATGAGTCCTCTTTGGGGGTTTTTGTGGTTTGGGTTGTTTTTTTTTAATAATTCAGTATCCATGTTGGACTTTACTTCTACAGGTCAACATTTTGTATTGGTTTTTAAATTCTCAGATTCATTGTACCTTGCAGAGCTCCTGAATGGTTTCTGAAGCAGCCAGCAGTGTGAATCTTTGGAGTAACCTTTTAGTATTTGCAAATCAAGATGTTTGGGTTTAATTGGTTTTGTCTTTTGTCATTATGTGTATTATTTGTAACCTGCTTACCTCTGTTGCTGTGATACACAGGATTCTGTCTGGATTCTACAATGAGATTGTAGAATTGATACTCTTTTATCTGTGAAGGACTTTCCCTCCCTTTCCTATCCCTCTGGTACTTAACAGGTAGAGAAATGCCACTAGTAGCCGATAAGTATTAAATGACTGTGTATAAGCAGTCTGTGAAGCTCCTGTAGGTAGTCTTTCTGTTAGTTGTGGATGAGAAGTTAATTCACTGCAATAGTGTTGTAACTTACCTTTCTCACTTTCCCAGATATTTGTTTGAAGGAAGTCACTTCAATTGCAGACAGCCTCTATAACATTCAGCTTTTGAGAGAATTCTCAAACGAATATCTGAACAAATGCTTTTACCTCACGTTGGAGGACATGTTATATGCTCCTTTGGTTTTAAAGGTAAGAAACATAATGAAGGATATATTTTTAAACAAAAGAGGGCTGAATCCTAAGTGTTCTGTTACTGTGAAATGTGTTTTTTTTTCCCCCCTCTTTCCCTGTTGTAGCCTAACGTCATGGTATTCATTGCGGAGCTCTTCTGGTGGTTTGAGAATGTCAAACCAGACTTTGTACAACCAAGAGATATTCAGGAAATAAAAGATGGTAAGTTTTTAACTCTTGATAAATGTTAGCATGTTCTTTAAAATGCACTGCAATGGAACTCTTACATGGTGTCCTTTGGAGTTTTGATTCTTGCCAAACTTTCTGCTTGCTGAGATCTTTGAAAGCTGCAAAAAAGGAAGGAAGTTTGTCCTAGATACGCTTGGGTTCTGATTTTTGGAATGAGGGAGGGAAGTTTTTTCTTAGGCTCACTAATTATTAGAACTTCCTTTCCTGTGAGGTCTCTGTAGGATACAGGAGGAGGATAGATTTAGACTTGATATTAGAAAGAAATTCTTTAGAGTGAGGCTGGTGAGACACTGGAACAGGTTGCCCAGGGAGGTCGTGGATGCCCTTTCTCTGGAGTTGTTCAAGGCCAGGTTGGATGAAGCCTTCAGCAACCTGGTCTAGTGCAAGGTGTCCCTGCCCATGGCAGGGGCATTGGAACTAGATGATCTTTAAGGTCCTTTCTAACCCAAACCAATCTATGAATCTATACTTTAAATATAGTTACTTCAGGTTTCATTTTGGTGTTGTGTGGTAAATTTTTCATTTTAATATACTGCAGTCTGAAAACTTCCTGTTCTGTTTGTTATTTCAATGGCTAATACAAGTTCTGTTAATGTCATAAATCAGCTAATGTTAAAACAGTGCTGCAGCAGAAGAGCAGTCGCCCCCTGTTCCTATTTCCAACGCAACCAAGCGAAGCTTCATGGCCAGCCCTGCTAGTACGGCTCCAGCAGATGTGCAGCCCTCGACTCAGGCAGGCCCTGAGTGCAGTAGATACTACCTACACCCTGAGGAGCCCGACTACCTGTGAGTCTGTTTGAAGGCCTTTAGTCTTCACTTGATAACCTAGGGATTTCTGCTGCTAAATGCTCAGATTGTGCTGCAAAAGGAGTCAATTTGAGTTGTGTGCAGTCAGCCTTTACTGTGTTCTGAAGTGCTCTGTTATGTTTGATCTTTGTTTGTTTGGCAAAAGCCAATAAATGCCTACAGTAAATGTCACCATTGCATGACAGAAGTCATCAGTCTAGCTTCTATTTTGGCAAAATGTGAAGTGTGATGTTGGAGCAGCTCATCTTCACTTACAGTATATGGCTTAGTAATGATAAGAAAACAAACTTAAATAGAATCCAAGAAGGTTAGTTACAAGGATTTTCAGCCAGCTCAAGTGTGATGGCAACCAATAGGTTATCTCAGCCTTTACTTTTCTCTGATGTGCTATTTACATAAATATTGTGCTAAATACATAAATACATACATTTCAAATCTCCTGTGTTTGGAAACTTAAACAACTTGATTTCAGGTTTACTTTGGTTTTGTTAGGTATGAAAACTTATTCTTCTCTAAGCAACTTCTTCAGTGATATATTAGTGTTTTAAAGAGGACAGGGACAACTGTCACCAGTGTAACTCTGCAACTGTGTTATTTCTCCCATTGTAGAAGAAAAAAAATTCTTCTAGTAATGAATTTTTTGTTTTCTGAATTAGTGGCAAAGGAGGAAGCCCTGCCTTCAGCCCTTCCCATCCACTGCTCCCCTTGAGGCAAAAGCAACAAAAATCCCTACAGGGAGAAGACAGCCCTGGTAAGTTGACTTTGAATCTGCATTCCCCAGACAGTGACCATCAATGTCAAAGCAGTAATGAAAAAAAAAACCCCTAAGTTTGTGTAGGTGAGTGATCTAAAATGGAATTAAACTGCAGTCAGCCAAGTAGTAAGCGTGTTTAGCTTGAGTTTTGTTTGTGTTAATAAATGTTGAAGATCTTTAAAGAAAATTACTGGATTTTTTTGTTTTCTCACACAAATGAGCTTTATCTCAGAATCTCAAGTAAAGACTAAGTCAATTCTGTGAAAAGGAGAAAGCCACTGCTTAGATGTCTTAGGAATCCTAGGAAGTAAGATTGACATCCAAGCATGACAACGTCACGCTAGTACTTGACATATTGTGCCTAAACATTGTAATTACTGGCAACCTAGGGTTTGTACTGAAACAAAGATGCTCAGAATTTCCTTCCTTTTCCTAAGCTTCAACATTCCAGCTGTCTAAGCTCTAACAACATGCAGTGAGGACTGGTTTTCCTTTCATTTTTTTTCTTGTTTTTGAAGATTGTGGGCCTGATGGGGGGGGGGGGGGGGGGGGAAGCAAATTGAAGAGTTTCGTGTTTGGAAATCTGAAGATCTCAGATATGTTTATGTGATCGCTTCCCTTTGTATTCTGTTTTCAGATTTTGCTTAGTATTTCAGAAAATCTGTTTGCTGCTGCCATCTCTTGGTGAAAGAGTTTATTATGTTTGCTATTAACTAGTATTTTTACTTTATTTAAAGACCCTTCCTAAACTGTTTAAAATCTTTCAGGTCATAGGCATCGTTCGAATTCTCTGACCCGTGTTGATGGGCAGCCACGAGGTGCAGTTCTTGCATGGACAGAGAGGAAACCCAGGTAACAGAAATGCTTTTCAGTACTGCAATACTGAAGCATGCTGTGACAGTTTCATTGTGGTAATGTGATAACACTTCCTCAGAATGGAATGAGAGTCATACAATGACATTTAAAGGTCATCTATTCGAACTCCTCTGTACTGAGGAGTTTGGTCAGATCGCTGACCAGCCTGACCCAGAATGTTTCTAGGGAAGGGGCATTTAACACCTCTCTGGTAGTCACTCAGTTTTGTTTCCTAATTTGCATCTTTAGAGATCATTGAAAAATATTTGCAGTGCTAAAATCAATGATTTCAATGATTTTCAGTAAGCACTGTTGGAAATTGAAATATCTGAGGTTGCTACCTAGTATTGCTGGTCATTTCTGATACCAGATACATTTTCCAATGGACCAAAACATTTAGTTGTCTGTATCATGTTTCTTAGTTCAACAAATGGTTATTTTTTTTGTGCTTAAGCATCACTAAATTGTTGTTACCTTTTCTAGGCCCCTGTCTCAGCCAACACCATTTGCTCTTCATCATTCTGCCAGTACTGATGTGGACCCTGGGTCTGGTGATAGCATTAGTCTGGCCAGATCCATCAGCAAAGACAGCCTTGCTTCAAACATTGTTAATGTAACTCCAAAAATCAACCCCATCCTCCCTCAGCGAAAGCCAACGGGAAGAGCTTGCTGAACAACGTTGAAATTGAGGATGAAGATGAGGAGCTCATTGCAATAATCAGATCTGAAGACAGGCCAAACCGTGGTGATCTTGAGTCACAGAATGCCTCAGCCAGGGTGCCCAGCATAGTTACAACTGCATGGTCTCCAAAAACGCATAGCGAGACTTCAGAAAGCAAGCCGGAGAGTTTTTACTTGGAGCCTTTAATGCCTGCAGTTCTAAAACCAGCAAAGGAAAAACAGATAATCAATAAAGAGGATGAATGTGGGGAGGGGAAACAAAGGAGTTTTATAGTAAAGAGATTAAATGAAGGACACTTGCCTTTGATCCGCAAGAAAGCAAATAGCAGTTATGGTGAGCATGACCTCAATAGGACTTTTACTCCAATTTCCAGTACTGATTTCACTCCAGTTGCAGATCCTAGTCCTGCAGATTCAGTGACACTGCTGGAGGCAAGCTTAGAGGCTTCCAGACCTTTGGCTAGTAGCAGTTTAGATCCTTCCACTCAGGAGCTACCGACTGGAGGATTTTTCCTTCATGCTGCTAAATCCGATGATGACATAGCAAGCAAAGTCAATGTCAGTTACGTGAAAGGTCTCAATTCGCACCTTGCGGATACTACATGGACTATGGTGAGACAGGACTCTGACTCAGACCTCTTAGACATAGAGGAGGCTGATCAAGACTTGGTAGTCATAGATGACCACCCTATAGTTGCTAAATATATTGGTGAGGAGGAATCTGCAAAATTGCAAGAAGACATGAAGGTGAAAGAACACGAGGATAAGGACGACGCCAGCGGCCGCTCCAGCCCCTGTTTGAGCACAACTTCTCAGATCAGCGGAGTGTCGATGGCGAGTGGCAGCATTCGAATGACCAACTTTGCAGAACGAAAGCTTCAGAGACTTAATAGCTATGAAACAAAGTCCAGCACAAGTAGTTCACAAAAGACCACGCCAGACGGCTCGGAGAGCTGCCCAGCACCGCTGACCACGTGGAAACAAAAGCGAGAACAAAGCCCCAACAGGCAAAATAAGGATAATGTTAATCTTCTGGCCTCGGAATTGGTGCAGCTTCATATGCAGTTGGAAGAGAAACGAAGGGCAATAGAGGCTCAGAAGAAAAAGATGGAAGCCTTATCAGCGAGGCAGCGACTAAAATTGGGCAAGGCAGCTTTCTTGCATGTGGTTAAAAAAGGGAAATCTCCTGATACTCCACAGCCTCTTAAACCAGAACATTTTGCAAAAGAGTTCTCTCGGAACAACGGTGAAGACTTAGATGAAGTTTCTTTAGGTTCCAAATCTGAGGAGTTCCTTGTGAAAGAGGAGGAGAGGGAAGAAACGCTTAACGATTCGCAAGAAGTAACAAAAGTGAAAATGCAAGAAAGCCTGGCTTTTGCTGAGCCACATAAACCAAAAGACTCTGCTGCTATGCATGACTTGGAAAAGAGTAAAATTATTTCTGTTGCCCTCCTCGAAGACAATGTGACTGAGGTGGATATAAGCGAATGTGATCTCTCCATTGAAAAACTAAATGAAACAATCAGTACACTCCAGCAGGCTATACTAAAGATTTCTCAGCAACAAGAACTGCTTATGAAATCTCCAACAGTGCCAACACCAGGAACCAGAAGTAACTCTCAGGACCAAAAGGTAAAACCATCGATTCATTTCGTCGAGCCCCTGTCTCCAACTGGAATGAACAGTCTTCGGAAGCCACCTCGATTTGGTCAAGGAAGGAGCTCTCGATCAGGGCGACCAACTGATCTGAAAGTCACTAAAGACAGGCAACAGAACTCAGCACGTGTTAAAACCCCAACACAGACTCTAGAAACCTTACCACATTTAAGACCATTTCCATCCAACAGCTTGGCCAAGACGCCAACAGACATCAGCTTGGAAAATAGCCCTGATCATGGAAGTGCTGCTCAAGAAAAGTGTTTCTTTGATACCTATAGACTTCATGATGAGAGCAATCAGCGGGCTCTCGCTCTTTCCACCTCCAAAGATGCAAATATTATTTCTGAAATGAGCAATGAGGTGAATGACAGCTTCAAGGAAACAGGGTTGAATTCTTCTGATGGCTCAGGAAAAGAAAATGTCCCAGTGGATGAGCCACTGAGAAGCAAGGCTAATCTCATTGAGGTAGACTTGTCTGAACTGAAAGCTCCTGATGAAGGAGAACTCGAAAACCAGGATAGCTCTACAGATATAATCAGTGAAAGCGATCAGAAATCTGGTGTGGGGTTTTTCTTCAAGGTAAATAAATTGCTTTGCTATGTTTGGTTACTGTTATGCATCTACCTAGTGTTAGAACTGCTTTTGTCCACTTCAGTATTCAGGTGGAACATGATACATTTTGGTTGCAATATTAGGATCTTTTTGAAGCTGGAAAACAATTCCTTGTGGAGAAGTAAGGTTTTGACTAATGTATGAAATCCTGGGTCTTGCTAACCTCACTGGTAACCAGGCTTAACTTTGTTTTTCTTCTCTTCCCCCTTTGTTTTTTTCCTTGTGAGAAATGGACAAACATAGAAGGATGTTGCAAACATGGCACAAAAATGCCACAGGTTGCAAGGGAAGAAATTAGCATTTTGGAACCCCAGCATTCTGTGAACCTGTGTCAACTGGACAAATAAAAATTGTGACAGAACACAGGTATCTAGTAAAAGCCTGCTGAACAGGTTTGAAAACTTGTCAGGAAGCTGAGGGTCCTTTGCAGCCAAATTTTCCTGATCTTGAGCAGCTTAAAAGTCAAGGACTGCAATGGAGAATTCATTTGTATGGCTGTAGCTGCAGATGACAGGTGTTTCAATGGAATAAATGTGCAGTTTTCTTGCAGCTTTTGGTTTTGTCCTATGAAGGTATGATGAAATGGTATTAAATTGAAGTATTTTGTCTCATTTTGCACCTGATTGGCTTGGGGAAAGGCTAATTGTTAAGCTGTTGGGTTTTTAGTACCTTGCTACTTCTTACATTGTTGGGTTGGATGGGTTTAAATGTTTCCTCCTTCTAGTGAAGTTCATAGAATCATAGAATCGATAAGGTTGGAAAAGACCTCAGAGATCATTGAGTCCAACTTATCACCCAGCACCTCCTGACTAACTAAACCATGGCTTCAAGTGCCACATCAAATCCTTTTTGAACACCTCCAGGGATGGGGACTCCACCACCTCCCTGGGCAGCCCATTCCAATAGCAAATTACTCTTTCTGTGAAGAACTTTCTTCTCACCTTGAGCCTAAACTTTCCCTGGCACAGCTTGAGACTGTGTCCTCTTGTTCTGGTTCAGAAGTGCTCTGGGAACACTGAGAATCTTAGCAATGATTATTGTAAATACCTCAAGTGTGTTGTCATGACAATACTTTAATTTCTTTCAAGAAAGTCAAGCTAAGATGTCTCAATCTCTTTGAATATGACTTCTGGCTTTACATAATATGATTACTGTCGACTGACTCAAAGGTTTTTGAGGTGCTGGGGTTATTTGTGCTTTCCACTCTGGTAGCAACGTTGGTCTTTGTGATTCTAGATGGTTTGATGATGATTAAGCACACTCAAAACCAACTCAGAGCAAGGCAAGGGTTTTTTAGTGTTTCCTTAAGTCTGAGGGGAAAAAAACACCCAACTGTCTCTTACATTTTTATTAAGCAACAAAAAGTTCAATGCAGCTCTGATTCAACTCCGTCCTAAAAACATTTCCAAAAGGAATTGCTTGTGGTTTCCTAAAAATCTTCCTGGAATCCTCAGCAATCTTCTGATGTTCAGATTAGTATTTCTTTTCTCCTCTGTTCTTTAAAACTCTGTGTCCCCACGAATTGTGCAGGATGAACAGAAAGCAGAAGACGAGCTCGCAAAAAAGCGTGCGGCATTCCTCTTGAAACAGCAGCGCAAAGCTGAGGAGGCTCGGCTTCGGAAGCAGCAGTTGGAGGCTGAAGTTGAGCAAAAAAGAGATGAAGCTCGGTAATAGCATGTGCAAAAGAATCTCCCTTTTTCATCTTTAGGGTGGGGACATTCATTACATGTTCAATACCATGTGTCTGCTTTTCAGTCGCAAAGCCGAGGAGGACCGGATACGGAAAGAAGAAGAGAAGGCTCGAAGAGAACTGATCAAGCAAGAATACCTAAGGAAAAAACAGCAGCAGATTTTGGAGGAGCAGGGGCTTGGAAAGCCTAAATCGAAGCCCAAAAAACCTAGGCCAAAGTCAGTCCATCGTGAAGAATCTTACAGTGATTCAGGGACAAAGTGCTCTTCCACACGTAAGGGGTTTGATCTGCTTGCTTTCACTGAGTCTGCGAATGTGCTCTACCAAAATGCGTTCACATGCTCTCTTTTATTTTGTAGCTGATAATTTGAGCAGTGCCCAGTCTGGTTCCAGCTTGTCTTTGGCCTCAGCAGCAACAACTGAACCTGAAAGTGTACACTCTGGTGGCACACCATCTCAGAGGTATAGAGAGGATTAATGGTGATATTTGGGCTTTTTTTCTCTGTTACGAAATGGTGCTGGGAGTCAGTGGGGTTTGTTTTACTTCACTGGCATGAAGGCACAGCAGTAATTGCTGAATTCATCTTCTATCTGGCTGCCAGCTCGGATGTTCTGTACAAACTTGCAATTTTCTTTTGTTTTCTCCCAGAGGAATAACAGAATTTTCCTTTGATCATCTAGTGGGGAGAATCTGACTGCGCTGGGGGAGGGAAAAGGACAATAGCCTGTTCTGTTCAGAGACAGCAACTGGTGGATTTATTTAAGACTGAAGGGGAAAAACCCAAAATCTTGTCACGTAATTATTGGTTTTAATTATTTTTTAATTCATCTTCTTCAGAGTTGAATCAATGGAGTCCTTACCCATACTGAGCAGAAACCCTAGCAGAAACACAGAAAGAGACTGGGAGAATGCTTCAACAGCATCTTCAATTGCTTCAGTGGCAGAATACACAGGTGACTGCCTTGGTTGAGCATCTGTTATGAATAACAGGTCATAAAAAGCTGTGGTGTGTCTGATGTGACATTGTTAGCTCTGAGAGCCTGCCAGGTGTATTTTGTTCTGCTTAACGCCACTAAAAATAAGTTACTGTAGAAAAATACTTGAGGGGTTTTAATCACTTGGAATGAAAATGTTCATGTTCATGAATGCAGGGCAAGTGATTCTTATTTCTTTATCTTCCTTAGGTCCAAAATTATTTAAGGAACCCAGCAGCAAATCAAACAAACCCATCATTCACAATGCAATATCTCATTGCTGTCTTGCTGGAAAAGTGAACGAGCCACATAAGAATTCGATTTTAGAGGTAAACACTGAAATACACCATTAGTAATGCTCTCACAATAAGATGATGCTTGTTTCATAATCCCCCTGATGCCCTGTAGCAAATGCCATTTCCTAACGTGTGCCAGTACTTAAGAACCTTTCACTTCCCATGATTCTGTGGACTTACGGAAAACATAGAATTGCTTTGGTTGGAAAACACCTTTAAGATCGTCAAGTCCAACCATTTTCTAGCTCTGCCAAGTCTGGTGCTAAATCATGTCCCTCAGCACCACATCTCTGCATCTTTTAAACACCTCTAGGGATGGGAATTCAACTGTATGTCCATGCTTAGGAGGTTTCAGTTCTTTTTCCCAGATCTTCAGGAAGGTTGATTTTTTTTTTCACCTAGAGAAACAAATCTCCATGATCTGAAGAGGTCAACTGATAGGACTGAAAATCCTCGTTTCTGATCCAGTGTTTCAGAAAACTTTTAGTACTGACTGAGCTGTATGTGAAAACTTAAAGCTTGGCATAGCATGGGTATTTCCACTGTGAACAATCTATTTTTCAATGGAAGAGGGTAGATTTAGACTGGAGATCAGGAGGAAATTCTTTACAGTGAGGGTGGTGAGACACTGAAACAGGTTGCCCAGGGAGGTTGTGGATCTTCCATCCCTGGAAGTGTCCAAGGGTGGATTGGATGAAGCTTTGAGCAATCTAATCTGGTGGGAGGTGTCCCTGCCCATGGCAGGGGATTGGAACTAGGTGATCTTGAAGGTCTCTCCCAACCAGACCACTCTATGATCCTCTGCATGTGTTTGTTTCTTTTCCACACAGGAACTAGAAAAATGCGATGCCAACCACTACATCATTTTGTTCCGTGATGCTGGCTGCCAGTTCCGAGCACTTTATTGCTACTACCCTGACACTGAAGAAATCTACAAGCTGACTGGAACAGGGCCAAAGAGCATCACCAAGAAAATGATTGACAAACTTTATAAGTACAGTTCGGACAGAAAACAGTTTAATGTGATTCCAGCCAAAACCATGTCTGTCAGCGTGGATGCTCTCACCATCCATAACCACTTGTGGCAAGCCAAGCGACCTGCAGTGCCAAAGAAGACTCAGACTCGTAAATGACACTGAGTTCTTAGGGAGAAGATTGCTGAATGGGATTGCATCAGAAGAAGACATGTTTACCATTTTCCTCCAGTTTGGTATGAGATGTGCAGAACCATAAACATTTTTTAAGAAGCTTCTAAACAGAAACCGTGGATGCAAGCTACTAAGAATGAAGGAACATTGCCAGTGTTGTTTTTGTTTTTTAATGAATGATAATCTGCTGTTACACCCAATGCTGACTACTGTGGCTTTCAACTGATGAGGGACTGTGCATGTAGCAAGATCTTCAACAAGTGGATTTCCTTTTACTTGAAGCTTTTCATCGGTACAAATTGGGAATAATTTAGTTCTGTTTCCTCTCCCCCTCATCCCTTCCTTTTTCCTGTCATTCTTACAGTTGGCAAGCTCCAAACTTCAGTGGAAAGATTGACCAGATCTAGGATGAAGTGTTGTGGGTTTGGTTTGGTTGGCTTTGGGTTGTTGGTTGTTGTTTTTTAAACAGTCTTTAGGGAAATCTTCCTTGCAGACTTTTTTTGTGGAACTGTTTAATACATCAAAATTGTTGTACTGTATCTACTGCCAACGTAAGTCCAGCTCTCAGATTTCTGACAAAAGCCCCAACTTGTGCTGCTCAGACCAGTTTACTTGCAGTCTGTTTAGGATAAGCATTGTGAGGATTGCAAAAGCCAAGTCTTTTTAAACAAAGACCATTCACAGATGTAAAGCTATCCGGAACACAATCATGAAGAGGCATCCAGGTGCTACTGGCTGCAATATGCCTGACTTGACACTTTAAGGCGAGCCGACTGGAGCGCAGTTAATGCTGATTTCAGTTTTCAGGTAGTGTCCTAAAGATTTGTTTGCTTTAATAAAGATGGATCCTGGTAGGTGTAGAACATTTCCACTCTGAGCACGCTACTCCTGTACGATGGTGCACTTAAATTGATCACAAATTTTAATGTTTTTATTACATCATGAAATGTAATTCTACTTCCTTTGTCCTGTCTTTATTCTGAACGAGCAGCATGCTCTGAACCGAAGAGTGTGTCATGGGCTTTCTCTTTTTATTATTTTGGGGTGATATATTAATATATATGAATTTGTTGGTTTGTTTTTTTTGGTGGGTTGTTTTGTTTTGTTTTGTTTTGCTTTGCTTTGTTGTTTTCCTCATTTAAATGCAGTTTTTAAACAGAGGCATTTGCATTGGGTTCAGAAGCCCCCAAAAGTCAGATGGCTTGGATTTCTTTTCATGTTGAAATATTAAATCTTGAGTTATGGACCTTAAAAGTCGTCGTGTTTCAGCAGATTAAATTCTTGGCTCTGGTAACAGGGTGCATTTGTAGTTCAGTTCCTTTGGGTGTTCTTTTTTTTTTTTTTGTCTTTTCTTTTTGACACTCCCATTCCCCGTTTTTTTAGCCCTGGTTAAACCTGCCAGGAGGTTTCTGCAGCTGTAATCTCATCCGCTAACCTGCGCCTGCCGCGTCTGGTGTGACACTACTACCTTGAGGGTCTTCTGGGTTTGTACCTTTGGGTTGTACCTGTTTACTTTTTATTTTTGAAGTGTTACTTGAATATGGATCTGAAGTGCAAGAGGCACTACACCATCCTGGTGATGACCTGAGCTCTAAAATGCAGGGCAGTGTAATTATTAAGCGCTGAGAATAACGGACGTTGTGAGGAGTTCTGTACATAAGGGGAAATAGGGTACGTGATAAAGTGCTGACTAGGTAGAGCAAAGTGAAGGTCTTCCATTGCAGTCTCTCCATTTTAATTTTATTTTTGTTTTTTCCCCTTCCAGTACTCCCTGACTAGGCTGCTGCAACTCTGTAAATGATGTTAGATAGTTCTGCCGCTTGTAAATAATTAAAAGGCTTTATGGTTTCTAAAGTGCTAAGTATTAAACACCGTCATGAGTGTAACTTTTGTTACCATGCTTTTCATGCTTGTGCTTTATTTCTCACTGTTTGATATTATATACCATATTTATTTTATGAGACACTGAAGTTTAATAAAAATCATTAACTGATTTCCTTTTTATTTTATGTGTGCTTTTGATGTTGTGACGCCTCATCCCCTCAAAGAACTAATATGCTTTAAAGATGTGCTGTTCTGTTTTGTTGTGCCTCTTACAAAGCTGTGACTGCGATAATGTCATGGGCCTGGCTCTCCTGACCCTCATTGCAGTGTGCAAGGGTTTGGCCAAAAGGCTTCCAGAGAACTGGGAAACTAACTTAACAGCCTCTTTAGGGATTTATTTCGTCCATCTTCAATCTCTTGAATCTGGCTGGTAGGGTTTTCTTTGATCTGTGGATTCAGTTAGTGAGAGTATTTTGGAAGCAGCAAGGGAATTTCTTCTGTTGGGCTCTGCAGTGTTAGCTAGCTTGTGCTTTGTAGAGACCAGTTGCCTCCCGAAGTTAGACATGAGCTGGTTGTTGAAGCTCCATAATGAGCCAGTCCTGGTTGCACTGAAATGAAATTTTACTTCTCAAAGCAGAATCTTTAGCAATGCAGAAATAGTTTTTTGTGACTCCAGTAACTTTTTTTTAGGAGGAGGAGGAGGATAGTCTTTGTTTGGAGAGGCTGTAAAAGAACTAAATCAGCGATTCCAGTGATTTGTGTTTTCATTCAGGCCGAGCTTTTGCTGCTCAGAGGAAGGGCTGGAATAAAAGGAGGCAAGCGTCCCCCTGGATTTCATTGCGCTAGATCAGGTCCTTATTTCTCCTGCTGCAACGTGGCTTCATTTATGACTGGAAACAATAGGAGGTGACATCCATTTGGAGAGGGAGAGGAGGCTGGGAGTTCCTCATCTGTAGGCAGCATTACTCCCAAGCTGAGGCTCATGGAGGAATAAGTAATTTTTTTAAGAGAATAAATTCCTCTGGAAAAACCGATAGTCTTCAGTTTTAGTTCTCAAGAAAAACAATCAATCTTTAATGCCTTGTCAGGGATTGTGGTGTATTCATTTAGTCTGGAAACAGGAAGAGAGGGAAGGGTTATTTGTCAGAGCATAACACAGAATTTGTGGGTGAATGTGCAGAGCCACGTGGGGAAACTGCAGCTGTGAGTAGGCACATGCAGACAGTGCTTTGCAGAAGGAAGAACAACTCATTCTCTTAAGTAGGTTTTGTATAATCCAAAATGTCAACTGAAACATTCACTGCTTGGTGTCAGCCCAGGGTAAGATGTGGTTGCAGGACTGTGACTAGCTGTCTGGTTTAGGTTTTGTGGTAAGTTGATCAGCTTGTGAATGCAGAGGATTTCTGGCTGTGGTTTCAGTGCCATCACTTTCAATGACTGAAAATCGTTGTGTGTAGGAATATTTAGGTGAGCTGTGCACTGGTAGCTGTCAGCATCTTATTTGCTGATGTCCCTTCTAAAAAGCAGTGCTTAGAATCTGCACTTTTGTCCTTTGCACAGCCTCTGTAGTGCTGTGTAAATACCCTTAGAGCTGGAATATGGAGAGATGGTGGTTATTTCAATAGTGCTGTGTCTGGGTGCCTCCTGTAGATAGAAATCATTTTCCAACCTGCAGCAGAAGCTGTTCAGTTTGCTTTTCACCAGGGTGAGCTGGAGCCAGGGTTGTTCCCTCTTAGCAGTGGCAAGGCAGAGCTGGCTAAAAATCCTCCCAGCTGCTCACAGAGGTTGTGTCCTGAGAGGCTGGGCAGGAGAAGTGAGTGGGAGCTACAATGTCAGCTTTTCTTACTGCAGAAGGGAAATAAGCTGCAAGAGCTGTCTGAAAACAGGGGATTTTTAAAAATGACTGTTATTTTTCTGAAGCTGTGCCTAAGCTGAGCAATCTGTCAGCCTTCTGGACCACAGTGCCCTTGCTGTGCTCACTCTGAGCCAGAGAAGCGGTTTCCCACACAGAGCAGTACAAAACCAGATCTGTTTGTGATCTCTCTCCATTTCTTACACATCATAAATAGAAGAATGTACATCTTTAAAGTGCAGTTTCTTTTCCTCCAATGTTCATACATCAGTCTGCTGTGTAGTTACACATGCTGTTTGCATCCGTAGTTAATGTCTTTTGTCTCATTTCCATTGTGCTCTCTGCTAGAGTTAAAAGGGTCCAAGCAGGGATAATCTGAGTTTTGAAAACACTGATTTCTTGTGAAACCCTTCAGAAAGTTCAGCACTGTGCTTGAGTGTGCCAAAACCAATAACCTGACTCCTCACTGCACTGGAGGGTTCAGAAACTGGTGGTCACTGGCTTTCACTTAACTACGACCAAAGCTTTGGGACTGTGACATGAGAGTAGCACAAAATGAAATCTCAGAACTTGAACTTTCCTTTTGCTTTTTTCCTCAAGTCTTCAGGACTGATCACTAGAAGCAGTGTCGGAACACTCAGAGCTCTCTCACCTTTTTGGTTTTGTTTGTTTAAATGCAGCAATAAACACAATGTGTCATCTTCACCCTGAACTGGAATTTTGGTAGCTGTTGTACTTCCTGACAGCAGGATCACACCTGGGATTTATAGCCCATCTTTATGGCTGCATATGAAGCTGTCATGCTTGTCCAATTACTGCTCTGTCAATTAGGGGGTTAAATTTAATTCATTTTAAGTGGTTTAATGAGAGCCAGGTGGCTGCATTCTGGTGTGGCTGAGGGTGGTGGGGATGAGTTGCAGGGTGTGATTCATGCAGCTACTGCCAAACAATAAGCTGAGTTCTAAGCCTTCAGACCAGGCTGTGATTTCTGGAGCGCTCCAGAAAGTAACACACAAAAGATTTTTTTGGAGAGACTGATTCTTGTCCCCATTTTTTTACTGCTGTGTTACATGTGCAGAACTGGAGCAGTCTCTGCAGCATTTTGTGGGGGAGGTGGTGTGTGTGTGTGAGCTGCTGAGAAGGGAAATCTTTGATACCGTGTTCTTCAGGATGGTTTGAAATTGAGATACCCATGTGGTCAACTGGAGTGTATTTTTTAATGTCTCAGCTACAGCTTTGGACACATTAAAGCCACAATAAACCCAGAATCCTTGTCCACACATTGATCAGATGCTCTGTGGCACAATTCTATATATCAAGACTGAGTATTAAAAATGGGAGGTAAAGTTTACTTCATCTTATCTCTGTAATTTTTTTTGGTGGTGTTCCATGGCCATTGTGATACTTAACATTTCTGTGGAGCATGGATTGAGCTTTAATAGCTTGTTGGAGCAGCCAAGGAACTTGATGCATCTCCACAGGTAACCCTGAGCACTCACAATATCACAACACACTGAACCTGCCTCTGTCCTGCTTCAGAAACAGAAGAAAACAGGGAATCTTCACTTGTTTTTCTATTTGGCCAGAAGGCTGTGATGTGCAGTGCTGCAGCTCTTCATCTCCTGCAAATTGCCAGGACAAGTAAACCAGAATTAGAGGAGGAACTTCCCCACCATGAAACATCAGTATGTTGCCCATGCTGTGTTTAAAGCTTTGCAATCAACAATTTGGATCACAGGCAATGCTTACCATCTCCTAAGTGATTAATATTGGGGTTAATTTGGACATCTTGTTTGGCTGTGTTACCAATATGTGTTGTGTGTTTCCCTTTCTGGTTCTGAGCTTTCTGTTTGCAGGTGTTTTAAAGCTTAATTCTCTGAGTTTTGAAGGTCTCAGGATTTCAGTGGACATCTTTCATGGGCAAGACCTTGAAGATGGGAGTCCAGCTGCTAACCTAAAGGTGTTGGTTTTGCTCTTCTGTCCCATGTGGTAAGTTAAACTCTTAGTTTAAAAAATAACCCAAAGTTTTATCAAACCCACCATGCCTACCACTAAAACTGTCTTTAGTGTGATGTGGTTTATCAGTAATTCAGGGATTTCTTTTGTGTGTGTACATAAGAGAGCCAGCCAATGCCCAAGTTCTTTACAGTGGCCTATAATAATCCATGTTGATGTAAGAGTATTTTAAAGACCTTTCTGATAATCCTGGTCTATATTTAACCATGTGGTTAGTACTTCTATTAGAATTGGGGAGCTTTTGCTATTCAGTGAAAGCTTGTGGGTTAGTAACAAGAGCTTAATGGTCACATTCCTGGTCATTCTTTACAATCTGGCTTGGAACATCTTTAATCTTTTTGTCTTTAAAACTGTGAGGAGATTAAATCCTGATATATGAGAAGAAATGATCTGTCTGCATTTATGAAAACACTTCTTTGTTCCCCAGACTTCCCAGGAATTCTTGGACATACTTGGTGCAACCTAGACCAGAGTTACCAATTCTACCACTCTCAAGGGGAAGGACATGGGGCTGTCAGTCAACAAGAGTCAGTAATGTGCCAGAAGGCAGCCATGCTCTGGGCTGTATCAAAAGCAGGGTGACCAGCAGGGTGAGGGAGGTGATTCTGTCCCTCTGCTCTGGTGAGACCCCACCTGCAGCTCTGCATACAGTGTTGGTGCCCACAGTGCAAGAAGGGCATGGAGCTGTTGGAGTGGGTTCAGAGGACACCACAAAGATTTTCAGAGGGCTGGAGCACCTCTGCTATGGAGACAGGTTGCAAGAGCTGGGGCTGTTCAGCCTGGAGAAGAAAGAGCTCCAGTGAGATCTTGCAGCAGCCCAGGGAGGTTGTGGATGCCTGCCTCCTCCCCAAAAGTGTTCAGGGACAGGTTCGATGAGGCCTTGAGCAACCTGGGCTAATGGGAGGTGTCCCTGCCCATGGCAGGGCATTGGACCTGGATGATCTTTAAGGTCCCTTCCAACCCAAACCTTTCTATGATACTGCTATTGGCAGCCCCTTTGCAGCCTGCCTGCTGCAAGCCTCCCTCTAGCAAGCAGCAGCATCACACAAAAGGGCACCTGGAGCCTTCTCTCCCTCCAGAACACAAACTGAGCTCCTTTGGGATCAGAACTCAACTACGCTTTCTGCCCTGTGCCTTTCCAGGGCACTGCTGGTGCACACACCCCAAGTGCTGAGCATAGTCACATTTCTGTTGCAGGATATCAGGATGGATTGAGGTGGTGTTTTTGGTCTGTGCTAAATATAAATCAGCTTTCAAATTCCATCTTGGTACTGCAATAGTGTCACAGTTTCCTTATCCATCCCCTCTGAACTCGTTCAGGAATACCAGATTTATTATAGTGGAGGGAAAACGCTCTGGAGGAAACATCTTAAACTGCTGTGTGCAGCAGGGCTGATTAAATATTCAATATACAGCATTTGTTCCAATTCAGCTGAGGCACTTGAAAGGACAGTTTGCAGCACACACAGCCTCCCAGAATTGCCACAGCCCTACTTGGAAGTCTTACCAAAGAGAAAACTCAAACTGCTTTCAGGGCTTTGAAAACAGAAGTGTGCTCCCAGACAGAAAGACGACAGCAGGCTGGAGTGTTGCTGCATGCAGCTGTTTTATTGTTGTTTGTCTTTACAGAAGTGTGAAGCATCTTCACAAGGATTGTACAAAACCATCTCCGGGTGGCTGTCTGCAGTGTGTCCCAGGAGAACAGGGCACAAGCTCAGGGCTCGGAGAGGAGAAGTGGGAGCTTGATCTGCTGTCGCTGGTAAAAATCCATGCACGAGCTGGCCTGGAGAGATGGCAGGTCTCTCATTCAGGGGAAATAAAAACCTTCTCTATAGACTGAAGTAAAAAGGGGCATAACAGGAAACAAACATACTCTACCATTGGGTTTAATAGTTGGTTTTACTGCGTTGATAGAGGGATTTAGTCCATATTTAGCATATGAAACCGTTAGTGGAGGCGGAACATGCGATGGAGCCGCTCGCTGGTAAACCTGAAAGGACCACAGCTGGCCTTGTTTCTGCATCCCCTAGGACCTGTCCTGTCTCTGCACTGGGACACAACCATTTCCTTCAGAAACCCCAATTCCCCCCTCCAGCACTGGGAAGCAATAGTGATCATTTTCCTCTCCACGGGGGAAGTGCAGGACAGGGGTGGAGCAGGTGCCTCCACTCCAGGGGCAGGTTTTTCTCTTGGGCCCCCTCCCAGACAGCCCTTTTAAAAGCAGAAACAACTCTTCTGGATGCATCAACCTTGCCAGGACCATTACAAAAATAAAATACTTTTTCTTTTTTTTTTTTTTTTACATTAGTATCATAACTGAGTCTAGAGAATTAGAAAAATTAACCCTTTGTTCTTAGCCTGGCCTCGACCACAGGTAAGTATCTACAGTATTTATTTCAACATCCCAGTAGAATGTCTGCTAGAAATGTACACCATAGAAAGGAGGTCTGCAAAACACCACAGCTTTATACACAGAGCTTTCCTTTTAAATACATTTATACATTAAACAAACAGAAGCATTGTCCCAATGCAAGAATATCGAGGGGTGTTATTGTAATAGTCTCACAAACCACAGATCCTTTGACACTTCTTTGGGCATGTGGGTTTCCTCCTTTAGATTATCTCCTCCAATTAAGGGTCAAGAAGAATTCAGAGTGCCCAGGGTGGGAGGAGAGGTACCTGAAGCCAAGCTTTGGCTGTGGCACCTGATGGCTTTGCAGCCAGGGATGGGCTGCTGGCACAAGGAGCCTTCGCTTGGCAGCGCTTGGCCAACCTGGAGGCTGTGACATTTGGCAGGGCTGGGTGACTTTAGCTGAGAAACATGACCTGGCAGGAGCTGTGCTCACAAGGGCTGAGCTTACTGGGTTTGTTAGTCCAGCAGCTGGTCAAATGATAGCAAACATTCAAACCTTGAGTTCTGAGCAGTTAAACATGGAGGGATGCTTGTATCATCCAGAGTGCTGGGTTTTTAAACCTGGAATATGCTTTGTTCTACCCTCACCTCTCTGAAAGCTAATTGAGGGCTGGAAAAAAAATCACCTGTCTTAATTGTCTACTTTCAATCCATTCACACTTGAAGAAGCATTGCTGAAGTTAGCCCTGGAGGCTTTAAATTAACAGAGCCCCAGTGTGTCTCCATTTTTAGCCTGTAACAACTACTTTTTCTTTCTTCCTCCCCCCCCCCACCCCCTCCCCACTTTAAATGATACTTTTGGGATGCTGGAAGTTACAAACAGAAATAAATAAAACATGAATCTGCCTTTACCAAGTAGATTAAAATAATAACAATAATAATAATAATACAAAAAGGCCCAGAACAACACTAAAAAAATCATCACAGTTCTCCTTGTGCCTACAGCGAAGAATAGCAGAAAGCCCAGGCTCAAATCTTTTACCTGTGGTTCTTCTCCCTCTCCATGCTACACCATCAGGAAAAAAAAAATCAGGAAAAATAACAAGAAGATAAAAGAAGGTTCCCCCAAACCCCACCCAGGCACAGAAGGTCCTGTGTGACACCTTCTCCAGGCAATGCCCATCTTGGTGTGGTCTACCCCGAACATCCTCTTCCTCCCAGGGTAGCATATTCCTGTGGGCTGGGGCTGCCCCAGGACCTTTCAGCAACTGTTTCAAACTTTAAATGGGTTTGGTTTGGGTTTTGTTTGGGTTTTTTTTTTTGTTGTTGTTCTTGTAAACAATTTTTATTGAGGGTGTTATTGGGAAGGAACTGCAACTGTTAAGGGCAACAAAGGGTTCAGCTGGCAGCACATCTGAGCGGAGGGGGTCTCAAGGTGACGTTGTGCTTTACAGGCTCCTCATGGAAAACAAAAAGAATCACACTGGAGTTTTAATAGATGAATGTAAAAGTAGTGGAAGTTAACAAGTGGGTTACTCATTTGGCAGACAAATGAAACTTGACACGTCGTAAAGTGTGCAAAAAACCACAAGGTGGAGAATACATCATCTGCTGTGTCTGCTCTCAGCAGCTCTCTCACGGTCAGTGGTCGCAGCCCAAGCGTGGTTGGCCAGCACAGGCAGGTTGGCCACCACTGCTGTGCATCCAGGCACCTCTGCTCCAGGCAAAGCCGTTTGGACACAGAGGTTTGCTGAGTTATAAAGTTGAGCAAATTTGGATGGAGCTGCCAGGGTGCCCACAGTGGGCATGGAGGGCTGGGCAGAACCTGCTGCCTTTAACGGTGTCACTGGTCCATGAGCCAGGTGAGGGGAAGGGAGAAAGTCCTGTTCCCGGCTGTGCAGCTGGGGGTTGTCTAGTCCCAAACTGCCCTTGGATGGAGGGAAAAGGGCTGAGCTGCGACACCAAACCACACCACCCAGTGACGCCAGCCTGCCCCCCTCTTCCCCCAGTACAGAGACCTCTGAGTCCCTCACCCCCTGGGGCAACCCTAGGCAGCTCCAACAGCAGCAGCAATGGGGCAAGAGCTTGGCAGGGGACACAAGCCTGAGCCAGGCATATGTGCCAAGAACAACTGTCACAGGGTTGGGACAGCTTTTGGTCACCTGGGCTTGGGCTGTTTTGGTTTGTGAGATACCAAGGTGCTCTGGAGGCAGTGCAGCCCACGCCATGGCACTGGAGGGGCTTCATCACCCCATCCCCTTCCATCCCATTCATCTCACAGCTATGCCCACAATGGAGAACCAGCAGCGGATGAAGAACAGGAGCTGAGTGAAGGGGCAGAAGTTTGGGTACCCCAAGGGATACCTGTCTGAGGAGGAGGAGGGTTTGGGTGCAGTTTTGCTCTTGTATCGACCAGCCCCATCAAATGCAAACACCCTTGCGTCATCTGGGGGCAGTATGAAACGAGTGCCCCTGCTCACACAGGGTCATTTGTCACCTGGGCTCAGCCACGTCCCACCAGCACCAGCGAAGACTTTCTCACTAGTTGCGGTATTGGTATAAAAAGTTAAAAGCCCCAGGACCTGTGGGCTGTTGGTCTGTCCGGCTGTCCAGCTGTCCCCTCCTTCCCTGGGGGGGTCCAAGCATCCCTTCCGCAGCACAAAGCCAGGCTGGGCATCGCCTTCCCCGGCGGCAGCGGGCACCTGCAGGTGGCAGCAGCCTTCCTCTCTGGCAGACTGTCCTCTTCCTTACCGCCTCTCCCCAGAGCCTGCCAGCCCCTGGCAGGGGCACAGGGGTGCTGCTCATAGCTGGGTCTCATCACGTGTCTCGGGGTTGCAGGAGCCCAGCTTGTTGCTGCAGCTGCTCTTGCGGCTGTGGCCGTCGTTTGCCACATGGGCCAGCGGGTCAGAGCGGATCAGGTACCTGTGGGGCACAACCTGGTTAGGCCATTGGGACCCCTTCTGCAGGTTTCCCAGTGGCAGGAGGGAGCTGTGCAACCCCTAAATTGGGGGTCTAGCCTATCCTTGAAGCTGAGACACAGGGACGTCCCACAGCACTGTGCTGGGAGCTGCTATTAAAACCATCACAGAATTACAGAATGCATTGGGTTGGAAGGGACCCTTGAAGGTCATCCTGCAGTCACCAGGGACACCTCCAACTAGATCTGGTTGCTCAGGGCCCCATCAAGTTTGACCTCTTATGTCTCCAGGGATGAAGCCTCCACCCCCTCTCTGGGTAACCTGTTTGGGTATTTCCCTACTCGTTGTAAAGAATTTCCTCCTGACGCCTAACCTACATCTACCCTGCTCTAGTTTAAAACAGTAAGTAATGAGGGGTTGCTTTTCCTGGTGCTGCACAACAAAAGCCAAGGTGACAGACTCTGGTCCAAACAAGGTAAGGGGTGTCCACCAGTGAAGATCCAAGGAATGGACCAGGAAAGACTTTTCTGGACCCTTGGGTGGTGATCCAGACTTGTAGCTATTCTCTTTCTCTTAGTCACACCACATCTATACACATATAACTTTAGTCAGGCAGTGAATGATTAAATCTCTTTTCTTATGGACCTATGGTGGAAGTCTCCTTCATTTGGCCCAAGCAAACCATCCAGTCTGAGTCACTCCCCTTCCCTTCTCCTTCTTGTGACACAAGGGAAAACCTCTGTGCTGCTGGTCAGTTGGAGCACGGATGAGCAAAGCTGGGGTGGTTTAGGCATTGCTCAGGGACATGGGGAAGGGGAAAGACCTGGGAAGGAAGCAAAAGTCACTGTCTTTTATGAGAAATCAAGGAAAGCATTGAGACAGAGACAGCTCAAGGGAGTGGGGCAGGTCTGAGGGGCAAGGGAAACTCCTGCCTTGGGAGGGGAGACCATGGGTGGGTGGGGGCAGCACCTACACGATGTCGTTGAGCTCCAGCCGCGTGTCTGGGGGTGGATTGATCAGGACATAGGACAAGGTGTTCTGGTGGTCATTCATCTCATCTGCAAGAGGAGAGGATAGGGCTGGTGAGGGATGCCCCAACAGACACCCCATGGCCCTCACTTCCACAGCCCCACTGCTGCATCCTTGAGCACCTGGCTCTGAGGGGTCCTAGCTCGTCCCCATGAACAGCAAGTGAGTCCCTTCACAGGGGGAGACCATGGGCAATGGCATTGCTGAGAACATCTCTGCCACCTCCCTCTGTGCCTCCCCAGCTGCTCCCTCACCACAGCATGGCCCAAGGGACTGGCAGACACAACTCTTCAAAGTGCCCATTCCCTCCTAAGAAACAGTAAGACGTCTTACCTTGGTTTAGTGCAAAAAAGGGAACAGGTTAGTCTTGCCACATCAGGTACAGCACGACGACTCCAACCACTGGGTCAGGGCAGCCAAACCTCCCCCAGGCCACTCGAACGCTCTGACCCACATCTCCCCATCTTGAATTACTTAATCTAAGCATCATCCAAGCAACAGGATTAGCTTCAAAATTGCTTCTTTCTCCTGCCCAAGAGAAACCACCTCTGGAATTTCAGAGCTGTCGATGCCATTCAGGGAGAGTTCTAAACTATGATGACATCCCAGAAGACCTGAGGCCACCAAGAGCTGCACCCATGGGTGCTGTGCAGGACAAACAGGTGGCCTCAAGGCTAAGGGGGGGGCTGTGCTTTCGAAAGAGCTGAGAACAAGATCATGGGTGAAATGAAGTGGGGGGTGCAAGGCTGTGGGCAGCTGGGGACGGGATGGAAGCTGCAACAGGTAACATCATTTACAGACTGGGTGAAGGGGTGTGGATGGACAGGATGGAGAGGTGACAGACAGATGGATGCCAGGGGCGGCATGATGAGCGCAGCGGGGGCCACGAGCTCGCTGCAAGGCTCGTCACTGGGACGTCTCTCGGAGCTGCTAGAAAGGCTCCTCTGGGCAGCAGTGGTGCACAGCAGATGTTTGATGGTCTTGCACAAATGCAGCTTGGCTTGGTGGACAGTGGGACCAGGGATGAGCTGTTGGGACTGGAGCCCACTCCTTCTGACCTGTCCTGCCACTACCACCACCCTGTCCTGCCGGGGGAGATCCCCCACTCAAAGGCTGCCCAGCCCCGTGGTGAGATCCAGGCTGACTCCTGCCCTACCAGCACCCACGGGTGCACCACCACCCCAGGCATGGAGACGTGGCCATGCCAGCTAGCCGACAAGGAGTGTAACTGCTCTCCAGCCTTGGCACAGGGGTCAAATCTCCGAAAATAGGCTTTGCTCCAGCCAGGAGATGAGCCACAACATCTCAAGCCACCACAGCCTAGTCTGGCTTAGGATGCAAACAGCACCCCCACCCCGGGCTACATTCATCATGCATTTGTCCAGTGCACATACAGGTGGACTTCTGGGGTGTCCCTGGAGCTGGACCACACCAGGTCTGCACACAGCAGAGCTTGCAGGAGGATCCAAACCCCTTGTTTTGCTGCTCAGGCACCTCCCTGGCACAACTGAGGACACAGAAGGTGCCACAGCCTGTGGACTGGGCCCATAGGGACATTCTCTATGGGGATCCCCCAACCTGTGCTGGGATGCCCAGTCCCAGATGCTGACAAGTCCCTCAAGCTGCTGGAGAGCTTCAGCCATCCCAGTGCTCAGCCTTGCAGCGAGGCAGGGACAGGGGTGGCAATGCCGGGGCATGGGTGGCGCACAGACTTTGGGACCGACAGGAGACACAGCGTTTGCCATGACGGAGGGAGGTGGGGAAGGACCCTGGCTCACAGCAGGTTTCCCTGCTCCATGGAAGCTCCTTTTGCTGACCCCCATGCAGCCGAGCCAGGCACTGATGACCCCACCAAGTATATTGCCATGTTGTCCCCCACGGCACGCTGGTAGGGCTCAGCCCAGCAGCACCCTCCAGCAATCTGAGAGGTTGTTTTAGGGGGAAAGCCAGCACTGAGCTCCAGCTCCTGTACCCATGCAGTTCCTGGCAGCAATGCCACCACCATATCAGACTTTCACCCCTGGGGTCTCCTGGTTTAGCAGGTGACTGGGGGAATTGACAGTCCTGGGCCCTCCTGCAGCAGAACACAGGCTCTTGCTCAGCCCCGACTCTTCTGGGGGAGAGGGAGATACCAGTGGGGTCTGAGCTCTGCCCAGCACCCACCTGCCAGCTGGCAATATACTCTGCTGGTGTGGGGCTTCCATGAGCCCCAGCTGGGGCTGCCTCTCTGATGAAGGACACAGTTTGTAGGGAAATGCCAACTTTTCACCTTAAGTGTGAGATAGTGAAGCCTAAAACACAGCTAGAGTGGACTACCACTGACCTCTAGGCTGCTGCAGTAAAAAAGGCCTTTCCAGGGCACTGTACATGAAGGCATAAATGATGCAGTAACCCTGCAGCAATCCCTGATGCCAACAAGGCGTCCTGGGACATCTGACCCCAACGCCCTTCGAGTTAGAAAACTGGGTCTGCTAATGCTAGAGAACACAAACCCAGGGGTGTTCTCCAGGAACACAGCCCAAAGGTTGCAAAGTGCTGCCTGGTCCCTGAGCTGTGGCTGACCCATGTGTGGTCAAGAAGTAGTATGGCTGCTACAGGAGCTCCAGCATCTCCTTACAGCACACACCAGCACCTCTGCTCTGTTTGTCCCTCCAGGAATCCCCTCCTCGAATGCCTTTTAACTGGCTTTACAGACCAAAACCAACTAGCAGAGCAATGGAAGGAGGGTTTCTTTTCATGACAGCCAAGGGCTGTGACTTGCCTGCAAGAACTCGACTAGAAAACGGTCCCTGAGGTTTTTATCTCCATAACTTTGTCAAGCTCTTTGCTTGCACTGCCGTTGCAGGATGGTCTTTTGTTTTCCAACACCACCCAACAAATTAGTGCTCAAAAAAAGCTCTAAGGTGAAAACTGGCAAGGGTGTGGATTGGGCTTAGCTGGCATGATCTTGTTGTACGCTGCACGCCGTGAGTCCCGCGGGACTCCCAGGGAGAGGGAATTACCTTGCAAATATCCCAGGTTTACCCGATTCATCACATCACTGGCTGTTAAATTTGCTACATCCTCTACAGAACATACAGGGAAAGGCACAGACATAAACAGAGAGAGAGAGAGAGGTCAGCAAGCCATGATTCGGCAAATATCAGAGACGAGCTCCTGCACTGCAGCAATAAAATGAGCAAAAGAAAAAAGGGGGAAAGGCAGAGCAATGTGTTCCTCCAGAGCGCCATGGGTGTCCAGACACTGATGGTGACACATGGTGACAATGCACAGTCCCAGCACAGCTGCACACAGAGGGAGCTGCTGTCCTCCCCTGCTGTGTCCAACACCCCAGTCCCAGACAGGAGGTGGGTCCTGCACCCTCACTGTTGCCTCTTCCCTTGCTGCAGCTCCTCCTTGCTTTGCTCCAGCCAAAACTTGCTGGATTGGCCAGGAGAAGGCTGCAAACCCTGATGCTAAGCCAGCCAATGCCACAGCAAGCAGCCCAGCAGGGCTGTCTGCAGGGTGGCCCCTTGGGATCCTCAGTGGGGGCCATACAGGCAGGAAAGATGCATCTGCCTCAAACTCTGCCTGTGTTTGCATGGGATGCCATGCTGTGGTTGGCACACACTGCAGCATCTCTTGCTTCAGGTGCCCAGTCTGTGGCCTGGGTGCTCAGGCTGTGCTTTGGGTGCACCATTTCCCTGTTTCCCCCAACCAGTCTCTATGTGAAACAGCTTCTTCGGGCAGTGAATTCCATCAACCCTGTTCTGGACTCTGCAACAGAGATGTAGGGAGCTGGAAGTCTCCCACAAAAAGCAGTAGAAATTTTCAGGACTATAAGTGTAGGCAAACAAAAGAAAAAGAGAGGGGAGGCACTCTTGTGAGCCCTTGCTTGCTGCACCCTGTGCCTGTTCTGTCCTGAGACAAGCCCCAGGGAGGCTGGCAGATGCCCACAGCCAGCTCCTTTGCCCTCCACTCCAAACGTCCTCCTGCACTCCATTTCTTCACATTTTCTCCTTCTCTTTCACATCCCTGAAGGGCTGCAAGGGAGAAGCCGAGATGGGAGACGAAGAATCCCCTCCCCTCACTTCCCAAAATCCTCCTCCCTTGGTCCTGTCCCAGGTGGGACACGTTTTTGGGCAGGGCTCTGAGCAACCTGCTCTAGTTGAAGATGTGTCTGCTCAGTACAGGGAGGGTTGGACCAGATGACGTTAAAGGTCCCTTTCAACCCAAACCAATCTGTGATTCTATGGTGCCAGCCCATAGGCAGGCAGGGGCTGGTGCAGCGTGGATGGATGCTCTTCAAGGATGGAGCAAACAGGCAGCAGCACAAGATGGCTTCAAAGAAAGAAAGGAAAAAAAGCCAACCAACCAAACAAAAAGCCAACAAACTAAACAAACCAAAGAAGCTGTGGGCTACAGACTTCGCTGTAATCAAAGGGTGGGGAATTGTCCAGGAGGGAATACAAATGCCAGCACCAACGGGCAAGTAAGAAAGAAGCTTCACAAGAAATGTGGCTGCACGGATGAACCTGGGGACACCCCGGGGCTGGGCAAGCTCATCACAGCTGGAGACACTGGTTTCACACGCAACGAAGCAAACCACTCAGCCCTGTAGCTACCGAAGTGTTTTCTGTGGAAGAGGTTCATGAAGGATTAAAGGCTACAACACAAGGGGTCTGCACAAGCTGACGGGGCTCGACCTCTCCCTGCCGCACTCGAGGGGCTTGTGGATGAAGGGTTTTGCTGACTCGGAGTCAAAGTGTCCTGAACCAACATTGCTGCATGGCCAGAAAGCAGAGGGCAAGCAGGGCATCATGCCCCAGGGCTGCAGGGCAAAGCTCAATCCAGCTGCAGGCAGAAGGGAGAGAGTTATTCTGCCTCTGCAAACTCCTGCTGGACCCATTCCAGAGCACCAAAATGGGGGTGGCCGCCTGCAGTCAGCTGGGGGGTGACAGGTGAGGGGGCTCTGTCGCTGTCGCACCCCAGCCTTGAACACATTCATCTGCAGAAGCACAAGCAAGCTGGGGGATGAGGCACCGTTCAGAGCCGGGCTCGGCAGTGCCTGCAGGGTTAGGCTTGGCACGGGGTTTGGCTTGGCACGGGGAGAGGTTTGGCATGGGGTTAGGCTTGGCATGGAGTTTGGCTTGGCATGGGGTTAGGTTTGGCACAGGGCAAGGCTTGGCATGGCATTAGGTTTGGCTTGGGATTAGGTTTGGCTCGGCATGGGGTCAGGCTCGGTGCGGGGTCAGGCTCGGTGCGGGGTCAGGCTCGGTGCGGGGTCAGGCTCAGCAGGGTTACCTGGGGAGCCCGCGGGCGGGACGCAGCGCCGCAGAGAAGCGCAGCCGAGCGGCACTTACCGTACCCCGTTGTGGGCAAGCCCAAGTGCTTCATGCGGTTTTTGACCAGCTCGGACAGCTCCTGCCTCTCGGAGCGCCGGTAGAGGCTGAGGCGCTGCTGGCTGATCCACTCGGCCGTCTTGCTGGAGTGCTTGTTGCCCTTCCTGCTCAGCCGCCGTGCCCACTGCATGCTCTTGCGCCGCAGCAGGGGGTGCTCGGACTGGTCACTGGAGCAGGAGTTCCTGTGGTGGCCACCCTTGATGCCCCAGTGCTCCTTGACATCTTTTGTATCCTCGCAGTCCTCCACATTGATTGAGATCTGTGACTGGAAGCCCAGCAGGTCAAGCGGGAGAAAGGGGGGGGGGGGGGGGGGGGGGGGGGGGAGGGAGCCAAAAAGTGTCTGTCCTGATGGGACAGGATCTCTCCCAAGGGATAGGGACCTTCCTCCGATGCCCATGCACTCCTCCAGCACATCACCTCTGTGCTGGTAAAGCTGTCTGGCCATGGGTCTGGGATAAGCACTGATGAGTGGAGCCTAACGGGTGCCTGACTGCGAGTCACAGGCTGGTTTGGAGTTTGGATTGGAAGGGACTTCTTCAGCTCATCAAGTCAAACCCCACCTTGCACTGAGCAGGGACATCTTCCACTAGAGCAGAGCCCCAGGCAGCTTGACCTGGCATGGTTCCCAGGCTGGCTACTTCTCTGCGTAACATGGACCAGTGTCTCACCACTCTCAGTGTCAAAAATGTCTTCCTTCTCTCCAGTCTAAAAGTCTTTCAGTCAGACACCATCACCCCTTGTCCTGTGACGCCAGGCTCTGCTAAATGTCCCTCACTTGATTATCTCTGGGCTGCACAAGGGACAGCCATGCCCTTGTCTCCCCTCTTTGATCTCACAGCAATCCTGCTGGTGGGCAGGAGTTCACTAACAAAGTGAGTTAGAGAATCTCTAAGAGGAGAATGCAGTTCATTACATATCAGCTTTCACCTCCCTGCCTACAAAGCTGGAAACGGAAGTTGTTTAAACCAGAGCCTGGCTCCCTCCCTGTTCCTTATCCCAGCTCATTACACTTTGGGGCACTGAGGACTTTTTGTCTTCTCAGAGTGCCGAGGCTCAGCTGGCATTACCCTTTCACAGGGAAAGGCAGCATCATGCTGGCATTGGGATGATAACTGGCACAAGGTGTGTGGTGGATGTGGTGGCCAGAGAACCTACTGGCAGAAGCCAGCCCAGCAATGCCCATGGGCCAGGCTGGGGCTGTGGGAAGCAGGAGGCAGTGCTGGGCAGCCTGGTGATGCCAGAGAGCTGGATGCAAGCAGCACTCACCTGAGCTCGGATATCGTGGGGCTGCAGCAGGGAAAAGGAAGGAAAGAGAAAGTGTCAGCACAGCATACAGCCTGCTTGGCTGTGCCACATCCCCCTGATGCGTGGGGACTTGGTGCCACGTGGCACTGCAGAGTTGTGCCAAGAACATCCTCCCACCTGCCACAGCCAGGCTGCTGCCCACAGAGATGGGCACCCAGCTGGGAGTCAGGACACCAGCACCATAATGCCACCCACGAAGGAAGGGCAGCGCTTCCCCTCCCCTTGTTCCACCCCACTGCTGCTTCAGCCACATCCAAGGTGCCTCGTGGACCCAGCCAGCCTCATGGACCACAACTCTGCTGAGCCAGGACTAGCAGCAGCCCCTTCCTGGCACATGCCATCACCATGCCCCTACCTCAGACGTTGCAAACATGTGTGACTCTGTCCTGTAAATCCCGATGGGAATCTCTGCACTGGACGAGCAGAGCTTCTGGAAGAGGCGGCCGTACGTGCGGATCCACAGGTCATCCTCCGTGATCTTCATCTGAGCAGCAGAGCACAAACATCAACCCTCCGGTGCTGTGCAAAGCCTCATGAGGAGCACCTCAAGGCTGCTCCTGAGCTTCACCCCAGTTGCTCCATGTCAATCCCAAAAGCGAATTGGACTTCACAAAAGGACCAGGGACAGTTTCTGACCTCAGTCCTCAGAATAGGAACTTAGGTCTTCAGCAGCTCTTCAGCTTTTGGGCTCTTGGCTCCCCATACACAGTGGAGAGGAGTGATGACCTGGCAATGTTGCCTGTCTCTGATTCCCCAGAAGAGGGGAACCCACCACCCCCATAAGCAGGGTGACAGATCCCACCAGCTCCGCGATGGCTTGGCCCAAGTGTTTGAAGCCAGAAGGAGCTGGCACCTACCGCACAGAGGTAGCCAGAGCCCGGCGTTGTGTCGAGGCCCAGCAGCAAGCGGGTGATGGTGATCATGTAGTCCTTCACGAACGACTGGGGAGAGACAGTTGGGCAGGAAGCCAGAGAAAAGGTTTGCTCAGTAATTCACTGGGAGATGTGAAGGCCTGTCCCCAGCTGCAGGGGTGCATTACCCCGAGCCTGTTGGGCTCTCACCTGGTAGAGCAGCGTGTCCAGCATGCTGATGCTGAAGACCCTCCCTGCTGCAAAGGGCAGCCGGAACATGAAGGCCAGGTTGGAGCCATTCTCCCGCTCTTTCTGGAGAAAGAAGGGGAGATGTGAGCACCCACAGGTAAACAACATTGGCAGGGGCTTGTTCACATCCATCCAGGGCATTTAGCAAAGCAAAATCAGGCAGCATAGAAACTAGGAGGCTCACAAAAATGAGAGGTCACCAGCATGGAGTTTCTGGTGGGTGTCCCAGGAGGGAACCAGGGCACCATCTTTACACTGGGTGAAAGAGGCTTGCTTTTTTCCATGGAAATGTGCAAGACATGGTTGGGGTTTTCTCACGTGGGCTGGGTGTGGCCCTTTCACATGTCCCCGTGTCTGGTTCAGAGGTACCTTCTCCCTTGTCAGAAGATTTGTCTCAGCACAGTAACTCCACTGCCCCCTTACTGCCCAGCTCAGCAGCAGGCAAAGCAGCACAAAGTCCAGCCACCAAATAAATACATCAATAGGTAGAAGGAGGTGGCTAGTCCAAAAATCAGCTGTCCCCTTTTTGTTTGCTGCAGGTTGCCTCATCAAGATGCACACTGTGGTCACTGCAGCATGCAGAAGAGCGCAGGACCTTGAGGAGCATAAATGTCACTCTCAGTACTGACTTCCCAGCCCCCACGTGCAGAAGAACATAATATCTTACCTTTTCTAGCTTGGAAAGGGCAAGAGAGTAACTGTCTTTCGCTCTGAACTGCATGAACCTCATGTTGGAGGGGTGGGTCAGCTCTGTAATAATGCTGAGGCTGGGGAAGAGCCTGCAATGGAAAGAGATCTGTTGTCCTGCAGCTCACTCAGAAGTGAGGGCACTCCCTGCATTTAAAGCCTGAGGAAGACCAAAACCACCCCTGTGCCTGTCTGAGGTCAGAAAGAGCTGATTAGAT